>OY970759.1:3750000-4375000 GCA_963853795.1 Xestia rhomboidea
CTGTGTCAAACTCCGAGCATAGCCCTCTCCATTGCCCTTTGGGTGACTTTAAGCCTTCTGATGAGGCCCATTGTGAGCGACCACGTTTAGGTCCCGTATGTAATCACTGGCAACACACATGGTCATAGATTTTCGTCTTGAGACACTGCGGTAAGTTGGACGAGAAGATACCGCGCAACTTCCCGAACGCTGCCCAGCCGAGTCGGATTCGACGATTGACCTCTTTCTCGAAGTTAGACCTACCTAACTGGACCGTTTGTCCCAGGTACACAAAATTGTCCACAACTTCGAGTATAGAGTCTCCGATCTTGATAGGAGTGGGTGTGACATGGGCATTCAACATGACCTTGGTTTTGTCCATGTTCATTTTAAGACCCACTCTTCCGTAAGCTCTACTGAGGTCATCGAGCATCGTCCTGAGGTCCTCCATGGTCTCAGCCATGAGTGCCATGACCACTATATCGTCGGCAAACCGAAGGTGATAGACTGCAGTACAGCCCAGGTCTCGATCGAATCGAAGGCTTTGTCGTAGTCCGGTGCGGTGTCTATGATTTTAATTTTCTTTGCTTTCGCCAGGTTGAAGGAGAAGCAAAGGTATGAAGATACGTAGATTGACTGTAAGTTATTTATTAAAATATTAAATGTTTTTCTTGTTATTTGTTCTTATCTTAATTTATAGCAATCTTGTACTTACCTACTTACATTACGATCACGATCACAAATGCGTCACAGCAAACTGAACTTGTATACCATGTCATAACTTTGACAGTTTGACCTGTCAATAGTGGCGACAACATCACGCCTATTTCACTCCAGAGGTATAGGAAGAGAGGTAGGTGGCTAGGTCACTGATTGCAAATAGTACCTAACATCAATTTTTATACAAAAAGGTCAATGCACCTACCTACCTCCTTATATTTATCTAGTTATAGTAAGTAAACTACCACTATCGTTGCAGATAAGAATGAGTCATTGCTGACTGATAAAACGTCCGATGGCTTCGATGATATCAGAGAACAGCTTAGCAAATAATTTAAAATCGAAGAATACAAGCTAGCATACTGAATGAAACTAGGCAATGCACTACAACAACTAGCAACTAGCATTATGTCACTATCTAATAAAAAGCAGAAACATACGAAAAAAAACACATTAACAGGAACTAAAGTAATTGCTAAATTCAAATTAGGGATGTACCTAGTCGTACACAAGTGTGATCTACGTACAATGTAATAGCACCAAAACGTACAGTACACTACCGATAAACTACAAATGCTTTTCTGAACAACAAAAACGCATTAAAGACCTTAACTCATTAGAAATGAGGTTTGAAACAGTTTGCAGGGCTATTCTGCAGACCCGAAGCGAAATAGTGACGTGCATTTGTTTGCAGTCGCGACCGCAACAGCGAATTCACTAACGAACTTATTATTCGAAATTCGAATTGTAATCCGCAGAACTGGATGTAGTGGTACAATGTGGACTGGCAGGTAATGTTCCTACGTTTGTGTAGCGATTGGCTTATCAAACGAGCATCTTTCTGGCGACAGTGCAGCTATAAAAAGTGGCTTGTTAGTTGGAATTGAAAGTATTGAACTCATACAGGGGCTGAAGCTGTTTAAATAAAAAAAACATAACGAAAATTTGATTGTTAAATTAAATTGAATTGATTATTAGGACATAAGTCACTTTTTAATCTGATTTCTCTGATTATTGTTATTATCTGTTGTTGTTTGATGATATACGGTATGTGCATAAGTCTACGTAATAGTTCATTATGATATGCGGTAAGTTGAAAACTACAGCGGAGGCGATATTGCCAGCCCGAGCCATAGGCGAGGGCTACAAGAAAGCAGAGGCTGTAATTATCAAAGCGCACGTATGTCATACGACGTGTTATAACATATTTGCGAGGAAATAAATAAAACTCGGACTTAAAGGAATAAATCTTTAATTACTTGGTTAAAGCAGTTATAAAAAATTGGACAATTTGTAAAATTTATTATTACGTTGCCAGTTGGCATTTTTAATGTTGTCAAGTTATTATTATTATATTTTATCTCCCAAAGTTAATTTTATTCTTAAAATGTTGACCACTTTTCAGACATAAAAACTCTTTGTTCAGATTAAAAAAGTACCGTTCGTTTGAGACGGGGCATCTTGATAAACCGTGCGTTTTACATTACATTAACGCACAAGTACGTAATGAGAAACAATACGATATTGAAATTGATATGCTCCGTCTAAAACGAACGGTACTTTTTTAAATCTTAGCAAAGAGTTTTTATGTCAGAAAAGTGGTCAACATTTTAAGAATAGAATTAACTTTTTGAGATGAAATATAATAAATAAACATTTAATTCTTTAATATAATTAATTTTGACAACAAATTACAACCATTTATCTGTAACAAAAACACAAAAGTATTAATTTACTTTATAATACTGGCTGTTTTTTGTGTCTTTGCCTTGAAAAAAAAGCACCGATGCGCGCGCATCGCTAATTTGTGAACAAGTAAAAATTATTCCGCGCGCTTTTTCTTTTCGCTGTATTGTTTTTATGTTTTGTTTATTTCCTCGCAAATATGTTATAAAACGTCGTATGACATACGTGCGCTTTGATAATTACAGCCTCTGCTTTCTTGTAGCCCTCGCCTACGGCCCGGTGTAATATTAAACTTACCGCACTTATATCATAATGTACTATTTCAATACACTTTTTCGCAAACTGGTTCATATCTCACTACGATTATGTTCACAATGCAATGTATATCAAAAGCGTGCGATTTTTCATTTTCCAACACGTGTGCGGGAGTGAAAATTGCCACAGATAACTTATAGGTACCTATACTTAGTACGTACTCAATGCCTCTATTCACAACCGTCTCGCGCCAGTTTTATTTTGGCAACTGGCGCGAGACGGTCCTCTCTATTCGGAGGTGAATGTCTTTTTTTAAACTCGGCAAAGAGATATGCGTCTTTACGGCGTTAATATTTTTAAATATTTAAATAATGTTTTTAAATAGAATATCATCAAAAACCATGATTATTACAATAAAAAAACGTTTATGAACAAACTCACATTTATATGTTCTAAACTCAAAAACATTAGAATTTTCTATTTTTCATAATTATTAGGCTGTTTAGGGGCATTATACCTTTGCTTCTCCTTCAACCTGGCGAAAGCAAAGCGCGGAATAGTACATTTTGATACAAGTGGAGAAAGTTTGTCATTGCATGCGAGGCGGAATTAACTCCCGAGCCGTAGGCGAGGGTGTTTTTGAGCCGAGAACTGCAATAACAAATGTCCACGTGTATCAAACGACGTTTTTCAATACACTTTTGAAGAAATAAAATAAAAGAACGAAAAATATTTTTGTCATGAATTAATAAGAAACTATGATTTTAATTTTCTTTCTTTCCGCGCTTTGCTTTCGCCAGGTTGAAGGAGAAGCAAAGGTATGAAGCCGCTAAACAGCCTAATATAAAAACAAGTTTTTTTGTTATATTTTTGAATATAGAACACAAATAAATGTTAATTTGTTTATAAACGTAAATATTAGTTTTAAATCATCATGTTTATCTATGATATTCTATTTATAAACACAATTTGAATATCCAAAAAATGTTTACGCCGTAAAGACATTATTAGCTTGCCAAAATTAAAAAAAAAAAACATTCACCTTCGACTTTATGCATCGAACCAATTTGGACTAAGTATAGGTATAGTTATCTGTGGCAATTTTCATTCCCGCACACGTGTTGGAAAATGAAAAAAATCGCACGTGTGTGAAATACATTGCATGTTGAACCTAATCGTAGTGCGTTATGAACCAGTTTTCGAGGAAGTGTATTGAAAAAAAATAAAAGATAAATGATAGTTTCTTATCTAATTCATGACAAAAATATTTTTCGTTCTTTTATTTCTTATCTTCAAAAGTGTAATGAAAAACGTCGTTTGATACACGTAGACATTTGTTATTGCAGTTCTCGGCTCAATAATCGGCTAACAAACTTTCTCTACTTGTATCAAAATGTACTATTATTGAAATCAGCTCAAACAATTATGGACAGTAATCTATATAAGGCAAATCTAGTCCTAGCCACTAATGAGCAACAGTAAACTATATATGCAGGTAATACAGGTGATTTGTGCCTAATTTACTTCGGTCGGTTGGTAGGCATTCAGTTTTCAGTGTTGTGGCTTTTATTTAATTGCTCGTCTGTTTTCTACTAGCTTTACCGTAGTTTTGATTATTAGTTCTCTAGGGAATTGGCTAAACTTGGATGCTACTACTGTTTTGTTTTATTGAAATGATTAGGTACAAAGTTTTCAAAGGGTAGAGGACCCTTTAAACTTTACCTTTCAAAAGGCGTTTTTTTAATTTTGATTCTGTGGTTGTTTTCTTTTTTAGTACCTAAGTACATAGGAGTTAACCGCATCGGAAAACCAGAGAAATGAGTTTAATTATCAGTAAATACTCATTAATAAATCTCAACAGTAATAAATGAAAAACAATTTTATTGATAAAGCCACAAAGACTAGATTTTTTAAAGAAAATCGTAACATAAAAATTCTTATAAGCAACTAGCGACATCTATGCTACATAACTTGTTCTACTAAGGACAAGAGGTAGGTTTCGTTGAAAATTCAGGAGCAGGCCAGATTGTTCAGAAACAACAGTTATGTATAAGTTTATAAGTTAGTTAGAAGCACCGAATCATAAACATCGTTATGAATCACTTGAATCAAGAAATATAGCCGCAATAAAAAATATTAATCGTAATCGGTGCTAAGTCAAGCTGTAAGTTTTATGATTGATTCAACCTTAGAAATTGTTTTGTAGGGTTGTAGTCTATTGTCCTTTGTTTTAAATATTTGTCCGATTGTGCAAAAAAAAAATTAAATAAATTGTGCTTGATGCTCAGCTCAATGTAATCAAAGCTTGTTTTCGTAAGTCGGGTAACAAGTCTGAGCAAACGGTAACACAATTTTCTTCACTTCGAATGAAACAGGTTTTCTAAAAGTACTAATATATGTACCTGTTAAGTCCTGCAATCAAACTAAACTACATAATCTAATATTTTCTAAAACAAACATGGTCTTTTAAATTACTAGGTAGGTACCGATAGATTGTTGTACAAGTAACACCGGTGTAATATGGGTGTAATACCAGCCAATACGTAAAGTCACATCACTACAAAAAACATACAACGACTTCAGTATACATCACTATTACGTCAAAATTTGCAAAAAAACGTCGAACTGTGCGGCCAAGTTGAAGAGTGCAAAATTATTTTAGGTTAGCGAGTAAACAAAAGACCTTTTAAATATTATTGCATTATCATAGCCGGGCGGCTGAGACGATCATGAGCACAGTGCGTGTCTAACAAAAATAGACTTTTGTACATTTTTATGTATCGTGACGTGTTATCAGGGCTACCGTAGTTTATACAATTGTTGCCGAGTTAAACATTACAGTATTCTTTCAAGAAAATTGTGTTGTGACAAAAAAAACACTGTAATGTTTAAATCTTTGTTGAGCTCTGCAATCAGTCAGGCCAGCTGTCAAGAGGTGGGTAAGTTTTTGATTCTAAATAAAAAGGTATAATTGAGTCAGTTAATTAGTGCGCTATCGTTGTTGACAAGACTGATGTTGTCAATGCGCTATATTTTTAAATGAATGCCCTTGATTTGTCCGCCCTTGAACTGCAGCGGTACGTCACTATGCGTCTCTGCGACCTTCGCATACCGAAAACACCTGATAACTTATAAACAATGATCGAGATTTAACGTCATATTGTCATTGAATTACTTTCCATAATCAAATTGACAAACCAATTCCAAGTTTAAACATTATTAGATAACCAACCTAACCTCTTCAACCTTTTGTGAGGAAAAAAAAATTAATATGATATTACAACACTTCATGCAGATAATAATTCACACGAACTACGAATTTCGTATAATGAAAGAGAAAACACTTATTTTGCATGAACCACTTATTATTTCACTTACCTGGTTTATAATGAATCCAAAAAACTTGTATTTACTAGTTAAATTATAGTGAAAACATGTCAATCTTGAATGAAGAAACTTACTAAATGTAAGATAAGAGCATGTGAAATATTTTATATTACTTATGTACACAAGATAATATTATTCTTATCAGTTACGTCAACGTGGTGATGGCCTTAGTTCAGTTCAGTAGGATTCTTCACAACAAAATGTCAACTCGTCGGGTAACTTATTTTTTTAATTTATACTTGTGCATCCCACTAATTCAAGAATGAAACAGTAATTAAATGCAGTTCTTTTTTCAAATGTGCCTGTGATCGTGTTCCGATAGTGATTACCATGTGTATTTGTTAATGAAAAATGTGCCCTAATGTCAGCGAAACATGGTTTGGAATGAGTTTATTACATGATTTTTATTTCAACACATATTGGCGATTCATCTTTTTTATTGGCAGTTATGAAAATATTATAAACAACCTATTTGCAATAAAACGGCTATTGGTTTCAAATTATCTATGAATATTACTGAATGCAAAATTACCTTATTGTTCCTATATGTCAGTTGTATGTTTTTAGATATATGTGTGGTTATTATCACTCACTAACAAGCTGATGAAGCCTTGAAATATAAGTATGTCTATTTATACTCTCACATAATAGTAAAGAACCTGTTTATGCTAATAGATCATCTAAATCATTTTTTCTGTTAGTATTTACATAATTGGTTCTGTAATAACTAATAAGCGGTCATTTATTTTTAACTGTCCAAAGGCTGATTTACATTTGTATTAATAAAGTAGCTAAGTCCCGAATAGTCCGTGAAATGTCACTTCACAATCAAAACTGTTAATTTGGACAGACAATTAATTGCTACTTAGACTAAACTGGCTACTTAATTAATGCTAATTTAAAGCAATTACTTAGTGGAATGTCTATTATAAACATCCATGCCGAATGTAAGCCTCTAAGCCACAGTAAAATGCCAATCTAAAAGGAATTTAATCTTTACTCAATGAAGCATACTTTTAGACTGCAGCAGAGATCATGAAGAAAATTAGTTTCTACTAAAAAAAGTATAATGTTAAATTTTTAAAGTCACCTTCCTCGACCTTAAGATTTTCGTCAAAACCATCTATCATGGCTCTCTGTTTAAACTAAAAGGTATTGTTATCTACATAGTGTGTAGATATGTAATCAATGATGATGTTATATAATATGCTTGTGCTATCCGAATGTGTACAATTTTTCCACCAAAATATGATATTTTTAGGTAAATGATGTCTTATCAGTCAATGGCATGGTTTGATGTCTACGGGCATCAATGGGTGAAACACACTATACATTTTATTCTAGCAAAACTGCCAGATTATCAGGCAGCAAAATATGAGGGTCAATGGAGACCAAATTCACATTCTAGTATTGGTTTTGAAGAAATCTTTCTTTATTGTGTGGCAGGCTACAGAGACATATACAGAGGGGGATAGTTGGGATTTATCCCCCCCGAAATCTGCCTGAATATAAACGGGATCATAACCACTACGAAGTATGTAAATGTAGTACAGTGATTACAGCGATTTTTTACACAGTTAGTTCTCATGATTGTTTTCAATGATTTACTTATAATATGATTGATTGTTTCAAAAGTTTGGATACGTGCTTGTTGTGTAGTTAGTACTAAATTACTTGTATCCTCAGATGTAGAAAGTATATTGATAAATAAATAAAACATTTGATGCACACAAGATAAAGTAAGATTAAAAAAAAATAGGAAATAAGTATTTGAGAATGAACAGAATAGATATTTGCAGTAGTAATTTTCAATTTATGTCAGAAGGAGCTTGTGGCTAAATAATAACAGGCGCTTTGGTAAGCTGTGCTTGTGTAGGTTGTTCTGTAAATGAGTGACCACCCATTACATTCCCAGTTCCCACTGTGTCAAGGAAAGCATGTTAAGCCGTTAGCTTGACTGTCATTACAGGTAGTCAGATACCCGAAAGTCTGACAACCAATTTTACCAAGGGGTATCGACTTACCCAGTACTAACTGGGTTGTGGAGGTCAGATAGGCAGTCGCTCCATGTAAAATACTTGTCAGCTGCATCCAGTTAGACAGGAAGCCGACCCCAACATAAATAAATAAATATCGCTGGAAATTACACACAGCGCCATCTAGTGCCAAACTAAGCAACGAGGCTTGTGTCGTGAACACTAGATGGTTGATACACTCCATAGATACTTTTTTGTTTGTAATTACATACTTATTATACATATAAACATCCATGACTCGGAAGCTCATCACACAAACATTTGCTCCTACCGGGATTCGAACCCGGGACCCTAAAGAACGTAAGGCAGCCTCACTACCGCTGCGCTATTCGGGTCGCCCCAATATAGTTGGGTAAAGGCTAGGCAGATGATAAATTTTCAATTAATGTTACTGGAAGAACAATGAAACATGGCTTAGTGCAGTTTTATGTTATTACATGGGGCTATGCACAATCAACAAAATTGTAATGTAAAAGATAAGAAGTTTTGATCTTCTGTAATATTCTGTGCAGTTTTAGTCCGTTTCGTTACATAATTTTTACATAATGTTGCATGTGCTATAACTCTATAGGATGAATATTGTGTGGCCTTGGCCTTGCAGCCACAACCTTGTTGTCTATAATCACTGTCAGTGCCAACGGTAACAAACAAGGGGGTAGGGGGGGGGGGGGTAAATACTTGATATTGATAAAACACGCGATCGCTGATAAGGGTTCTTATAAAATTCATCGTTTGTTTAGAATAATAGAAAAACGTGGGAAATTTTTAATGACCCTGGATAATATTAGATTTTTTTTGTTGGTGTGAAAATGCTTGGAATTTAGGACTAGTTTTTAAAGTCAAATGTACTTAGTTTACGGATGATACCTAATAATTACGAAATAATTATTAAATACAATACCTACCTAGTTATTATGTGCTAAGGTTTAAAATCAGTAAAGTAGTATCCCTGTATTTATGTTTCCTCAAGTATCAATTATAGCAATGTTACATAAATAACCAATCAATGCACGCTGAGCCGGTTTTGTAACTAAAGCCTTATTTCGGATTAAAAAAGTCTTTCAAAATATGAATTTCTATCATTTAATGTAAAAAGCTTAAAAAATTGATCGACGTTTTTCTTCAAACATATCGGAAGCTTCTTTCCTCAAAATAAGGTTGAAAGTTAATTACAAGCTTCGGTCTAACGATATAACTACGCTTCCTTAGCAGATAGCAACGAATTTTCTGTAAGGGGTAATAAATATTGTTATTGAGAGATAAAGTTCAGAATCGCATGAATACAATAAATTTTTTCACTCGTATCGATGTCTCTCTGTTGAATTGTGAGTATAAGTAATCAAAATACGTAACGGAATTATTATCAAGTTGCATAATAATGGCGATAAAGGGTTCTTTTATAAATAGAGTTAAGTTCAAAAGCCAGACAGTCTTACCGCGCAATTAATCCTTCCGATCAGACAATGCTTTGTGAATTTAGAATCAGAATCTGTATTTGTAATACATAGGTACCTACCTATTTACTTATAGGTGTTAGTTAACATATTTGAGCGCTACGTTTTGCCGCGAAGGCATACAAGTTTTAAACAAAATGTAATTTAAAAAAACTAACTAGCTTTATTGACTGATTGTATGTATCTTTTTGATTTTTAAATCCTGGAACTTTTACTTTTTTTATCAAAATTCAATAATCCTTCTACTGTACAGACGCCGCCAGTACATTAAACTAGTCGAAACTGACAATTTTCTCAATCAACCTTGAATCCAATGTTTTAGCACTAAAGTTGAAAATCTATAAATCTGTCGTGATTGCTGCAATTGCTTGGATGTTTGTTATTTACACTACTCCATTTAACATATCATTACGCCTGTATGGTCTGAGGGGGTACGTAGATGTGTGCAGTACACCCATAAAGAAATTTGACAGATTGTAGTACCTACATAATACAGAAACCTCAATTGTACTACTTTAACATGGTTCCCAGTTTCCAAAGTATTCTAGTAAGTATTGATAGCAATTTGAGTTCATAGGTATTTCATTTAGTAAATTATTATAAACAGGAAAACTTAACTTTTAAGCTGTTTACTTCCAGCGCCTAATTAGAATTACCCACATGGTATTGCTAGTGCTACGTCAATGTAAACGAAATAAATTTATAAAAAAAAATACATACACACGAACATATAACCTCCTCCTTTTTAGTAGTCGGTTAACTAACTATCATTTTATTCTGAATCATTATGCGAAACAATACGAATGTAAGAAGCTAAGAAGTTTTTTCTAAATAAAAAAGAGGGTTTGTATAATAATTGGAATATATTTTTTTTATCAACAAAACTGGTTCAAAGACAATTTTTAAATACATTTCGACGAGCAATACAAAATACTTTACTCAAATTAAGTAAATTCCTTAAAAATCTGGCTAACGATATAAATATTTTAATGTTCTAAAAATAATTGAGTATATTATACAATATTAAATTAAAATAATGATATAATGTACAAATTATATTATACAAAAATAGGTAATATAATAAATAGTCAAATCAGTCTTTAAAATAATAATTCAGAGACAAGCTTTTGATTCGTTTCATGACCACTTGCATTGAGCCATGGTTTTCGGTTTTTGCCACAAAGGTGACGAATGACATTAATAGGCTTTATCAGTTATAAAAATTCCTTATCACAATCATCAGTCCTAGAACAGATTTTAAGCCAGCTAAAGCACTGATCTTAATTTATGCCGACAACTGCCACAGGGTACGATTTTAGGACCACGCTTAGTTTGCGCAAACAATGCATTTTTTTTTGTGAATGTAAAGTTCTTAAGGAAAGTGGCATTTGGATGAATTGAACTGAAGTCTCATTAATTTCTTTCAACTTTGCAAGTACAGCAGCAAGGAATTTCGTAGGACTTCTTCCTAAGCTGTTTCGTTTTATAATCCAACACAAGAAGACTGCGCAATGCTTTCGAAGATTCACACTTGGACTTCATGTTAAATTTAGACAAGCCCAAGTCCTTGAAGCACTGTTCAGAGGAGTCGACTTCGATTTTATCGTACCTGAATAAGAAGAAAATTTTGTTAAATACAAGCAATTCAGATGACAAAAATACTTTGACAAAAGTATTTTGATTACGAGACTGAAACTGCACAGGGAAATTGCCATCCATAAGAGTGACAAAGGTATCCTTGACAAATAGCTTTAAAAACCCGAATAAATTAATGTGTGATTTAAATGGTCTCTATTGAGTGCTACTTAAGGAAATTAGGTAACGAAACACGGTTTTAGCAAACGATAAAATGTACTTACGCGCATTCGATGTGTTCGATGGGTTGCCTAAGCAGCTTATGTTGGATGATATAATCTGGGTCCGACTCATTAGTGGAACTGTAGACATAAGACGATTCGAGCACCTGAAAAAAATAAAAAAATGATGAGCTTCTATGTAAAAATTAAAGTAAAGGAGGTCTTGCTTAACGTAATGTTTTGTCAATGGAGGATTACTTTTGTGCAATGTCGAGCGCTTCGCAGTTTTAGTTAACAATGAATAAGAAATGCCTATTAAATAGGTATCGTTTTACCCTGGGTAATATTTAAAACTGAATCTAGCCCAGGTAAACAAAATAAAATCTCACCGTTCTTCTTGTCGGGCAGTTATGCCAGTCGCTATCAGGAGAAAGCCCTTCTGGTTTGTCTCCGCTCCGGTCTCCCAAACTTTGCTGAAAAAAAAATGAACTCTTAGAACTATGCGCATTCACATTAAAAATAACAAACTAAACAATACAAAGGCAAGGCAAATCATAAAGATCTCGTCATAAAACGTATAGATGTTGGTAAAGGGGCGTTCATTAAAGGACGTGAAGCTAGAGTGATTCTAGAGTGTTTATCAAATAAATATTATTATTCTCTATTTTTATACCTATTTAAAATAAAATAAAACTCACTGCGATAAACGTAGGTGTTAGAAGGCTGTCGACCAAAGCCTGCATTTCATCATATTCTTTCGGTTTGATGTTACAGAAGCCTTTGCCCTTACATTCATCAGGAACAGTCAGGCTAAGTTCTGAAAAAAAAAAACATTTGTATTAGTTAATGAGTATGAGATTTAAACATAACTGGCTAAATGTGCGTGTAATATAAGTGTGTAATATGTTATTACAAAAGTAAGTTCATATTTCGACTAGATTAAGAATTATGAATTTACTTCCGTTTAATATTAAGTGCTTATTATACAATTTAAATTATGATTTCCCAAATTATTCATAAAAATGAACACAAGAAAATTAAGATCGTCTTTTAAAAGAAGTCAAAAAAAGGGGACGAATGCATATATATGTATAATAAAAGGCAAAACAATGAGAAAACTTACCCTTGCCATTAGGTGCGGCACTGCTAACTGCCACTAAAATCACCAGCGTCACCTGTTAAAATAAAACAAAACACTCTTTAATAACCTTGAATTGATGATGAAAAAAATAAAAAAATCAAGTCAAAATTCTAATAAAACTAAAACAAAAATTAAAAAAAAATAATTACTTACCGCGAACAGAATTGGTTTGAAAGTCGCCATTGTAATTAAAACAATTATTTGCAACTCAAAGTTTCAAGTATTGAACCACAGGCTATAAAAGCACTATGAACGGATTAATTACAATTATTAATTTAATAATTGAATTACTATTGTTATGACTGCCTTTATGGCAGTTCTAAATAACGAATGGCAAGTCGTTGGCCTGCCCGACGTATTTATACTGGATCAGTGTACGCACATTCCAAGCGCACGTTTTCCTCTCAACGGGGAAAAATAATTAATAAATATTGACAAATCATTAGAAGCTTAACCGGATGGACGTAATATAGACATTAGTTACGTGTTGAATATTCCCTGTAACGTCACTCTTAATTGTTGCATATTTCTTTTATCTTCAATTACGTAATATGAGAAGAGTGGACATCACCTGTGCCCAAGAGAGCACAGTAGGTACGATTCGCGAAAGATGACCACTACGCAGAAGGCATATTTTAGGTCCCTTTTGAGGCCTCAAGACCGGAGCATACATACATTATTTAACTAACATTAAAATATTATTTTGCCTCAAGTCTTTTCTTCATGAGTATACATGCGGAGACGGCCGCCATTTGTGGTCATCTTTCGTGAATCGTACTGTACTTCGGTGAGTGTGCCCAAGAGCTCCACGAGCTCGTTCCACCATCTCCTTTCTTCCATCGGGAGTCCAGACGAGCTGCAGGTTATCACCCATACCTTGTCGATGTTTCACACATTCGCGCGAAGCGCTTTGCTACGTCTTTTATTATGCGCACAGGCACAGCCAAGGAGTGGAATTCCCGGCCTGTGTGTCGGTGTTCCCGAGTTGATATGACCTCAATCTATTTTTTATAAATCTTTCTTGTCTTATAAAAAAAAAAACATTTTAGTAACCCTGAAAGTAAAAAGCAGAAAAATGCCCGCGACCTTCGACCGGGTGAAATTATTTAAAAAATATTAATTACCTACTTTATTTAAATTATGAATCAGATTTTGTCAACAATTTAAAGAGTTTAAATTTTTTGCACGGAACCCTAATTATTTTTTTAAATAAAATTAGCGTAAGTTACTCCTTATAACATCAGCTATCGGCCAGTAAAAGTCCCGTCAAAATTGGTCGAGCCGTTTCGGAGACTAGCCGGAACAAACAGACAGACAGACAAAAATTAACAAAAAGTGTTTCTGTTATTACCGTATATTCTTTCATATGCATTCACTAAAAAGCTTTTATTTTCAAGTTACAAACAGACACTTCAATTTAATTTATTTTGTAAAAGTAGATATTAAGTAAAATACTTGATGATTCAATAAGAAAGTAAGGACTGGTGGCCCTAAAAACAAAAGCGTAACAATGTAGCTGAGATAACCTCCGAAATTCGCAATCCGATTTAAAAAAAGCGGCCAAGTGCGAGTCGGACTCGCCCATGAAGGGTTCCGTAGCAGCAAGTAACATAACATAAAACTTCTTGTAGTTCGTTGTAACGTTGATCGATGTTTTAATAATAGTGTTTTTTTTTTAAGTAAGTAATTAAGCTATTGATAAGTAAAATGAAAGGTAAATTGCGGTTTACGATTTATGACGTATTAAAAAATAACTATTTACTAGATCACGTTCAAACCAATTTTCGGTGGAAGTTTACATGGTAATGTACAGCATATAGGTACTTATTGTTTTTAGTTTTATCATTTTTCTCGCGCAAACTATTCAGTTTAGAAAAAAAATGATAATAGAAACCTCAATATCATTTTTGAAGACCTATCCATACTATTATACGCCACACGTATGGGTTTGATGAAAAAAAAAATTGAGTTTCAGTTCTAAGTATGGAGAACCCCCAAAATTTATTGTTTTTTATATTTTTGTGTGAAAATCTTAATGCGGTTCACAGAATACATCTACTTACCAAGTTTCAACAGCATAGTTCTTATAGTTTCGGAAAAAAGTGGCTGTGACATACAGACGGACAGACAGACAGACAGACATGTCGAATCCATAAGGGTTCCGTTTTTTGCCATTTTTCTACAGAACCCTAAAAATCTTTCACTGATAGAAAGATACACTATTCCACGTAAGTACCTACCAGGAAAATATCCTATGACACCTGATTGTGACGTAGTCGCGGGCACACAATAGTAATCCCTTTACACTTATTGTAGCTCATGTTATGTGCCAATTAGCAACTTAACATGATTAAACAGATAATATAAATCATATCATGCATTGTTCTTGGAACTGCAATCGGGAGCAGTGTTTCCCAGTGCCCCTGGGTGGGGGAAACCGGTTTTTATTGCGACCAGTACCTACCACACTATTAGATTAGGTTGGGACTTTTTTTGTCCAGGAATTCCCTGTACATTGAACTTGTTAACAAGCTCTTTAATGGCTGTGGAACGCTTTCAGTATGTTGTAATAGAATCAAAATAACAACAAGCAATAGGGCCATCTATAATTTTAAATTAATAACCTAATACTTGCCCAATACAAAGAGGTTAAGCAGAGGTGTAGTTTTATATTTCGCCAGCTCAGACCAAATAAAAAACCAAGACAGCGCTGTGAACAATAAAGTTCAAGTTCAACCAAGACATAGTTCGGGCGGAAAAAAGATAGGTGAACATTGGCAAATTGGGGATAATCGACATAGTTGGGGCGGCATCATCAATCATCAATCAATTAAAATCAATAAAATACAGTGTTATCAATCCAAGAAAAGTATTAAAAGTCAAGTTCAACTATTGCTTGTCGTTCAAAAATAATATTAAACTTCTGTAATTTTCTATGACAGTTCAAACTACTAGTTACAACGAAAGAAAATGAATCTTCTGGGAATCTACAAAGCCTACAATGTTCACACATTCACAAATAATAAGTCGCTGGTGAACTGAAATGAAGAGCCACTTGATATATATGTGGTTTTTTTTTTGCCAAAGCAATGTCAAAAACATAAATCAAAACACAATCAGAAACATAATTAACAATAGGATCGCCCCCTATTACATTACATGGGACTGAAACATACTCTGGCGAAATGTGGGTTTACACACGATAAGGTACCTACCTAAACTGTATTGGATTAGTTAAGCAACCCAATACAGTGTAGGCCTGTAGGGAATACCCAAAACTGGGATAACAGACGTGATGTTATCTAAACAACTAAATACAATAGGGGTGTTGATGGACTAAAAAAATTTAGATTCCGTCAGTTTGATTACTTACTTATAGAAAAATATTGGATACGTGTTTTTTGTTTTTATCAAATTAATCAAAATTGACGAAGATAAAACTTGTCAAAGATCATGAGTGGGGGCTTGTGAAGTCTTATTTGAGTAAAAAATGTACTCAAATGTGACGCGTCACACGAGTTTTCGACGCATCGTCTTCATTTTTTGTTAACGTGAAAAAAGAAAAAATCCAATATCCTTTGAAATTCTATCTGACGGACTATTTTTTTTTTGTCGTCTGCCCTATTGAAGTGTCTGTTTATGATATCAAAATAACAGCTTTTTAATGCATATTATGAAAATTTACGGCACTTAAAACAAAAACACATTTTATTGTTTGTCTGTTTGCTCCGGCTAATCTTAGAAACGGCTGGACCGATTTTGACAGGACTTTTACTGGCAGTTAGCTGATGTTATTAGGTCTAACTTGGGCTACTTTTATTTTAGAAAAAGTAATGGGGTCCCGTGCAAAAAAAATGAAAACCCTAGAAATTGGAAGTAATAATTACACGCGAACGAAGGTCTCGGGCGTTATAAAAAACCTAGTTGAACCAGGGGGTTCCGTTACATAGCCGTAACAGAACTTAGTCGATTCTAGGACTTCGCAAGCCTAGCTTGGATTAATTACTGTGTGTTAAGCTTTAGCCCAATGTTTTCAACATGATCTGCTTCAAAGACAAATGACTGTGATAGTCAAATCTTCGACAAACTACAGGAAATTTCAACATAGTCCATTGGCTCTACCCCTGGTCTCCCTCGACTTTGGTACTTGTTGCAAGTGTATTGAGATTATAACCTATATTTCCAATTCTGTTGGTCTTTCGCCCATTTTGACATGACTCTTTCAACCGTAGATTCACCCCTTTTTTTTATTTCGGATGGGAAATCATCATATGACTCCTCCCGCTCTGGGCGGAGCAGGAGGGAGTGTCTGCATTTTACTGACTAAAACCCATCCATGTTCCTTCATCGCACTTTGTGTTCCGGGGCCACGGTATCTCTTTCGAATAGTCCCTCAGCCCCGGCACGCATCGGCCCTTGCGGACCCCTTCTTTTTTGCTATCTCTCTTTGAGGCGCGCGTGGAACACGAACGCGCCGTCGACACGGCCTGTCGTCATGAGACGGACGGACGGCGAGCTAGCCCATAGCTCACCGTCAACAGGCCCGCTAGATTTCACCCCTTGGGAGTCTAGAATCACGTACCTACCTACTAAATTCTTGGTAAAACATTGTGCCACAGTGGCCCTTACACCTTGATGTAGGTACATCATAATTAATTAAACCGGTCAACATTGAACGTATATTGTGCAATAGTGCACCATAGATCAATGTAGTTAGTAACATTCAAGGATATTATGAAAGTTTCCTTGGTTACTTACTCAATATTCCCATGGTTTTTTTTACATGATATAATGTTATAATTATGTAGGTACCTATAAATGCAAATGATGATATTGTTATGGTTTTATTTAATTGTAAAAAAATATAAAATAATAACTATTTGCTTAGCCTTTTCCAAACTATGTTGGGGGCTTCCAATTTTACCGGATTCAGCTATATACCATATGTATACATGTATATATTATATGTATAATAAGTATGTATTTACAAACAAAAAGTATCTATGTAGTATATCAACTATTTGGTGTCCACGACACAAGCCTCGTTGCTTAGTGTGGCACTAAATGGCGCTGTGTGTAATGTCCAGCGATATTTATTTATTTTATATTTATAGCGATATATACCATTATTTTACATGGAGCGACTGCCTGCCTATCTGACCTCCACAACCCAGTTAGTACTGGGTAATACGATAGGTACCTAAATAAAATAATAACTTGATATGGTAAAGGAAATTAACATTATATCATGTGAAATCCCGTATAGTCATTGTTTTATTGAAGTATTTTATAATTTTATTAAGTAGGTGGATTTTACTATTTTTGGGTCCAGAAATGCCTTTAATTGACATTTCAAATCGCTCATTACGAGTCCCATAACTACATAAGAAAGATGTTTACCTCTAACCGTAGCAATTCAACAACATACTTATTGATTTAACCAACAATGGCTTCACGACCAAATTGCCATTTGACAGATCATGATTTATGAATACCGGGAGTCTAAAATGGCCGCTTTAGCAGAATCATAATATGAATCACGTTAAAAATTTAAAATTCTTAAAATGGACTTTATGGTCATTACCATAAAGTACATTTTAATAATTTAAAATTGTTGACAGAAATTTTAAATTGACTGAAATGTAAAGTCAGCGTTGAAATAATGGGCTGCGGGACTGTTCGAAAGAGATACTGCGGTCCCGGAACACAAAGGGCGAAGAAGGAACATGGATGGGTTTTAGTCAGTTAAAGTCTGACACCCCCTTCCGCTCCGCCCAGAGCGGGACCCTCATTTGATGATAAGCCCCATCCGAAAAAAAAGAAACCTGTGAAAGTAGCCTGTAACGTACTACCGAGTTCACTGAAGGTCTGCCACTTTTCACTCTTATGCCCTAAGTAATAAGGTTAAAAACTAGTCGGTTGTCCGTGAACGCGGCAGTACAGTTGGCACCACATCACGTTACCTTAAACTGTCCTCCAAATGATTTTAAACCATAAAATGTTTACGGTTAAGTTCAAAATCGAATGAGAAAAATTGAAATTAAGGTGGATGCTCCAGGGTAGCCCGCGAAATTCAAATTTTCTTACGTTTTTTGCAATTTGCAGGTCAGTGTCAGGTTGTATGTTAATTAAAATATGATTCGCGGCTGTAACACGTATGTAGTAACAGAATTATAATCATCAAAATCATCAATAAAAACCTCCAAGCGCATAAAGGTGTAGCAATGAATTTGACCTTGAAAAGGTAAGAAAAAACGTAAGAAAATTTGAATTTCGCGGGCTACCCTGGAGCATCCACCTTAAAAGGAATCTCCAATTGTCCAACAGTAAAACGAAAGTAAAATAAGTAATACATTTATTCGTTTATGAGAGCTATGACAAACAAGTCATATCAGAGTAAAGTAGGTCAAGAACGTTTTCACAATTTGCAATATTATTCTTGAGCACAAAACACAAACTGTACATTATATGAAAAGAATTGAACACACAATATCTAGTTAAGTACTTACATAATTATAAGTATGTGTACTTACTGAATGTTCTTGTAAACTAGAGTTCTTGGGTTGTCACTTTTTGCTAGTCTAGGAGCCCTTTTTATGTGTTATTGTCACTTAAGTGTTAAAATGTAACCCCCGAATACTGAAACGTCACTCAAAATTTAAGTAGCACTTAAATTTAACAGACACTCAAAACTGACGTTTGGCCATATGAAATTTAAAGTTTAAGAGCTGCTCAAATGGGCTGCGGGACTATTCGAAAGAGATACCGTGGCCCCGGAACACAAAGGGCGAGGAAGGAACATGGATGGGTTTTAGTCAGTAAAAGTCTGACACTCCCTCCTGCTCCGCCCAGAGCGGGAGGAGTTATTTGATGATTTCCCATCCTAAAAAAAAAAAAAAAAGGAGCTGCTCAAATGTTAAGCAGCCCTTAAATTTTGAGTGACGTTTCAGTATTCGGGGGTAAGTCTGTCATTTTAAGTAAGTATTTTAAAAGGTTTGCAAACCCTTTGTCACTAAAGAACTGCAACATTCGTGTCATTAACTAAATGAATGAAAGATACAGTTTTAGAAAAACTGAGTTTTTTTTTATCTGTCCGCAATTCGCATGTGATGAGCTTTTTGTCTGCCTCGTTGGTCTAGCGATCGCAAACGCGACTGCTGAACATTAGGTCCTGGGTTGGATTCCCAGGTCAGGCAAAGTGTTAATGGGTTTTTCCATCAGGAATTTCTCAATAGCAGCCAGTTGATGGCAATAGGTTCGCCCCCTATTACATGGGACTTAAACATAACTGGCGAAATGTGGGTGTACTTGTTAGGCACACCTCTACCTAACCCTCGGGGTATTACAACGCGTGATGTTATGTTACGGTTTAATTTGAATTGGATTGCAAGTGAACAACTTCATGATTTTATGTCTTGTGACTGGGACTGTAGCTACATTCAATTTTCAGCTTTGTTTCGACAATTCAAAAGTGCTTCCACAAAATTTTAGTTTCTTCTCCGATGGCAAGTCATCTCAGATGCCTTTAGTAATCCAGAGTCCACAGGGCCTAAACAACTGACAGTCGTTCTAATATATCTGCATTGTCCACAGGGGGCTGGTTATCTTAAGCGGGCGGACCGAGACCGTCTCCATGAAATATTCCTGAAGTACGCCACCGTCAACAAGGACGGCGAGAAGTACATCACCAGTGAAGATTTTGTACGAAAGTTCTTAGGATTATTCGAAGAAGGTTCGTACCTATCTACATACATTATTCATCATCATCATCATCCACATCCCGACTTCACTTCCTGCTGTGTACCTATAGACCTCTCCATGATTGTGCTAATCCCCACCTTCCTGTCCCAATTCCATCCAGAATTTAGTAAATTTACAAATTGCAAGTGCCTTTTTAAGGATCCCGCTCACTGTAGACAAGACTGTCTTTAGACAGACAATTACCTTACTAGTGCGAGCGAGGATACATACCTAGTCTGTCTCGCTCGCACTAGTAGGGAACTATACAGGGTGTTAAAGTAGTAGCGTGCCATAGCTTAGGAGTGAGTTCAGTATCGATTAAGGAACCCGAAAAAAAAAAACAAAAAAAATATCAAAATATGAATGTAATTTAGTAGCTAAGTACTAACTTAAAATAGCAATCGTTTAGAATTAAAATTATTTTATATTGCTATTTGAAGTTAGTAGGTACTAAATTAGGTAGATCTTTCAATATTTTTTTTGTTTTTTTTTTTATTTACTTATTTATTTTTTATTTTTTACGGGTTCCTTTATCCATACTGAACTCACCCCTAAGCTATGGCACGCGACTACTTTAACACCCTGTATAAAGCTCGTTGTCTGTCTAAAGACAGTCTTGTCTATAGTTTGCCCTACGGTAGCCCTTACTTACATATTATTTACAAACTAAGGGCTACTAGGTGTTTAGACAGACTATTTCCCTACTAGTGCAAGCAAGAGATAAATAGTCTGTCTCGCTCGCACTAATATTGAAATAGTCTGTCTAATGATAGTCTTGTCTATAGTGTGCGGTAGGCCTAAAAGATTCAGGACTATTGCCAATATGAATTGGCTGGTTTGAAAAAAAGGGTATGTGTTGCCTCAAACTAAGCTCATTCATTTGTTTTTTACTTTTGGTTCTAGAGAACTTTCTTTGAAGAACGTTTCATTCCATTCTGAGCCGTTTGCATGATCTTTAAAAAAACAAAAATATATTTTTGTCAAAAGTAACTTGGTAATTGCACTGTTTTAGACTTTCACGGTTTTTCACTACACTTAAAGTACTTACGGGATAATATCCATGTGTATTGTTATATCGGGAGCTCATAGAAACAAAAGAAAATCACGGATATTATCCCGTAAGTACTTTAAGTGTAACTTAGTAATTATCCTAAGTCGGTGAAACTAAACGAGTCGGAATAATGTCCTAATTTCATAAGATTAACTGCAATATTGGTATCAAATAGTAATAGATAACTAGATAATAATGTTATCTGTTTTTGATATCATCATGCGATCATAAAAAAATACCCGTTAATCTTGATATAATTTTTAGTATGAATTGTAAGAATTCTATACCTATAGAAGCTTGTAAACAAGGTAAAACAATAATCATTGAAATAAGAAAAAAAAAAATATGATTACATTATCGACCACGATATCTAAATTATGACGTCACGGCTTACTATGCGTGCGCGCATCGTGTACGCTGAGTGTAAAGTAAATTACTTACTATTAAAAATAATACTTGTAAATAATAGTAGACTCGACCTAACACGTAGATTAATAATCAGATACAATTATTTTGGTATTAATAGTATGATGAATCAACGAATGGAATGCCTGGATTTTTAATTAATTTATGCGATAAGGATAATAGGCCGGTTTCCTTAAGCAAGTCTCTAATAAGTTAACATTCCGTTTAATTTAATCTGGTGTTTCCTGCTGTCAAAGGGGGACCAAAATAATTTACGTTATTTTTAACCGACTTCTAAAAAGGACCCTCTCCTTTTTAGAAGTCGGTTAAAAATAACGTAAATTAACGTAAAACGGCTGCAATTTTTTTACCTCATATCCTTGATTACTGGTCGATACACCAGGTAGAGGACAGGCTCACGCGGTGGTCGCATACAAATTTTATTTACATTTCTTTAAAAAAAAACACTTCAACGTTGATAATAACTTTACTTCCGGAAGTTGGTGGCAAAAAAGTCAGTGAAACATACAAAAATCACCGACTTCCGGAAGTATTTTCACATTTTAGTGTTTTTTTTTTTCGGTTATTATTTTTGTTATTGTTTGTATCTCGTGTTTGCTGTTGTAAAAGGTGGTCCATACCTAATAATTAACGTTATTTTGCTGTCACATATTTTAAATACCAGAAATCGTATGCCATTGTGGATCTGCGCAACACACAAGAGTTCAACACACATTCATCTCATCATTAACATTGTTGAGCAAACGTAGTTTTCAAATACGTAAAGCAATGGATTAGGAATTTTCTTTAAAATCGTTCTGATTGTGTGCTACGCAATTGCGGTGCTGATCTATCTAATCATTATGCTCTTGCTTTATACTTGTCCGAATACGGCGTGTCTTCTTTCTTGAATCATATCAAACTTCGCGAGCGGCGATAGCCTAGTGGTGTGACCGTCGGACTGCTAAGTCATCGAGGGTCTCGAGTTCGAAACCAAGACACGCACCTCTGATTTGTCGGATTAATGTGCGTATTGTATAATTATCACTTGCTTCGGTGAAGGAAAAACATCGTGAGGAAACCAAACATGCCTGAGACATATTTCTCGACGGCATGTAAAGCCAAGTCAGAGGCCCATAGGCGACATAAAAACTCTGACACCCGGTTAGGCACTAACCGCACGAAAAAAGAGAAAAAGGATAGAGTCGACCCTCGTTTCAGTATTTTTGATTAGATTTTGTGTAAAAAAATGGTTCGAAAACGGGGGTACCGTGATCCCTCGAGCCATTTTTTTCCACAAAATCTGGAACACGCCCATAATTACTCTGATTCTCTATTATTGTAATCGGCCACATTAATTCTGACAACATTCCCATGAATTCTCATTTTCAGTATCAATGCGAAGACATTTGTAATTTTGTACAGCAGCTGAAACGGTTAACTCTTAGCTTATTAATTTGTTTACCATCGGGTGGTCAGTGCCAAGATCTGTTTACAAACGATCTGTAGGTGTTGTGTGGGTGTGCAGATATGAATAGAAAAGCATAGCGTAGAGATTTACTTCGTCGTAAGTACAATCAACAAAAATGATAGTTGCATTAAGGGGCTGACAACACCTAATTTGTTGAAATTGATGTTATTTAAGTAGTTTTAAAGAAAAACTATTTGTAAGACCATATTTCAAAGACCTTGGACGGACTCGATCATAATTGGATGAAATCGGCTCGATAGAAAATAATTGCAAAGATTATTTTTTTGACGTATGGGTCTGCAATTAAAAACATGAATTCAACATATTCAGACCTATACCGCTAACGAGTCATATTTCACAAATAATCCACACTTTATTTATTTCATTATTATTCATTATTTTGTTCTAAAACCTGGCTGCCCAGTAATAGTGACGTCTCTTTTACTCCCATACAAATAGACAGTGTGCGCGATTTTGGTGTTGACAGCGCCTTAAAGCAAAAAATACTACTATAAATACATTTTCAACAAATTCAGCACAACTGAGTCGGTTTACAGTCTTTTCTTTTACGGTAATTTATTATACTTCATCAAATAAGTACCACAAAGTTGTTAATTATATTAAATCTTGCATTTCATTTAGGTAACAATACTTAGTAGAAATGTTTTCCTCAATCATTCATTAGTTACATCATAACCCTAACCCATAAATTCTAAACAAAATGTGTGCCAATTCTTGCCTATTCAATATCAATAACACATATTATTGGCAATGAATATTTAAATAATTTCCACATTAATTCATTTTTGGTTTTTCCGTGGGGCAGTTATTTTACAAAAGGATTAGCCCACAATAGCCACAATGTTACAAAAATAGTACTAACCGATTACTTGGTATTTACCAACAGATATAGGTACCTCGATATCTGTGTACTTTCCAATATAAAATTCCCACAAGCGAATAAACGTGCCTACAAAATATTAAAACTTATTTTACTGAACCTAGACTTATGTAGTCAGTGGCCCGAAAGTCTAACAACCAGTCTTACCAAGGGGACTCGTATTACCTAATACTAACTGGGTTGTGGATGTCAGATAAGCAGTCGCTCTATGTGAAATACTGGTAGTCAGCTGCATCCGGTAAGACTGGAAGCCGAACCTAATAAAGTCGGCAAAAAGGATGATGATATTACTGAACCTAAAAACCGTTTCATGAAACTTAGGTAGCTGCTAAGCATTAGGGTACGATTCAGCAGCCGGGAAACGGGATTCGTGTCCGGTTGATGGCAATAGGCTCGCCCCCTTAACTTAGGAACTATAACTAAACTATTGGAACGTTTTCATCTGTACCTAACCTTTCCAAGATTATGGACGTGATGTTATGTTATTACTTGAACTTCCAGATGACTACAATGCGGAATCCGTCAAGCTCATCGCGGGCATCGTGGACATGGACAAGGACGGGTTCATCTCGTTCTCCGAGTTCCAGGCGTTTGAGGGGCTGCTGTGCGTCCCCGATGCGCTGTACAAGACCGCCTTCCAGCTGTTCGATACTAATGGCAATGGACTTGTCGCTTTTGGTAAGATGAACAGCATAGTATTGTTTGTTGACTATATAATTTAAGCTTAGCGTACTTACACAAAGTGTTCCAAATGGCTCACCATTTGTTTGAGTCACACGGCCAGTTCCAAGGTCTGTAGAGAGGCATCCAACAAAAAATGGATAAAGTCAAATGTCAGTTGACTGAGTTGGTTAAATAGGCCGCCAAATAACGGAGAAACGATTCTGGAGACATGACTATAGACCTATATAAAATGGCAAGAACCTCAAAAAATGTTTTAACAAATTCTCTTGCTCAATTAATTAATAAAAATGTCTTCGGTAAAATAATTCTCTTCATCCAATTCCAGACGAATTTGCCGAAGTCATGCGGAAGACCGTCCTCCATCAGAAGCTCCCATTCAACATGGAAAGCACCTTCGTCCGTCTGTACTTCGGCAAAGACAAGAAGCGGCTGGTAACATACCCTGAGTTCAGTCAGTTCCTCCATGACTTCCACGAGGAGTACGGAGTGGAAGCCTTCAAGAAGTGTGATAAGGATGGATCAGGGTTCATCAGTGCGGGAGACTTTAGGGATATCATGCTCACGGTCAAAAAACATTTGCTGACTAAGGATTTGAATTCGAAGGTTATCAATGTGAGTTTTTTTTTTGTTTTTATACGGGGTGTAAACAGACTCTTGACGAAGCCATCAACCAAGCATTCTGTACATCATACTAAGTATTAGGTGTTTCGTTTTGTTATTAGGTGTTTCTGAAACTGACCAGAATCCAGGCAAATATCAAATCTAGTAGGGATTGCCGTTCATGGGCCATTTATAACTACTACTGTAGGGCTATTACATATTACGTATCTCTGTTGACAGCTCGAAATGATAGTAACTGGGCTCAGTGTCCATCAATTAACGGTGAAACGGTTAGTTTCGTATTATATATGACCCTGTTAGTCACCGTAAAGTGATATCCACTCAGTGTGATACCGTAATACCAATATTATGACATTCACGGTTGTCATCAAAGTTCGGTGTACAACCGAAGCTTGATAGTCACTGGATATCAGAAAGATACGTAATAGCCCTGCTGGTAATGTTGGTGCACCTCTCTACCTATACCTTCTAGAATACAGACGAGATGTGGTCTTTTATATATATTTTCTTTTTGTTGAGAAACCATTTTCAAGTCTGACAAGTTTGCCCAATAAAAGTTGATGTAGGTGCTTTAGCAAATAAAATAAAAAGAAAGAAAGAAAGAAAAAGCCAAAAATATATATATATATAAATCAAAATAAAAAAATATATACAATATAAAAATCAAAGCAAATATATAAATCTTGAATAATTCCTAAACTTGTTTCACTATGATCCGATAGATGATGAAATGTCAAGAAGTTGCGAAGTGTTTTTGCAAGCAATCCATGATTCATTGTATTTTGGTTCTCTGTTGCACACACAAAAACATTATTTTCAACAATGTGGCAACAAACCACAATATCGGTGACTGATAAGAATGATACAATTAATGTCAAAAATATAATGGAAAGTTTGTTTTTACATCTAGTTTAGGTAAAATGTGGCCACCAAACAGTATTTTCATATCATGACTCTAATAAATGCGTAATGGGATATGTTGATCCGCACATGCACTTGAAAATCGACCTTCTTGCTACGAAATAAAGATGCAGTGGTAGCCCAGTAGTAACGGCCCAAGATCTACGTGGGGTCGTGGTTTCGATCCCAGACAACCACTTCACTTTCCGTCATTAATTTCATCATCACTGCTCTTACGGTGAAGGAAAACGTCGTGAGGGAACCGGCATGTCCGCCATGTAAACAGTTGAATGTCAACTTGTACTAAAAACTCGCAATTTTAAACGATAACTATCGCTCCCCGTACTTACTGTCTCTAAATATCATATGATTCTGTTTAGTCCGTCAGTTAGATTATCGAAAAATATTGGATAAGTGTTTTTTGTTTTATCAAATTAATAAAAATTGACGAAGATAAAACGCGTCAAAGATCAAGAGTGGGCTTGTGACGTCACATTTGAGTAAAAAATACACTCAAATGTTTTCGACGCACTGTATAGTCTTCATTTTTGTTTACGTGAAAAAAGAAAAAATATGTGTCCAATATTTTTTTTTAAATCTATCTGACGGACTAATTAGATTTTTTTTTGGTCATCTATTTACTATCCTACCTACATTTTCAGGCTTCAGGCTTCCCCCAAGGCGAGCGCAAGATCAGCTTCCCCTACTACATGGCGTTCAACTCTCTGCTGAACAACATGGAGCTGATCAAGCGCGTGTACCTGAACGCGACCAACGGCACGCGCACCCAAGAGGTCACGAAGGAAGAGTTCCTACATTCAGCACAGATGATGTCTCAGATTACGCCGCTCGAAGTCGATATTCTGTTCACTTTGTGTGATGCGTTACATCATACTAATGGGTGAGTTTGTACTTTAATCTTGAAGCCGATTCTCACTCGAAATCAAAGAGATTTATATAGAGTCGACATTGGGAATAATGTCATACAAAAATTGTTATCCCGAACATTTTCAATTTTGACACACGAATGCTTCTTGACAAGCGCGCGTATGACACTAGACAGAACGATTTGTTACTAAGTAGTAACAAGTATTTGGATTACGATTTTCTTCGACTTGTCCCGTCTATCAGCGCCGCTCGTCCGCACGGTCGTGCGCTGTACGTGTGTTAGGCAGCAAAGGATTTCAAACAACTACAACTAGGCAACTACAGTACTTTCTCAAGTTATTATGCCTTGTGACTGGGAGTGTAGCTTTGTTTTTTTGACATTCAAGAGTACCGTAATGGTCTAATTGAAATAAATGTTTTGAGTTTGAGTTATTTCAAGGACTAGAGTAGAGTAGGGAACGGTTCGAGTGCAGGCGATGCTTATCGGGTGCAATGCTTAAAGCTAAGCGCACATAAAAACCGCAACGATTAAACTGTCGGGCTTCAGACCCGTAACGACTTGCAATTATCTACGGATAATAGTCAGAAACAACTGCACTGAACCCTTTGTACACACAATGGCTATTTAATTTTAAAAGCCGCTATCCTCGTTAAAAACAATGGCTATTTAATTTAAAAAGTCATTGTTTATATGAAGGGTTCAGTGCAGTTGTTCCTGACTAGTATCCGTAGATAATTGCAAGTCAATTATTGTGTCTATAATTACGGCATACGAGGGCTTAACGTGCTTTCCGAGGCACAAAAGGATCTCGTTGATAATGACCTATCCAGGGCCCATTGGCAAGCTCTGCTCAGTTGTGAAAGTTTTAAGATTGACTAGTTTATCCTCGCAATTATTTTTTAGCCACGAATCCATCCTACCGATTACCTATACTATGTACGAAGTAAACACACGAATTCCAAATAATCGTCTTAATATCCTTAATGATGCCACTAAACATTAATAAAATGAGAACAAGCGTCATACTGCAACCTATCATAGTCATAGTCGTCACAACTAAATGTAGTCAAACAAAAACACGTTTTCATGGTACCCAACAACGTCATATCCTCCGCGTACTCTCCTTAATTACGTAAACACGGTAATAATTAATTCTCGTAACATCATTCATATTAACAAAAACTAATTATCCTCTTTCATTTTGAAAGGTTAACAACAATAGTATTTCAATTAAAACAATATTATTATGACATCAGAATCATCACGTAATCTATTGAACGAGATACGTTTCAGTCACGTAAACCAACCAACAGATTTATTCGATAATTTATTAATTAATGTTTTAATAATTAACTATATTTTATCCTCTTAGGTACAATGCTTGTTGCCATATGACACAATAGCGTATTCAGGTAACTTCTGGGAAATACAGACCGAAACCATAATAATTATGGTGTTAGTTTTCCTCTTTACTACAAATGCCCGTGATGCAGTTCTCAACTTTGCTATAACATGCGAGTCATTTAAATTTAACCCTTATGTTGTATGGCATAAAGAGCATAATGATGTGTCACAGTTTAAAATAAAGGCTAATTATTAGTTACTAACCCTATAGTACTAACCCATGAAGTCTAGAGGGTAAACCCTGTTACCTAATTCATTTTCCAGCCTTTTTAATCTTAAATAAGTTATTGTGGTCAGTTCGGGGAATAACTTCTGGTATCCCATTAATCGCCATTAGTGGAAAACCGAGACATAGACAAAAAAGAATATCGGTATCGAGGATTGAAGGCGCGAATTTATGTAACTATTAATGTTTTAAATGTAATAAATACAAACATCTTATAAATAAATTAATAAAATTCAAGTGTATTAATTTTAAAATAACAGTCTTTTACTGAATGCATATGAAAGTATAAAACGGGGAACCTGTTGTACCTAGGCCAGCCAGTCTTGTACCTAGATGTACTAAGATTAGATTCTAAATAAAACAGTTTACACCAACATGCATCACTTTAAATAAATTGGCATGAAGTAAAGCCCAAAAAACTAAGTTTTTGAGTGTAAAATAAAAAATTACCTTTTTTGACTGTGCTCACACGGCGCCGGCGAATCGCAACTAACTTCACCTTGGTTTTGACAAATTACGTTTCAAATACCAAAGAGGGGATTTTTGAAAAAAAAAATAGGATTGTTCTTGGTACAACTATATCCAAGGTACAACAGGCTACTTATAACAAAACATGTATTTTTTTCATTTCTGTCTGTTTGTACGGCTAATCTCCGAAACGGCTGAACCGACTTTGACGGGACTTTCACTGGCAAATGGCTGATGTTATAAAAAGTAACTTCTACTACTTTTATTTCAGAAAACGGTTTAAAAATACCATCATTTTTTAACAAAATCCGATTCAAATAGGAAAGGGCCGACCGTGAATACGTGGCGAGAAACCTTTTTATAGAATATTGTCAATGTTTTGGATTATTTTTATTGCTGTAGTACTTTTTGTAGTTACGCTACATTTTTAGGGTTCCGTAGTCCTGACAAGGAACCCTTATAGTTTCGCTATGTCCGTCTCTGTTTGTCTGTCTGTCTGTTCGAGGTTAAAACCTAAGAGACCGTTAGTACTAGAAAGTTGTAATTTTGTAGAGGTGTGTATATCAATAACGCCGACAAAGTGGTATTTTGGAAAATATTTTTAAGGGTAGCTCCCCTACACGTGAAGTGGGGATGAATTTTTTTTTCGTCGTCCACCCCATCGTGTGGGGTATCGTTGAATAGGTCTTTTAAAATGTTTTAGGGGTTGCCAATACTACTTTTCGATTTAATGCTCCATTTAAAAAATATTAAACTTTAAAGTGCAAATTTTTGTTCCGTCCCTCCCCCTCTAAAAGCTAAACTGCTGGCTAGAAAAATCTGGAAAAATTCATGATGATAGTGCATTTCATGAACTTTAAAGGAAAACTATAGCGGTTAAGATAACTTTATTAGTTTAGCAGTAATAGTTGTTGAACTAGGGTGTTTGATAATTTTGTACCAAATACAAAATCCTTAGAATAAATCCTATAAAGTGACTAAGATGAAGTAGTTGCTTGTTTATATCGGGTGAAGACTTTCATTGAAAAACAAAATCTTAAATATAACGGGCTACTACGGAAGTACGGGACCCTACACTGCGCGTGGCCCGACACGCACTTTGCCGTTTTATTTAATGATTACACCCGGACGATAGTCGCCGGCAACAGCTAGTTTACTATAAACATAGCAGGTTTATTTCATTTGCAACGGCACCACTCAGTCTAATATCCACTAATTACTTTTCTTTCAACACTTCGACCTCCATAATGTTTTGGCTTTGCACATATGCACTAATTACCTAACCCCACGTGTCACGGTGACCTCAAAAGTATGACAATGTCATAGAGAAGATGACACGTAATATAGCAATGTTATCTTGTATCAGTACTACGACTGTTATCTTTCCTCATTTTGTTAATATATTTTGCTTGATTGTTGCCAAGGTCCTTATAGAAGGTTTTCTAATAAGTAAATCAGCTTAAAAAGCTTTTTACTTACTTTTGACTGAATGTTTATCTCACCATGAACATTTCAGCCGAAAGACTAGACATGCCTCTTTCAAGCGTTGCCATAACGAACGGTGTTTCTCTCTTTATAGTCATATGTAGGGCTGGTAACAATACAAAAAAAATGACGCGTGAAATAATACTGCTTGGAATCTAGATTCTAGCTAGAGCGACTTGAAATCTATTTACTGGATGAACACTCCAGGGGGTTACTAGATCTGTGGGGTTACCATGACGTCTTAAAGCAGGATTGTTTTATTGTCATTCCTGTGAGGGAAAGCGACAGCGCTATGCGGGGTGTCTAGCGCCATCTCTTTCCTACACTGGAATAAGAATAAAACAATATTGCTTTAAGACGTCATGGTATGCCAACTGTAGGCTTAGCCAAGTTGACAATCTACAATCGTTAACGCTAATAGAAAAACGAATAGAAACTTTTAAGTTCAGTCAAAACTGTAAGTTGGCTACGATTTAAATGGGATGTAGCGATCACGATTGTAGAAACGAATACATTTCATTCTATCATCTTAACCGATGTAAACTTGTCTACGAAGTTTCTATTCGCTTGTTTTAACCACGTGACTTAACGTTTACGATTGTAGAAAGAGAATCGATACGAATCGTTTGTAACTTGGATAGGCCTGCTGATATTTTAAATACAATCAAGTTGTACTAGATTGTATTTTCGAAAGCATAGCTGGTTGGTTGGCGCTCATAGCTAATTGATAAGAACCGGTCGAATCGATATTTAGGATAACCCACGCTTGCCTAGTTTGATCCGTGGATGGATGACCACGCATTACATACAGAGTGCCCTCCGTGCCTTGGAAAGTACGTTGGTCCCTGCTGTCATTTGTAAATCTTTAACAGTCGGTACGAGTAGTCGAAAGCCGAAAGTCTGACAACCAGTCTTACCAAGGGGTATCGTATTACCCAGTACTAACTGGGTTGTGGAGGCCGGATAGGCAGTCGCTCCATGTAAAATACTGGTATTCAAATGCACCTGGTTAGAGTGGAAGCCGTCCCCAACATAGTTGGGAAAACGCTAGGCAGATGATGGGACCCCTCCGGCCGTTTTCGCAACTGCGATTCGCAACCAGTTGCGAATTAGGAAATCGTTTTCCTTAACAAAATTTTTCAAAATTTTTCAAAAGTTTTCCTTAACAAACTTAACAAAATAAGAACTTCGCGAACATACATAGTTATGATGGAACAAAAGCGTTTCTTATTTCGCAAACAGTAGCTCGGATAATGAATAAAAATTATAATTAAAACGAAAAATCACATACAGGTTGTTAAAGAAATGGCGGCATACCATAATGCATTTAAAAATGTAGTTCACTTTCCCTAAAGCATAGGGAAATAAAGGGTGTAAAACACCTCTTAACGAAGCCGAAAGGCACTTGTTCTCCTCGTTATTGCGATCATTTTTTGTTCTACACCATACCTGGGAACCTTCTAGTTACGGAGATATTGTGGGTCAAAGATCCAACTTTTTGACAACTTTTTTTTTTTAATACAAGGTTTTAATGTAAGATTTTTACTTTAAACACCTTTTTTGTTCTACACTATACCTGGGAACCTTCTAGTTACGGAGATATTGGGGGTCAAAGTTCCAAATATTTGGCAACATTTTTTTTTAAATACAAGTTTTTAATGTAATATTTTTGCGACCCCCATACTATTCAATCCATCTCAGCACAATGTTTTGAGTGCGTTACATTGAGTTCTACCACAAAACATGATTTTTCACCCCAAAAATAAAAGTCGTTTCCCAGCAATATATTTTGCGTAAAGTTACTTAGTTTGATGTACAGAATGCTTGTTTGACGGCTTCGTGATGAAGTCGTTTACACCCTGTATAATCCGTTATATTCTAATTTGTAGTTTTATTACATTGTCGGCGTCAGTGAGGAAGCGAGTTCGACTCCAGGCGGTAGAGGGTTGGTCGACACTATATGATTTTGAGAAGAATGCGAATGCTTTTAAACTTTGTTTTGCACAAAAAATGCCTATGTAAAATAGGTTTTATAACTAGAAAAAAACAGTCCTAATTCACGTGGCTGATGTCCGTTTTCAATGCCTATATAAAAGTGCAATGTTGGATTTTCTACTTTCGGCGTTGACCCGAGGTTTGAAATTGTAACAGTGCAATGATATTTAGGCAGAGTAAAAACGGGCATAAAACTTTTTATTCACTCTTTTATTCACTCTTTATCCACACTATTTTCTTACTTTACACAAAATTGTCTTGAAGAATTATCTTCGATTTCCAAATTTTGAATCTTAGCTTATCGTTAAGTACGCATTTGTACAGTTTTTTCAATTGTTTTCAAAGTTTTAATAAAAAAAATAATTAAATAACAATAAGTACTCAGTTGAAAATACGCATGACAACTTTTTTAAAACTACCATAAGGCAACGATATTTTGAAATTTGTTTTTTTTTATTTGTCAAACATTTTTCTATCAATAAATATATTTTTTAATAATTATTTAATTATATATTTTCACGCCAAATATCGATCTCACACATTTTTTTCCTAATTACAGACGAATCGTCTACAATGATCTCAACTCCATCACACCAGAGCAATACTTCAAACAAGTCACCCGCCGCGTCGCTGAAATCAAAGCAGTCTCCGTGAGTATCGCCCTCTCTTTCACACCCATACTAACCAGCATAACGCTGTCTCGTTAAACTTGCAGGAGCAGCCTTCAAATGTATGTTTAGTGTAATTTAGCCCTAATATTAATGACATAAGAGTTGTGTTTTGTTTGGAAACATCACTAACTGACAGGTATATTGTTCTCTTTCTTTCAATGCTTATTAAAGGAGGAGGTAACTATGTTAGAGCCTTGTCGATTTGTTAACTGTTTGGAACGAATACTGGTAAGTAAGGCCGGCGGAGTGTATGATGTTTCTGTCTTTTATATTTCTTGGGGACAGTGGATTTTTGGTAGACGATATTTTGTAAATGTTAGCAAATCTCGATGTGTGCCGTTTTGTGACGTCATTAGCTAAGCTCACTTTCACAAAGCTATCACGACCGCTATGGGGACCATCTTTTTCCCTAGTATAGAAAAGCTAGTAAGTATACGCTTTTGCGGCCGCTGGAGAATGCAACACAAGCGTGTCACCGTTTACTCGCACTACGGTACCTTCACGTATAGAAACTGACAGATTTGAAGGCAGGAATTTAATTATTACTGCCGTCTCAGGACATGATTCTATACTCCGTGGACTAAACGCTAGCTTTTCTATTCTAGTCTTAAGATCCCCGCTCTATAAGTCTTAAGTACTTTAAATGTTTGTGCGTGTGAGATTTGTGTTCGTAAACGCACCATTTCGTATTTTAAATAAATGTTATTCACACAAACTACCAAAAATTCGATGTCTCTTTTAAAAAACACTCAATAAGTACTTTAGTTTTACTACTTCCTAGTTTTAATACTTATATTCAAACTCTGGACATATATCACAACAAAAACCTTTATTTTGAACACTTCAAAACATTGGCTACATACTTAATTGACTTGGTAAACAATCTTGCATAAAAAAAAAAAAACAAATTTTAACCTAACCTAACCCGTAATTAAAAAAAGAATCATCAAGTGCCTCACTCAGAAACTAATAAGTAATATCGTTTCATATTATCTTTGTTACCTATTTTACAATTTTACAGGATGTTCAAATTAAATGATTTAAACATTGTCACTGCCACACCTACACATAAAGCTACATGATTGTATGCTAGCTTAGGCCACTTCACAACACACTAAAATTAGTACTACTTTCCAACAACGCCAGCATCACTTTGATATACATTACTATTTACAATACTGACCGAGGCCATTCAAAATAATGTTGGTGACCAACGCTTTGCACTAAAGAAACGGTGTCTTTAACTTGTCTATTTCTGATAGCATTTTATTTAACAGAAACGTGTTCAACGTTGTACCACATTTATCCAAATGATAACAAAATCGATCCGATGAAAAAGGGGTCGTGATAGACGGAAAACAAAGTACATAATCCTATAGTCATATGCAGTCCTAATATACTGAAAAATAAGACTGGGTAAAATACGCCGCTTTGAATCTGGCTCGCAATAAAAAATCTCGAAAATACATGAATGCCTCGTATCAGTATTGTACCAACAAACCATTCAACAACTCTTATATTTCTTATAGCTAGCGTTCTTCAGTAAAGGGTATCGGTAAATACTTGTGTATGCTTGTTACAGAGTCCGGAGGAAAGAGGCGTGTTGATACAGATCCTCGAGAGCACGTACAGATTCACACTCGGTTCTATTGCTGGTGGTATGTATTACGTTATTTCATTTCAAAAGTCGATTTTTTGGAGATGGAAAGCTTGAAGTTACAAAGCTTCGACCTTGATACGCCGAACCGCGTAGCACTCAGGTCCAAGCTCGACCCTTTAGTAATAAAATTAGAGGTCATTTCAGCATCACCATGCCTTACATATTTGGGAAATTATCAAAATGACTCCTCCTGCTCTGGGCGGAGTGGAAGGGAGTGTCAGACTTTTACTGACTAAAACGCATCCATGTTCCTTCTTAGCCCTTTGTGTTGCAGAGCTGCGGTATCTCTTTCGGACAGTTCCGCAACCCAGTAATTCAGGCTTAGATTACGATTTTCTTTGTCTTGTCCCGTCTATTGCTCATAATAATTTGAATGTCTTTGGGAAAATTATGGAGTGAACCATAGCTTAGCACTAAAATTACATCATAGTTATTGTATTGTATTTTTCGAAAAACAAGCTAGATTATATTCTAACACCAAATCTTTCCAAAGTTTATTTTAGCAGCAATAGAAAACCCAGTTCAAAAACGATCCCTATACTAATTCGTTCACTTTGAACTCCCCAGCCGTCGGAGCTTCAGCAGTGTACCCGATCGACTTAGTAAAGACCCGCATGCAGAACCAGCGCACAGGCTCCTTCATCGGTGAAGTGGCGTATAGGAACTCCTGGGATTGCTTCAAGAAGGTCATCCGGCACGAAGGTCTCTTCGGCCTGTATAGAGGACTGGTGCCGCAGCTGATTGGCGTGGCCCCTGAGAAGGCTATTAAATTGACGGTTAGTATTTCGTCTCATTGACTATTAAAATGGCGGTAACAATAGTCCTATCCTAGAAATAATAAAAAAAACTTGAGAGGTGTCAAGGGACACCCGGATGGAACGAAGTAGTATATCAGATATTTTCGCCAGTTTTTTTTTTTTTTTAATAAAAAAAAATCTGGCGAAAATATCTAATCGAATATCTGGCTTGCTTTCTATAAGGGAGAGAGAGAGAGACAGACAGAGAAACATGCGCAGGCCGCACGGCTTACAATTAGCTTACTATAACAAAAAGTGTCGTTACAACTTTTCGTCTTAATTTTTTCCGTCTAGCCCCCTTTCGTAACGCGCGATAAGGAACTTCGTTCCAAAAAACTTTTCGGGACATAGTATCCCATACCTGCTTTTGAAATGTTTACTGTGTGCTTATTTTTTAAATTGTTGATTTAATATTTTACTCTGGATGCTATAACGGCCGTTTTCTATAACTTACTGACGTATAACTGTTGGTTAATGTGACTTCTTCCGTAGCTATCAGTGTTTCTATAAATAGAGAATATCTTATCCGTGTCGCCTACCTGTGACTTGATTCATAGAAAAATCAAAGAAAGCTTTTTTGTGACGTTTTGTTTCTAACCATCCAGTTAACAAAATATCAAACAGACAGAGATAGCAACCTACCGAAACCGGCTAGTAAGTTATTGAAAATGGCCGTTAATGAGCACGTCTTTCTACATCGTTCTCACATATATGTATAATCTCACCATGAATGATGTAATCAAGATTTTGTAACAATATTTTGATTGAAAAATTGTCGATGGAGTTTTTGGCCCATTCTTCTCCATAGAGATCTACGCTTTGAAATGCAAGTTATAATGCCTTGTGACTGTAGCTTCGCTTTATTTTGTGTTTTTTTTTTTTACATTCAAATGTGTCGTAATGGTTTAATAGAAATAAAAGCTTTGAGTTTGCGTTTATGTGTAGTTTACAGTCGCCAAAGGCCTTATTCCATAACGACAATCTTGACTTGAAACTCCTTGGGATGAAATTGAGGCACAACACTATAACCTTGTTAAACACTTTATAATTCAACATTTTTTTTGTTAACTTCTCCAGATGAACGACTTGGTTCGCGACAAATTCACAGACAAAAAGGGTAACATATCGCTGTACGCTGAGATCTTGGCTGGTGGTTGTGTGAGTATATTTTTTTTATTTCATAAACTATTTCTCTCGCAAATCCTACAAATCATAATACCTAAAAGACGGGTGAATAGGCGAGACGACAAAAAAAACTAATTAGTCCGTCAGTTAGATTATCAAAAAATAATTGACCCGTGTTTTTTCTTTTGTTACGTAAACCAAAATTGACGAAGATACGACGTTTTAAAATTCTCAATACGTCACGCCTAGGTATTATTTTTAGCTAGTTCTGACGTCACGAGCCCCCACTCCCGAGTTTTGATGCGTTTTATCTTTTGTAAATATTCATTGATTTACAAAAACAAAAAATACGTGTCCATTAATTTACAATACTCTAACTGACGGACTAAATAGATTTGCAACTTTTTGATACTGTCGTCATGCCTATTGTGTGCTGATGATATGAAAGAAAAGGAGTGTGACGGTTGAACAAAGGAGGATTTGACAATTGACATGAATGAAGATGATGATAACGATATAATGTCTACTTAAAACTGCTGCTTTGTTTGCAATAACAACAATTACGCCTAGAATCAAAACTATACATTCAGATACGGGTTAAAACTGAACTTACTCTGTCGCTTACGGGATATCTTCCGTGATTTTCAATTGTTGTGATGTTGTTGGTCATCCCGCGATCATGGCGTTTGCAACAGCGTCGAAATATCGGGAGCTCACAATAATTGAAAATCACGGAATAAATCCCCTGTAAGTGTGGCAGTGTTAGTTTATACATTCAGATGGCATAGAAGTAATTAAAGGCACTTTGGGGGGCTATTGCACCTTTTGGTGTTGAAAAGGAGCTAATTGTCAGCCTAATTTGACTAAATTTTATACTTTGTACTTTATTATTACCTACCAACAAAACTAAAACAACTTATTGTTCTTCCATAGGCCGGCGCTTCACAAGTAGTATTCACAAATCCGTTAGAAATAGTAAAGATTCGTCTGCAAGTGGCGGGAGAGATCGCGGGCGGTACTAAAGTGCGGGCCTGGTCTGTTGTCAAAGACCTGGGGCTGTTCGGGCTGTACAAAGGGGCGAAGGCCTGTCTGCTTCGAGACGTGCCCTTCAGCGCTATCTACTTCCCTGCTTATGCTCATGTTAAGGTTAGTATAAACTTGGATTTACTCTAACTTGTTCTAAATCCATTATTGAAGTAAATGAGGTATCTCCAGTGATATAATGACTTGTTCAACCTATTTGGGCATCACTGCCGTCGATGGGTGGCGACGCTTGCAGTCGACCCCGACTGCAATAGATTTACGCAGCAGTGGTTGGTCACGTGCCGCTCATCTGTAAGGACCCTAAGTCGTCGGAATCAAAGACTACGCTCGCTTGTTTTCGTTCAGTCCATACGTTAGTTATGAAAGTGGTATTTGCCTAATAATCAATGCAATGGCCCATTGTACATATTTTGCCCACAGGGCAAGCAGACGAAAGTTCTTGTGACATATTGCACTACCAACATGAGGCAACGAAACTAACACAACAACTTAATATTTCAGGCTAAGTTCGCGGACGAGAACGGCTACAACCACCCGCTCACGCTGCTAGCGGCCGGAGCCATCGCCGGTATCCCCGCCGCCTCGCTCGTCACTCCCGCCGACGTCATCAAGACACGCTTACAGGTGACATAACGACATGACAATCTGATAAACATTCGTGGAGTTCTCTATAAAAGCGCCAAGATGAAATAAGTATCTATTTACTAAATTTCATGAGGTGTACAGATCTGCTCAGACCAGTCCACCTTTCCGTTGGACCTATTCAGCTTATGTGGCTTTCTACCTAAAAGTCGGTCGCGCGTCACTTTTAAATACCATATCTGGGTATTTTTTTTTTTTTTGTTAAAGTGTCCTCAAACTATGACGATTATCTGACGCTGCAACTTTGCGTAATAAAATTACAAAATAGTAGATTATACAACAAGTGATAAAAAAGGGACATTAATTCGAGGGATACAATAACCAAGATGATTTTTTTGTTACGAGTTGTGAACTCTACTTTTTACCATTTACTGCGAGAAGAAATAGAAGAATAGTACTTATTTTTTCTCGTGGGTTAATAACAGCCATTCGGGTCGATCTTCAAGGTTAATCCACGCTTACCAAGGTCGGTCTGTGGGTGGGTGACCACTAATTCATTACATACCGAGTTTCCCCCGTGCGTCGGAAAGTATGTAAAGCTCTTGGTAAATCTGGTCGGCACGTTTTATTGTTCCAAATTCAAAATGTTTTTAATCACTCAGTGAGTAAAAGAGAGTTTTACTCCCTGTTATCGATGAATAAAATGCCCTTTTTCGAGTGGCGATGGTAAAGAGTAGATGTTAGCTCTGGCACCATCCCCCAGGTGGTGGCGCGGTCGGGGCAGACGACGTACTCGGGCGTGCTGGACGCGACGCGCAAGATCTACGCCGAGGAGGGCGCGCGCGCCTTCTGGAAGGGAGCCGTCGCGCGCGTCATGCGCTCCTCGCCGCAGTTCGGCGTCACGCTCGTCACCTACGAGATACTGCAGCGCCTGTTCTTCGTCGACTTCGGAGGATCGTGAGTACACATGCCTGCTTTTCATAACTAAGCTTACCCGGGAAAACATTACCGTTTCATTTTGTGTCTACGATGGCAACATCAATCTCAGACCAAATAAAAACCAATACAACAGCGCTGCGAACAATAAAGTGATGCCGGTTTCGTATACTTGTGTGTACTTTTTGTACGCACAGAGCAGAGCTTAGTTTTGGCTGGCTTCACTTTCACTTTTTTTTTTATTTGGTCTGAGACCTCAATATCTATGGTGTTACAAATGTCTATAGACAGTAATTTTCTTGTTGGTTCACTGTTCTGTTTTGATTCATTTGAGTTTGATTAACTTCGTTGCTACTTCCAAGATCCTTGAATCATAATCCGGAACTCATTTTGTTGACCTTCATTTTCTCAGTGGTTAGTAATTCTAATTTCTGGCTTTTAAGAGTTCCAGTGGCTCAATAACTCAACTTTGCCCATAAGAATCTGGCTATGACCACTTACCGTCTGTTAAATCAACTAGGTACTTATTTGATACTTATATTCTTCAAATCTTACTTCGATATTACATATAGTTTTTTCCATATTAAAACAGTTTAAAATCTTTATGTTTAATGTTGCTAGTCATTAACAGATTAAATCATTTATTGAACTCCAAAATTCCGTCCGCAGTCGTCCGGCCGGCTCGGAGCTGCACGTGGCGACGCCCATCGAGGAGGCGATGCCGAAGCCGCAGCACATCGGCGGGTACCAGGTGGCGCTGCCCGTGCTCACGGGGCTGGAGACCAAGTTCGGCATCTCTCTGCCGCGCTGGTCGGCAGGCAAGCCCGCGCCCGCGCCCGCACCTGCGTCTGCGCACTAGCACAAGTATTGACGACTAACTAATCATGATATTATACTGGCCATTTTGTGGGTAGGGAGTCTTAAAGGTACACATGTTTCTGTCTCGCTTTCAACTTGCTGCAACTTGCTGGTGGCTGTACGAGCGAGAAAAGAATACAATTGAATACGACCTCTCAGTCACAACATGAAGATGATGTGTCAATAACCCGAAAAAAATGGATCTTGTGAATCCAATGTAATTTCTAACACCAAAAAAGTAAGTCAGAACTACTATTTACCATTGAAAGATGTTCTACCCACATAATTGGACAGTATGTATTTAATATAATAAAAATCTAAGCTTGTAACAATATTTGAAGACATAACAAGTGAGATTAAGGAATATTTAAAACACACTATACATTTTGTAACACGAAATTATATTCACAGTATTTACGGCGCTAATTTTATTGCAACCAGCATTTCTATAATTATGGAAAAGATTTATTTTGAAAAGATAAAAAGAGCTTACAGTGGGTTGTGTTAGTATCTTCAGAGTATTTAAAAACTGTAATCCCTTAGGGGTTAGACAGAGATCACCCCTTATATAAAAAAATCTAATAAGTAATCTGCTTACTAGCTCCAAAGCAATGGTGTCCATTATTAAAGGCGGGCCAACATTAAAAGACCTACTGTATTTGCTAGTCGACGTCGTATGAATATCCTTAAATTTTCTTATTTTGTGTGAGGGAGAGATAAGCTTGAAAAAGAGGTTTCTAAATTGGCTGTGTATCCATTGAAATTAATTGTATAACTAATATAAATTTATTATTTATTTATTGTAAAGAGATTATTAACATATTTGATATGCTTAAACAAAAGCTCTCTTTGGTGACTAAAATTTAAATTAATTGAACTCAATGCCTCCAAATTAATCAATGATTTTAAGGATTTTCATACAACATTATTCTAGCTCATATTATATTATGTAGGCCATGTAATATAGATAAAGACAACAATTGCGTAGTCTATTCGCACCTAATAGCATTTTAAAGCGGACTTCACATCGAAGGCTAAATTTTTAGATTTGTTTTTAGCATTTGATATGTTACAGCTAGCAATAAAAATTAGAGATTTATACATATTAAGAATCCCTTAAGCTTTTATTTTCTATTTATTTACTCGCTTTTAAGGTGTTTCTAACTTATTGTTTTATCAAATTGCAATTATTTGTGCATTTTTTATTTTATACACTGCCATGTTTTAAAACCACGTTTATTTGCTTTAAGATGGTACTATACATTTACGAAAACCTTTTCGATATTTGCATTTAGAATATTAGCTTAAAGTAATACTTTTGAATAGATCTTGTACTATTTATGTTTTGTATTTATTTACACACTTGTGGAAAAAAACACATTTATTAACTTGATAATTGTAACATATCAGAATGCCTTTAGTTTTAAGCAAAAATCGAAAACAAAGCGAACTTTTTATTGTTATTTTTTATTTGTTAAAACAAATGGTCAATCGATTTGGCTTGATTGCTAACTAAAATTGTGGTTTGAAGAATTTGTGACGTCAAACCAACCATTTTTTTTTTGTAAAAATATATTTTTGTTATTTATAATCGGCTTAGACTTGTTATCCGAAAAGTCCATATCTCATAGAGCTTTTAAATATCTAAACACTTGCCTTCCATATAATACATATTTTTTCTAAATAAGTTATAGATTACCCTACCAAAATAACACTCGATTATTTTTTTAGCTGTTTAAATATTTAAAAGCAAATAATACTAATAAGTGTATACTAAATACATACCTAGATAGGATGTTCCCAAGAATATAACAAAGTTCAAATGAATGATTAGATAAATCAACGAGTAAGTAGAAATCAATAAAAAACGTACAGAGAAGCATAAAGGACAAATCCTTAAAAAATAACAATTTCAATACTGAGATTATTTAGAATAGAAACACGCCTTGTTTTGACAAACCTTGGAAAGAATATGATTTGCATGAACAAGGCGAAAAATTAAAATATTCTAAAAATATCATCGCGAACTAGCTTGGGCACGTCTTCTTATAATCTTCACCTATTTAGAAATAAAGCTGTGTATACGCTTAATCATAAATTAACGCCGTTTGGTTCCTAAAACTGTATCGAAATGTTGCATTTTGAAGCAAGAAGTATATTTTAGAAAAAAAAAATACTGAGTTTTGAACTGTAATTGATGTCATAGTAATACTTTGCCGATGGTGAATTTATTTTACAAGTACAGTAGGCCGCGCGTGTTTTAGTGAAACCAGTACCTCTAAGGCCCGTTTTCTATAACTTACGTATAACTGTCAGTTAATATGTCACGTCTCGTAGCTATCGGGGTTTCTATAAACAAAGGTAGCTTGAAATATCCTATCCGCGTCACCTACCTTGAAAAATCAAAGAAAGCTTTTCTGTGACGTTTAGTTTCTATCGGCCCGTAAGCTAAATGTCATTCAGACAGAGATAGCAACCTACGAATACCTGTAAGTTATTGAAAATGGTCGTAAGCTGGCCAATTACCGCCAACGTTTGGTCGACTGTCGGTCCTATTCAAATAATTGAATATTACAGCTGAACATAATTAACGACTAAAATTATATTTCTTGCTTTAAAATTGAACAAAGTAAAGGGCGGCCCAATTTCTAATGCACAATTTTATTTTGAGCGTATCGATAAGTTAATGTTGTATGACAACATTGTATAAAGTGAATAGTGTAACGACAGGTGATAGAAAGCCGATGTGACTATATTTATTGATATTGTACATTTGTGTTAAAAATAAATCGAATAAAACCTGCTTTGGAGTTTAATTTGGAAAACGTGTCTCAAGTCGAAAATCTATGACCAGTGTGTGTTGCCAGTGATTACGTACGGGACTGAAACGTGGTCGCTAACAATGGGCCTCATCAGAAGGCTTAAAGTCATCCAAAGGGTGATGGAGAGGGTTATGCTCGGAATTTCGTGATCGAATCAGAAATGACGACATCCGCAAGAGAACCAAGGTTACCGACGTAGCCCGAAGAATTGGAACTTAAGTGGCTGTGGGCAGGGCACATTGAGAACGGATGGCCGATAGGGCCGAAAAGTTCTGGAGCCGGAAGACGTTGCGTTGGAAGGCCTCGCACTAAGTGGACCGATGACCTGGTGAAGGTTGCGGGGTTCCGCTGGATACGAGTCGCACGGGACCGGTCAATGTGGTGACACTTAGGGGAGGCCTATATCCAGCAGTGGACGTCTTTCGGCTGAAACAGTGATTATGATGATGAACTACCAACTAGTGTGTTCTGCTCCCAGAAACATTTTAAATTAAAGGATTCGCTTGGAAAAAATAATTTACTACAACGTTCACGAAATTAAATAAATATTTCATTTATCAAATTTTATTTATTTATGCTATATTTTTGAGCCTTATTTTACAATTTACAAGTCATGTTTTTCATTGGCGACTCAACAACGTGATACAAAAAATAAATAGCGTGCGCTTCTGCGTTTTTAAGCCGCCAATGAGTCTTATTACAAAATAAACGCTTTTCTTGCCAATTCATAGATCATAGAGGAACGAGATAACATCAAGTTGAAGGTAAATACATTTGCGAAGAAACTTCTAGGTACCTATACCTACTTACGCAATTTAAAAACTGAATGTCGAGATGAAGCGAATTATACCAAAACGTATGTTGAGCTTCATTAAATATAACATTCATGCATAGATCGCTTCCTGAGTTTAATTTTGAGACTCGGGTTTCGTGAAATTAGCACAAAATGAATAACATAACATCACGCCTGTAATCAACGAAGGGTTAGGCACAGGTGTATCTAAATAGTACACCCACATTTTGCCAGTTATGTTCAAGTACCATGTAGTAGGGGGCGAGCCTATTGCCATCAACCGGGCACAAATTCAAAATAAATATCTTGTTATTTTTTAGTTATTCGCAATTACCTATGTTAATACACAACTTCATTTAATATAAAATTTTGATAAAGGTCACGGGGTCACCCATTGGATGGCGTAGACCACAGTGGGGGGTGAAAATTTCATTATTTTTGACCTAGCACTAGTGATGCTATATGTGAGAAACTCAAAAAAGAGTATTTACTGAACACTGCAGGAAAAATTACTGTTATTGTCTGTTTAGTTTCGTTTTCGATCGATTTTAAATTCATTTATTTATTTGTACACGAATAATTTCGTTATCCTTACATTTACATCGAGACAATAATAATAAGATAGATAACAATGAAATCGTTTAAGCAATAGCTAAGTTTAATGATTCGCCTTAATATCGAGAAATTTCAATCTTTGTAAGACAACACAACCATGATAATTTATACAAGAAATTCACCTTTCCTTGTATGAATTGGCGTTATAATTTCTTGTCCTTGCCTGTACAGTTACCAATAAGATCACCTGTCTAGCTGATACTGATAATTGACTGTGTGCCATTCTGTACGCTACTTTGGTGAAAACATTGACTGTCTAACAAATATACAACGTAAAAATAAATAATCATTATTATAAAAAGACACCGTTTCAACAACATTACAATCGAACGGCCTTGTGATCGTGTAAAAATAATTGTTTTATTTCACCCGAGACTCTAAAATGTCTATTTCATACAAAATAGATGTTACTATAGGATATGTGCATTATCTCAAAAACAAATCTCGCTTTAACAATTAATATTTGAGATTATAAACAATAACATTATAATCTCCAATTGAATATAAATATGTTCATTAATGTAATTAAGTCATTAGTCTTCGGGAATTGGAAAAAAAAACTATTAAAAATCCTAACAAAATTAAGCTAATTCATGTGATTGTGTCCGCTTGACAATTTATACTATTTAATATAGGAATATTTTTTTTCTAGTATAAGTGCACTTTGATACTAAGTAAAATGAGGTTATTGTGTTGTAAGGAAGAGCAAATTGGAATTTAAAATTAAAATAGTTATATTATTAAGGTGGATGCTCCAGGGTAGCCCGCGAAATTCTTGACAATGACTTTGATCTTGAAAAAAATTCCTACACCTTTATGAGCTTGGAGGGTTGTATTGATGATTAAAATTCTATAACTACATAAGTGTTACAGCCGCGAATCAAATGTTAATCAACATACAACCTGACACTGACCTGCAAATTGTAAAAAACGTAAGAAAATTTGAATTTCGCGGGCTACCCTGACGCTTTCACCTTAAGTAAAGTCGACTCGATCGCGACATAAAGAAGAGTGAAGTCGGAAGACATGTTAAGAAGTCACAAATCAGTCAATAAAACTCACTGAAATCAGAGAACATAAAATACAATAACATCGTCTCGTTAAAAGCTTTATTAACAATCGATCACCACATTTTCAGCAAGCAGACACAATCATATAGACGTACATACACCTTATACTACCGATTGTTCGCTAAACTTCACCGAAATTCGTGTGGGTAGTTTCTTTGGCGTGCTTCTGTGCTTCCACGTAGCCGGTTATTAGCTTGTCACACACATTACACCGGAGAGTGAACTTGTTCACGTCGGTGAACTGTCTCGACGACTTGGCTTCATGTGCCAGCTGCTCTGCCTCTCGGTAGATCTCCATGTCTTCTGTCGGGAATATAGTTTGGATACCACCCTGTGAGACAAGTATTTATGTGAGTAAAAATGCGTGGGAAAAGTTTGCCAGATAGGGGGATGCTACATACAAATTCAGTTCGGCGTGATTCGCGAAGCCGAGCGACAAGATCGAATACGTAAAGAATAAGAATAATTTATTTGCTTAAAATACAGGTGTTACCAGATGTTAAAGTTGGTGGTTTAGGCACAAACCATATTTTGCCTTTTTAGGGCATGCAAATATAATTTTACATTACATTATTGTATAATGCGTATCTATATGAAATTTAACAAGATGTATTAAGTAAGTAAAGTAAAATAAATTATTAAATAAAAAATAACACATATTGCACACGTAACTAATACCTATATCTTAAAATTAAATTTTGTTTTGCAGAAATTCTTGCAAACTGTAAAAACAATTTTCTGTCAACCATTTGCGCAATTTATTTTTAAAATATTTAAAAGGGAGTTCTCTAATATTTCTTGGTAATTTATTAAAGATGGAAATACACATATGAAACACATTGTTTTTAATCAATTTTGTATTGCAAAATGGGATCATAATTTTTGTTGGATCTCTTGGCCTCTGCTTAGTGTAATTGTCACCTTTGAATTTAAAAAATTCACTGTTTCCTTACAAATACCGATACCTCAAACAAATACATGCTGGTCAGCGTCAAAAGCTTAAGTCTTTTAAATAAAGGTCTACAAGATTCTAGAGGGCCGACACCGCAAATAGCTCGGACACATTTTTTTTGTACAATAAACGCCTTCTCATAGTCTGTTGAATTGCCACACATTATTAGTCCGTATCTTAAAATGGATTCAACGTATCCACTGTATGCTATGCGAGCAGTTTTTTCATCTGATACAATTCGAAGTTTCCTTAACGCATACACAAATCTATTAAGTTTACTGCATACGCTGTATATGTGTGGCTTCCAATTACAAAATTTATCGAGAGTTATACCTAAAAATTTAATATTTTCGTATAATATTATAATTTTTATCGTAGTTTAATGAATCTGGTAAGTCATTAATATATATCAGAAATAACAAGGGCCCCAGAACACTCCCTTGTGGTACGCCATAAGTATTGAATTTAGAAGAGGATCTATAGATAGTGGATTCAAGATTTTCATTTAAATTTGCAACTTCAACACATTGCTGACGTCCTGTTAGAAAACTTCTAATCCAATCCAAAGCGACACCCCGGATGCCATATCTTTCACATTTGTCTAGTAAGATGCTATGATCCACAAAATCAAAAGCCTTACTCATGTCAAAAAATACTACTGCAACCGGAATTTATTCGTCTAGGTATTCTGTGATCTTTTTAATTAAGGTAAATGCTGCCAAAGAAGTGGATTTATTATGTTGAAAACCGTTTTGTTCCTGTTTAAGAATGTCATGCTTATTTAAAAATCCTATTAATCGACTGTAGAATACCTTTTCAAATATCTTTGATAATACAGGAACAAGAGTAATAGGGCGATAGTTATTTGGCTCTTTTCGATCACCTTTTTTGAATAAGGGTTTAACTATGGAATGCTTTAAATCCTCTGGGAATATTCCTTGTGTCAAAGAATTTCCTAACATATGATTTAAAACAGGCGCTATGATATGAGCACTTGCCTTAATAATACGTGTTGAGATAGTGTCATATATATATGTCGTGTAGATAGACGTGTGGAAAAAAGCCGCTCAGCTCAAATTGTGCTGAAGCAATGCGAACACGATTAAGCGATGGTAGATACGGTACACTTTACCGATCCGCTCAAATCGATGATGACCGAATATTTTTAGTAATTGTTTCGTGTGGCTTTGTTTTTCAATAAATATTGACGAATCGAATGTGAATGTGTAATTATTATTACAATAAGAGTTGGAAAACTGCATCGCCTAATTGCTTTCTATTCTTCTTCTTACGGCCATATTCAATTACTTACTAACAGGTAACGAAAGGTCGCTATCTGTCTGTTTGACATTTAGCTTACCGACCGTTAGAAACAAAACGTCACAGAAAAGATTTCTTTGATTTTTCTATGAATCAAGTGACAGTTAGATGACGCGGATAGGATATTTCAAGCTAACTTTGTTTATAGAAACACTAATAGCTACAAGACGCATATTAACTTTATGTTATCTAAATAAATAAGAGTAAAACTCACATCAACCTGTTCCAAATACAAGGGATCATAGTGCACGCCGTCAAATAATAAGAAAACTCTTTGTCCATAGTTCTTGTCTTCACCAAATCTGTTTATAATTGCGTTCAATGTATCTACAACAGCCATTTCGAGTCCATAGAAACGAGATAGGATTGCTACCTGGAATTAATAAAGGTTATATAAGTTTTAGTGGTATGACTAACTTACATTTGAACGTAAAAATATTATGACTGGCATTTGAATAATAAAACTGTTTGAATAAGTAGGACTGAATAAAAATGTAGAAGTTATATATCAAACAATATAATACTGCAAATTGCGGACGTAGCATATAAAGCAGCTAGACTAAAAAAGGACTGGGACTGGGACTATCTGCTGGCACAGCTGTGGGCCCAAATATCGCAAGACCGTAGCCCTGAGACAGCTAGACGGGGTCGCGGCAGACCGAGGAGAAGATGGCGGGACACCTCGGATAGCTTCCACGCGAATTGGCGAGAAGAAGCACACCATCAACAGAAGTGGCAGAAATGGGGGGAGGCCGTTGCTTAGAAGTGGGACAAGGGCTATTTAAAAAAAACATAATACATCTTAAGACACTTGAATTCCACGAAAGATTAGGCAGGGGTATACTAGAGTTCACCTACATTTCGCGGAGTACCAAGTAATTGGGTCGCATTGCCGTCTATTCAGGCCAAATCCAGACTACAGGCTACTATTGAGAAATTCCTGATGGTAAAGTTCAATAGAATTTACCTGACCTAGAAATCAAACCTATGTTCCTATGCTTAGCACTTGCGTCTAGTTTTTATGTAAAAACGGTTAAAGTATTCACATAAAAAGTTATGATAATGTATTAGTAGATTACCAACTTAATTATAATATATAAAATTGTATGAGTAGTAAGAATTTATGCAAGTTCTGTAAAAATAAACTTCATCATGGTTTTTTCATTCATGGCAATATTCTTTTTAATTTCATTCATTGATTTAAATAATAATATTACAATAAAGTTGTTGATTAGTTAAGAACGTTACCTACTTCGCGGGAAATATTGGGTTAAAAACTTACTACCATAATTTACAAACTTTTTATATATTCTTAATAACTTTTTTGCTTTGTGTACTTTGTGTCTACATCTTAGGGACGGTTTTTTGGAAACCTGAACTTTTAACCAAACCGCCATGATAAGCATGGTGATCAATACTAATGCCTTCTTTCTCTGTACGAAAAGAGGTTTTTGCCCAGCTGTGGGATACTCATAGGCCTGGTATTATTGTTAGTTTCTTAAATTTTCTTACTCTTTTTACGTATTTTTAACAATTTAAAATATTCAAAAAGTAGCCCACCAGTATCAAGAACAGGGTGCAAGCTACCAGCGGTCAGGGCTCTAGAGAGATTGTTTATTGTTATAACAATAATCTAGTCAAGTACACAATACATAAAAGTGCATTGGCATTTAATATCAGTGACATAATTAAAAGGGTTATGACCAAGTGACACTGGACGCAAGGCAATAGAACTATTTATCTTTTTAAATAGTAATAACAATTGATTTTCACATCAGGTAACTTTAGCAGTTGTTCCCGTTGTGTTAAAAATAATCAGCCTATAACATTCCCACTGCTGGGACACAGACAAAGGCCTCCTCACAATGTCCCATTGAAGAGGATGTATGGGGGTGGATGCTACATATGTTTGATTTTTATATCCTCTAGGACAAGCACGGTTCCCACCTCAATTTTCCTTCACTCTTTGATGGTAGTGCTCATGGAATCATTAACACAAAGTAAAGTGTTTGCCATAGTTTGAACCTTTGCTCTCCTTTGTGTTTACCTTTAGTATGCTGGAACAGGGATCCGCAAACTAAACTTAAGTTATCTAAAGAAAAAAGTGAGCCGTTGTTTTGTTGTGGATCTGCATTCTGGCTGTTTAATGGGATTGTGCGGATCCACATTAGATACTAAAGGTTAATGGATTTTGTTCATTAAAAAAATATAATTTGAGTAAGTACCTCTATAGCACCACCCCACGAACTTGGCTGTTGGATCCACAGGCAGTATTCAGCGTTTGGTTTGCCGAGCACCGCCTCATTATAAGTATCTAAGTCGCTAGCTACCTCCATCGCAATAATCTCTCGCATTAGAGAATGTACTGTGGTGTCTACATTTCCATTTAATACAAATCCTGGAACAGATAAATTTACATGACGGCATTCTAGTTAGATCATTAAACTTTATGATCCATTGTCACACGTGACATTTAATAATGCACTCTACAGCCACTGAACATCACTTATCAACGCTGTTAATTAGTAACAATGCTATATTTAGATATCAACTATAGGCACATTCTGCACGACCTTAAAATGCCCCATGTAAACATTAATACCAACAATGGTAGCTAAACATGAATGCCTCCTATATAACAATGCCTGAAACAAATAAACTAAGTAGTAAAAAAGTACTTTGTCATTCATAAATCTTGAGAAAACTTACCTATACTAGTAAATAAACATGAATTATCAGAAGGGACCACCTTTTTCATTAAAATTCCTGGTCTAATGGGTACTAAAGTTTCGTGTGACGCAATACCGTTTTCTTGTGGTTTAGATTCGGGAGTCTTGCTCGGACCGGTCGTGACTGCTGGCTTCTCTTCAACGATCAGAGTCTCGCCAGTTTTCAAACCAATGTCACAGAGTTTTTGACTGTCATTACTAATGTCCAGAGACTTCGGAGGATATCCACACAGCACACCAACTCTCTCAGCGCTTACGTCCGATATGCTTGACAAAAACATCTTCAATTCGCCCACGGTGCTATCAGAGGTCAAATCTTTAAGTATTTGTTGACCATTTTTACTTTTAACTTTAAACGCTAACGCAGTCATTTTAACAAAATACACGCTCCGTAAGTAATCTATTACGTGTTCAGTTAAGTTTGTCGTAATTAGGTCAAAAAGACGCTATTAAAGACGAAATAAATAAATTACTAGATTTGACTTTTTCTTTTTATAATGACAAAACAACAAGTTGACGTTCAGAAAAATATTGCCATCGCAAAATTTTCATAAGTGACAGATAATATTTTATTCGGTAAGAGACGGTTAAATTACAATAATAAAACAACAAATACTCCTCATGTTGTTTGTTAACCTATAGGTTGAAGTGGATAAAGTCTTACCAAGCCAAATTCATTCTTCTGAACTACGCGCCGAAACCGTGCCGCTAGTATTTTGTTTCGTTGCCTGCCACTGTCCATTCTGGCGGCGGCGTGGCGGTGCGGTAGCGTCTTGTCTATATATATTATTATAGCATGTTTCGCCTTGTGTACGAGCCCTATCAGTCCGGCAAGAATAGCCAGCCGGAATGGTTATTAATTGGGTAACACCCAACGGCTGTCTTATGAAGTGGCCACACTAGCAAGCTCTAACAATATCAATAACTGGCTGACGCTGCAAAATACCTTGATATCCATACAATTAAAGAGAATAATTATATTTTTCCAACTGGCTAAAGCTGACATTTTTACATTTATCATTCTGGGCAAATGCCAGTGCCCACGGTCCAAGGCAAGCTAGTGGTATAACGTTAAAGTTTATTTCGTTTTCAGGAGATTACTATAACGGGCCCCATTATTCTAAAGTGTGCAGGGCTTATGTCAATTGGTTAAAGACTACCCTGATAACCCTGATGGTCACTCCCTTTTATACCTATACCAGGTTGTGTGCACCAGTCGGGCGTTTCGTTAGGTACGTGTGGTAATAACGACCAGCTCACGTTGAACAGTGAGCTAAAATAAATCATACAAATTTATGGATATCGAACCACCCAACCGGCACGGCGCAAGCAACCGGCGCCGGTCTCGTTTTGAAATAAGCCTTATATATAAACTGGTTATCAAATTACTATGATTAATAGTTTGGGGAGTGACACGAAGATGTTACAATAAAATAGCAGCGATAGATTATCCGGTCGGTAAATGTTTGTAGACCTGGCCAATGCTGGGTAGTGAGTGAGCTACAACATGGTGAGCATCTTGAGTCTTGGATCGAGGTTTAGCTCCACTGTGTAAAGTTTTGGGTATAAAAATAAAATAATCAAACAAGGTTACATTTCATTGCATTTTAATAAAAATAACATTCCTACGTATAAATATTCATAATTAAGTTACAAAACGCTAGCCTATTTTACTCTATGGCATTAACAGTAACTAAGTATCCCATATTGGCACAATGATAACTTATAACATGATTGTAAACGACTTGTACTAAGTACTACTTCACATTTATTGAAATAACTGAAACTACTTTTTGTTCGTAACCGCGTTCTTAATAATTAAGTACAAAAATAATGTAGACACAAGTAAAATATTAACTGCATATATTGATGACTTTTTGCACTCTTCTCTCTAATCGTAGAGAAAAGAGTGCAAAAAGTCATCATTATAAAACTGTAGACTATTAAGTTTTATAAGAAAACTTCAGTTGATGAAAGTAAAATTACAACTTTTTGTTCGACATCTCCGCAAAAAAGACTCGAGCCGTAGGTACCTACAACTAAATTATTTCTACGAGTATTTGGTGTCATGTACTTACATCAATAAAAAAAGGAGTACCTATTGATTTCTGACTGCCAAAAAAGACCAATTAATGTCTACGTTAATTCAGTAAAATGCTTATCTACTAGTATACAATATACAGTAAATGTATTCAAATATTGATATGAATTGAACACCTATTACAAAATAACTTTTTACATCTTATATTATCTCTTACATTTTATATATTGTCTCAAATTCTATAACTAATTTAAATTAGATTAGATAAATGCATGTAAATGGCAAAAATGATTCTATGTGCGCTTGTCTAACATTTATTAGCTGATACAATCATTGAAAATACGTAGTAAAAACGGGTAAAGTAAAAAAAAGATCATAATATTACTGTGCTAATGAGAGCTATGAACATTTCTTTGGTAATAGGCTATTTAATAATATTAATAAGTATCATCACTTATTTGTTTAATATATTAAGTGATTCATACATTTCTCATAATTAAGAGTATTGTAATGGTAACCACTATTTAAGTAATAGACCTAAATTAGACTAGGAATATTAATTTATTTACATTTTTTATTCAGTCGTAAAAAATAACATTTCAAAAAGTGTCTTTGTCGCAACTATTTAAAAGCAACTGACCGCATTTTACTACATTTGTGTAACAGGCGTTATGCTTTAACCATTAAAAACCTTAACAGTGACTATTTATTTCAAACTGATTAAAAATTGTACTCAAATTATAATTATATGGCAACTACAATTCCTGAACGTCAACATTATAACACTGGCAACACTGTTCTAGTTCAACTTCAGTGTTGCCAGATTATTAAAACGGAAAACCGATTAGATCCGGCTATTGCGGTGCGGTCTGCGATGTCGCGGGTGTCGGGGAAGCGGCCAGCGTCACGTGGGGCGACGCACGAAGCGTGGCATGGACGCCCGCAAGCCCCGCCTGCCGACCACTAAAGGGGGCATCCTCTCGTCTTCTTCTTCATCATATTCTGCGCCCTCAGCACTATCCTCTTCACTCCACACTGGCTTGACCATCTGGTATGAGGCCGAGAAGCCCTTAAAAACTAGGGAATCGTCTGTTCGGAATCTAATAAGAAGGGCTTCAGATGTTGATACTATTTCTGGCGGCATCTAGAAAAAGGAAGAAGAGTTTAGTATCTACCAATGACTATGAGAACTTTTTTTTACTGCGAAACATGATAGATTATTATTTTGTAGGGAGTTATTTCAAAAGGATGCTTGATGATGATTTTCTCTGCTTTGGACAAAACCTTCTTTGCAGTTGCCTCTTTCTTTTGGTATAAGTATTCTACTCTTTGGACCCTTGTCCAGAGAGGGTCCAAAGATTCCAATAAGTAGAATAAGTAGTCGGTTACTAACTAGACAGACATTTTGGTATAAGAACTTGTCCAATCACCAAACTTTGAACTAGACCAATGTCTCTTCGATTCTAAAACGCTTAGTCTAAATTGATATTACCTTAGTTCCGCAGAAGGTACCATAGTTCCCTCCACTGCCATCCAATCCCCCAAACACTTGAACATAGTCATAATGGCAGTTGGATTCGGGTTCCAGTTCAAAAGTCAGGAAGGTTAGTTTTACAAAGTGATTCCTGGGAGCTTCAATGTTCCAGTCGCAGTTGGCTCTGGATTCGTACGCGTTGTCGCCGTAGCGGGCGTGGGAGTACAGGTGCTGCACCGCTTCGGTTGCTGCGAGATAACCGCCACAAGCTGGAGGAAAGATAAGAGACGATTTTAGACGAACTAATGTTATTTCTACATTTCTCGGAAGCAGCACCAACAGGCGCTGAACCAGTTGTATTCACAAAAACTTAATAATAAAACTGAAAGGGTCTTTCAAGGATCAGTTCCGAAGAGATGGAAAATACCAAGTCTAAAAGTTTTATTAAGCCTCGAATTCTCTAATAGGCAATCCAACTCACCAGTAGAATGGTTAGCCAGGAACCCGCTTCTCTGCACGGAGCCATCAGACTTGAATACCACGTACATCTGGTTCTGCGACGCGACGATCGGGTGAGGCAGTCTGTTACCGCAGAACAGGCCCAGGGTCTTCTCGTCTGCTGATGCTCCGTCGTATATCGTCACGTAGTCGTAGGCACATTCCTGGGAAAGATAATGAAGCATACTTTTAGCATCAGCAGGAGCAAGTAACCGTGCCAGTACAGCAGTTGCCTCATAAAATCATTTCAATTTTTCACTTCTCATGCTCTAAAAGTACGCCAATATAGCCCTACAAAGCGGGACTAAAGTGACCACTTTAGTCCCTAGGGAGTTAAAAGTAATTAGTTTTTTAATTTCCTTTATGTGACATAGACAAACTCAAACAGCCAGTAAATATACTACTATTATCTGTGGAGTGTGGACCATCTTCATTGCAAAAATGTTGAGAGTTTTAGTTCCATGGTTTTTCCGCAAAGAAGGTGGCGCCATGCGTTTTAAATTGTTAATCTGTGACTGGTTTAGAAAAAAAAACTGACCGCGAAAATTTCAGAATTTTTGTCGAGTGTAAAGTTCGGTTTTAAATAAATAGCATTTACCATTACCAGCATTACCTTTCCTCTCAACCATGATTTATTATATTTATTAGTCTATATATTTTAGCAATATGTATTTATATAAGTATTTATTAATATCTACATAAATGTGTATTTATATATCTTAATAGGTTAAGTTAGGTAAGGCACATAATCTGTATTCTCTTCCTTCTCTCACACACTATTGTCTACATTTCTTTTTCATTTCTTCTTTTGCAGGGCTGCTGGCAGAAATTTCTTAAGAAATAAGCAGTACCTATGTACTCATATTTTTTCATGTGTTTTCCTGTGCTGTGTACTGTGTGTACATAAATAGTAAAATAAATAAATAAATAAATAAATAAATTTTTCATTACTCATACTCTGAAAGTAGGTCTGAAGTTGCCTGAGGAGCGGGTTGAAAGTAATACTTTTCAGCCCTAGGGAGAATCGTTTTCAACTGACAGCTGTCAAGTTATTAAAAAAAAATAGTTCATTTTCCATTGAACCATGTTCCAACTTTCTATACAGCCACGATGTAAAATTGAAATAACATAGTTAAGTATTTATGAATATATATTTTTTAAATAACTTTATTATATTTAAGTTTCAATTATTTCTTTAAAATAACAGATTTGGGTAAAATATTTACCATTTTTTCGATGATGAAAATGAAAAATAGGTAATGGCTGAATAGCTGGGATTCCACAGAAAAAAAACAAAATAGGCGGGAAAGCAGCAATCCGATCTTCATTTGTTTTTTCGAGTTGATTCATGTTTTTATTTTTACTTTCCTTGTATTCGTAATGAAAAGCACAGTGTTTATTTATTTATTTAACACTTCAAGCACAAAGTACAGAGGCGGACTTAATGCCGTAGGCATTTTCTACCAGTCAACCTTTAAAAAGTGTTTACCTCGGGTTAAAGACTTATTTAGTCCCTCGAACTATTAGCACCCTCGCTGCGCTCGGGCACCAAACCCCGTCTCGGGACTAAATAAGTTACTTTCACCCCTAGGGTAACAATGTACTATATTAAGTATGTCCAGTGACAGTGAAGAGTTTGACGTCGAGCAAAGAGCAAAAGACATAATATATTAGTTACCTAATATTTTGCCACCAAAATCGCGGAAGATTTACCTAAAAACTTACGAAAGTTCTATGGACTGGAGGAATAACAAATGTTTTTGTACTAAAATGACTATTTTTTTCGCACTCAAAGTGAAAAGTACAGTTTGCACTCGAGACTAAACGCTAATATACCCTCGAATTCATTGACTCCCTCGCACGCTCGGGAGTCAAACCACATCTGGAATATAATGGCTTCGTTTAGTCCCTCGATTTAAAATATACTATAGCTTCAGAAGTCGGTGCAAAAAAGTTTTTATTTTTCACTTTTTAGTGGTTCACATGTGCTTACCCCTGCACAGCGTACCGGCGTGATCTTAAGTTATGAACTGATGTAAACAACAGACAGACATGAGATTTCAGCAATCCCAGTCCATTTGATATCATTTATTGAGGAGTTCCGTTGCCTATCTCCGAAGTTCTTCATCAGATCTTCATCAAATTAAAATGGGACCACTCCGAGAAAGTACTCTTCCAAAAACTACCCAAATCGCTTCAAATGTGCCTTTAAAATTTGAAGAGTTTTCTCTATTTCTTCAAGATCCCATCATCAGAACCTAACTAGATGTTCATGGGACCAACTGGAAAGTATACTCTTTCAAACAAAAAAAAACCAAATCGGTCCAACATACATAAAAAAATATATAAAAGGTTCCGACGAATTGAGAACCTCCTCCTTTTTGAAGTCGGTTAAAAAGTTTTGTTCGTTGTGTACAGCTTCCGAAAAGCGATTAAAGCGCTCATCGAGTCATAGCTTAAAGTTCTGTCTTGGACAAGGTCTGATATCGTGTCATGCTCCCTGGCGGAACCACCTTGGCTTTAACAAGTACCTATAATGTTACATAAAAAAATCTATGGAATGTCTACACAATTGTAGTCCTATAAAAAAAAAATCTATCTCTAGTTTCGACGTAAACTTTTATTTATAGTGGTTGCGCTACGGAGTATCCTTCCCGGCGAAACCACCATGATATATCTATTTATATACATAGTATAAGACCAGTGGTAAATCAGATTGAAAATGTCTAGGTACTTACAGGATGAGGCTCCAATTCAAACTTCTGGAAGATGAGCTTGATTCGGTGGCCAGGTGTGGTAGAGAATTGCCAAACGCAATCCTTTCGTGGCGGATATGTTGCTGGATAGTTTGGACTGTGAAAGAAATTATATGTTTTTTAAATGCCTTTTCTGACTTATGGAGAGTTCTTTGGATTTATATATTATGACGACCCGAATGGCGCAGCGGTAGTGAGGCTGCCTTGCGTTCTTAGGGTCCCGGGTTCGAATCCCGGTAGGAGCAAATGTTTGTGTGATGAGCATGGACATTTGTTTCCGAGTCATGGATAGTATATCAACTACCTGGTGTCCACGACACAAGCCTCGTTGCTTAGTGTGGCACTAGATGGCGATGTGTGTAATGTCCAGCGATATTTATTTATTTATTATTATTATATGGTCCGTGTGGCTGCGTAACGTCATGCTTGCAGCCTTACAGTCGTGCGTGTTCGGGTGCAACATGAAGCCGTTGTAGCACGCGCACTCGTAGCCGCCAAGCGTGTTGCAACACTTACCTGAATATAGTGCCGTGTGGCTGCGTGACGTCATGCTTGCAGCCGCCCTCCTTGCAGTCGTGCGTGTTGGGGTGCAGTGTGAAACCGCTGTAGCACGCGCACTCGTAGCCGCCGAGCGTGTTACGGCACTCGTGTTGGCATCCTCCGTTGTTATCGGCACATTCATCCACGTCGATGTAATACGCTGCCGCGAAGCCTGAGCGGTGGACTGAGGCGTCTGATGTGAACTGTGCAAGTACATAAAAATTAGGGCTATACGGATGTTCAGATTTTGTCAAATAAGGCACTCGTCCCATGGTAGACGCAAAAGGGCGACTTATAGATTTTTCAAGCCTTACACACAATAAAACGGTTGTTGATATTTTTTCCGAAAAGTTGTTTGTAATTTCGCTACATTGATTGAAGATTACTAAGCTAAATATGCAAAGAATTTAGACATAGATTGAGTTTAGTCAAACGACTATATAAATAATTAAAACAAATGACAAACAAACCTGAACTCTAAGCACCGATCCATCAGACGTGACTGGCGGCGGCAGTGCCGACCCGCAGAACACGCCATGTCTCCTCAACACATCGGCCCCCAGCTTGGAGTGCACGGTCACGCTGTCATATTCACACTCCTGGAAATACATAAACTTTCCGTGGTGACTATAAGCAGTACCTTTGCTTTTAGAAGGGGGCTATTGTAAACGGTGATTAAGATGAACTAAGTATGGGAGATTGATGAATGTGTAGGAACTTGGAGATTAAATAAAAAGAACGGCCAGTGTACCAGACAGTGGGTGAAGTCGAGCTGTGAATGTAGATGATGAGAACATCAAGAAGGAAGAATACATAAGTAAGAAAGAAAGATAAGAAAAAATCTTTATTCATCGCAGGGACATGACGTGCATACAAAATTTGAAAACAGAAACATTCAGAATATAACAAAACGGAACACAAACAAAAAATAAATTTTAAAAATGTTGCCAGATTGCACGTCGTGAGTGCGACAAATAGGTAACCACTCAGCATGATGCTGTACTATGCGGAGCCCACAGCACAGCGCTGGTTTTCAGTGGTCACCCGTGAAAAGAAAAACGTACGGAAGTAGGGACAGACATGTCTTGCAAAGAATAAAGAGATTCGAAGAACATTGAAGCCTTAAATGAGATAGCTCAAAGCTAGGCAGAAAGGATGTTTTTTTAAAGATATAACATTATTGAAGTTGCTAAGTTTTAATGAGAACGAAGACTAGTTGTTATGTATTGTCTGGGGTGTAAATTTTAAGAAGTCTACAGTAAAAAAAGAAACAAAGAGGTGGAAAGAAAATCTAAATAGACCTATCTAACTACTTTGAAAGGGATAATCGATTAGTAGCGGGTTTCTTACCTGCTGATACATATTGTTTCCTTCCAAGTCGAAGTGCGTGAAGTTCAACGTTATCCGGTGCTGAGGTGGGGCCACGATCTCCCACAGACAGTTCTTTGATGGTGGGTATAGATCAGGGAACGATGGTGATGTGATGGTTCCGTTTGGTGCGTATAGAGAGCCACCGCAAGCATCTAAAGAAAAAAAAGATTGTCATACCATTTAATTAAACCAAATATTGCTGAGATTTTTTTGCTCTCGAGAATCTTTTCGGGCTTATCAAAAATATGCCACGTGATAATTTGTCTTATTATTCACTGTTGGTTAACGCACTGTCTTCCGAACTAGCTTTTTAATTCCTGTGATCATCAAAACGTATGGCCACTAAGTCACACTGTTCATCAGCGCTTAAAGAGGGGGAAGTTTCCAGCATGACCAGTCCACCATCCCAAAAGAGCCCTAGTAGCTTCCTTAGTATCACTCCAAAAATATCTTCTTTCGTATCAATGATACCTACGTCTTGTCAAATTATTCGGTGACCCAGTAGGAGGCCACGTTAATCGCAGTGTCAGTGGCGTATTTTCCCCCGAAGAAATAGAATAAAAACTGAAAGTCCACTTACTTTCACACTTCTTCCCATCAGAATGCAGCTCGTACCCAATATCACAAGCACACTCATACCCTCCAAGAGTATTGACACAAGAGTGGCTACATCCATGCTCTATGGAAGCACACTCATCGAACTCCTTCATGAAGGTCGCGGAGAAGCCGGCCTTCTGGACAGTGCTGTCAGACTCGAAGATGACGAGTAACTTGTTGGATGTAGACCTGAAATGTTGGAATTGTTGAGGTTTTGTGTCGATGAAAATTGGGCAGAAGAAGATTTTTGTATTGTAGTGCGAATTATGTTGACTAGTTGTGGTAGTTTTAAAGCTTGACCAACAAGCAAAAACAGTGAGATAATAGATAGTAATTAAGTAAGTAAGATAGTAATCCAACCAACGGATTACCTACAAACTCAGCATAGAATGTTTCCACCTTTAGTCAAGTAATCATGCAACAAAAGGGCACGATGATTTCCTCCACCGTAAAATAATGGAGGAAGTGATTGTCCAACAAAATATTCGCAAAGGAAGCCAACAGAAAAGAAAACCGAAGATGGTATTTATTTTCTGCAGTAAAAAGTATTCTTATGTTCAGACTACGGTATGTAAGAAGTTATGACTTACCTTATATCAGGAGGAATTTTGTGACCGCAGAACATGCCAATAAGAGGACTGTCTATGGAGTCACCATCCCTGACCTTGACCTTATCGTAGGAACAAGTGTCATGGTTTTCTACTTCGAACGAGTGGAAACGAAGAGCTACTTGATAATCCTGAAAGATAAGAACAGCTTGATATCATGATATCACCGTCCTATGGGCAATTTATGTCATGTGCCTGAAACTCGAAATTACGAACACAAAGTATTGAATGACGTTTACCTGAGGTACTGAAAGTCTCCAGATACAAAGCTTATTGGGCTGATAGTCATCAGGGTAGTTCGGTGACTCCAGATGTCCTGTGCTGTCTACTTCAATGTCTCCACCACAAACAGCTGCAACAAGTACATTATTTTGGAATTCTGAGAGATCTCCAATTTTATTACGTGCTTCATAAAAGTAGTTTCCCGAACCAATATTGCATCAATTGCTATCTACTGATTACTAAGTTTTTCTTCGAGAAATCAGAGATCCCTGTTTACGTTTAAACAAAGTAATTAGCAACGACATCGCGACACAAGTGAAATTCATTTAACAGAATCATCCGTTTAAAAAGTCTGGTGCCACTGCCAAAAGATAATAGGCATTTCTGAAGTTATTTGTCGCTATCTCTTGGAATTACGCGCTAAAAATCTGTCTGGTCGTAACTTACCCTCGTAAAACGCCCTGAATCCCCTATGAGGTTTTGGTCTCGGTCCAGGTTGGTACACAACAGTCAGTCTTGAGCCCGTAGACCTCATGATGGGACCTTTCCCGGAGCCACAGATCCTGCCAAGTACAGGAGCGTCCGGCATGTACCCGTCCCTTACTTCAACCCATTCCGAACGGCAATCTTCGGATTTGTGGATGTCAATTTCTGTAAGAAAACATTTGAAATATATACAATATGTTTAATCCTTAATATCCGCAATAGGACAACGGTAGCTTTTGGAGTAGACCACTTCCTAAATAAAATTTGCAAAAGCCGTTGCAAGTCACGTCGCGGTGACTCATTCTAAACTTGACTTCTTTTATTTAGTTTTCTGCATAGTTGGCTGTTGCTTGAACGTGTAGCCAAAGGCTAAGGGTCGGCGGCAGACGATAACGACAAGAAGGATCGGAGTCAGTTGCGTGCAATGGGAGACGCCAGAAAATGCATCCAAAAGCGATGCCAAAACGTTTTACATGATCTTGAAAGGTAAAAGAGTTTTAAAACTATTACGAAGTATTTAAATTGAAAGTAAATGAATAATTGGCCGTATAACTTATCAAAAGCTGCATCAGTGATTGGTCTCGCCCATGACAGCGAAGTGTGACATCGCTTCGATATAATTCGCGAGTTGCTAAAAACTTTCATGTAAACATAAGGACATGATTCTACCAATTAATTGTTGAGAAAAGTTCCAACACTGTGATTTATATTTTACAGTACCTATATATACCTTGGAAGTAAACCCTCACTTCCAATTTCTGTTCAAGTGCTTACGACACGTGTCTTCATCAGAATATATTAAACGACTAAGTACTATAAACTTCGTCTAAGTACAAATACTTACATAAGTAAACTTACGAATCTTATGCAAACTATTTACCAACTAAGTTTAATTGATTTTTGGTATTACAGCAAACCACAATATGGAAATTGAATTTCAGCTCCAGCGAAAATAACCAGATGCAAAATACAAAACGCTTTTCGTGCCAAATTCGAAACTGAACCGTGTTTGGGGACACTCTTGGCTAAAACAACAGTCAGCAAATTCGACTCTCTGATTCAATTATATCTGTATTCGTAACCAATTTAATTCTGTATTCAAACTCTTAAATTAATGGCGTTTAACAGTAAAACCGCAATCGTAAACTAAGGTGGTAGTGGCCAGTGGCAATTTACGACCTCCATCATTAACTGTCCACTCTAACATGACCCCTATGTCTCCTTTGTGAGTTAACTTTGTTCAGGTATTTGCAGGAGGTTGGGTAGCTTGGAGGTCATGTAACGTTTGAAAGTTTGTATTGAACAGGATTCCAGGACTGGCCACTAAACGCTGCGAATTGAAGCAGAACCTTATTGCTTTCGATGGCCTTATTCTGAGGTTGTTTAGTCGACTTTTAACAATGTCTTTTAAGGCCTTTCTTACTGTAACTACCAGAATACCCTTTAGTTAATTATTAATGCTGTTATTTGACTGTCCTATTAGTATTGTAAATGCGAAAGTTTGTGAGGATGGATGGATGGATGGATGTTTGTTACTCTTTCACGCAAAAACTACTGAACGGATTTGGATGAATTTGCACACATATAGTTTATAACCTGGATTAACACATAGGATGCTTTTTATCCCGGTAGTATGATCCCGTGGGACAGTTATCGAACTTCACGCGGAGAAGCTGCGGGCATAAGCTAGCACAGCTATAATTTCATGATTAATGGAAATGACATCCGATGAAATCGAAAACAGTAAACATTTTCTTGAAGACTGAAATTTCAACCAAGTAAAATGAAAAGTACCTATATAGAAGGTTATTTTATTTACATAGGTATCAGAAATCATTAGCTTTTTCTCTTATCTCGAAATAAACATCCTTAGTCAACTTTCGTCATTCATCATGTAATTCATTCGACCTATTTTCAACCGTATTCCATCAATCCAAACTTCAAAGTTGTCCATAATAGGTGCGTTTAGCTTTAAATTCCCGTCGATTGGTTCCCATACAGGGCCCTTTTTACGTGTGTAGGTTTGTTACAGTGAAACCGTTTGATGTTGCGATGTTTGGGGACCCCACGAATATTAAAAGTTGCAGGAAATTGGACCCGACTCTATTTGACTTGGTGGGTATCGAAATAGAACCGTCAAAACATTTTATTTTTGAGGATTCGTCATGCCCGTTTTCTATAACTTACATGCGTATAACTGTCAGTTAATATGCCACGTTTCGCAGCTATCGGTGTTTCTATAAACAAAGTTAGCTTGAAATATCCTATCCGCGTCATCTAACTGTCACTTGATTCATAGAAAAATCAAAGAAATCTTTTCTGTGACGTTTTGTTTCTAAGTCTGTACCTAAGGAAAATTTCAAACAGACAGAGATAGCAACCTACCGAAACCGAAGAGTAAGTTATTGAAAATGGCCGTTAGACGCACGTCTAGGGAATTTGGTATTTAAAAAAACATTCTTTTGAACGTTTTTCTCGATAATGAATTAAAGATTAAAACATAAATTTAGCATCTTATAGTGAAATTCTATTTAGCTGAAACTATATTTTTATTGCTATAAACATCAATCACTCTTTAATAAAAATACAGACCTTTAGCTCTAAATCTAAATAAACATTTTGATAAAAATGTTTTTTTTGTGACTCATATATTAGAACACCTTTTTCAGCTACTAGGTTTATTTTATTCCTTCGTGGGTTTTGTTGCAAGCAAATTCTGAAACAGCTACATTTTGGAACGAATGTTGGCATTTTCGGCGCACTAAGTAGAGGTTCCGTCAATTTTCATTAAGACCCTTCTGGCTGATGAAGCGAGCAATCAATCAACGTGCCAGTTCATCAGTTAATTGCTGGGCAAATAGTCGAAACGAAGATGTGAATGTTATGTGGTGTTGTTATGTGCTACGTGCTATGTTCGTTTACGCCTTTACGGAGTAGTGCGGAACAGTGTTAAGGTACATTTTAAGGTATAGCTACTAATAAATGTTTTGTATTTTAGCAGACGTGATGTTTTCTCTCATTTAGGCACGCAGTTCAAGTTTAGTAATCTATACTTACCCTCGAGTGATATAAAGGGTGTAAAACACCTCTTAACGAAGCCGAAAGGCACTTGTTCTCCTCGTCATTGCGATAATTTTTTTGTTCTACACCATACCTTTTTTTTTTTTCGGATGGGATATCATCAAATGACTCCTCCCGCTCTGGGCGGAGCAGGAAGGAGTGTCAGACTTTTACTGACTAAAACCCATCCATGTTCCTTCATCGCCCTTTGTGTACCGGGGCCACGGTATCTCTTTCGAATAGTCCCGCAGCCCTGACGCCGACATAGGAATCAAACTACTTAGCGGTCTAGTCTAGACCAACGACACAGTCTTGAAAACTTGAAATTTTGTGTTTAGAAAATTGCTCTCCCAAGCGCTCGTCAGCGTTTGCCGGCTAATTTATTACCCGACTGCGCCAGAAGGAGGGTTATGTTTTTCGAGAGTATGTATATTTATTTATGTATAATAGTTTGGCGCACGCTCTGTGGCCTGAACGGCTCGATGGATTTTAGCTTCAGGAGGTGTCGTTAGATTCGTATTTACTGTGAGAGTGACGTGAGAGTGAGTATATCAAAATAATAAAAAAACAAAATGGCGGATTTTTGGCCCCAAATTCAAATGTTTGGCTCGCTCTGCACCCTGAAAGGCTCGATAAAGGGCTGATTTTAAAATGGTATATTTAAGTAACTAAAAAGAGTAAAATAAAAAAATAATAATTTAAAAAATTAAAAAACCCGACTGCGTAAAAAATAACGAATAACTTTAAATAAAAACAAGTTCAGGAAACAGGACATATTGACTGCAACAGTCGGGACCCAAATTCAAATAATCTTTTTTCTTTTAATCTTTTAAATAATCTAGACTAAAATCATTACATCCAATATGGGTCCTGACTGTTGCAATCAAAATGTCCTGTTTCCTGAACTTGTTTTTTTGCACATTCTTTAACACATTTTTGTTTGAGTGTATGGTTTTCTTTCTCTGTGGTCCTACATATCTACAGACCATTCTAACCCGTAACCTGCTCCGTCCAATTCCAGCCACAATAAATCTCAAGTCTCGCCTTTGTTTTGCTGTATTTGTCACTCCTCTACACGTAATGGATGATGTTTTTGTGAGTCTGGCTCTGCGATATACCTTAACTTTAAAATAAAGGGCTTTGGGGCAAAATTAAAAGCTTTTGTTGACCATTATTTGATAAGTTTTGTCGTAAATATTATTATGTAGGACTTCCCACTACAAATTGGGATCTTGGTTGTCAATTATTATAAAACACACTATAGCTTATCCTCGCGGCTTCGCCCGCGTGGAGTTCGATAAATGTCCCACAGGATTATACTACCAAGATAAAAAGTATCAAAAAAAAAATTCTGCACGTACGGGTATGTAATAAAACCACTGTAACTCCAATCAACTCTTGATTATATTCCTTATATTACTTCACATTGTATACAAAATACAATAATTATAACACTTATCGGATATCGGACATAGATTCGACTTTTAGTCTTAACTACACAATTTTCTTTCAATGAACTGACCTCTCTCGGTTTTTTTTTCTTTTTTCGAAATTGCATCTCGCAGTTCAACCTGAGAGGTTGTCGTCTGCTTGACCGGACTTTCCTGTGGGTGCCTTAAGTGTAAGCCGCCGCCGCCGTGCCTGCCGTGTGTTGCCTTGTGTGTGTGTGTGCGTGTGTGTGTGTGTGGCCTCCAGCCAGGGCAAAAACTTACAAACTAAGCGACTACACGCTAAGGGCACCCCCTGCGGGGTACGGGCCTCGGCTTAGGGCGTCGCTGGGAGAGGACAGCGAGGGGACAGGCTGGATCGGAGTGGTGACCTCTCTCGGCCGAGTGCCATGCTTTATAAACTACCCCTTCCCGCTACAACATTGACGGTTAGGCAGTGTTGTCATTTCGCAAAAATAAAACGAATTATTAAAATCTTTAAAACCCTACATAATAAACTGGCCCGCAAAAATAAGTATCACACTTTCAAAATTGCAATAACTTTTTAAGCACACAAGATATACTTTCGAAACAAAAAGGACTCGAAAAATAGTTTAATTTTGTCTATATTTTCAAAGAAAGCTGATAAAAATTGCTTTATAACGTTTTTTATTTTAATTTTCTAACTTCTATAGTTTAGGAAAAATTGAAATTTTAAAAGTGTGGTACTTATTTTTTCAGGACAGTGTATTATTTTACATAGATCACAGCACATCTTATTAATTAATACATATGTGAAAATCATTACAGGTAGGACTCTGTTTGACATTTTTGGGCTTCTTTAATACTGTTGTATGTATTTCTATGTAGGACAGGACTTATATACCGAAATAGAGCTATGTAACATTGATGTGCTCCGGCTAATGTTCCAGCTAAAGTGGCACATGTTTAACTCCTATTTATCGTCATCATCATTTGGGAGAAAAACGTCTATTGCTGAAAACAGGTAGGATTAATTGCTTGACGTTTATTCAATAATTATTGCTTCAATAAATTGTGATGTTGTGTTTAAGTTGTTTTTATTGGATGTCTTATTTATTTATTTACACACAAAATACAAAGAAGAAGAGCACAACATACTGCTTACTTTATAAGAAACTTCTTCCAGCAGACCTGCGACAGGAGAATCAGCTAGTCCAGCTGGTCATAGTCATAGAAATGCCTCCACAGCGAGATGTGATCTCTGGCGGGAGCTGCTTAAGCCCGCTGACGGCTTCAGCGAGCCGTCTGAAAGCCTTCCACCTTGGTATGCTTTGCCGTGGCCGACTTGGAAATCTCTGAATAGACCCTGAACCCAGGTCGGCCGTAGCAAAGACACTTCCTCAGATGTTAATGGTTGGCTCAGATCTCAAATGTGTATGCGGTGTGTCTCCAAGAAAATGGCCCATCTTTCATCTTGCGAGGCATGCCCTGACACCTGCACACTTGACAATCTTATGACTGCATCAGCGAGCGGAGTTCGCATAGTTGAATTTTGGGCCAATCATATTTAATAAAAATTTGCCATCAAAACGCTAAGAAGAAGAAACACGAATAATTTTACAGTAGGTGCTGCTGCTAATATTCATTCTGCAGAAATCCAATCCCAGTGCGGTAGTTTTTAATGAAGCTACACTACAAACGTTATCGATAATTCAAGCATCAGTTCAGTGGTTTATTTCAATTAATGTTCACGAAATAAATTAATATTTTTGCGTAAATACCATTTGTCATGGATTCACTGCATCTGCTACAAATACTATTTGAAATAGATTGAATGTTGACCAACCAATGAGTTGTAAACATTAGCTAATTCGTTTAAATTCATGTGATTTCACCGGGAACATTGTTTTGGCTGCAACCTGCGCCGGCTGTGCGTAGGTATCATCACACGCTAGCATGGTTGGAACAGCATTATCTACACGAGTACACGTATAAAAATAGTGGCTTTGCAACATTCAACAGTACAGCAATTAGTATGCCCCTGTCATATTTTTTAATAATCAATAGGCATGACGACAGTATCAAATAATTGCAAATCTATTTAGTCCGTCGGTTAGAGTATTGGAAATTAATGGACACGTATTTTTTGTTTTTGTAAATCAATGAATATTGACAAAGATAAAACGCATCAAAACTCGGGAGTGGGGGCTCGTGACGTCAGAACGAGCTAAAAATATACCTGGGCGTGACGTATTGAGAATTTTAAAAGCGTCATATCTTCGTCAATTTTGGTTTACGTAAGAAAAGAAAAAACACGGGTCAAATATTTGTTGATAATCTAACTGACAGACTAATTAGATTTTTTTGTCGTCTCACCTATTGTAAATGCTTCAAAACGAAAAAAAAGCAGTGAACAACAAAAGAGAGAGAACAAAAACAGAGAAAGTGTCTCAAGGAAAGAATTGCGTTACATAAAACAATGTAAAAAAACGAATAGGGAGCGGCCTATTGCCATCAACCGGGTACAAATCCTGACTCCGTGGCCGCTACTGAGAAATTCCTGACGGAAAAACCGAATAACACATTGCCTGACCTGGGAACCGAACCCAGGACTTCATGCTGAGCTGTCGCGCTTGCGACCACTTTACATTATGTCCTATTTCTGAAAAACACCTCTTAACGGAGCCGAAAGGCCAAGTGCCTTTCGGCTCCGTTAAGAGGTGTTTTTCTCCTTGTCAATGCGATCATTTTTTTTTTCTACATCATACCTGGGAACCTTCTAGTTACCGAGATATTGGGGGTTGATACAAGGGGTAAATACAAGTTTTTAATATAAGATTTTTTAAACACCTCCACGACCCCCGTACTATTCAATCCATCCATCAGCAATGTTTTGAGTGCGTTACATAGAGTTCTACCACAAAACATGATTTTTCACCCCAAACAAAAAAGTCGTTACCCAGTAATAATTTTTGCGTAAAGTTACTTAGTTTGATGTACAGAATGCTTGGTTGACGGCTTCGTGATGAGGTGGTTTACACCCTGTATAATTAAATAACCTTCCTTTTTGAACCCCGGTAAAAATATCTCAATAGTATTTTATCTGCTATTTTTACTACAAATCAGATTATCCTCACGTTCGTTTTGTGGACTCTTTTTTATATTTCTATTTGACGACCGGTCTTTTAATCTTTCCTATTGTGAAAGTATTTCTAAACATGTTTGAACAAGACAAATTAGGAAAGTAATAACGTAGGTAGGTTTACATTTATTTCTGTCTGACAATATAGCTGAATTTCAGGTCATTGGTATTTTTAGATCCAAAGGAAATTAATAGAAAAAATCACCGGTTATTGGGTTTATTGACAGAGCATACAACAATAGAATATCTGGTACAGATTTTAAAGGTCCTTTTATTTTATAAATTAACCTTTAATTGGCTCATTCTTCTTTTATTTTGACTGCCTTGTTAGTTTAGTAGTCGCAATCAGACTACTGAGCGTGAGGTCCTTCCAGGGTTCGATTCCCAGGTTGAGCAGTGTTATTGGTTTTTTTTCCATTAGGAATTGGGCCCGGTTGATAGACTCGCCCCCTTTTAACATGGGACACAATAGGCGAGAAGACAAAAAAATCTAATTAGTCCGTCAGTTAGATTATCAAAAAATATTTTACCCGTGTATTTTCTTTTGTTACGTAAACCAAAATTAACGAAGATATGACGCTTTTAAAATTCTCAATACGTCACGCCTAGGTATAATTTTTAGCTAGTTCTGACGTCACGAGCCCCCACTCCCGAGTTTTGATGCGTTTTATCTTTTGTCAATATTCATTGATTTACAAAAAAAAAATACGTGTCCATTAATTTACAATACTCTAACTGACGGACTAAATAGATTTGCAATTTTTTGATACTGTCGTCATGCCTATTAAACATACTATTGTACTATTGGGTACACCTCTGCCTAACCCTTTGGTGATTACAGGCGTGATGTTATGTTTCTTTGTAGTAAAACTTTCACGTAGGCATAAAATACTAACTAACATTCACTCATATACAACAATGTTACTCCTAACCTAAGTATTTAGAACATACCTAAATGTAACTTCATTTTCCAGCAACACAAAGAGTCCAGTCCCCGGAGACCAGTGGTCCGCACAAAGATTTATAGTCGCAAGTGACCGACCATAGGCCACTTAAAATAAAAGCTGGTAATAAATTCATTAATTCACCAGAAACCATTTATATTCGTAACGGACAAACGAAATGGTAAATTTATTTGCATGTATTGGACCTTATTTCTGTACAGACAGACACGTGCACACACACACACATACACTCACACACACACACACCCCACATAAACCCTACACATGTGCTTACGTTGTACGGTCTACCCCATGTTTGTGTGTGTAAAGGATCCTATTTCACGGTACTTGATAAAGGGAGCTTAAAAGATCTTTTAAACGATTTTTTTCTTTAATATAGGTAGGTAGGTAACGTTAATTTGGTATTTAGGTTCAAATACCCGTATCAAATCTCTTAAATTTTTGGACGAGAGCACCGAAAAAGGTGAATTTTCGTCGTTGCTATTTAGGGATACTTATGTAATGCGTTTTCCCTTTAAGCTTGAAAGGAACTTTACAAAATGTTTAATAAATTACACAGAAGAAGAAGAAGATCCTTTTCTAAATGTTTTGACGACATTCGATACAAAGTTATTTTCATAATGGATCTAAAATTGTAAGACCCCGATTAATAGCTAAGTAATTATTTTGATTGATTTTCTTCTTGGTTAGATGAACACTTGAACAGTCATTGATTATGCGTTGTTAACATCATAACATCGCGCCTGTAACCCCAAAGGGTTAGGTAGAGGTGTAGGTACCTTATAGTACACCCACATTGCGCCAGTTATGTTTAAGTCCCATGTAATAGGGGGCCCGCCTATTGCCATCAACCGAGCTCAAATCCAGTCTCTGTGGCTGCTACTGAGAAATTCCTGATGAAAAAACCCAATAACACTTTGCTCGACCTGGGAATCGAACCCAAGGACCTCATGCTCAACAGTCGTGTTTGCGACCACTCGACTAATTTAAGTTGGGTAGACTTCTAGATTTAATCTAGAAGACTTCATTCAACTTCAAGTCGTTTATTCTTGGAAAAAACGGACTAAATTCCAAGAATAATAATAAATAATAATACCAGCCTATTACTGTCCCACTGCTGGGCAAAGGCCTCTTCTCAACAGAGAAGGCACGAGCATTGATCACCACGCTTGCTCAAGACGGGTTGGCGATTTCAGACTTATATTAATTATAAGTCCAGGTTTCCTCACGATGTTTTCCTTCACCGGTGTCTGTGATGTCCAAGATAAACTTAGAAAAGTACATATGAATTGAAAAAGTCACATTGGTACTTGCCCGGATTTGAACCCACAACCTCATACATGGGAGGCGAGGTCTTAACCTCTGGGCCATCACAAGAATATTCAAAAAAATTCAAAGCCAACAAATGCTGACCATGACATCAGGCTAAAAAGAAAATGAACGACGCCATAACTCGTAATTAAGTTCTCTCCATAATCCAGATAAGTTTCATAAGCAAATTTATTTTAATTACGCCAATTACCGAGCCCATTTTTTAAGAAACGAGTGTTATTTTGCAAGAAATATACTTTCGTTGGGTAGTCATTCATCGTTAAGTTGAAAAATTGCTTACTAAAGGTAGATTGTGGTTCTTGGAAAATATTCTCGAGGATTGGATTGTGTAAGATAATTATTTCGTGAAGAATGTAAAGGTGAGATTGAGTTAGGAAGCTGAGCGGGTAGCAACTACAAAGCGACCGGGTGTTAGAGAGGACGGGTGGAACCTGTGGGGGGGACTAATCATTATTTTTATTATAAATAAATATCGCTGGCCATTACACACAGCGCCATCTAGTGCCACACTAAGCAACGGGGCTTGTGTTGTGGACACCAGATAGTATAAACAACCATTAGCCTTAATAGCTTTACGGGAAGTCATTGTGTTTAGTTTCTATGTTATTTTGTTGTTGTTTGTTTTGCCATTTTCGAGTGTTAATAAAAGTGATTGATTGATGCACGACCGTTTGTCTAATATGACGCTTGCACCCCAGTGGATTTTGTAGGGAACTCGAAATCCACTGCAAAAATCTGGTCGGTAATATAGTAAAAAACATTTTATAAAAAACAAGCTTTTAAACATAAATGACGTGTGACGTCATTTTTTTTTATACCCATGTCATGGGTGTGGATCAAATCTCAATCGGTTGGGGATAACTGTTTTAAAATTCAAGTGTAAGATTTGACCTAAACAAACATACAAACATTGCAGGTTAATTAAAAGCTTGTAAAAAGCCTTGGCATCTGGCATCCAGCGATTACCATGACCCCGTGAATTGTCAGTAATATTCGCTACCCTTATTCGCCCCGCTAATAATCGAATCAAACCCTTACCCTCCACAAATCTGTCTACTAGTCTCCCACAAAAAGTATAACTTCCTTTGACAGGAGCTTACTAACAATATAAACTAGATTATAACCGCTTGTCCAAACACCCATTTGTCTGCTAGATAGAGCTTAACGAGATACTGGCCGTCAAAGTATTTCTGCTAGTATGACCATGAAGGATTATTGTGGACACAATTTGTCGATTTATGAAAGGAAGCTTGTATAGGTTTCCGCAAGGTTCGAGCCTACGATTTCTGTGAGTGATTTGAGTTAGTAGGTGCTGTGACAAGTCGAACGGAAATTATGGACAGAATGTAATGGTGTATCGATTTGGTAGGAAAACGGTAAAGCTTCGGTTACACGAAGCGAGTCCAATATCAAGATATGATGTTCCACATCTGGAACAAGGGTTTCCTCTCTGTGAAAGGGTTTTGGACGTAATTCACCACGCTGGCCCAGTGCTAGTTGGTGGATGTCATATTTCTTGGATTTTTCCGTTCTAAGACAAGTAACATAACATCACGCCTGTATTCCCCGAAGGGTTAATCAGAGGTGTACCTTATAGTACACCCACATTTCGCCAGTTATCTTTAAGGCCCATGTAATAGGGGGCGAGTTTTGCCATTAACCGGGCACATGCCCATGCAGACTCCATGGCTGCTATTGAGACTTTTCTGATGGAAAAACCCAATAGACACCACTAGACAAACGAGGCAGTATAAGACGAGTAATAAAATCATTTTAACCTTTTTTTTTCGGATGGGAAATCATAAAATGACTCCTCCCGCTCTGGGCGGAGCAGGAGGGAGTGTCAGACTTTTACTGACTAAAACCCATCCATGTTCCTTCATCGCCCTTTGTGTTCTGGGGCCACGGTATCTCTTTCGAATAGTCCCGCAGCCCCGGCAGGCTTCGGCCCTTGCTCCCTTCCTTTTTGTTGACTCTCTTTGAGGCGCGCGTGGAACACGAACGCGCCGTCGACACGGCCTGTCGTCATGAGACGGACGGACGGCGAACTAGCCCATAGCTCCCCGTCCACAGGATCATTTTAAACTTACTTGGATTATATGATTTCATTGTTGATTTTTAGTAGCAGTGAATAGCGTGTCACACCAAGCGAATTTGGTCGCGGCGATGATAGCATCAGCAGCAAGTAATCGTCTAGTGTGACCAAGGCTTTAGATGTTATGCCTGGGTTAGAATATTTTTGGGAGTTTCAGGTTTATGTTGTATTTAGGTGTTCGGTTTTATACCGTCTTAAAAAATCATGGTAAATTGATTTCCTTGTTTATGTGTGTATGAAAGTTGTAGCGGAAAATATAACAACTGTCTTTTAGGGACTATTTTGCTATCCTAACTTGTCTGTATTTCTAACGACCATTTTCAATAACTTACTAACAGGTAACGGAAGGTTGCTATCACTAATTGTTTGACATTTAGCTTACGGACCGTTAGAAATAAAACGTCACAGAAAAGCTTGCTTTGATTTTTCTATGAACCATAGTCCTCCGAGTGACAGGTAGGTGACGCGGATAGGATATTCCAAGCTAACTTTGTTTATAGAAACACCGATAGCTACGAGACGTAGCTATATTAACTGACAGTTCGTAAGTAATTTATATAAAACGGGTGTTACTAAATAATTCAAAATCAAAATAAAATCAAAACCAAAATCAGTTTATTAATCAATGTAAAAATACAGGTGTGTCATAATAGTCGGTGAGCCACAAACTAAGCATCGCTTGTATCTTGTGGCTCAGGAGTGCGAATTTTACAAAAAATAATTACATTAAACAACAAACATGTGGGTATTAAAATATTATAACAGGGTAACCATTAACAGGGTGCAGGTCAATGCAAAATAGCAAAATAATAATAAAAACAACGTTTGCATTTCTTGGGCTTGTGTTATGGTGTGTTTGAGTTCTTGTGAGTGTACGTGTGTGTATGAGTGTTGGTGTGTGTGTGTATGGGTGTGTGTGGCTGTATGCAGGTGCTATAGCAAGGCTTCGGTAGCATCGTATGACAATTTCAATAGGGCTACTCTTAACATTTTTTTACAGGTGGTGGTTGAGCAGTCTCGTAGGTCGCAAATTTTACTGACTTTATTGTAGGTGTTTGGATGGGAAAATATAATACAGCGTCTAGCTAGTTCCGATTTGGTAATTGGTATAGGTACTCTAAATACCCGCTTGTTTATTAAGTTATTGTATTCTGTCAGTTTTTTTACTGTTGCGTGATACTTAAGAGTTGCTTGAAGAATGAACAGTTGTCGTACCCTTAGAACTTTAAACTCCTGGTAAACAAGATCTGTGGGGAATCTGAAAGGTTTTCTTAGCACAACCTTGATCAGTGCCCGTTGTGTCCTCTCTAATGTAATAAATGTGGTTTTACAAGCCCGACCCCATATACCGATGCAGTACTGCATGATTGACTGGCAGAGTGCGTAGTAGACCGTTCGCAGTACGTCGATTGGGGTACAGTCACGGAGTTTTTTCATGACATGGATCAGTTTTCGCACTCTGGAGGATAGGGCATATATGTGGGCTTTGTAAGTTAATTGGTTGTCTATGGTTATTCCGAGGTATTTTATAATGTCAGTTCGTTCAAGTACTTCACATGAGCATGTGTGGAGGGAAGCGTTGTTGTGTTCTTGTGAGCAAGTGTGTATTTTTATGGACATAGTTTGGGATGGGCTGGAGGCACTGGTTTTTGAAAAAGCAATATATTTACTTTTACTGACATTTAATGTCAGTAAATTAGTGTCTAGGGCGTGCGCTATCTGAGTGAGGCCTTGTTCCGCCAAACGATACACCCGCTCCCAAGTTGAATCGTGAAAGATGATGGCAGTGTCGTCGGCATAGGAGATCACTTCCGCACTGTTTATTGGTAGGCTTACTAGTTCATTTATGTACAGCGTAAAAAGCGTTGGGCCGAGGGTACTGCCTTGCGGAACACCAAACGTGATGGGTAGCAAGGTACTTTGGAGACTGCCTATTTTGGAGTATTGGCACCGTGATGTCAAGTAGCTACGGAACCATTCCAAAGGTATACCCCTTATCCCCGTAGCCTCAAACTTTTTTAGAAGAATCCCAGGAGACACGGTGTCGAATGCTTTTGCCAAATCAAGAAAAACACCGACGCAGCATTTCCCATTTTCTATGTGGTGTGAAACTTGATTAGTCAAGAGAGACACCGCGTCTTCAGTTTCGTCGAAATCCGAATTGTCTGTCCGAGATTATTTTAGTTTTGTCCAGAAAATTGACCAGTCTTTTATTGACTATTTTCTCCAGAATTTTGGAGACTATACTTAGCAGAGCAATAGGCCTGTAGTTTTCTGTCAAGTATTTGGGACCGCTTTTATAGATAGGAGAAACTGCAGCAGCTTTCCAGGCGTCGGAGAAGTCACCTGTTTCTATACTGAGGTTATTAGGAGATTATCTTAATTAAATTTATTTAATAATTTAATTATATAATATTACTATATTATATTACAGATAAATAGATACAACTTCCAAATACTCAAGGTAATATAATGATGGATTCTTCCAAAAGCCGGTTACCATATGCTACCCATAATTTAGCAGAAAAATACTAGTTCATACTATCATTATAATCTCAAAACATGACGACATAAAACATCCATTTGCGTGCATTTATAAAAATTAACGATTCGCTAACAGCCGAGGGTTGTCTCAAGTAGGCCCTCCAACAAAATTGGGCTGGCAAGGCTCTCAGCAAACACTTCAGGGCCTTCCTGGAAAGAGCTCCTTTATACGTATTGAGGTATAAGCAGTGCTGTAGGTATGGGTTTTTGGATACAATACCGAGACAATAGGAAGGTAGATGGGACGAAGAATTGAGATGTTCGAGTGTTGTCTCAGATGTCTATTTTGTAAGATACTCAGATCCGACCCTTTGTAAGGGTGAAATATGAATGTAACACAATAAGACCTTTTTCAAGAAATGTTTTGATTGATGGGGAAAACTGCATTGAAATCTTTCTAGTAGTTTATTTGTAGTAAGCGTACCTAAATAATAATAATAATAAAATTTTATTTAAAAAAAATATAAGGTAAATGTTTACAGTTTTTCTTAAATCTATGTCAAGTTCACCCATGCTTTGAGCCTGAACTAGGTAATCCTGTGTTTCAGGCGATTTGAGGTAACATTAATTGATTAAATAATCACATGTCTTATTCATAATATTGGTAACAATGTAAAAGGTATATAACATTTTTACTATTTTAACTTAGCAAACTAATTAAAAAAATAACAATAATGTGAACAATATTTACTTTAGCACAAGTAATAACTTCTCTGTATCTTCATAGGACATAGTTTGAAGAGCTTCCTTGAGGATTTTCTTGCAGTTATTGTGATTTAAGGAGTAGATGCTTCCTTTTTCATTAAGCCTGTTATAGAGTAGCGGTCCGAGGTACATATAAAACTTGGCTGTGAAAGCGTGTTTTGTACTTTTTTGAGGGCAAACTATATCTTTCCGTCTTTTTTTTGTGAATTCAGTGCTGTATGGAAGTGCTGCGTGTTGTTTTAGTACAGTGCTCATAATAAATAACTGTCGAACTGTTAGTACTTCACAAGATTTATACAGGAGGTTAGTGGGGAAAAGGAAAGGGCGGCAAGTAGCCACCTTGAGAATAGCTCTAAATACAGACAAACTAGGAAATTTTACTTTATAAAATATGTTTTTTTCCCCAACTTAGAGAAAACAGGTCGTGTTTATTATAAAAAAAAAAACTAAACCTAAAGTAGTACCTAAAAAGTCTAAAGTTTGGACTCGCCCTGAACCGCGAAAAAACCAAGTTGATGATAGTGGATAGAGCTCAAGAGAGCAACACAGATATCACACCAGTTGCCAACTGTGAAGTCGTCAACAGCTACATCTATTTGGGCTCTACTATCACCAATTGTGGGGGCTGTGACACCGAGATTAGACGACGTTGCGCCATAACTCGATTGGCTGCACAAAAGTTGGACAAAATCTGGAGCGACCGCCGAATAACTAAAAATACCAAAATTCGCCTTATGAACACCTTGGTTTTCCCGATCTTCCTCTATGGAGCGGAGACGTGGACATTGCATATGCAGGACCGACGCAAGATTAACACCCTTGAGATGTGGTGTTGGAGGCGCATGCTAAGGATTTCCTGGACCGCTCATCGGACTAACGTGTCAATACTCAACGAACTCAATATTGCACAAAGACTGTCGTTGCTTGTGCAATTACGAAAGCTCAGATTCTTTGGACACGTTACCCGCAACAATGATTCCATGGAGCGTTTGGTTATTCAGGGAAGAGTCGAAGGCACAAGACCACGTGGTCGATCACCAACCCGTCGATCACCAACCCGATGGACAGACTCCATTAAATCTCTCACCAAGATCCCTCTGGCAGAATGTGCTCGCCATGCGGCCGATAGAGACCGGCAGAAGAGGATCGCGAAGGCAGCGACCGCAGTTGTGGGCGACCCCTCATGACCACGACCACTATGTCAAGAGTGAACGACTAAGAAGAGATTATATAAAAACTAGCCTACGTAACTTCTTGCTATGTGCCAGTAAAAGTCCCGTCAAAATCAGTCCAATCAGTTCGGACACTTGAATTTTATTTATTTATATGTATTGCATTATGGCCTTATCGGTAGATAGTAATTATACTGTAATAATGTCGCAAATGTGGCTTGTCACTATAATTCAAGAGGAACTTTTTACAGAATCGTTTACCCTATAAATCTGAAACGTAGCTCTCTAATTGAAATAAACGCTTCGAGTTTGTCTTTGAAAATGAAATTATTCTCGGAGTGCGGAACATTGTATCCGACAATGTAACAGCACTAAGTAGATATAAATCTGTCTTAGGCAGACTATCTAAATTAGTATTCGACAGAGTTACGTCTAGTTTTCAGAATAATTAATGCTTTGGTTTCTGAAAATACTGCCTCTGTTTTTATCAATGTTTTCTGATACTGATTGCACTGCTAAATCCAACTATTTGAATTTGACAGGGATGGAATGATGTCATATAGTTTAGCGCTTAATGTGTTTATTGGTGAGAATGGCTAAAATGATTTTAGTACAATTTTAACATATTCCTATCATCATCTGCCTAGCCTTTTCCCAACTACGTTGGGGTCGGCTTCCAGTCTAACCGGATGCAGCTGAATACCAGTATTTTACATTGACGACTGCCTATCTGACCTCCACAACCCAGTTAGCACTGGGTAATACGATACCCTTTGGTAAGACTGGTTGTCAGACTTTTTGGGCCACTGGCTACCTGTAACGACTGTCAAAGATCTACAAATGACAGCCGGGACCAACGGTTTAACGTGCTTTCTGAGGTACGGAGGAAACTTGGTATGTACTGGGTGGTCACCCATTCACAGACCAACCTAGGCAAGCACGGCTTAACCTTAAGATCGACCCGAGCGGCTGTTATTGTTCTAACATATACCTATTATTAGTTTTTAAAGAGTTTACAGGTTTAATTAATTTTCCTAAACATTCGTCAAGTCGAAATAAAACTTGAAAACTATCATCACAAAATGCTTTTTAAATTAATATAACACAGTAGGTATAGTCAAAAGTAAAGTGAATTTAGCAATGCAGACGAAGCAAACACATTTAAAAGGCAAAGGTGAGAATATGCAATTTCCACTTGGAAATGAATTCAATCAATTAGAATTTAGCGAAGTACGTCTCGATTGGATGGAAGACGATTTGCGTAAGTTGATGAGCACTTGACATTTAAATCTGGAGAACCTCGTGTATTACACAATATATTGACCCACTTTCAAAGGATATTACATTTCAATATCCCAGATGATACTTCTAAATAGAATAGGTACAAATAAACATTAATTTCTGAATCACATAAAAATAAAATAAATAAATATCGCTGGACATTAACTCACAGCGCCATCTGATGCCACACTATGCAACATAACTTATGTCGTGGACACCAGATAGGAAGTAGGCTACTTAATTCTATGACTGACCGCAATAAACTGACGTTTAATCAGTAAAGTAGGAAACAAAGGAGGTCTATACATTTAAAGTGAGGGTAAAAAACCTCTGTCATATAGACAACGAAGTGAGATTGTAAAAGTTCCGTTGGAACCTTAAAACCTACACCTACCTAAGTACCTACGTCATTCGCTAGAATATTATACAAAGGTCTACTTACTGGTCCCAAACATGGGCCAAAAGGGTATTTCCATACCTTTGAGATTGTGGAAGCTACGTAAATACTATCAGCTGGGATGGTCAAGAAAACATAAAAGCAATTAAAAAGTGCATCGGTTTCTTCTAAGCAAGCACGCTCCACCCTAGGTGGCGTCGTCGGTGAGTTGCGGTCAAACGCAAGAATATCGTGTAAAAAAATATTAAAAATAAAAAAAAAACCCGACTGCGGGTCGGCCCGAGTCGGGCTTTTTATTTTTACCTACTTAGATATACCATTTTAAAATCTTCACGATGAGCCCTTTTATTTGATACCCATATTGCAGTATCCATGGTATCTAACGATGCCACGTACATCGAAATTGGTTTAGACGTTTAGAAGTTATGATGGAATAAAGAAACTCACAAACATACATACATGAACCCTGAAAACATAACACTTCTTTTATTGGGCAATCGTGTAAAAAAAGATACGATTTTATCACGATGCCTAGCCATTTCCCAAGAGGTATGTTAGTACCGACTTCTAGACTAAACGGCAAAGCTGAATATGATCAGTATTTTACAAGGACCGACTGCCAACATTACATCATTAGTTTTCATGCTACCAAAGTAACTGGGTGATTTCCATATAGTGTGGTTAGTGCCTAACCTGGTATCAGAGTTTTTTATCGCCCATGGGCCTCTGACTTGGCTTCACATGCTGTCGAGAAATATCTCTCAGGCATGCTGGTTTCCTCACGATGTTGACTTTCACCGAATCAAGTGATAATTATACAATACGCACACGAATCCGAAAAAAATCATCCTGCCTTGGGTTCGAACTTGAGATCTACGACTCGGCATCACCTCTTATAAACTCGATAAACATAATTGTGCTAGTTCCACTTACCAGTAATGTTCAGGACGACTCGTTCACCATGCGTAGCCACGATCCTCCACTCACAGCGATCGGGGGTCGTAGGGGGCGTCTCACTGCCCCACCCGGGTGAGTTGAACCACCCAGAGTTACCCAGCAACGTCCTACCGCATTCTGTAACATAACATCACACCTGTAATTCTGGAAGGGTTAGGCAGAGTGTAGGTAAATAAACGCACCCACATTTCGCCAATCCTGTGATACGGAGTGAGATTATTGCCACCATAACATAACATCTTCACGTCTGTAATCGCCGAGGGGTAAGACAGAGATCTACCTAATAGTACGCCAGTTATGTTTAAGTCCCATGTAATAGGGAGCGGGCCTATTGCCATCAACCGGGCACAAATTCAAACTCCGTTCCGTTCCGTTCCTGCTACCGAGAAATTCCTGATGGAAATTCCTTTTTTCCTTATTGCCATCAACAGGGTACAATACTAACTCCGGTGTGCTACTTATTTCCGATGGAAAAACCAAATACCATTTTGCCCGTCCTGGAAATCGAACCCAGGGACTTCATGCTCAGTAGTCGCACTTGCGAACACCAGGCCAACCAAGCAGTCCTTTCGTATTCTGTTTACATATTAAATCATCATAATTACCTTATAAACACCGATATGAGATAATTAAGTACGGTCAGCGTCACAGTATCTTTAAAAGGGGAATTAATTTTGGAAGTCTAATTCCCCGTTAGTTTAACGAATGGTTAGGGATTTTTGATCGTTGGAATTTTGGATGTTGAAGCAGCAGTTCTGAGTATTTAAGTAATTTCATTTTTGAAATATCAGTCAGCTTTATTCGTATTGATTTATGATATTAGATTTTCTGAAGGCACAATTCAATTAGATGGTCTGTTTGGAGTAACTTAGTGACTATTCAATTGATTGTAAAAGAATTGCTGTAGAGTCTGTTTCAGAGACTGATATTACTTTGATTGTAAATGAAATACTGGAAGGGTTTTTTTTTAATGTTTAGTCTGAATAATCATCAAAATCGCGAAGTCGTCAATCAAGCATTCTGTACATCAAAATAATTCTGCGCATAAATAATTGCTGGAAAACGACGTTCACATCAAGTTTTTTAATAGAACTCAATGTAACGCACTCAAAACATTATGCTGAGTGGTAAATTGAATAGTACAGGGGTCATGGGGGTCTTTAAAGTGAAGCAATAACACTAATAACTTGTATAAAGGCGCCTCCCCGAGCAAACGACCTTGAGCGAGCAGTTTTTTGTAGCCTACTCCTCTTTATCCAAAAGAAAAACGTTCTAATAAAAAATACATTTAATTTCTACATATTCTTGACTCCAAAATTGTCGTTTTTTCTTTTTTTTTAATTAGCCTATTGTTTAATAAATCCCCTCACAACGAAACCACAGAAATGAGAAATAATGATTTATAACATGCTACTCCTCGTAAAGTAACCATTATTTTTATTTGCTACTTATACTAATAGATAGGCAATTTAATAATGAATATAATGGTCCTTTTTTCCAAAAGACCAATATTTGATTTTATAAAGAATAAAACCACTCATTTTAGACTATTCGGCCCGCAATGACTGACGTAACAATCACTTCGTAGTGCAAGCTGATTAGAACTTTATTCTAACAGACTTTCAAGCGAAGTTTGAACCACCACAAATAGAGTTGCTAATTTTGGTCAGGGAGGCGCCTTAACAAAAAAATACTTGTTAAAAGGTTTTTTGACCTCTAATATAAGTATGATCCGGAACAAAAAAATGATCGCAATGACGGGGTGAAAAAGTGCCTTACGGCTTCGTTAAGGGTCTTTTTACGCCCATTATACCTACTGCGATATATCTAAAAATCCTTTTTAAGTAGACGTAAAGAATGTTTTCAGATTTTAATAAAATATGAAGGAGATGGCGGGACGAACTGGATGTCTTCCTTGAGAATTGGAAAGAGGTGGCACAGAATCGTGACCGTTGGAAGGAATGGAGGGAGGCCTTTGCCCAGCAGTGGGACAATATAGGCTATACTAAATAATCACCCGGATCGGGTTATGATATCCCGTAAGTGACTAAAATGTCACTTACGGGATATCTTCCGAGATTATTTATTGTTTTGAGCTCCCGATATTTCGACGCTGTTGCAAGCGCCATGATCGCGGGTTAACTGGAGAATGCGGATGGATGGAATAAATTGTTAGGAGCAGACAAATCTGTCTACCCTCTTTCTTTATCTTTTGCTACACGCACTATTGGAACACGACACTAAGTCACGGCAAAACACACTCATAGTATCACCAGGTTTAGTGGAGTCCTCATTATGTATGCTGGCTGCTACTTTTGAACATGCTCAATATACTGTTTTAGACTTTCACGGTTTTTCACTACACTTAAAGTACTTACGAGATGATATCCATGTTTTTTTTTTTTCGTGATTATCGGGAGCTCATCGAACGAAAAGAAAATCACGGATATCATCCCGTAAGTACTTTAAGTGTATGCTCAATATAGGCTAGCTATAATAATATAATAATAATAATAATAGACTTACTTGCACACTTATACAGAAGATTAGTCTGTGCGATATCACTGGCACTCAACCTCACTCGCTGTCCGATCTCCGGCCTCTTCTTGCCGTGGACCTCCAGAGGCAGTATGGTGTCCAGATAGGTGCCCTTGCTGAAGGTGTTCCTCGCATAGTGCATGATGGAGTCGTAGTCGTAAGTTTGGCCGAGGGAGTTCACTTCCTCGTCTGTTAGCTTGTTGAAGTTGTATTCTTGACCTGTGGAGAAAATTAATGTTGGATAAGGAATTGTAATATAAGTTTTTAACACCCTTGCTCGTAAAGCTGATGTAATTCCACCGGTTTTAAATATGTAAAGCGGGTCATAAAAAACGCGTGTGTTATAAAAGCAAATAGTTAAGTTATAGTCCATACAAATTCCATAACAGTATTATTTGCCATTTCAAATATGGAACTGATCGCCGCCGCACGACTCCAGCTAGTGAGCAGCGCGCTGTTGCTATTCAAATTTCGAACTAATCGCCGCGCGGCGCCAGTCAGTAGGCAGCGCTAGCGCGCTGTTAAAATGGCGGGAAAGCAACAGTGTGCATTCACAGATTGAGTTTATTTAAAAAAAAAAAAAAACAGTTTATTCGGTAATTTAAAAACTTGGCTGCATGCTCTAGCGTCTTTGCCAACATTTTCACGCAGCCACGGCAGAAAATAATCCTCGCGCCATTTTTCTCAAATTTTCTTTTTTTTGTACTTGTATTGTGAATATCTAAAAATGACAACTTTCAATAATGAAGATGAGCAATATATTACTTCAACTCCACCGGATATACTAACAGAAGCGCGAACCGCATGCGACAGCTTGCTGCCGTCAATATCCAAGGACAGATACATAACCATGGTTTGTTAAAAACTTTTAGATTTAATTTTTTAAGTAACATTTTTACTGTAAAGCATGCTCATCAATTATCAATACACAACACCTCATACGAACTTTGTACCGAACACTCATCATTTTCTCGCTTACTTCGCACATTCACACATACACCTATGCTCTATAAACAAAAACGCCTGCATATTCATATAATATTTCTGGTCAATGTGGATTTACCTCGGCATTTATATTTAAAAATACCTCGTGAGTTATGTTTACTAGACTTTTCATACGAAAATGGATAGTAACTTAAATACACTTGATGAATTAGACGAGATTGAAATTGCAAACTCGGCTTTAGTAAAGATCGATGATATTTCCACGTTGGTAAAACTCGAAAATACGTGCTTGACAGTAGTAACTCAGAACATGAGGAGTATTTACAGTAACTTTGACGACTTGCAGATGAATTTGGCTCTCATGAAATTCGACGTGGATATTCTTATTCTTACTGAGTGTAGATTAAATAAAAATAAACAAATTCCAATACTTAATAACTACACCTCTTATTTTACCTCAATTCAGCTAAATCAAAACGATGGGGTGGTTGCCTATGTAAGCAATAAACATATAGCTCTCGTTACAGAACTAACACTAACACATGCGTCTGCTCTCCAAATTAGCGTGTCTAATTTACCATAATAGGTATATACCGTTCCCCGTCTAATACCTGTGCTGACAATTTCATTAACTCGTTAAACAGCCATCTTGAAGCTTGTAGTACACACAAAAATATTATTGTCATGGGTGACATTAATATTAATATAATTGACAAATCCTCAGAAATAACACAACAAAGATCAAATAGACTAAATTACCTGAATATGCTATCGGTGCACGGCCTCCTTCCAGGACACAGCCTCCCCACTAGAGAACGAAATTGCCTTGACCATGTCGTCCTGAAGCTTGATAAAACTAAAACCTCGGCATTTGTGGCAGTACTTAATACAACAATCACGGATCATGCCATGGTCGTCTTAAACTTAAGTAGCTCAAGTAAAAGACCAAGAACTTTTCTAAAAACCACCACCGTTATAGATTTTGAAAATGCATATAAGTACCTTATAAACATAGATATATCAATCTTTGATACTTTCACGGTCCCAGATAGCTTTGCAACTAAACTGGTGGAGGTGATTCGAGCGTCCCTCATAAACAATACAAAAACTAAATCCGCGTCCTGTGGCAAAAGAACACTGAAGCCCTGGATCACTGCGGGAGCTCTGCGGTGCATAAGACTTAGAAACAAAATGCAGTACCAAACAAGATTAGACCCTTTCAACTTAATTTTAATCATCACCTTTAAACGCTTCCGCAACTTTTGCTCCAATTTGATAAAAAAGACGAAGAGACAATATTATAAAAAACAAATAGAAGAATCAGCTAAAAGTTCGAGACATCTTTGGTCTACAATTAATGAAATCACACAGTTTAAACCACCCAAAACTTTAAATACTCATCTCTTAAACATTACCACACACCCTCTCAACTCACTAAATAGAGTCAACTTGTTCTTTATCACTGTAGGAAAATCCTTAGCAGAAAACATCGTAGCTCAAACTGGCTTGCCAGTTGTGACAAGCTGCTGCAGTGATTCTAGGGCTTCCTCGTTTGTGTTGTTAGAGACTGACCCACAGGAAGTAGACTGTATCCTAATGAATCTTGATTCTGAGAGTGCACCAGGTTGGGACGGTATTCCTACAAAATATTTAAAACAATCGAGGGATTTTGTGGTTCCACTCATAAGCCAGTTAGCTAACTTATGTTTCAAAACTGGTGTTTTCCCGAAAGATTTAAAGCGATCAGTGGTCACTCCTGTGCACAAGGGCGGCGACGTAAACGATGTCAACAACTATCGCCCCATATCAGTTCTGCCAGCAATTTCAAAAATTTTAGAAAAAATAATAAACAAGAGACTAATCAACTATTTACAGAAATTCAATATTCTATCAAACGCACAATATGGGTTTAGACGAGGACGTTCAACTCAAGACGCTATCTCGGCTTTGATATCTGAAATTGTCGGTAGGGTGGATAGGGGTCATAAATGCTTAACAGTCTTCTTAGATCTGAAAAAAGCTTTTGACACCGTTTCCGTCCCGATCCTTCTGCGCAGGTTAGAAAACATAGGTATAAGAGGCTTGCCTCTCTCCCTTTTTGAGAGCTATCTCAAAGGTAGACAGCAAATGGTAAAGATTAGTAACTTGTGTAGTGTTGAGGGGGATGTCTATTACGGAGTTCCACAGGGGAGTGTTTTAGGTCCGACAATGTTTTTAATTTATATTAACAGCCTTTGCAACATGCAGATCATTGGAGGGAAAATCTTCTCTTACGCAGACGACACTGCGGTTGTTTTTTCGGGAAACTCATGGAACATTGTGAGAACTGTCGCTGAACAGGGTCTGATTAAGATAGCTGCCTGGCTTAGAGCAAACCTTTTAACCCTTAATACCAACAAAACTAATTTTATTTGTTTTTCCCCAAGCCACAGATCACAACCTGGAACTGACTTTGGCATTACTATTCATGTTTGTCCAAATTATTCCATCTATAACTATACAAGTAACTGTGGCTGCCAGAATATACAACAAGTCAGATCCACAAAATATTTAGGCATACTTGTTGACCAAAGACTGTCATGGCACCCTCACATTGAGATCCTCATGAAAAGAATCAGGAAGCTCATATGGGTCTTCAAAACTTTACGTCATGTTATGTCCGCCCAACTTATAAACAAGATCTATATAGCTCTAGCGCAATCCGTAATAACTTACTGCATTCCGATATGGGGTGGAGCTTCCAAAATGAAATTCCTCGATCTAGAAAGAGTTCAGCGATCACTTATCAAGGTGATGTATTTTAAACCGTTTAGGTTCCCCACAACAGACCTCTATAAAGTCAGCAACTTGCTTTCTATTAGAAAGCTTTATGTTCTAAATGTGACCTTAACCCTGCATAAATGTCTTCCTTTTGACTCAGATACTCAGAGCAGAAGACGCAGAGATATTGTTGCCTACTCTCCAGGGGTTCGAACAGCATTTGCTAGACGTCAATATGTTACACAATCCACCCACATCTACAATAAACTGAATCTTAAGTGTGAAATATATCCCATGCGGCTATACGATTGTAAAAGAACAATAAGTAATTGGTTAAAATCTTTAACATATGAAGAAACAGAAAACATTCTGATCAGGGTAGGGTAACATGCTGGATATACACATGCACGCAAAAACACACACACACGCAAACTAATACACACACACACACACACACACACACACACCACAAAACACACGCACACAAAATAGAGCTGCTTAATTTATTAATTAACTATCATTTGTTTAATTTAATTTCTTTTTTATTGTATTTTTATTCTATTCGTTGACTTCATTTTCATTGTTAGTATACCACTTACGGGAAGAGCGAGACAGCTCCGACACAAGTACTATTGTAACTTACTGGGGCTGCCTCAATTTATGTGTGACACAATGTTTGAGAAGTAATAAATATTTTTGTATTTTGTATATTTTGTAAGGGTGTTAAAAAAAAAAAAAAAATACATTACAAGATAACCACGTATGAAAAATGTTTTTTTTTCTGTTTCCTCCCAAATGTGTTAAAAAACGTCGTACGATATACGTGCGTATTGGTTATAACGCACTAATATCGTAATGTACTATTGTGAGAGCTTGTGTCCTTTGTACGCTGCTTTGATGAATTACCGAATCATTTGCCTAGCCTTTCCCCAAATTTGTTGGAGTCGGCTTTCAGTCTAACTGGATGCAGCTTTATACCAGTATTTTATAAGGACCGACTGCCTATCGGACCTCCACAACCCAGTTAGTACTGGTTTATACGATACTCCTTGATTAAACTGGTTGTCAGACTTTCGGGCGACTGACTACCTGTAACGACTGTCAAAGATGTACAAATGACAGCCTGGACTAACGGTTTAACGTGTTTTCCGAGGCACGGAGGAAACTCGGTTTGTAATGGGTGGTCATCCATCCACGGACCAACCTAGGCAAACACAGCTTAACCTGAAGATCGACCCGAGCGGCTGTTATTATTTAGCCACGAGCTTCTCAAATTAATTAATTACCTGAAATAATTACCATACTTTAACCAGCGAAACCCCCAGCAAACGAATTTGTAGTTGCAAAAGTTTGCTGTCCATTTGCAGACTTCTGCAACTACAAATTCGTTTGCTAGTTAGGGAAATCATCACTAGTAGTGGGAAATCATCAAATGACTCCTCTCGCTCTAGGCGGAGCAGGAGGGTGTCAGACTTTTACTGACTAAAACCCATCCATGTTCCTTCACCGCCCTTTGTGTTCCGGGGCCACGGTATCTCTTTCAAACAGTCCCGCAGCCCCGGCAGGATTTCGTATGAATATTTTTTTTTTCTGTTTCCTCGCAATAGTGTTAAAAAACGTCGTACGATATACGTGCGTATTGGTTATAACATGCGAGGCGGAATTTCAGCCCGAGCCGAAGGCGAGGGCGTAATAGAGCCGAGCATGTTATAACCATCTTTATGCACTAATATCGTAATGTACTATTATGTTTAATGATGACAGTAAAAGCAAACGTAAACAAACGTAAAATTAGACTTGTTTGTGACAAAAATGAACAGAAACTTACAATAAAGATCAAAAGTACTCAACAACTTCGTAAGCTCACAAATAACAATCAAACATGTCTACAACAGACTCGTAATCAACGGAACATGTATTGAAAAGAACTTCGGCAAAGGATTATTATAGCTAACACAAGTATCAGATATTAAGCCTCTTGAATGAAATTATTTCAACGTCGAGCAAAGAGGAAATTGGAATTTTTGATGAATTTTCGCAAAACTTTCACAATGTGATTATTCAAGTTTTCTCGCTCAAGATAAAATGTTGATAGTACCCTACTTATTTACTTATTTTTGAAAGGGATATATTTAAATGCACATCTCTATAATTTTTCAGCACACTAGGTAACTCCACTAATTAACTGAATGCATACCAGAAAAATGCATGCTGTGCAAAACAACCAATTGATTAACTAAACATGTCCTACAAAAAAACAAAAAAATCGAATTCACACCAAAATAAATGTGGTTCGTACATCGGATATATGATTTACAAAACAAAAATACGAATTGTTTATCAAAAATACTAACTTGCACTCTAAATTATACACACAATCTTACTACGGAATTTATTTTTCAATACACTTCCTCGAAAACTGGTTCATAACTCACTACGATTAGGTTCAACATGCAATGTATTTCCCACGTGTGCGATTTTTTTCATTTTCCAACACGTGTGCGGGAATGAAAATTGCCACAGATAACTTTATCTGTACTTAGTCCAAATTGGTTCAATGCATAAAGCCGGAGGTGATGTTTTTTTTAAAGTTTGGCAAAGCATTAATGCGTCTATAGCGTAAATATTTTTAGAATATACAAATTGTGTTTATAAATAGAATATCATAGATAAACATGATTATTTTAAACTAATATTTACTTTTATTAACAAATTAACATTTATTTGTGTTCTAAATTCTAAAATATAAAAAAAAAAATTAGGCTGTTTAGCGGCTTCATACCTTTGCTTCTCCTTCAACCTGGCGAAAGCAAAGCGCGGAAAAAAAGAAAATTCAAATCATAGTTTCATATTAATTCATGACAAAAATAGTTTTCGTTCTTTTATTTTATTTCTTCAAAATTGTATTGAAAAACGTCGTTTGATACACTTAGACATTTGTTATTGCAGTTCTCGGCTCAAAAACACCCTCGCCTACGGCTCGGGAGTTCATTCCGCCTCGGGTGCAATAACAAACTTTCTCCATTTGTATCAAAATGTACTATTTCAATACACTTCCTCGAAAACGCGTCCCTAACGCACTACGATTAGGTTCAACATGCCATGTATTTCACACACGTGGATTGTTTTCATTTTCCATCACCGCGTGCTGTGCCGCGTGCAGAAAGGAGCCAATTTCGCACGCGGCTCAACACGCGGGTGTTGGAAAATTGCCACAGATAAAACTATACCTATACTTAGTACAAATTGGTGCAATGCCTATAGTCGGCGGTGATTGTTTTTGTTTTCGTTATTTTATTTTATTTCTTCAAAAGTGTATTGAAAAACGTCGTTTGATACACGTGGACATATGTTATTGCAGTTCTCGGCTCAAAAACACCCTCGCCTACGGCTCGGGAGTTAATTCCGCCTCGGATGCAGTAACAAACTTTCTCCACTTGTATCAAAATGTACTATTATGGGCGGCATGGGCACCGGGCCGTAGGCGGAGGCCCGGCGCTTCGGGGACAGAAGTCAAAGAGCGAGCGCGCGTCATGGAGTCGTAGCAGGTTCTAAAATAACTAAAAAACAGTTCTGCAAATACCATTAAACAGTTTATTTAATTTGATTTATTTAGTGTGCATAATTGGTGTGCAATTCAGTATTTTTGGTTTAACTTTGAAATATTTTGTTCGAAAAAAGGGAATATACAGATATATCGATTTAATGACATGCCTTTTTGAATGTTGCAGTGAAAACTTTACACTTTTTTACAGAAAAAAATGTGCAATATCTATACCCACATTGTATTACTTAACTTCATCATCAATCAATGGGCAACAATTAATATTTCATTTATGTGATAATTCATAGTCAGACTGCATTGTTGGTCGAGTGGACTGCTGAGCATGAGGTCTGGGTTCGAATCCCGGGTCGGGCAAAGTTCAGTTATTGGGTTATTGGATTTCTCAGTAGCAGCCACGGAGTCTATATTTGTGCCCCGTTGATAGCAATAGGCTCGCCCCCTATTACATGAGACTTTATCATAACTGGCTAAATGTGGGTACACACAACTATTAGATACTTACACCTCTTTTTTTTCGGATGGGATATCATCAAATGACTCCTCCCGCTCTGGGCGGAGCAGGAGGGAGTGTCAGACTTTTACTGACTAAAACCCATCCATGTTCCTTCATCGCCCTTTGTGTTCCGGGGCCACGGTATCTCTTTCGAATAGTCCCGCAGCCCCGGCAGGCTTCGGCCCTTGCGGACCCCTTCCTTATTGATGACTCTCTTTGAGGCGCGCGTGGAACACGAACGCGCCGTCGACACGGCCTGTCGTCATGAGACGGACGGACGGCGAGGTAGCCCATAGCTCCCCGTCTACAGGCCCGGTACTTACACCCCTGCCTAACCCTTCGGGAATTTCAGGCGTGATGTTACGAATGTCATAGTTAGTAGATTTATCTAGACTTGAAATGAATAGAATTCTGTTTCTAGCTATAGCTCAAACATGATATGTACAATCAAGGGCAACCGTTCCTCCTTTTTTCAAGACAAGATATTTGTAGAAGCAATCCTTCAGCTTCGAATTTACGTCACGATTCGTAATAACACTAAACGGTCCAATACCTTAAATAGGTTTCAAAGAAATCTGTTGTCTGACGGGGCAGTTTATTTCTGTGGGTTTTTTACTAAGAAATACGTTTAGTTGGGTAACAAGAAAATAGGTTTGAGTGACGGGTAGATATAATTTCTTCTTGCGGTAACCACAAGTACATAATTATTTTCTTTGTTTGAGTTTTCAAAGATAATGTAGGTATTTGCGGAGTAGAGATGAAAAGCGGAAAAAGCAAAAAGAATAGAAAAACTCGAATTTAGTGTTTTTCTTTCCAGTAAAATCATCATCATCATCCAGCAGAACTTCGACAGTTAATTATTTCGACACGGTCTCAATTTCGAATAACAATAGTTTGACTACTCATTGCTTCGACAGAACAAACTTCGACAACACACACCTTCGAAAAACACTACGTCGACAGATTCCTTCTTCGATATGCACTTGTTCGGTGGATTCCTATTTCGACAGAACATTCCTTCGACATAATACTGCTCTGAAATATGACAATAATAATTGAATTTCGCTTTATGGTTTTAGGTACAGAATGTCTTCTTGATTATTTATTAGACATATGAGTAACGTATACTATTCCGTTTATGAACGAAATTGTATCAGTGTAATTTAGCAGTAACAATGTTTTTCAATGTTTTTGCAGCAATTCAAATGATTATTAATGTCACAGACTTGTTTGCTCGAATAAATTATTAAAAAAAAAATCAGAGCGATTATGTCGAAGGTATGTTCTTTCGAAATAGGAACCCGCGAACAAGTGCATATCGAAGAAGGGATCTGTCAAAGTAGTGTTTTTCGAAGGTGTGCGTTGTCTAAGTATGTTTTGTCGACTAGTCGAACTATTGTTATTCGAAATTGAGACCCAATTGCAAAAAAAAATGTTTCTCTAAGACTTTGTCGAGCTTCATTATTTCGGCGGTTCTGGTGGTCCCCTACTGTTCATTGTGGCTTTGAGGAGTTGCAGTCGTTTGGGAATAGTGTGATGGGCTTTACTTAATATTCTCGATATTATCTACAGCATTCTAAACAAAAATGGTTTATTTTTCGAGAGCTTCCCACGCTCCGCTCGACGATGAGCACACACCCTTAAGAACTTGCGCGTGTTACTAGAAAATTAATGAATGACATTGAGTGACTATCCTCGGGACATCGTAGAATCTATTTACTAATTAAATATACATTATTCTGATGTTAATTAACCGTAACAAAAACAATGAATGAGATAACTTGTTCGTTAGTATTTGTTTAAATAAGAAAAATGTGGTAAATTATGATAAATCAGTCATTTGTGTTCGTACTGGCACTGTTAATTTGAATGATTACCCCGATACCAGTTCAAATTATATTTTTATTCACTTAAATCTACATGGGTAATGAAACGTCCGAAGCTAGCCAGTGCTTTTAGACAAAATTCGATATTGGTCATCGTCTCAGTATGTATTGAAGACCGTACGGATACTACAGAGGTCCCATCGCCATAATTTAATCTGAGCAGCCTCTCAAGCTACTAGACGAGAAACCTAATCGAGAAAAGTGATATAGGGACTACCTCCTAAGACCTCCTGAAAGATTAAACTACGAGTAGTGTTTATGTAATATACGTGTAGGTACTTAAAGTTGACAGGCCAATTAACATTTCAAGTAAACGTCATGTTTAACGAATGGTTAGGGAATGCCATGCTCTTCTAAACTAAACATTTCACTCGTTCATTGTTTAGGTGTGTGACAGCAACAAAATCGTGTCACAAAGCCACTAATCAAAACTTAAAGTTATGAGAGATACATACATAAAGTAAATTCTGAGACATAGAACCTTATTGGGTTTTTCAGAATTACACGATTTTATACCTTAGGTGATGCGTTTGCGTCAAGCTAACGTGTGTGCCATTTTTTATTACATTCTCTTAGGAGAAGAAGAAGAAGTTTAAAAGCAAAAGGTGTTTTGAAGGAGTTTTAGAAGTCAGTCTTTTATTTTTTTTTGTTTTTGTTGGGATATCATCAAATGACTCCTCCCGCTTTGGGCTGAGCGGAAAGGAGTGTCAGAGTTGTACTGACTAGAACCCATCCATGTTCCTTCATCACCCTTTGTGTTCCGGGGCCACGGTATCTCTTTCGAACAGTCCCGCACCCCCGGCAAGAAGTTAAAGTCTCACTTCCTGGTTTCCTATTAAGCTGACATTTTTCATACATGTTTAGTTTGGATGACAATGCACATAGTTGGGCCACAACAAATTTGGGAATAAGCTAGGCAGACGATGATTAGGATGATGGTTAGGCAATTCCCAACTAGCTGATGCTGTAATCACCAAACGCTTCCATGAGAACTAAATTTTTGGGCCAACATTGTTAGAGAATTCTATTCAAGTAGCTATCGCAGAGCACGCCAGCGATTCACTTCGAATTTAACACAGAACAACTAAAACTATTTGGGCAGCCTTAAACAGGAACAACCTCATTTCAAATTAGACCCTATGTCTCCAACTATAAAGTGCAATTTTGTATAACTTAAAGATATTCGCCTGCGAAATTTAATCTAAACTATAATGTAGTTGTTTTAAAGTTCAATTTTGATTGTTACAAGTTATTAAGTTTGGGGCAGAATGTCTGAGATTTTGGCACGCTCACTTGGTATTTTAGTTGTCTACGCTTTAATTCTCTGTTGGTATAAGGACCTAATTTATCTGGCGCTAACGTTTCTTAAAGATAACGTGAAGATTTCTATTAGGTATGTAGAAAATTTGGTTATTTATCGTTAATTACTTAACTTTTCATAGATTCTGCCTCGTTGGTCTTTTCTGGACGCAAGCGCAACTACTGAGCATGAGATCCTGGGTTCGATTCCCGTGTATAAGCTACGACATTTTCCACAACATATTAAAAGTTATATCTAAAAGTGCGCTATTCTAAGATTTTAAAGGAGAAAAGTAGTTTAAAGTAAACTTAACATAGACAGGTATGCAAACAACAGAGAAAGACAGATAGAATGAGCAAATATTAAACTAATGTACTACCCCATGATCTGTCCACGAAGTAGACACAGCCCCTAAGTATAAAAGGTTGATTCTCTGATTTCGTACCAATCACATGTCCGGTTGCATAAAAAAAAAGTTACCTGCATTTAGGGAGATTCGATTAAAGGTGGTTGATTTGAAGACATTTAGCGAGGTGTTTCCAACAAAAGAAAAACTTAGGTATAAAAACGAAAATAATAACAAATGAAAAATACACGCAAATGTCCTCACCGTCGATGTCCTTAACGCGATTTTATAACAATAGTGTTCCAAATTTCTAAGAAGTTATAGTTATATGTATCTGTAATTTATTCAATTTATTAAACTAATACTAAGGATTACTTGCCTTTAATATCACACATACGGATCAATTCATTAATTTAAAAAAATATATATTGTCTTTGTCACCGAAAAATAATCACTACCGTAAGCCGGAAAAGAAATGTAAACAACTTTTTACGTGGACATCCTACTCTTTTATCCTTCCCCCGCACAGTTCCGCAGCGGCCAGTCGCTCCAGAGACATTGAGTAAGAAACCCGCGCTCTCGAGATATAAAAAATACTCACATAATTGTTATCAAAAATTATCTTTGTACCGGTTTAGTGGTCTTCACCGTATTAGAGAAATTTTAGGTAAGTCACACGATTAATATTTTTAATGTACCTCTGAAATGTTTGTCTTGATGAGTATTATTACCAGAGTAATATTTATACAAATAGCCTCTAATATAATTGATTTAAAAATCAAAATAACATAAAATGTCATTACCGTGATAGTCTTTACCATAATTTACCATCAGTTTTTAAAGTGACGGTAATGCCACTAAAGTGATGGAGATGACCGACTAGGTATTATTGTTTTTGTTTTATTTACTTAAAATACTAGTAATGTAAATTGCATTACACATGTTCCAAATGGTAATAAGGAACGATAACGGTGCAAATAATTATGTTCGTCTGTCTGTCTGTTTGTTTAAGTGTCAGTATGTGTATTTATTTGTCTGTTTGTTTGTCTGCCTAGTTGTTTGTTTTTCTGTTAGTCTGTTCATCTAAATAACTTTGAATACTTCAAAGTGGTGTCCTCAGCGTGTGAGTATAATGACCTTAGACTATTTTTTATTTCTAGGTTCTAAGAACGAAGAAGAAGAAAAAGAAAATGAAAGAGATAAAGATGATGACGTCGATGATTTGCAAATATTTTGATTGCTTCTTTTGATTGTTGTTTCTGTAGGCAGGATTACTAGTTTTTTTTAGTTGAGATTTGATATAGGTACAGTGATATCTGTAACCCTTTTTAAATGTACCGCTAAGAGTTTTTGAGATTGTTATTCTTATTATCTATTTTTTTTTTATGTATGTTTGCCAAAGAATTAGAATTAAAAAAGTTCGTATTTTGTGATACAATAGTAATTAAAAAAAATAAGTATAATAAAAAGGAAAATGAGACTGAACGAAACAAATTATTACTCAGAGGCTATTTGCTTAGATTACACCTTGGTTGTTATTTGGTTTTTACAATTTGTGTAGTTTTAATAGCAATATAAACTATTATTACAGTAAACAAATGAGAAATACTTGTGCTTTACTTATTTTAAGAAAATAAATAGAAATATTTTAATTTGTATCTCATCTTAAGTCATTACCAGTAAACACTATGTTACTACCATCACATAATAATCATTTCCATAACACGAAAAATCATTACCATCACAAATTAAAACTTCAGCTACCTATATCTCGGACATTAATCGATGCAATTCGAAAATATTTACACATAGTATTATTAAGCCGTCATATTTTCGTTTCACACTAAGATTTTCAAAATCTAAAATTTCTCTCATTTTTTTCAAATCGGACCGAAATCAGAGAACCACCCAAAATACCTAATGCGATGTTAGCTTATTTTTATTTTACAATATTTACATGCTGAATTATAGTAAGCGGAATATGTAGAACCTATAACTTTAACACCTCAATGTACCATATTTCACGTAAATAAAGATTATTATTATACAATAGTTAAACAATGGCGTCTCGACCAAATCAGTCATTGGACAGATCATGATTTCGCACATCCTCTAAAAACTGTCTTAACACAAAAATAGCAGTTTTGAGATATACGCATTTAGAGTGTTTAGTGTTCATAGTGATGCTTTGCGTAAAAAAACTTTCTCTTGTGCCATTTGGCCACTAATTTTTGTATACTTAACCCATGATCTGTCCACGAAGTAGACACAATAGTTAAACAATGGCGTCTCGACCAAATCGGTCATTCGACAGATCATGATTTAAGTGTTTTTGTTTCAATTTTAGAGCAAAGACAATTGAAGTTGAGTGGGATATTATCCAAAATACCTACACATTTTGTGTTATGACAGTTTTTAGAGGATATGCAATTCATCTAAACTAACTGTCATATTCTAACATTATTTTGTTGGTAAGATTTCAAAATTTTTGAGCAGAGACGAAGAAGAAGTCAAAGTCTTCAAAGATCATATTCTTCTTATCTTATTACCATTTACCTTCATTGAATAAACATTCTCCGGGAAGCACAATTAATTACTAATACATAAACAGCGCATAAACGTAAACAATAACTTTGGACTCCACACAGGTCCATCTGTTCGAACTTAGGACCTCTAGGGTTATCTATTCAAGTCCCAGTCTAAATATAACACAAGATAGTGTTAGTACAAAGACAATAGTTATACCTAGAAACAATAGCAATAGACTATTTTGTTGAGAGAAAGCGTTGGAAGAAACTGGAAACACTTATAAAGATATTGTACTAGTAGCATTAGGTACGAGTACCTTCTAATTGGGACACCGGGAATATTAAGATCTGGTCACACTGAAGCTAATCCTGCGCGGGAAGCGGGACGCGCCAGTACGTTTGTTTGAATGATTAGGAGGTTATGCAATTATTCATCATTCTGTGTGGTGCGGAGGAATGAGGAAAATCTCGTAAGAAAGGTTTTGAGAATTAATGTATATGGTTATCAGGTTAAAAAGACACGGTGGATGGACTGTGTATAAGACAATATGACTAGAAAGAGGGTGACTCATGCGAAGATGTCTAATAGAAAAAATGGAAGATGCTGCGCCTGCACCAAATAAATTGGGATAATGGCAGGAAAATGTCACGGAACTCTCCACGCAAGTTTGAACACCTTCACACAAGTCAGTTGACATATTCAACAATAGGGAATATGCATTAAATATAAAACTCTTTTGATTTATGAAAAATGCCTTGTATTGGCGCATAAAAACATTGTGGTACACTTGTTTAAGTTTCTAATACATCACTTATTTTACAATTTACTGTTTTATGTAGCATGGTTTTGGTGAAACGGAACGCACTGTCAAAACACACCGTCTGCGTCAAAAAAACACTTTTATTTGAAAAGTGCTAAAAGTTTCACTAAAATTTCATTATAATATTGTTATTGCAATTTTTTTTAATAAAGCACATACAATTGGTAAAATTATTTTATTAAGGCCAAAAAACTTAGATGTAAACTAGGCAGATTGTGGATAATGACGTCACATCATGGCTGCGACAGCTGCACGTTTGAACTATCGTAGAAAATTGCAGGAGTTTAATATTATTTTTGTGCGACAAGCAGCAGTTGAACTTAACTTTTAATACTTTTCTTAGGTTGATAGTACTGTATTTTATTGATTTAAGTGAAGAAAAAATGACGTGCATATGGGACCTATTCCCGTGCGGGATACGCTTCAGTTTGACCAAATCTTTACTACCTATAACCCTTCATATTCGCGAAGTAGAGCACATACCTAGTTTAGATTAATATAATTGTGTAATGACCATAACACGGTCGGGTTATACCATGATAGTCCAGTTGATAACGCGATTATCGCGCCATTTCGAATTGTGAAATTGAACAAACGACCCATATTAAGCGGTCTTAATAGTCTAAACGATTAGGAACCTTATTTTGTACTTTACATGGTTATGTTTTAAACAAGGAAGTGGATAATGGGTACAAGTGGGGCTTTCTAACAATAGTTTTGGCTTTTCTAACTAGATCCGAATAATCGCAGAATTCATTTAGTAACGCGAAATTAATTTAAACGGCTTGTGTAGAATATCTTTTTCTAAGCAAATTGCTTAAAATAATTTTGATTTAAAACAACTGACACGAGCAGAATTCGAACCCACATTCACCACCGAACCAGGACATTGTTCTCACAAATGAGTTACTGAAATTATTTTGTGGTTCTGAAAGCAAGATTTTTCCTCCACCTCGTAGATATAAAATTACTATAAAAAATCTCAACGTTTCAAAGAAATTACGCTAACAAATTGAGCCATTCAAATCAAAACTTGAACCTCCATACACTAACCTCATTACCTTAAGAAATAAATCAATCCTTTACTCAACACTCAACAGATACTATAATAAACAGGAAGGGGGATCATGTTTTGGTTCCGGAGCGAGCTGATTATGCGTCAGATGTGCGATGACGTGACGATCTCAATGTAGGACGTGTGTGTCAGTGTCATGGGGAGGCCTGTCACACCGACGCGTAACCGTGTTACGAATAAAGTATGGAGTTAATGTTGTGTTGATTGTTTTGATGTTTTTGTTTGGTATGAGCGGAAGTATTTGGGCTAAGAAACTAAAGTCCTGTTGTGTTTTCCGCAAAGTTCATGACATACGATATTGTTCAAGAATGAACTTAAAAGACGTAAATTCACTGACATTGCATAGTTTTTAGGTTAATAAAAAAGTATCTATTAGCAGGCTAGATGTAGGCGGGCCGCTAGATTGAAAACTTACTAAACTTAAGACAAAAAAATATATTAAATTAGGTGTAGAAGAGTCTAGATTGCTGTATAATTTAAAGTAGGCTTTTTATTTCGGCCATAACACGAAGGTCCATACATTAGCTTTAAATTGCGTTATTCTAGCCTGGAAACGTATCTATTTCAAAGAATATTGCAGGCTTGAATCTACAATTTGGCGCTCGCTTCGTTCGACTACAATTCCTGAATGGCTTCGATTCGATCTTTTCTGCTCCAGCCTCAATTTGCTGCAGAAAATGGAGCACTATGACATAGCTTTATTGTTCAGCGGAGAGTTTATGTTCCAATTTATTTAGGTATAACGTCCAACGTGTGACTATTTCGTGGTTATCTTTTGATCGCAAATTCTCAATTCGATTTACTATTATGTCAATTTGAAATGATAAATGATATCTAAATATATTTTTTAATATTTCACTTTATAAATGCCTGTGTATTTTTCATTGGCAGCATGGATATCTTTCTTTTTATAAATCGTTAAAGTGATTACACGTCAATAACTTCATTCATAAACTTATTTTGACATCAAAGTCACTTTGAGAAAAAACGCCGATTGTTTGAAATATTAACTTTTTCAACGCCAAATACTAATAATTGTTTATTAAAATCCAATCACATGAAAAAAATATTTTTCTGTTTACGTCGAAAGAAGACTAAAAAAATGTAATTTGATTTATAAATTTAGTGAAAATCTTTCAAAGTTTGCGTAATCAATGAGGCTTCACTTGTAAACATAATAAGCCTGAGGTTTCTAAAACGTGGGCGTGCATAATTTGATTTTGATGTTTTTTAACCTAAAAAAATAAAATTATGTAAAACATTCATTCATTCATTACGAAACAGCTGTTCAATTATTATTCAACCAACTACTTATTCTGAATTAAAATATTTTTTTTAAAAACTAGCTCTTTCACGCAACTAGACAACAACTTTTTTATGACCTCTAAAAGAGCCCGGGCTACCAGAAAAATCTGTTTTGCGTGGAAAGATGAAAAGTTAAAATATTTTTAAAGTTTAAATTTTATAACCTTATTTCTACGTCTTTACAAGTTTTTTTTCAAATAACCCGATGATAAATGAAAAAAAGGTGTTTGTGATTCTTGCGAATCATCACTACATAGTATAAAACAAAGTCGCTTTCCCTGTCCCTATATCCATAAGTATGCTTACATCTTTAAAAGTACGCAACAGATTTTGATGCGGGTTTTTTTAATAGATAGAGTGATTCAAGAGGAAGGTTTTAGTATAAAATTTGCGGGCGGGCGAAGCCGCGAGCATCAGCTTGTACCTGAATAATAGAATCGTTCTTTACAATTTTCGTGAACGGTGTAACAGCGTCCCCTCGTAAAGATTCGCGGGAAGATATTCGTAATGTATTCGGGTCAAGTATCACACTGCGTAGTCGTAGTACTTTAAGTGCGTACTGTGAGTGCGTACTGTAAGTGCGTGCGTATTGTTCAGGCTTACGCACTCGTAAAGTGCTTAAGAGCTCATACCGGATTATAATCAAAACGAGGTTGTTATTGAAAGGGAGCCGTTAATTAAGTTGAGTTTTGTGTGACAGAATATTTGGGTCAATTACTGTTTTTGCGTCTTATTCTTTGTACTTAGATTCTTTATTCTTTTGTTACAATAACAAAAGAAATAATTTGCGCCTGCCAACGTTTTTTTTGTCTACCTACGTATTAACGGCAGGTAACTTAGGTCTCTCGTAATACCTAAAGGGTGTAAATAACCTCTTAACGAAGCCGAAAGGCACTTGTTCTCCCTGTCATTGCGATCATTGTTTTGTTGTACACCATACCTGGGAACCTTCTAGTTACGGAGATATTGGGGGTCAAAGTTCCGACTTTTTGAGAAGTTTTTTTTTTAAATACTAGTTTTTAATGTCGTATTTTTACTTTAAACACCTCCACGACCCCCGCACAGTTCAATCCATACATCAGCACAATGTTTTGAGTGCGTTACATTGAGTTCTACCACAAAACATGATAATTCACTCCAAAAAAGAAAGTCGTTTCCCAGCAATAATTTTTGCGTAAAGTTACTTAGTTTGATGTACAGAATGCTTGGTTGACGGCTTCGTGATGAGGTTGTTTACACCCTGTATATCATAATTCTCCCGCCCTTATGCCAATTTATCTGGGGTCGGCGCAGCATGTCTTCTTCTTCCATACTTCTCTATTACTCGTTACCTCAGCACCACCTTGTAGCCACATCATCTTTCATACAGTCCATCCATCGTTTCTTTGGTCTTCCTCTACTCTTATAGCCATCTACATTCATACTCAACATTCTCATACATTTTCCTCAGAACAACAACTGAATTAATGACTTATGACTAATTCCTCCGCATCACATGTCCATACGACGATAACCGATTACTACGCAACTTTTCAGTCTCCCGTAATACATACCAAAAAATCAAATTGCCTAGAATATATATATTGTGGGTAGTTGAACTAGAGATTGATGCATCTTCCCACACTATTCATCAATTTACGGTGCTGGAATGATGAATCCCAATTGTTTCGGTTTACCAGCTGCTGTAACCGGCGGCGTATTACCATTTTAACTTGTTCAAATGATCATGCATTCTAGATTGGATATTATGGTTCTTAGTTTAAGACCACTGAAACGTGGTTACATAGAATTGAAAATAATCGGCTCCTTGTTGAATTCGGTTGTTTTCGTTAATTTTATAAACATTTTTATTTTATTTATTTATTTGTTTAAAATTTCGTAAATAACACCTTTAGAGCTATAACGCCAATGCGATTTTACTACCACCAAGATACAGATACCTCAACTTACAAAAATACAATTAAAAACACAATTTAAGTTAAAAATGTGTAACGTTCATGTTTCCTTGGAAAAACTGAACATAATTGGGACCAATTAACAGAAACATGGCATCTTCATTTTCCTAAAAATATCTTTACGTAATTATCCTACAGGACCTCGCTCCGGTAGCCTACAGGCGCTGGTTAGCGGTCACAATGGAGGTCAACCACAGTTAGGCAACTAACCGTGACATTGTCCCGTATGTAACCAGATTTTTTGGTCTGTTGCCTCCGTGAACCTGACCAAGCGAGGGTTATGGTGACATGCTATATGATTTAATGATGATCGAGCTAACAATGTTCAGGAGGTTACTTGTTCTGTAGAATTTAAATATAATAGAATATGTAGGCAAGTAGGACCTTAAATCTTCATGTAAAGGATGAAATCAGTATGTTAAGATTGAAAAAGGACTCTAATAAAGGGCAGCGTCTTCTTTTTCGACAGATTAAACTTTACCGATCACTCATCTGTTTGTCTAACACGATATTTAAGAAGGTATTTACACTAAAACATGGACAAACGGAGAGGTGCGCAAGGGAATAAGATTCTACATTACAAGAGAGACGAGAGTCGTGACATTTTTCTTTTATTTTATTTTATTTATTTGGGACAAAAAACAGTTACACGTTGCAATATTAATAGTTAGCTTAGGTCTAATAGTAAACAAACGCATAACCCACACTATTGTCCACGGAATCATATCGATGTAAAAGAAATAAGGAAAAGGACGTATACAGAATGGGACAGTAAGAAAATAAAAAACTTATAAACCTGAAAGGTCAAACCAAATCTGGACAGCACTCCCCGTCCAGATCTAGTTCGCAGTCACCAATCAGATCACAACATAACATCAGCAAGAAGATGTCATCGTTAAGGATGACCAGAAAGTAATTCAATGGCTATTTTCTAAATTTGTTCTGATTATGAGCGAAAATATCTAAACATGGATTTAAACTAATGGTAGATTGCCACAGGCTTAAACGACAGTTCGAGTAACAGCAGAATCGACAGTAAATGCTCATTTTCTATATATAGGATCCAAGTGAAATATGACAATAAAACCGAACTAAATAAACGTAATACTTAAATTGTATCCTCGAAACTAAGTCCAAAAACGGTCCTTATTGTATGGGTAAACTTACCAAGCATAATATTATCCCTGATGATCTGCACATGCTTGTCTCTATCCGGCCTGGTGTGCTCATGCCAGAAGCCGACCACGTGGCCCAGTTCGTGGACGACGATGCCGAACTTGTCGCAGTTCTTCCCAATGGAGATGGCTTGAGCACCACTGCCGCGCTTGCCGACAAAGGAGCAGCAACTGTTGTTTTGAAAAACAGGGTGTTTTTTGAGATGCGAATGTTAAGCCATACACGCTAGAGATGACGAGTAATAGATGATAAGTCGAAGGCCATAACCCAGGTGATCTAGGTTATTTATGGATATCTAATAGGAGCACAATTAAACACATCCGTACAGTACCTACAAAGTATTTATTACGGCAACGAAATGGCGGTAGGGTGGTAAAGCTCAAATAATGATCTTTCTATACAAATAAACACTTCAAATAGGCAGGGACTTATATCATGGCTAACATATATGGAAGAAGAAGACATGCTGCGCAAGGGCAAGATAATGATAATGATGATGACTCGCTAGGGTGTACCTGACAGGTTTGCCTGTACAGGTAGACCGGAACCTGTCAAGTACACCCTAGCATGTATGGCTACCTATAAGAGCAGAGCAGGTCTCCGAAGATCGTTTCGACAATTTTTTGCGTTTTATTTTTATGATGCCAATCGATGTAGTGTCGTCTAAGGAGGACTCTTCCGGATTAGGATAGGTTGGAGTATAAGGAAAGCCAACCTCTATGATGACGATAATATGAATGAATCATGTGTTTGCAAAAAACTAGACTACACCAATTGCATATTGGTTCATGATATAGTTATTATATGAGTGCCTGGTCATAATAGTTGAATATTCGTAGTTGTGTGTCTCGTCCATTTTAAAGAAACACCTCATAGCTATTCGCTGTTTCTGACATCATAGTGCCATGATGCCGTGTGCCATTTATTTTTATCAAGTAAATAAATCCTGCTTGTATCCTGATTCGTAATACGGATTAAGTATATTATGAGGTGGTGACAACACAGGATCTTTGATCATCAACAGTCACGACCAGAAATATAATATGTTGCCACTGTGAAGATATGAAGCAAACTATGAAGCGAGAACCCGGAGTCAATCTCCATGAGAAAAGTTATAGAACCTGGAAACTGTCATCTACAAAGTGTAACATAATAAACGTTAGATCTCCTGTGTGGCTCTCGGACCCTGAAACTGAAAAATGTTTGCTTTACGAGCACCAACATTTGCAAAAATTAACTTATTAAAATATTATCGTAAATCTAAAAAAATAAATAACGAAAGTTGTTTAGTTTCATGGTCTGAGACACCACGCGAGAGGTCTTGCGTTTATTATGTTGCTATCTGTCCAGTTGCGAATTTGTCCAGTTGCTACGGAGGCGAATCTTTTACCTCGCCGATCGTGATCGGGACCCATACAGTATTAAGCTAATTTAAATCATGGCAACTGTCTCTAGACAAACCCAACAAGTTATTTCACTTAACCCTATTAATGAAGCCTCACTTATCACATGGAATCAATAAAATTACCACATAAACTTACCCACAAGGCCTCTCAGTAAAAACGATATAATCTTTATGCAGATCAGCGTCCCTCTCCACAAACTTGACGCAAGTGAAGTTCTCCCAATGCCGCATGGCCTGCTTGAACAAGGACTTATGCGCCCCGCTGAAGTTGCCATCGATCTCGTAGGGAATCACCCCGTTCTCCCAAATTCTTTCCTTCCTGTTCGTCGCTGCTCGTATTGTACGGTGACGCTTTTTTGCCTGTAAAATGATGTGAGGTTAGATGGTGACGTAGTGAACTGTTTGTCGGATTTATTATAGTTTGAATTAAGATTAGGAAGAGGTCTACCTAATAGTACACCTACATTGCGCCAGTAGGTAATGTTTAAGTCCCATGCAATAGGATGTTTTTAATAATTATAATTCTGTAACTACATACGTCTTACAGCCGCGAATCATATTTTAATCAACATACAACCTGACACTGGCCTGCAAATTGCAAAAAAAGTAAGAAAATTTGAATTTCGCGGGCTACCCTGGAGCATCCACCTTAAATGAGCGTGCTGCGAGCGCATCGCCGGTGCTGCCGCGTGCGATAGCACTCCCACTCTGTTTCTCGCTCTAGCAAATGACAGTTCTGAGCCACAGAAAAGGAAAGAAGCATGGGAAAATGCGACTTCGCGCTGACAGATGTGGCGCAACCCTTAACCTCCACATAGATTCCGTTTTACTTAGAAGAAGAGAAACAAATTCTGTTCCATTTTCCTAATAGTTTGTGCATATTTAGACACTGTTTAGAAACAGATTCTTTTGTTTTTGAAGCCATCAAGCAGCATTGTTCCAATCTGAACAATAACGTACCTAGCCCAAGATGAAAACTTTGCAAAACTCCAGACTTAGGTACGACTTAGTTACGTCTAGATGTCTATTGACAAAGAGATAAAGCCTATTTGTTTATTTTCTACCAAACATTTACGTCAATTAGTGTAACCAACTAACTAAAAACATTAATTAAACATCTATAAATGTACCTTAACTTGTGACGCGGGACGCTCTAAATACTGCTCGTAAATAAGCTTGAATACAGCGCTGAAAATGTTTTTATAGACATTCCTTTGTATTATAACCTTATTAGAATTTCTTACTTCATTATTTTATTCAAAGATTAACATTTTTGGCTGCTCTTCGTATTACGCTATTCAAAGAATTATGATTGGTATTATCTTCTTTATCATCATTTTCTTTGATGAAATAATCGTCTACTCGCGTTTTACCGCGGCTTTGCTCGCGTTAATTTAGAATTTGACAGTCAATCCGGATTGTAGTCTGCTTGTAATAATATAACTCAATCATGATTCGAATGACACGTGGCGTCACCTTTTATCATAAGAACGTTTTTGTTGTTTTCCTCGGGAACAGGTGGCCTACCATGACGTCTTAAAGCAGGATCGTTTTAATCGCGTTCCAGTGTGGGTAAGAGACGGAGCTATAGAGGACGTCTAGCGCCATCTCTTTCCCACACTGGCACGAAATTAAAACGATCCTGCTTTAAGACGTCATGGTAGGCCCGCAGTACTTTATTCCGGGATGAAAGGTCTATGCCCGTTTCGGTGCACCTGACATCATATTATCAAAATTTCAGGACGATCGGTTCAGTTGTTTAGGCGTGAAAAGGTGACATACAAACTTACTTTCGCATTTTTAATATTAGCTAGCAAGTTAGCATTAACTGCTGTATCATCATTTTCATTGACGAAATTATGGTTAACTTCATCAAATACGATCTAATCAACTAAATCTCGCAAAGCACTCATTTGGGTAATGCCATAATCCGTTATCATGCAGATGGCTTCAATGAGGATGCCTCTAAGCTAGAGCTTCCATTACGGGATTACCATAATGGCCGGTAATTGATTTAATCGCTGACAACGCGGTAACAGAGCCGAATTGGAATATCTTTGTCATCTACATGCAGTTTAATTATATCGGGGAGCTGGATGATAGCGTGGGGATTGTCTTCTGTGATCAGAGGTTGATTCGAATTTGGAGAAATGTTAGATTTAATTCACAACATAATAAACACACGCCTTTTATCTCCGAAGGTTTCCTCAGAGGTGTATCTAATATCACACCCACATTTTTGCCAGTTATGTTTTAAGCTCCACGTTATAAGGGCGAGCCTATTGCCATTAACTGGGCACAAGTCCAGACTCCGTAGCTGCTACTGAGAAATTCCTGATGGAAAAACTCAATAACACTTTACCCGACCCGGGAATCGAACCCAGGACCTTAGCACAGCAGTCAGTGATCATCATCATCATCATCAGCCTATAACCAGCAGCCAGCAGCAGCCAGCCAGCCAGCCAGTCTTCTTTCTTTCTTTATCGTGTGGTTAGTGCCTAACCTGGTGTCAGAGTTTTTAAGCCGCCCATGGGCCTCTGACTTGGCTTAACATGCCGTCGAGAAATATCTCTCAGGCATGCTGGTTTCCTCACGATGTTTTTCCTTCACCGAAGCAAGTGATAATTATACAATACGCACATGAATCCGAAAATTCAGAGGTGCGTGCCTTGGGTTCGAACTCGAGACCAGCCTGTATGATCTGCTCAGTCAGTGATTTAATTCACTTGTTGTAGAAAAGACTCGTGTGTTTTAAAAAAATTGATTGTCACTGAGGAATTTACAGTAAACCTGTGATACTACAAGGTAGGTACAGTCATTGCCCTGCTTTATCTGACCCGTTTTCCTGTATTTTTGCAAGAGTGGCCAAGTAACGCAGGAAACTGGCTATATTATTATGTTGTTAACCGACTTCAAAAAGGAGGAGGTTCTCAATTCGTCGTAACATGTATGTTCCCCGATTACTCGAAGATGGCTGAACTGATTTGTTTTTTTTTTTGTTTGAAAGGGTTTACTTCCCAGGTGGTCCCATGATCATCAGTCAGGATCTGATGATGGGATCCTGGAGAAATAGAGAGAACTCTTCAAATTTTATCGGCATACTTGAAGCGATTTGGGTAGTTTTTGGAAGAGTACTTTCTCGGAGTGGTCCCATTTCAATTTGGTGAAGATCTGATGAAGAACTTCGGAGATAGGCAATGGAACTCCTCAATAAATGATAGCAAATGGACTGGGTTTGCTGAAATCTCAAGTCTGTCTATTGTTTACACCAGTTCATAACATAACATCACGTCGGTACGCTGTGAAGGGGTAAGCACATGTGAACCACAAAAAAGTGAAAAATAAAAACTTTTTTTGCAAAAAATAAAACCGACTTCAAAAAACACAAAAAAGTGAAAAATAACTTTAGCTTCTGAAGGCGGTGATCTCTGTTTTTTATTGATTTCGGTTTTTTGTCACCGACTTTGAAGATAAAGGTATTTTTCACCTTTTTGTGTTATTTTAATAAATTCTTTTAATCTGAGTATAAAACTAAAGTCATCCCTTACCTCAGTAGTATTAAAAGAGTTAGTTTCAGCTGCTTCTAAGTCTTCTTCTTCGTCACGAAAAAACCAGTTGTCAAAATTTTGTTCTGTTTGTGCCTTATTCAACTTTTTTGGCGGTGGTTTCGCTTCAAATCTCTCTTCGAATTCGTGTACAGGTATCTCAAACTTCTTCTCCCTGGTATGTTCTCCGCTGTTGTGCTTCTTGTGGTGACGAAAAAACTTTTTCCGAACAAATTGGGAGACTGTTTTGTTTTCTGTGTTTAAAGTGTTCTGGTTTGCTCTTTCGCCTGAATGTATGTTTCTTAGCCTGAAAAGAAATCTCTTATTAAAATCTGCAATTATTGTTTAAAGGTGTAAATACTCGTCAGGGGTGCACGCGAATGTACTTGTATCTCCCGGACCCTGACATTTAGGCAGTAGTAGAAACATTGGGTTTTTAGTGGGTTTGAGTCCGACCCAACTCTCCGCTTGCCCCAGAGGGCCCTCCCTCTGGGGCAAGCGGGATATATCCACGATATATCCACGAGGATCCCTCTAAAAAAAAAAGGGTTGAAATACTTATAAATTTTTCTTCCGACATAATAATTTTAATTCAAGACAGAATGTAAACCGCAAGCTCATTAAACATTAGAAAGAAAAAGAGTAAATAGCTGAACCAAGCACTTCGAGAGTTCAGTCGAGTCTCGTTTAAATAAAGTTAATGAATGGCCGTATTATCTATGTAGATTGCAAATCTAAATGCACTGCATATTTAAGTATGCCGTCTGTATTCTTTGGTACCCTTACTAAGAAAACACGAACATCTTATTTAAAATTAATAAGTTCATCGTAACATTTATGCATTTGTTGATTCAGGGTAGAGTCGAAGGCACAAAACCACGTGGTAAATCACCAAACCGATGGACAGACTGCATCAAATCTGTCACAAAGATCCCTGTGGCAGAATGTGTTCGCCATGCGGCCATAGAGACCGGTGGAAAAGGACCATGAAGGCAGTGACAGCAGTTGTGGGTGACCCCTATGATCACGAACACTTAACCAAGACTGAAGGACTAAGAAGAAGTCGAACATTTATGCGAGCGAAATGCTACCAACCAGGCACAGATTCGGACGTCGGCCGATGTTGCTGCGAAAGTCCTGATAGTAATATCCAAAAACACTTTTTCCAACCCGGGAATTAAACCCAGGACCTTATGCTTAGCAGTAGCGCTTGCAACCTCTAGACCAACATGGCAGTCTACAAAACAACTAAAGGGTGTAAATAGACCCTTAACGAAGCCGAAAGCACTTATTCTCACTCACTGCGATCATTTTTCTGTTGTAGCTAGACCATACCTATATTATATTGGGGATCAAAGTTCCAATTTTTTCAGAAGTTTTTTTTTTAAATACAAGTCTGTCTTTACTTTAAATACTTTCATGCCCCGTTTACTACTCAATGCATCCATCAGCACAACAATGTGTTGAATGCGTTACGTTGAGTTTTACCGTGAAATATATTATGTTTTTTATATATTATGAAATTTAATATATTCACCCCAAAAAAAGAAGTAGTTTCACAGCAATAATTTTTGAGCAGAGTTACTCAGTTTCATGCACAAAATGCTTGGTTGACGGCTTCGTGATGAGTCTGTTTACACCCTGTATAACAGTTTTATTGAAATCACAAAAATCTCGGTTCAGCTCAGATTAGGCTGTTCTGTTCAAAACGTGCACAAAGGTAACTAACTAAATCCACGAACGTCCAAACCAAAAGTTCACAGACACAAAGCGTTCACACACACAGACGAAAACGCAGAAAAAGTGAACAATTTAAATTCTAGAAAAACTCTATATTCAAAACTCATAGTAAAGGAAGAAGTCGCAGTCGCAATTACGGTACGAGGCTTATTCAGAGGATTCAATAGAGCCGATCCTTTGCTCGACGGCGAAGTAAAAAGAGCGCACTGAACAGACACTAATGAGTCTTTATTAGAACACCAGTAAAGAAAGTTGGTTCGAAAGTTTGAACGATTTGTATTGGAAAGAGGGTTTAGTAGGAGCTAAGCTAGTTTAAATATTTTCTATTGAAGAGAATGCTAATGACGTAAAATCCCACTGTTAAGGTACAACATTTATGAAACCCATAAAAGCCACGGTAGGCCTTAGCACGAAGTATGGAAGAAGATGACATGCTGCGTCGACCCCAAATACATTGGGATAACGGCAGGAGGAAAGCCGTTGCTTTTAAAGGCCTCCCACTAGGTGGACCGATGACTTGGTGAAGGTTGCGGAAATCTGCTGGATGCGAGTCGCACGGGACCGGTCATTCCGACGAGAATTATGATGAAGCTTTAGCACAAATAGAACGATTTTACCGAAAATTCAATATAACACTAATTACCTATTATTTATAGATGTCTATAAAGCCTTATAACTATGCCATTTTAAAATTATTCCAATTGAGTTTACGATTTGGTACTCTGAGCGTTAGTGTGTGTGTCAGTCTTTGTGGCAGTATAAAAAATTGGACGTTTACGTCTTATTTGGCATTAAAATTAGGACACGTGACACAAAACGGTAAATTGTCGTCAACCAAGCGTTTTATTGAGGAAAATAGGATAATGACAATAAATTGTTTGTGACATCGAGAACAAGGAAAATTAGATCAAATTGAATTGTACCATGATTTGATTGATAAAGAGAAGTATTTTCGATTTATGGAGTTTATTGAGGTTTAATATTCTGCTTTGTATTATTAAACTTTTCTCGTTAAAGTAAAACCTCGTAAGGATATGAGATGCTCGATTTTAAAGTATTACAAATTCAAAATGCCTAAAGGAAGGGCTTATACAGTGTGATTGGATAACGGTTCATCATCATCATAATGTTCCCACTGCTGGTACAGGCCTCCACTCTATGAGAGAGATTGGGCTATAATCCACCACGCGGCTGCGCCATTTACAGAAAACTTGAAAGGGAATCGACTGCCTTGGTATGGACATGTGATGAGGAGGGATGAAGCACATGTGACTAAAACAGTGATGAATATAAATGTTGATGGGTGGAGAGGGAGAGTTAGCGTACCACTGGTCAGTTTCACTAATTCACCAGTTTACTCATTAGACAGTTTCTGAAATTCGCCAATTTCCTTATTTGCCAGTTTCACTAAGTTGTCAATTTCCCTATTAAGTTGGTTTCCTGGTTCGCAAGTTTCCTTGTTCGTCAGTTAGTTTAGATTGTGTTTTACTTCCTTCGTGTCATGTCATATATTAGTTAAAATACTTATGACATTCCTTTTTAAGTTATTACCTGATTACGTAAGTACAGAAAACTAATTTCAGCGTTTGTTTTTATCACTAGGCGTTAAAAAGGAGGTTGAATGCTTATACATGGAGCAAGTATTTTTTCTGGTGACTTGAAATTTCGTACAAAAACACTTTGTTAGTTTCTTTGCGTTATTATTTCGCTTGACGGAAAAATATATATCGTTGAATTTAACATTTCATTTATTGCTTTACGTTGTAAATGAGGTCTTAAGGATACAGAAGGTATGTGGTGTTAGTATAGAATAATCAAAAAAATCTTTATTTTATCGTGCTAAATTGAATGAAAAAAAATACACAAACTGTCCCTAACTGTACCTAATTGTGGAAATTTGACTGATTCTCTATCTGATATGATAACGGTTTGATAATAATCTCAGTTGAATACCTACGTCTTAATTTTTAACAATAATACGTTTGATATTCTTAACTACCTTGGCCACAATAATTGTTTTTGTCACTGACTGTACCAATAACTTAACATTTTAAATATAATCAAACAACAGCCTAGCAAAACTAGTGAGCGAGGAAACTGAAGAATTTCGAAAACAGTAAACTGGCAAAATTGTCTACCTAGCGTAACTGACGAATAGGTAAACCGTTCGATTAGCGAAGCTGAAAAATAACGAAACCAGCGGATCGCAATACTGGCAATTTCACGAAACTGTCATTGAGGCAAAACTAGCAAAGGAGGAAACTGACGAATCAGGAAAATGCCTAACTAGGGCAATTGTCAACCTACCGAAATTGTCTAATGAGTAAACTGGTGAATTAGTGAAATTGACAAGTAAGGAAACTGACCAGTGGTACGCTAACTCCGCCAGTTATGTTTAAGTCCCATAGAGGGCATTTGCTAGCAACTGGGCACAAATCCAGACTCCGTGGCTGCTACTGAATAATTCCAGTTCCAACAACACTTTGCCCGACCTGGGAATCGAACCCGACCGATTCGACCGCTAGACCAACGAGGCAGTTAAAATAGAGTCTGCAGAATAAGATGTTTAATATTTTCTTGTAGTTGAATACGTCACTGATCTCTAATGCAATATGCCGTCGACTTGAGAACTCGTTGAAAGTGAATTTAATTAGAGACCGTTTCATAAAGACGAATTTTATTCTTTCTTATGATTTCATTCCGTTGCACTAAATACAAAATTAATGCTACCAAGATGCTTCAGAATTTCAATTATGTTCTTTTATTAATAAAGGCGTTGTTGGGTCTTAATAAATTAAAACTTTGTACGTATTTAAGGGAGAAATTATGCTCATTTTCTTATGGCAATAAGTCTAAGATAAATATTTTTGAATCTACATAATTTTATATATTTTTAAGTACTTGTACTAAGCTTGGAGTCTCTCTGAAGGACTTTATCTAGAACGAGGTGAACCGACAGAGAACCAGAGTTGTCAACATAGCTCACAGAATAAGTAAGGTGAAGTGGCAATGGGCCGGTCATATCGCCGTAGAACCGATGACCGTTGGGGTAGGACATATTCTGGAGTTGAGACCGCGAATAGGCAAGTGTAAGGTGGGACGCCCTCAGGCTCGATCAGGGTGGCTGGTAGCAACTGGATGAGAGTTGCCGAGAATCGAGTTAAGTGGCGTGCATTTAAAGACTTTGAAGAGGCCAATGTCCAGCAGTGGACTGTGTGGGCTGATCATGAAGCACTTACTCGTATACTTGCAGCGTTTGTGAAACAAAATGTTGTCTGCCAACAATATGTAGTGTGTGTAGTGTTTTCTTTTTGTGTAGTTGATTTAGAAAACTTAGAAAACAGTGAAAGACTTTTAGACTTAGAGGAAGTATTTACAGAAAGACAAAGTGAAAAGAAGATAGGAAAGTTAAAGCCATACCGTCTTCCATTACCGTGTCTCCGTCTTCGTCGTCTGTTCCTCCTGCCACCAGTCTCCTCCATCAAGTTCTGAAGACTCTCCGTTGGTCGCAGCAAGTTCGGTTCAGATAACTTCTCATCCATGTCCAAGTCTGTCTTATTTATAATCTTTTCTTCCTCTTGCTCATTTGAAGGCAAAACACCATTAGTTGGAGCAGGAGCTACAGTAATATTATCAGGCATACCTTTAAACTTTAGATTATTTTTAGAATCGCCAGTAATCTCTCTACTATTACTCTGAATCTTGTTCGTGATCTCATCCATTTTATTAGAGACATTAGTGATTTGTATATGAGGGTAAAACTCTTCTAAATTAAGTATGTGGTTCGTTGACACGTTTACTACTAGAACTCCGTCTTGTTCTAAACTTTCTGATTCGGTTAGGTTATCCTGTACTGTAGTTTGGTTTAAGTGGTCCGTTTTAGTTTGATTGGCTGCATTAGTGTGATTGTCTAGCATTTCTTCCGGAGGTAATTTGCCGTTTTTTAACAACAGCGATTTGTCCAAACCTGAAGGTAGAATCTGGAATTGAAAATGTCTTGTTAAGTTAAGTGTTTCAGAAGGTTCTTTGCCTACGATGTTTAACATATTGTTGTTGATCCTCTCTTTTAAGTAAATTAATCTTACAAAGAATCACAGTTTACTGTGCTTGTAGTTCAGTATTACACCTAATTTAAAAAGTAGTTAAGTAAATTGACAACTTGACAACCACTTTAGCTTATTAACCACATTTTATATTTGGTATATTACCCATATTTCACAGCGCCTGAATATAAGAATTTCTTATCAATTTCGTTCGCAACAGGTGGTAATTGAAGTCTGTGGCTGTGAAAGACAGGCGATTGCTTTTTAAATGTTTTCTGACGGCATAAACTTCAGAGGATGTATCAAAAACATTTGATCGTACCTACGTAAAAGTTCTGTAAGCAATTTACGTAATATTTACGTCGTTTAATCTTACAAGATTGCTGTTTAAGCAACATATGTTATGTTAATTATATTTTTTGAAGACTCCATTTTGATTTTAAGAACCGTTTATTTGCCGTTAAATTGAGATAGCTTCATCCCTACTTTCATACCTTCGACATCAGCACGGCATCGTTGTATTTCTTTGGCTTGTCTTGCGACAATGAAAGTGGTTGCTTCGTCCTCTTCCTCAGTATATCTGGGAGTCCTTCCTCTTCTACTTGCAGTCCTTCTAATAGCACCTCTTTCTTCAACCTCTCGACCTCCTCTTGGAGTGACTTGTTGATTTTGTTGACCGGCGCACTCGTCGGTGGTTTGAAGTAGTCCACGTTTGGTATCGCGATGTCGCCTTGGAAGTTTTCTGTAAAAGAAGGGTTTTTGATGGGTGTTTAATTTTCTGTTTTCTTCATGGTTTCGCCCACAGCGTGTATTTTTATATTCTAAGAACTAGGGTGGATCATGAAAAATCATCTTTTGGTATTATTAGCTACGTACAGATGATTTTATCGATGAATAAGTTGCTCTCGTAAATATTAAATTAATTATGTAAAAGTGCTTTTACGTAAATCGAAATAAGATCTTTGAAGAAAAAAACAAGTCGTACTTATGAGTCATAGCCACGTTTAATGAAAACAAGTAAATAAGTCCAAGGTTATAAAAATATGAACTGCTTAGTGATAAAGTAGTTATATTTCGACGTCATATTATTTTATTTATAATTATTTAAGGGTATTGTGCCTGAAGTAAAACACTAATTATTTATTTTACTGAGGCATAATCTTCCATGCAGATATCAAGTAAAAGTGTATTTAAGTCATACTACTACGATTCTGATAACAAACTGAATCATGATTGTTGGTCTATGTTTACGTTACAACCCGCCTACAACAATAACTAATCTCCCACTAAATCAACAAACATCCGTAACATCCAATAAGCACACATTGTCAATAACTATCAATGTGTGTGACATCTATTAAGTTAGGCCATTAGTTGCACCGCACTGCGCCGCCGCCCCGGGCCGCTGTCGTCCAATTACAGATGACTATATCGTTCAAATTATGAATAATCTACATAGTTTTTTACATAAAATGTAAGAGGGTATAAAAGGCTGTCTCGTTTGAAATTTTCGTGCGAGATTCTACTGTCAAAATATGGTAAACTTATATACAATATGGTAAATTTTAAAAATGACTTCATGAAACAGTACCAACATAAAAATGGACCAAACCTTTCATAATGTCATGGTAAACATTTTAAGAATCTCCAGATCCGTTCAGCCGTTGTAGCGTGATTGAGTAACAAACATCCATCCATCCTACCTTTCGCAATATTTGTAAATACTTTATTTAAATAAAAAATAATTATTAGTATCTGCATACTAATAATTATTTTTGCAGTTCTTACTTATTTTCCGTAGCCCGCTAAAATTTATCAAACTTTTGACAGATCGTGTTATCAAGGTAAATATTTTATAATAACCAACATTAACACTCCTTCTTCAATGCACTTATAATAAACCTCCTTGCGAATCTCCAAGCCCAAAATCACGACATGCATTCAAATTCAGAACGTTCCAAATGCGAAATGTTACCGAACCGCGTCACCGATTGCATGCGGCCATTAACAACACCGTACATCTGCTGCGATCATAAAATTTAATCGCCGACCCGTGTCTATGTCCCAGATGTTGCCTAACGCTGGCTGGCAATTAATTAATTGCGTATGTATGCTTACACGGCGCGTATTGGACATGACGGTTTACGATAGTACGGCCGTATGAATATTCATGTGCGGTCGTGTTTGAGAATTGAATTTGATTATGGTGGAGGTTTCGCGTACGTTGTTCAAATCAGCTGTTAATTTAATTAACGTTTGTCACAGGTTTTGATTTAGTTTTAATTGTGGTTATTGAGTTTGTTTCAGTTTTGTGTAAGTTAATTCGTTTGAGTTAATGTAGTTGACCAAACGTGTCAAGAAGAAGTTGTTTGTGTGAAACTAATAGTAATTTTGTATATTATTTTAAAAATTTAGTAAATGTGTACAGAAAAAATTTAAAAAATATTAATATCAAAATACTTCAAATACCGAATTAATTAAATTAATAATGACGAACTGAAACATGTGCAATATCTAAGCGTTTGGGATTCTGCACTAATTTTTAATTAATACTAAAACACTGAAAATAACAATCTATGTTCAAAACATTAAAGAGAGATTTTACAGTGTTATACCTAAGGAGAAAAAAGAAGAGAAAATCAGTTACTTATTAGTGTTTCATGAAACCTAACCTTTTCTCTGAATAAACCTCCACCATAAAATCATGTGCTAGACCAACTTGCTACGAAACCGCTACGCAAACACTTCGTAGCAACTCACGTGTGTAGTAAGTGCTACGAGACTACGATGTAATGCTACGCGCGTACCCCGCAGGTACTACTACATATTATTATTATAATGTAGTACTAAACTACAATAGACAGAGTCTGTCATTTTGTGGTATGTATAGGTATCTATGTAATTGTATAGTAGAGACAGATTTCGAGACCTGATATCTAGTTTGACTCTAGGATTACTAGTACCTATTCAAGTTATCTATTTTTTATTTATTTATTTAATCAATCTAATTAGAATCCTAATCGGGTTAGGTTTAGGAATACAACTATTTCATCTGCATCGGTGTAAACGTGGGGGTTCTGATTTATTTTCTTTATAACCGACTTCTAAAAGAAGGTGGTTATTAATTCGACTGTTTTTTTTATTTATGTTCAGCGATATCTTCGCCAATTGTGAGCCGATTTTAATGGTTCTCTTTTTGTTTGGAAAAATATTTTTTTGCAGTGGTCCCGTTTAAGTTTGGTGAAGATCTAATGCTGATTTTCGAAGATATACAAGGGAACTTTTCAATAATAGGCGGCAAATTGATCGTGATTTCTGCAATCGCTTGGATGTTTATTGTTTAAGTGTGATGTAACGTCATGATGTTGTATATATAATATACATTCATAACATTGCTGTCTATTATATTGAAGAGTTCCCCAAAAATGGAAAGTGAAATATAGCTTTAGCTTCAGAAGTCGGTGACTTATTTCTTGTGTTTTGAAGTCGGTTTTATACTAATTAATAACAAAAAATAATAAGTTCATTCGCTTGAAATGATTATAAAAATACATATTACTTCCCTTTTTGAATTAGATTTTGTTACCAATTTCAAGGATTTAAATTTTATGAACGAACCCAAATTCTTTTTCTAAAATAAAAGTAGCTTTAGTTACTCCTTACAACATTAGCCATTGCCTGTAAAAGTCCCGTCAAAATCGGTCCAGCCGTTTCAGAGATTAGCCGGTTGAATCAGATTTTGTTAACAATTTCAATTGTTATAAATTTTTTGCACGGAACCCTAATTATTTTTAAATAAAAGTAGCCTATGTTAGACCTTATAATATAAGCTAGCTCCCAGAAGAAGTCCCATCAGAATTGGTTTAGCCGATTCGGAGATAAGCCGGAAGGAACAGACAGATAGACAGTATAAAATTGAAAAATGTGTTTGTTAAAAGTGCCTTATAATTCTTTTGATATGCATTCAGTAAAAAGCTATTACAAACAGATACTTTAACTTTATATATTTGTGTAGATTCATTACGTGAAAATCAACCTCACAATTTGTTGCTATCAATAGAGCCTTTGAAAATGATGACTACCAATTGCCAACACATTTGCTGAAAAAAATTGTGGACAGATAAATAATTTTCTCCCAAAACAAATTCAAATGTGCTCATGAAAGCTTGGACATTACCATCATACATTAGCATAGCAATTTGTGTCGTAATCTAAACTGTCACAGTTGAAAGCTGTTTCATTGTATTGTGCATTTTCCACCGACTGCTCATCGGCGCTCTAGCAGTCCGTATACACTAACCGAGTTATCGCCGTGTTCCCGCTGATTTGTGAACATGTTGTACCAAGCCCCCAACAGGGGCGCTAATTGCAGTCAGGTGCTGTTCGTAATCTACCGTGTTAAATTCAAAATGATGGATTACGAGCGCTATTACAGCTGCTGAATGCAATGAAAACACTGTCGCTTTTCTTTTGTTTTTAGTTACTTATCAAAACTAGCGAAATGTGGTCGTAATTTAAAGGCATGATATTATGTTGAAAACTGATCTTGGAATTATAAGCTACTTAATAATTTTCTTTATTTAACGGACTAGGTATCTTATTTTATTTTCACTTTCAATTTAAAAATCCCGCAAACCTTCTGGACCAACTAAGACCCAGCACCTTAATTTAAAAAATAATTATGATTAAAAATTCGACATAATGCACATCAAACTAAGTAACTTTACGCAAAAATTCTTGCTGGGAAACGATTTTTTTTTTTGGGGTGAAAAATCATGTTTTGTGGTAGAACTTAATGTAACGCACTCAAAACATTGTGCTGATGGATGGATTCAATAGTACGGGGGTCGTGGAAGTGTTTAAAGTAACAATCTTCCATTAAAAACTTGTATTTAAAAAAAAGTTGCCAAAAAGTTGTAACTTTAACCCCAAATATCTACGTAACTAGAAGGTTCCCAGGTATGGTGTAGAACAAAAAAACTTATCGCAATGACGAGGAGAACAAGTGCTTTTCGGCTTCGTTAAGAGGTGTTTTACACCCTTTATGTTGATACGTTGCAAAACTGTCATTTATATGACCAGTTCTTTGAAATCACACTCTACTCTACTAAAAATACTTAAAGACAAGAAAGAAAGCACCACACCTGTAATTCCCGATGGGTAAGATGTGAAATTTGTCAGTAAATGAGCATCTTTTAAAATTAATGCGTTGAGATGTTTTTTAAATTCTGGGTTAAACTCGCCATTTTACATAAGCTATAATATTATTGCAATTTGTTTGTAAATTTTCAAGCTTGTGCAATAAAGAATAAGAAGACATTTCAACTCAACTCTCAACTCTGCGGAAGTCCCAAGTGTGAATCGTCAAACTACCCCTGCCGGCTTTATTGAATAACCTTTAGCTTACAAAACACATGCGTTCTCTAAAGTGTTGTTCAAATGCATTCCACCCGCAGTCGTATCACAGTGTACAGGGGCCGTAATGCGTTGTATAATTTAATCGGGACGCCGCATTGCATGCAATCTGAATGCAATCGATTGCGCTCGCTACATATCGTTGTGTTGTTACGTTAAAGGAAATTGAGTGGGATAAGTATGGGTTTACAATAAGTTACTGTTATGATTCGGACAAACCAGTACGGACAAATTGCGGACATGATCGGAAACTGGACATTTTTCCAGATAATAATAATATACCTACTGAAGTATCTGCCTGAGGAGCTCGTGGCTAAATAATAACAGCCACTCGGGTCGATCTTCAGGTTAAGCCGCGCTTGCCTAGGTTAATCCGTGGATGGGTGACCACCCATAACATACCGAGTTTCCTCTGTGCCTCGAAAAACACGTTAAGCCGTTAGTCCCGGCTGTCATTTGTAGATCTTTGACAGTCATCACAGGTAGTCGGTAGCACGAAAGTCTGACAACCAGTCTTACCAGGGGGTATTGTATTCTCCTCCTACATACCTCCAGTCACTCCATTTAAAATTCTGATATTCAGTCGCATTCGGTTAGACTGGAAGCCAACCCCAACATAGTTGGGAAAAGGCAGATTATGATGGTATACTGAAGTATCTCTCAAAGACCGGTGTCTGCAGTCTGTGCTGCGTTAATTTGGTCATGGAGTTTTTATCTTTATTTTTTTATTTAAATCCGCTTAGTTTTCAAAATAATAATAATTACTACTAGTAGCGGAATACCATTGTATTATGTTCAATTATACTCGTAAGTCAAAGTTTTTATTTTCTAAACCAGAGGCAGTTGTAAATAGTACATTGTTACCCTAGGGGTGAAAGTAACTTATTTAGTCCCGAGACGGGGTTTGGTGCCCGAGCGCAGCGAGGGCGCTAATAGTTCGAGGGACTAAATAAGTCTTTAACCCGAGGTAAACACTGTGCTTTTCATTACGAATACAAGGAAAGTAAAAATAAAAACATGAATCAACTCGACAAAACAAATGAAGATCTTAAAATGGACTTTATGATCATAACCATAAGGTACATTTTAAGAATTTTAAATTTTTAACGTGATTTATATTAAGATTTTGCTAAAGCAGCCATTTTAGACTCCCAGATTGCGCTTTCCCGCCTATTTTGTTTTTTTTTTGTGGCCAGCTAGCTATTCAGCCATTACCTATTTTTCATTTTCAAAAATGGTATATATTTTGCCCGAATCTATGTTATTTTAAAGAAATAGTCGAAACTTAATGATAATAAAGTTATTTAAAAATATTTATTCTTTAATTAATACTTAACTTTATGTTATTTCAATTTTACATCTTGGGTGTATCGAAAATTGGAACATGGTTCAATAGAAAAATGAACTATTTTTTTTTTATAACTTGACAGCTGTCATTTGAAAACGATTCTCCCTATTGCTGAAAAGTATTACTTTCAACCCGCTCCTCAGGCAACTTCAGACCTACTTTCAGAGTATGAGTAATGAAAAATATATTTTCTGCCCTAAGGGGCAGAAAATATATTTTATATATATTTTCTGCCCCTTAGGCCAATAAAAGAACGAAAATAAACTCCTGTATCTATACTGTATTTCCCAGGTGAGCACCCTGTGTAAGATACAGGAGGCTGCAATGTAAGCCGCCACTATATTTTCCTTATTTTCCATTTTAAAATATTTCAATATGACGGATATTTATTCGGAATAGCCGGGGATCGGTGCGCGATCCGTGGTGGTTACAGGGCTGACACGAACGGAAATATTTATTTGATATTAATACATAATAATATATTTTTCATTACTCATACTCTGAAAGTAGGTCTGAAGTTGCCTGAGGAGCGGGTTGAAAATAATACTTTTCAGCCCTAGGGAGAATCGTTTTCAACTGACAACTGTCAAATTATAAAAAAAATAGTTCAATTTTCTATTGAACCATGTTGCAATTTTCTATACAGCCAAGATGTAAAATTGAAATAACATAAAGTTAAGTATTCATTAAAGAATATATATTTTTTAAATAAATTTATTATAATTAAGTTTCAACTATTTCTTTAAAATAACATAGATTTGGGCAAAATATTTACCATTTTTTCAATGATGAAAATAAAAAATAGGTAATGGCTGAATAGCTGGCTGGCCACAGAAAAAAAAAAAACAAAATAGGCGGGAAAGCGGCAATCCGATCTTCTTTTTTTTTCGAGTGTATTCGTGTTTTTATTTCTACTTTCCTTGTATTCGTAATGAAAAGCACAGTGTTTACCTCGGGTTATTTACTTATTTAGTCCCTCGAACTATTAGCGCCCTCGCTGCGCTCGGGCTCCAAACCCCGTCTCGGGACTAAATAAGTTACTTTCACCCCTAGAGTAACAATGTACTATTAATAACACTATTTTACAAATATAATACAAAATCCGAAGGATGTTGATACAAAACTACCATGTTTCAGTAAGGTGAAAGTGAATAGGTTTTTTAGGGTTCCGTACCCAAAGGGTAAAAACGGGACACTATTACTAAGACACCACTCTCCGTCTGTCTGTCACCAGGCTGTATCTCATGAACCGTGATAGCTAGACAGTTGAAATTTTTACAGATGATGTATTTCTGTTGCCGCTCTAATAACAAATAATAAAAATAAATACACGATAGTACGGAACCCTTCATGCGCGAGTTCGACTCGCACTTGGCCAGTTTTTATTTTAAAATGTAAGTAATAGGTAAAAATGAAAAAGGCAACTGTTCATTGTAATAGTGTAGGTAACTACGCATTTTAAAATGGCTCCACAAAATGGACAATTCTTTTCAACATTTTTATTTAACATCTTTTAATAGGCCATCTTCATTTTCCTGCCCATGTCCTATTCTAATTGGGGTCCCCGTCAGACGTCACGGTATCATTTACTCCTTTCTCTTTCATATCATTCCTCACACGATCTATTAATAGGCCATCAAATATTTCTTAATCAAACCACCAAATACATTCAGGTCAAACACATAACTCCCCTTTTGAGCTTTTGAGCTTCAGTAAAAATAACCGCAAGATCAGAAAAATCTATGCCTTACAACCTTGCCATCCCTAGCCACATTTCACCATGCATAGAGGTGGCAAGCCAGGCGATCCCCGTCATTGGCGGGTCGCAGGTGATATATCGTATTTCGAAGAGATGATGCCAATTTTTAAACGTATACACCGCAAAAGATGTTTTATTTCATATTTTGAATAAGGGAAATTTTTGATGTGAAACATAAATCGTATGGAATTGCTTTGTCATTATTTTTTTGAACTTTTCTTTCAAATTACATTACATAAACATCACGCCTGTTGTCGGGAGATCTTTAGGTTAAGCCGTGCTTGCCTAGGTTGGTCTGTGGATGGGTGACCACCCATTACTTACCGAGTTTCCTCCGTGCCTCGGAAAACACATTAAGCAGTTAGTCCCGGCTGTCATTTGTAGATCTTTGACAGTCGTTACAGGTAGTCAGTGGCCCAAAAAGTCTGACAACCAGTCTTACCAAGGGGTATCGTATTACCCAGTACTAACTGGGTTGTGGAGATCAGATAGGCAGTCGCTCCATGAAAAATACTGGTATTCATCTGCATCCGGTTAGACTGGAAGCCGACCCCAACATAGTTGGGAAAAGGCAAGGTAGATGAAGAAACATTACGCCTGTAATTCTAGAACGGCTAGGTTGAGGTGTAGTTAATGGTACACACAATTTGCCAGTTATATTTAAGTCCCTTGTTATAGGGCGCGCCTATTGCTATCAACCGGGCACAAATCGAGACTCTGTGGCTGCTACTAAGAAATTCTCAATGGAAAAACCTAATAGCACTTTTCCCGACCCGGGAATCGAACCCAGGACTTCATGCTCAGCAGTCGCGCAGTAAAATTACTTTAGTTATAATTAGCCCAACTAACGGGAATTAAGGTTTTTGTTTATATAAAACGAAATCGAATTATACTCTTTCACAGATTGTTTTAATCCCTAAGTATTTAGAAGTAATTGTGTAAAAGATATTCCTTCTCAGACAAACCGCAAACAAAACTTGCATAAGAGTAGGCTAAACACTAATGAGAACAGGGACACCGGGACACAACTAACACACTTGTTTGATAGCAAAAGTTAATCGAAAACTAAACACTAAACACAACACCACTACAACACAATACTAAAAACTAAACACACTAAAGTCCTACTACTTAGTCCAGCACGAAAAGAACATAACATAACAACACGCCTGTAATCCCACGAAGGGCTAGGCAGAAGTGTACCTCGCATGTCCCATGTAATAGGGAGCGAGACTATTGCTATCAACCGGGCGCAAATCCTACTGAGAAATTCCTGATGGCAAAACCCAATAACACTTTGCCCGACCCGGGAATCGAAACTAGGACGTCATGCTCCACAGTCGGGCTCGCGACCACTTGGCTAACGTGATTAGTACTAAAATATTTAGGCGAGGCTAAAGTCGGCCTCTTTCATAAGTAGACAAGTCTCACATTATTCAAATCTCGTTAACTGCGAACTGCCTGCACCAGTTTGAGCCGGTTTAATCCGGTATTATCCGCTTATAACCGGTAATGTGCATCTAAGTGCGACCGTGTTTTATGTAAGGTTTCTCTGGTGATGTGATTTGGGGGATTTATCAAAAGTTTTTCGTGACTTTTATAATGAAATCAGATTTTAAGGTTAGTTAAGGTTTGTCTTTGTTACTAGAAGCAATTTTGCAATATTATGTAGAGCAATCTTGCTCATAAATTGAGTGTGAATGTATATAAAAGTAGAGCAAGACCAAAGAAACGATGGATGGACTGTGTGAATAATAGCTGTATTATTGCAATTATATTTGTTTTTTGTTTGTGTGCAATAAAGAATAAGAATAAGAATAATGATATGGCTATAGTTACTGCCAGTTAAGATCGCAAAAGCGGTCATTGACCCACCTACATTTATTAAAGTCCTTAACTTTTAAATCCAAAAATAATCCTGTTCAAGTAGGTCTTGAATCGTCATCTATCGTGATCTTCAACATTTTTTCTAATGAAAAACGATACATGGTTTATTTGTTTTGTTTCGTAGGAAGAGATATTAGGGAAAGGGCAATGACCGCTATTGCGATCTTTACTGGCACCAACTATAGAAATGAGGTGACTGCTGAGATGACTAGTAATAGACAAGTATGGAAGAGGAAGACATGCAGAATGATAAATCTTGAATATCAATTTTGATGACTTCCTAATTTAGGTATGATAGTCCCATTAGTATAGCTACTAAGAACAATTGCAATTGACAATTGTTTTCCGATTCTTTATTCAAAAAAAGTTCGAAAACACCAATTCTATTTCAGTTTATGTTTTACTCGGTTGCTAATGTTGTACCCAGGAAAGTAATAATCCAACTATTAAAAAAAAAAAAATCCTTGCAGAAAACTCCTTACTTTAAAACTAACCACCCCACCACATAGCAACATAGAAACGTTAGTAGAAACTGCAAGCTAACTGTGAGGTATCCCGGCATTCATCAGACAGCATGTAATAGCTTTGTCTCGACGGAACTGCGAGCACAAAGCGTAGGAACATGTCTTTTCAACGGGAGATACGCCTGAAAATGAGTGCTTTGCGTGAATGAGTATTGAGGTTGGGAAGAGGTTTTATTCTTGGGTTTAGAGATAGTGTCTAAAATAGGATAGTGTGTTAAACTTTTCACCTTTTTTTCTTCTTCGTATGGATGATTCGTTAAAAAATTAAATTAGTTTCGACCAGAACTCAGCCACATCGACGGCAAAGTGGCTTCAGACAGGTCCCTTAAAGTGCGGGTGGAGTTACACAAAGAGATATAGGAATATTGGAATACACCACGAGACCAATTGTACTTGCACAAATAATGCCCTAAGTAATAAGGTTGAAAGTGGTCGGTAGTATTATGTTGAAACCGGCTTTATTTTTGTTTGAAATTTTGCTAGAGACGCTATTTTACAGCAATAAAGCACTATGGGTAAACATGAATGTGAAGTGAAGAAACCGAGATGTCACAGAACCAAAAATTCGAAGAACACAACAATCACACACACATACAATCACAATCTGCACTGTCCCCCGGTGTTGGATTACAGCTCCCACCTCTCACAGGGAGGAGGCCTGTGTCCATTAGCAGTGCGAACATTATATGCCATCATTTAGGATCTATTTCACTAACTAGAAGCTATGATTGCCACATATTGATGCTATGCTTTGTTGGTAGGTCTGTGGATGGCCGACCACCCATAACATACCGAGTTTCCTCAGTGTCCCGGCTGTCATTTGTCAATCTTTGACAGTCGTTACAGCCGTGTGATTCTGTAAGATCTCATTCTAAACTTCGAATGTGAATTCGCTGTGAGTTTCTTGATTGGCATTCTAAAAACTTGGTTGATAATTCGAATTTACACTAGCGCCACCCTTTAGAGCGTGTCAGCGAATTGAACTAAATTAACAGGGAGATTTTGACAGATAAAGTATGAGATGACATAAGAAATGGCATTAGTCGTTTCGGAGCTGACTTCACTTCGCAAGTGACTAGGTGATGCTTACAGAATGCAAAATCAGGTCATTTTGAACCTTATGCGAAGTGAGAGTGAGTAGCGATGAGAGATGCGAGTTGTTGTTTGAATTTTAAGGAATCGACCTACAGGTCGTCAGTGGCCTGAAAGTCTGACAACCATTCTACCAAGGGGTACCGTAATATCTAGTACTAACTAGGTTGTGGAGGTCAAAGAGACAGTCGTTCTATGTACAGTACTGGTATTCAGCTGCCATCCCGTTAGACTAGACGTTAGCCTTATCCCAAAATTCTTTGTAACACAGTCTAGATTTGCCCGGTTGTGACAATAGGCGCCGGTCTTATTACGATTAAAGGACTTCAGCATAACTGGAGTACTTTACCTTCGGGGAATTCATGCTTGATGTTATGTATTCTGTTAGTTGAGCAACCAGTAAGGACGCACAAATTTCAAGAACTTAAATGTTTTGAGCTCAAAGCTTTGTTCAGGTTGCAGCGTAGTACTTAACCTTTATGATTGCTGTGAAGTCTCTCCATGCTAACATTATTTAAGTGTTTTGAACATATTTCTCTGTGGGTACTAACGTAGTATGTGCTTACAGATTATAATGGTTTGGGCTCCAAATTCTATTAATAAAAGGCTTCAAGATAGTTTCTAGTTATTCAACTACCTAGCTTTTTGCCAACTGTGTTGGGGTCGACTTCAAGTCAAACCGAAAGCAGCTGAATACCAGTATTTTACATGGAGCGACTGCCTATCTGACTTCCATGACCCAGTTACTACTTGGTAATACATGGTACCACTTGGTAAGACTGGTTTCGTGGACTTTTAGTGGACTTTCGGCCACTGACTACCGTTAACGACTATCAAAGATCTACAAATGACAGCCGGGACCAACGGCTTAACGTGCTTTCCGATGAATGGAGGAAACTCGGTAAGTAATGATGGTCACCCATCCGCAGACTGACCTTGGCAAACGCGGCTTAACCTTGAAGATCGACCCGTGCAGCTGTTATTATTTAGCCACGAGCTGCTTAAGTCAACTGGTCGCCTCCGTAGCTACTGGACAGATTCTCAGCTGGACAGATGACTGCCAACTACAGCGGGCCTACCATGACGTCTTGAAGCAGGATCGTTTTAATTTCGTGCCAGTGTGGGAAAGAGATGGCGCTAGACGTCCTCTATAGCTCCGGCTCTTACCCACACTGGAACGCAATTAAAACGATCCTGCTTTAAGACGTCATGGTAGGCCACCAGAAACGTTTTCAATTCCGGTCTCCTTCAGAAATGTACCAGCAAAGTTCTAAAATACTGAATCAACAAGAGAATAAAGAAACAAATTGTTCGAACAAAACTTGTTTGGAACATGTTCTCGCATGTAAAACTTGGACTATAACTTGTTGTGGAGTGCATTAGTCACGGAGCTATGGTACTTGGCAGCTCAATGAATTTCTTGCACAGTTTCTGACTAGTTTAAATGCTTTTGTTCCGTCGGATAATGCTTCTTTGCGTGTGTTTTTATTTTATGGGTTATGTTCTTGAAAATTAATCATTCTTTTATAACATAACTAGCACTTCGCCCGTGACTACGTCCGCATGATATAAATATAATTTATAGCCTGTAGCACCCATGAATAATGTGTCTTTCTATCAGTGTTTTTTTTTTTAATTTGTATATTATTAGTTCTGAAGATTACATACAAACTTAAAAACTACCTCTTTATTATATTAGTATAGATAATATGCCTGTTTTTTTTTCTAAAAAGTGTAACGTAGAGGTATATCTTGCACCATTTTTTTGCCAATAGGGTAGATGACAAAAAACCTAATTAGTCCGTCAGATAGCTTTTCAAAAAATTTTCTACCCATATTTTTTCTTTTTTCACGTAAACAAAAAATGAAGACGATACAGTCCGTCGAAAACTCGTGTGACGTCACATTTGAGTATATCATCATTCCTATTACGTTTAAGTTCCATTTTTTCCCATGCGTTGTTGTTCGCAGCGCTATGTCTTGGTTTTTTATTTGGTCTGAGTAGCGACCACAATGAGGCAGCCAAACATGAACAAGGCGCTATGCTTCCACATTTATTGTGCGACCCATCAGTCTGTGGGAGTCACTGCCGATCATTATAATTTAGATCTGTTCAAGGATCGAGTGAATCGGTTTCTTCTTGGCAAGCGTGTTCCACCTTAGGCCGCATCATCGCTTCACACCAGGCAAGTTACGGCCAAACGCAAGCCTTTTTACCATAAAAAGTCCTCTTTTTATGTTCTCTTAACTCTTATCTATGTAACCGTTGGTTTTCAATCTAAAGGTGGATCCAATATTTGGCTTTCAAAGGTTCGCCACGTTTCTGGCATGTTCACGCTGTACCGTACACCGTAGAACCGTGGCAAAACAGTAATGTCCATGTTGACAGCATAAAGGACGGTGCACACAAAGGCTGCGGGCCGCACGCTATGGACAAGCACGGTGTGAACGGTGTGGACATGGGTGCTAGGACGTTGCTTGTCCGTTGCATGGTAATAAATGGCGCTGTGCACACAAAGGATATGGGACCTGAATCGACGCTTCGACCGCGTTTCACACAGTATGAGCTTGAAAAGCTGTCAAGGCATGCTTAGGGTATTATCTTTTTCCACGAAAATTCAAGAGTTAGTGGTATGGAAGCTGGTCAAATAAACTCAATATTTCTAATTTTATTTAAAAAAAGAATGTTAGACAATATACTCTATCTAGACTGTATGAGTTTAACGCCCGGTTAATAACTTAAAACAATTAGCGAAATGTGGATATAATATAGAGTACACAGCTAAACCTCTGCCTAACCCTTCTGGATTTACAGGACGTGATATTACGTTATGTTACAATAGACTTAGATAACTACAGAGTCAAAATGAAAATCCTATCAGACACGTTTGTTTTCCGACTTTACGCGGCTAAACCTTTTTGTGACGTGTTTCGTACACCTTTTTGTATTTTCTTAACAAATATTTAGAGAGTACTTTCGTATAGAAAATATTTGTCGCGAAAAAAACGGCGCCCCGTATAAGTTGAGCTGCATGTCTCCCCATTTTCATTTAGATTGCGAAAAAAAGGGAGGTATGTAGGCTAAATTGTTGATCGAAGTATATTGGAATCGAATCATTCCCTCTACGTCGATTCCCTGTACGTCAACTCGTGAAACAAATGACATATGTTTTAAAAAGTTTACGCTTGACTTCGGGGTTGCAAAAGTACACTTAAAACAAAAATTAAAAAAAAAATATATAGTTTTATTTGTAAAGGACAAATAAAACTATATTTATTTTACACAAATTATAAAATAATTCTATATAATAGAGACAACAAGGCTATTCTCCAAAATATTGACTAAAATCGTCTTTCTGGCGGCTGAAAAAGTTGTGGTGCGGAGGTCTTGTTAAAATGGATGTTATTTTCATCACAAAGATGTCTATGATTGGAGATTCTTTTGTGACTCGTATTTGTATTGACACAGAATATCGTAGACGGTATACAAAATAAATGTGGTACTATTCACTTGTGTATCGTGTATCAAACATAAGTGGTCCTGGGATTACAATAACGCACTTTAGGTAGAGTGTCGAAGTTTCTAGGATCACTTAAACTTTAATGATAGCTATGTTATCATAATTCGTATTGGACATAGTTCAATGAGTTAGTAACTTTGTTTCTAGTGTTTAAGTGGGCTAGGTACATAATGAAATACAGGGTGATTTTGATTGCAATCTTTTATGGGACGCAAGCACTTATTATATAGTTCAATATTTACTACAAGACCAAATCTAAATATCGTATATATATAGTAATAAATAGTCGTTACCATTTTGTATGATTATTAACTAAAAGAATTATAGGGCTTCAAAAAATTCGTCTACATCGCTGTCAATAGGAAAAATGCCCAGAAGGCTGGCAGCATTACTACGTTGGATGGCAATGCTGATTCAATATTTAATTATGTTGACATTATAAACCAAACCCAGCTTTACGGAGATGTCAGTAAATAATTGTTTACAGACGAATTTAACTTTATGTGTTTATCCGGCCATACTTTGTCCTGCAAAATAACATTTCCTTTGATAAAAGAATCTGAGCCAAATAAATGTTTCATGCATATTTTCGATATGAATGGAGCTGCTTTTTTAATGAAGAGGTCGTTGACTCGGGTTTAATAAGATGTATTTAATGAGATCCCGTTTCCCGTAAACTATTAATTAAAAATACTTAAGACTCTCAAAGTGTCAGTCAATTAAAAAGTTAAAGTTTGTTGCGGTTGAAAAGTTAACCGTTCTAAAACGTATAACGTCTGTCGAAATCACAAAATACAGCAGCATTTACACTAGGAAGCGAGAAAAATTGCATTAAAGTATTTAACAAAATAATCGATTAAGTACTTAGTTATCGAGAATTAATAAATCAGTAAAATCTTAGAAAGTGTATGGAAATCGAGTGACAGTACTTTTATATTGACTAAACATTGCGAATCGAGTTCCTTTATATTATATCTTAGTCTAGTACTTATTGGTCATCGACTGGCAAATTAAATGACAAACAGGTAATAAGTCGAAAAATCACCCCACATGCAGTGTTTTTTAAATCACTGCAAAAGAAAAGTTTCTTTTTCGTTTTGTTTCGAACACACTCAGACCATTAAAACCAAGTAATATCGGTGGTTGTCACAGAAAATAATCCAATAGTTATGACATAGTTTTTTTTTAAATTATAATTGTTTCGTTTTTACCATTTGGCTATGGAACTATAAAAAGCGACAATTCTTACTTTTACTATATTCCACAAACCTCGATTCCTTGATAGCCAAATTCTTCCAAATTTTCAGTGAGCACCATGTTAGTATGTCCTCTCTCAAATGAGTCTACTTTTATTTAGTTAACACCTGGGCCCAGAACAGTATGAAGCCGTGACCTTCGCCTTTCACAAGAATCCCAAATGAAAAGATGCTACGTGATGCTATTAACTGGGTACAAGTCCACTGGTTTGCAACGTATTACCCATTGGCAATAAAAACACAAAAAAACACTTGGCCCAACAACCTTACTTAGGTACACAATCATCATCATCATCTGGATAGCCTTTTTAATTATTTAAACTTCGAGTCTTGCAGCTAAATATCAGTATTTTACATAGAACGACTGCCTATCTGACCTCCATAATCCAGCGACATTAAAACACGGGTTAGTACATAATGTTCACACAAAATAGTCTAGATTCCTAGGTGTACGCAGGAGTCACACAAAGGCACACGGCTGACTGCAAGCAACGCCTTTGTTCCCGCCGCTTCAATGTTCACTGCGACGTCAATGTTGATTATTATTCCATACAACTTTGCTGTAATATGCTATGTTTGTGTTTATGGTGCCAAAATGTTTATAGGGTGCTAAAGTCTTGTGTTAATACTTAGTAGGAGAGTATTGTATAGTTATCACTTGCTTCACCGAAGGAATATATCATGAGGAAACCAAACCAGCATGCCTGTGATAGTTCTCAACGACACATAAAGCCAAGTCAGAGGCCCATGGGTTGCATAAAAACTCTGACACCTGCAGGGCTATTACGTATCTTTCTGATATCCAGTGACTATCAAGCTTCGGTTGTACACCGAACTTTGATGACAACCGTGAATGTCATAATATTGGTATTACGTATCACACTGAGTGGATATCACTTTACGGTGACTTACATGGTCATACATAATACTAAACTAACCTTTTGACTGTTAATTGATGGACACTGAGCCCAGTTACTATCATTTCGAGCTGTCGACAGAGATACGTAATAGCCCTACAGGTCAGGTACTAACCACACGGAAAATAAAAACAGAAAGAAGAACTGAGTAGGAACTATTCCTAGTTGTTCTGATGTCTTACAAGAATAGTGCACGACAGATACACACAATGACTCTCTTCTTATACGTAGGTAGGTCAAATAGAGATTTTCCAGACCAGCGTCAGACAGCATCACCATCACCTGTCTGGCATTGAGATGGACAAGTCGAACGACCAATTCTTTTTTTTTCATATATAATAAATAAATAGCTTACTTTATAGCCATCCATAAATTTCAACTCTGAACTGCCTAAATATCGATGGAGAGAAATTACTTAGAAACAAAGATAAGCAAACGAAACCCAAAACACTTAGAAAATAAAAATGTATTGAATTTAGTTTAAATAATATTACAAGACGACACTGGAAAAGCAATAAATTATACGTCGAAGTAACCTTTTTCGGAATATCTGGATATCTGGTAAACAGATGTGTAAAGCGTCTATCGCTTAAGAAACGCGGGCGCAACGACAACTTGGCGGCAACCGCCGCCGCCGGAGACGCCATGCTTTTGACCAATGAACAAACGTCTTACACAAGACAGCCAATGAAAAACAGATTACTCGCGTTGGTTAATGTTTCCAGGAGGAGCCTATCTGGATGTTTTTGCGACGAGAGACGGGGGTCAGCAGAGACAGATGAAGCTTGACGTCGAACTGATACGGTTGCATAACGATAATTATAGAAGTTTGGTTGAATATTGTTTGTATTTTAAATAAAGTAGAAGCAGTGTATCTAAGTAATATTAGTGAAATCGAGAGACAGAGAGGGAGCTGAAATTTGTTAACGTATTCCTATTTCAAATTTTGTGTTAAAGCAAGATCCCAAGCTAATTTACAATAACTTCAGTCACCCAATCTATTTAACGACCCAAGTAAATATGGAGGCTGCCACAAACTTCGATATCTTATATTCACTAAGGCAAAAGTCGCTAGAGCACCTTTGGTATAACCTGGACAAGGTAGCCGTAATACTATTTTGATAATGGTAATTTATCTCCTAGTGATAGCTTGTGTAGAAGTTTGTAGGAGATGGAAATTGTGGAGAAATCGCTTTGAATTGTATAAACAATGTACATCACGCAGACCATGAATTACGCGAGATGGTTTAAGCCAGGAATTTGAATACACTACTGTAAATTATCATGGGATATTGTGGCTAAAGTACCTTGAATAAAACTGTGTAACCATTATGTGTGCATTACCTCTCCTCTCAGTTGTCTTGCGATTTATATAAACTGGTAAATAATTGTCAATATTGTGTACATATGTGTGTTAATCTAATTTGTGTACGTCAGAAGGGTTTTTCGCTTGAGATGTTCCGTTTTCCCTTATCTGACTAGGTTAGGAATGGGACTCTCGACCTAGGTTCGTTACCATCTTAGCGAACCTTGGCCTAAATAACCAAACAGTTTCTTTCGTTCATTTTATTGAAATAAACGAATAATTTAAACCATAATCACCTCTTTCTTTTATATTCCAAGATTACCTGTGTAGAGAATTCAATAATGGAAGATTGATAAAATTAAGATCAAGTCGCAACAAGAGGCACTGTATTAAATCAGTGTAGTAAATCAGTTTGGATCTCCAACAATGAAATCTCTATATGTATACTGAACCTTGAATAACATGATTTTACGTTATTGGGATTACCCAAATATAATAACTTGTACTACTATAGACCAGGTCAGAGATAGAAATCCAGACCTAAGTCAGATACTTTTATTAGGGTTTGAGACTATAAGTTCCTTCTGAACTGAATTAAACCTAGTATACATCAGTAAAACCCAAACTGAGTGAGTAGAGACACTAGTTTACAGTAACTCAATCAACACCTTGGTTCAAGTCAATAATCACTTAATTGTTCTGGAGGAGAAATACTGTTCTTGAGAGAGAGACATTTCGGCTGTGTTGTGATATAATGCACACTAATAATTTTTTAACTCCGATAGACTGATGGTATTGAGAGACACGACTGCGTGACGCCTCTGGCAGTGATAACTTAGCATACCATTACTCGCCATGTCTTGCAATCCGACCCCGACCTAGATTTGGCCAAATCTAAATATAACTCAAATATAAACACATATCAAAATCATGGTTCAGGGGAGTGCCTGCCCTAAATGGGAATGTGGCAATAAAAAAATGCAAGTACCTGCCTATACGGATGTGGGAATCACCAACGCTTCGTAGCGTCTATACAACATGTTACATAATTAACGCAAACCCTCAGACACCCCAATTAGTTTATTATGTTATAATCATAATACATGCACTGAATTTTTAATTAAACATGTCTAGACAATGATTATTTAATAAATTAGTTTTCCTAATTCCGGAAGAATGTTGTAGTCACAGTACAAATCAACGAACGCACACAGTCGCATACGTAGGTCTCATACCTACGTATGCGACTGTGTGAGTCTTGCTAGCCTAGTAGGTATTCGCTCGCGTTCGAGACAGCTGTTAACGTCGTCGCTCGACTCAACTTCAATAGAAAAGTTCAATACATTTTAATGCCTGTTTTCTTAATTGATGTTTTAATTTAGAAAGCACTTCGTCATTTTTTATCAAAAGCGTTCACTATCCTATTTTTTAGATCCTCGGCACATACGTCCCCACAAAAAAAGTCGTAAAATCAGCTGATTGGGGATTCTCATCGAATTAATCCCATATTTCGTTTTGAAAACGAGTACCTACGTGTACGCCAATCGGCTCCCCTGTCGATGGCTGTGTTCGGACGGAACGTTCCATGGCCACGAAGTAGCAGCTAACATAGTCCTACCCTGCGGTCTACTCTTGTACCATACCTTTGGTTCACTTGAATGTTCTGCCAGCTCGAACCACATTATCACACCACCACACCGTGCCACAGTCCTCACTATTATGCACCATTTCACTGAACATTTTGTGTCAATTATTGGAAACTATTTGCGTAAATACACTGTACGGAAGTTAGCGCGTGACTAAATATTGTTTACATTTATTTAAGTTAGCTTTGATCGTCGTAGGCGCCACCGGCGCCGCCCGGTGGCTATCTCGCTCTATCCCAGGTTTTTAATTTGCACGAGAAAGGGAACGAAAAGAAGTATGTCATATTAAGCATTTTGTTGGTATGGGTAACTATTGTTTCCTTTGTATCCAGTGCCTGTTAGTGTGCGTGCGGTTAAATCGCCAAGTTTACTTCAACTGTTTTTGTAAAGACTTTAACTTGCTTGAAATAAGGTTCATTTTTCTTTATTTTGTATTGAATGGCGGAATTTGTATTAATACAAATAAAACTGCACTTTTAAAAGTCTTATTGCCTTGAGTTACGGTCCATTTCAGTTTGCTTGGACTATACAGGGGTAGTGTGGCTATAAATTACGTAGCTTTGATTATTTTTGGGATAAAAAATTACCTATATTAAAAATTATAGAAATCGATTCAGTAAACGATTCTGAACAAACTAATTTCAGGATGTGCGTTAATTATGTAACATGTTCTATAAGGAGTCGATTGCGCCCCCAATAACATTGATCAAGAACCGGATAATCGGTGTAGGGTTCCCCCATGCTAGAACGATATCAGTCAGACGTGGTGGCTGAAATAAGCCCTAACACACATGTATCAACTTACTCAATCATTCTAACGTGTCTAATTGAATTTAAATTGTAAAATCCTTTATTAAATCCGAACAAGACTGATAAGTATTGTACTAAATAATAGTATAGACGCGTTGAGACAAGCTCCGCGTTATCGAGTAGAATGATTAATAAGTCTACATTGTTCGCACAGTGGAGTGTACTCAAGATTGACCTGTGGTCAATCTAAATCTAATTGTTGACTGAAAACCCCGAAATGACTCTCTTGATACAGTATTGTTTCCTAAACACTGGTGTAAGGAAGTTCGATCCTTCCTAGATTAAACACAGTATTGATCACCAAAGGCTAATTAAGAAAGTTCGACTCTTTCTCAATATATTCATTCACGAAAACGAACAGACTAGACGATCAACGCGAGCCAACTCAGAACCTTGGTATGATGACAACACAGGCCGTCATCCTTACCGTTACAGGATCTGGTCTCAGAACCAGGCCTACCATCACAGCATGAATGCTGAAATGGACCTTTTTGGCGCAGCCATGAGGCACACAGCACATACAATGTTTTCCTCCTTATTTTGTATCTTTAAAAAAAAATTAATTACTATTCTCTTTTAAGAAATACCATGTGACTTTTAATTTGGATTGGACAAGATATTTTATTTTTGTGAGCAACACTGGTATTTATCTGACATGCGCTAGCAGAAGTCTTAAGTGAATTTGAGAACTTATTATGTACATAGCTTACTATTACCCTGCCTGCCTGTACTTAATAGTACACATAGTAAGCACAACCGTAGTAGTACCTCTAAGTACCTGTACTTAAAGGTTTAAAATGTAACACATTGAATTTCTCATGTTTGCTTTTTTATTTGAAAATAAGATTAGACGTTGAAAATAAGTTAAGTCGGAAGTATTTTGGAACGAGGCGTGAGCAAATAGAACGGTTTCCACGATATTTCTCCCAGCAGTGTCTAAAATATGTATTTATGTTAAACTCACCCACACATCATCAACAAATCTGAGCTTACAGCTTACCTACGTATATACATGGATGATAGCTGAATTTTAATGAGAATAATCACGTGTTTTGAATCAAATTTAATGCGGTTATGTAAGGCTTAGGGGCATGTTATTTTGAGCTTAATATAAGGGGTGTAAAAAACCTCTTAACGAAGCCAAAAGGCATTTGTTTTCCCCATTATTGCGATCACTATTTTTTTCTACACCACACCTGGGAACCTTCTATTTACGGAAATATTGGGGTTCAAAGTTCCAACCTTTCACAAGTGTTTTTTAAAGTTTTTAATGTAAGATTTTTACTTTAAACACCTCCACGACCCCCGTATTATCCAATCCATCCATCAGCACAATGTTTTGAGTGCGTTACATTGAGTTCTACCACAAACCATGATTTTTCACCCCAAACAAAAAAGTCGTTTCACTGCAATATTTTTTGCGTAAAGTTACTTAGTTTGATGTACAGAATGCTTTGTTGACGCCTTTGTGATGAGGTTTTTTACACCCTGTATATTTACAAGTTTTTTTTTAAGTTGTAAATTGGTTTAGCGTCAGAAACTGTACAATCACGCTCATTACTCGTATATGGTTCAGTAAAGCTGATAGTCTTTCCGAGTTGTACCTAAAGTTGCTGCTGCGACTTTAGAACGACTCGTTGATAATTTCAATATGTGAAGTATCAGATGGTTGAACTGTTTGTTGTGTCAGTTCAATACAGATTAGGTACCGATACGGTATTAAGTTCGATACTGATACCGATAAGGGATTACATGATCTATTAAAATTTTGGCCTTATTTCCTCAATGAAGGTGTACAAAATACGTGATAAAGATTAGAGTGATTAAAGTGGGCTGGGTCCCTATTCGTTGGTTTTGTTAATTATTTTTTCAAATAGTATCATCAGAATATGTACGGTCGACCAAACTATATGGTTTACATTTTAACATGCAAATTACATTGTAAAATGTAAAGCAAATAGCTTGGTCGACCGTACTTGCAACTATAATACCTGTGCTGTAGCTTTAATAATCAGATAATTGTTTAAATGTTATTACACCTATAACAATGGGATAACTCCACCGCAAGATACGAGTATTCTTAGAAACGAAGGATAAACAAATAAAGAAGTAAGGGCCTATACGTCTGATATAGTGTGGGACGTGTGTAATGTCCTGAAACGACGATAGAGCACTATCCCGTTGGACATAAACTATCGATGCGACGCGGATACATTGACCACACTAGCCATTTATTCTGCAGTCAATGTTACCAGGGAATGTTTCCATGTAGAAATCGTCGTCTTACCTACTCGAGTATATTTTTTTCCTTAATATACTCTTCACAGCAAAATATTGAGATATTATACAAACTTAACTTTTCAGTCTCCAAACCTATCAACCTTATTAAGGTTTTTTTATAAATATATGTATTATTATCTATGTTACTTACGTCCATTTTCAATAACTTACTAACAGGTAACGGTAGGTAGCTATCTCTAACTGTTTGACATTTAGCTTAAACGGACCGTTAGAAACAAACGTCTCAGAAAAGCTTTTTTGTTTTTTCAATGAATCGCAGTATTTCGAGTGACAGGTAGGTGACGCGGATAGGATATTCCAAGCTAACTTTGTTTATAGAAACACCGATAGCTACGAGACGTAGGCATATTAACTAACAGTTATACGTAAGTAAGTTATAGAAAACGGCCGTTAGTTGCCAATATTATGTGATACTTTTAGTAACTTTAGTTACAAAAATAACTGTGTATTTCAATATCTTGCAGAAGTACTATGAAATAAAAACTTAAACTTATATTTGGTCTAAGTCCACAAGCGCTTGGCCGATTTTATTGAAAAAGGAGAATAATATGCAAAAAAAATGTTCTAACAATAAATATTAATTTTTCCTGGGGTTAACAACCATTCTGATTATGATACTTGATGATATATAATGACGGTAAACAAAGAGCTTGTCTCCTATAAAATTTCCCTATAATTACTTAAATTACCATAATTCTCTTTCGTCGAAAAACCACCCTTCAGCCGTCACTTTGATGCTAATTGACGCAAAATGGGTCCCCATTGAGAAGTTAATCCGGTTTCATCCGGATCAAGTAATAATTGGTATCAATTTGTCAGCTGTTATCAATAAATACGGCTTTTCATCAAAATATTTTTGGCATCCTTTGTGTCAATGGGTGCCAAGCTTATGGAATAAAATTTGAAAATTGTTTGATAAATCATTTAAGGCGCAACCATGCCCTTGTGAAATATGTTTTTCTGGTTTTTCGTGGTATGCTGAATAATCCACAAATATTAGAATCGTTGGGATTGCTCGTTCCAGACAGGAGGCTACGGTTGGGACCAAGGGAGGGGCTTTTTAAAGTTCCGGCATCCCGTACTAACTTATTTAAGTTTGCACCAGTGTGTCGTGCAGTAAGAATACTCAATATTGTCTCTCGGCGTTTGGATATATTTTCTTGCTCTTTGGCGGAATTCCAGAGGGTGACACTTAGTATGTTGTCAACTGTGTTATTTGAACTTCTACATGACTACTTTTGTTAGCTTGGGTCCCACCTGTTAAAACAAATGTATGTGTTAATGAATAAATAAATAAATTTATGCGACAACATAATTCACTGTCTAATAAAAACGAATTATCAGATTTTCAACTATCGATGCTGAGTGGAACGTTGAAAAGCTGACTCATTTCTTATTTAGGCGTTCATTAAGGTGTCATTACTAATGTTAGTGAAAAAAGGTATTAGTGTTGCTTGACGACACGAATGGCGTAGCGGTAGTGAGGCTGCCTTACGTTCTTAGGGTCCCGGGTTCGAATCCCGGTTGGAGCAAATGTTTGTGTGATGAGCATGGACATTTGTTTCCGAGTCATGGATGTTTAATAATGTATAATAAGTATGTATTTACAAACAAAAAGTATATATGTAGTATATCAACTATCTAGTGTCCACGACACAAGCCTCGTTGCTTAGTGTGGCATTACATGGCGCTGTGTGTTAATGTCCAGCGATATTTATTTATTAATTTCATATTAAAATCATTGAATAATGCAAAAGGTGTAATGATAGCGTGAAGGTTGACAGGGGAGAATGGAAGAAAAAAACGTGTTGCGCCGACCTCAAGTAGAATGGGACAAGGACAGGGGTGATGATGATCTTTGCATAATGACACTTATGGGTGTGGTATAAGAACTCAGAAATTGGTGGCTCTAAGCTGCCAATGATAAAGACTATAATAACTATTTGAAATTAACAGGAGAATACACATTCTAAAAGTATTTCAGTAAGATTATGGGGTACCAAAAAGAGAAAAATGTAATCCCTTTTGATCAAAATGCAGTTTTTCTGTCTGTACAGTGTACACCGTTTTCGTTTTTACTCGGTGGCTACAGTTGCCGTAGACTTCTTTTGTTTTTGCTATGAGGTTCTGACTCACAGTTGCAGAGCCTTCATGTTCAAACCTTTGTGAAGGTAAGTCATCGAAGTTTGGATATGGAAGTTCTAAAAAGCAGGCCGGAGTTTTGAACCGAACCCGGTCGTGGAGCAAAAACGCAGCCTTTCTTATTAACTCTACGGCAAAATAGGGATGTACCTACCTCAACAACAATACGCCTGGTCCAGTCCCTTGTGAGATTACCCCAAGAAATTATAAAAAGATTTTCAATAAGGGTACACTCGGCGACACATCAAGCCATACATATCCAGTATAACATATTATGGCCTAGCTTTGTATAGATTCCTGTATAATGAGAGGTCCGCATAAACTGGTTATTTATAGCTAGATTCGTCGTCGTGTGTACATACTACAGATCCTACTTAATATTCTAAATGCAAAAGTTAGTGAGTATGGATGTATAAATGTATGGATGTTTGTTACTCTTTCACGCAAAAACTACTGAATGGATTTGGATGAAATTTTGCACACAGATCGTTTATAATCTAAATTAAAACATTGGATACTTTTTATTCCGGTCGTAAGATTCCATGGGACAATTATCAAACTTTTAATTACTAAACTAAAAAGCTGGCAGAAGCTACTGTCACTAATAATTCAAATACGAAAGTTTGTGCGGATGAATGGATGGATGGATATTTGTTACTCTTTCACGCAAAAACTCCTTAATGGATTTAGATGAAATTTAAGACACAGATAGTTTATAACCTGGATTAATACATAGAATACTTTTTATCTTGCTAGTACGATCCCGTGTTACAATTATCGAATTACACGCAGGCGAAACCGTGGGCCTAAGTTAGTGTAATATAACATTGTGACTATTGAAGTGAAAAACCTCGCCATTCCTCTTATTAAAGTAATAATAGGCGCTTGACAATAGAGATTGGTAATAGAGGGCGTCGACCTCGACCCGCCGCCATTGAGTCCGAACGCTGAATAAAATCGTACAATACAGGTAACGTGCACAGTTCACTTAACTTCATAAGTGGCGTAATGTGACATTGTTACACTAGTTGGGTGCCGCATCGAAGAAATGGTTACATAATGTTTTGATAAAGTGCTTTCATCTTTGAATAATATCGAAATATAACGTAACATCACGCCTGCATTTTCATGAAAACGGTGGTCGAAATTTCTCAGCAGCAGTCACAAAGTCTGGATTTGTGCCCGGTTGATGGCAATAGGCTCGCCCCTTATTACATGGGACTTCAGGCGAAATTTAGGGCCGAAGCCTGCCGGGGCTGCGGGACTATTCGAAAGAGATACCGTGGCCCCGGAACGCAAAGGGCGAGGAAGGAACATGGATGGGTAGGTGTAGGTACTATTTATTACCTTACCCTTCGGGAATAACAAAATTATCCTTCATGACGAATTCATTGTTGTGATTTGAGTTCCTTGTTCATTATCACCAATTAATAAAACTGGTTTTAGTAATTAGACCAACTTGTATGCAAGCTGTACGCGAGTGTACAACCGCACTGCATCAACACTTTGAATTGATGAATGGAGTCGTACCTTCGATTGATTGTTGCGAGGTACAGGTGCGCACAGTAATATAAACTGAAATTAAAACTAGCACTTTCCTTAAGTGAATTTGTAATTTGATTTCAAATTTTTACTTACTGTGAATTTTGTCAAATATGATTAATACCGAGGAAAGTTTTGACAATTAATGTGGATGGGTATAAGAGTAGAGGAAGACCAAAGAAACGTTAGATGGACTGTGTAAGGGATGTTATGGCTAGAAAGGAGGTATCTGATAAGATGACGAGTAATAGAGAAGTATGGAAGAAGAAAACATGCTGCACCGACCTCGAATTAATTGGGTTAGGGGCAAGAGAATGATGATGATTAAGAGGAATACTGGAGCTAAACGCGAGTTTTATCATGCAAAAAAGCATATGATTCACTGCAATAAACAAAACCAGAAAAAATATATGATATTCTTCAGAATATATGCTAGTATGATAGTGTTTTGAAAACATAATACAACTAATTTTACTCGATAAAAAAATCACAGACTTATCTCTAAAAATTTCTTTTAACGAGTAAAAACCATACTAAAATACATGCGATCATGCTGATTTTTTGCAAATAATTCTACAAGTAAAATATTAGCACGATAGTGTTTTATTTTTTTAGTCCAATCAATAGATTTTTGTAAATCGCAAAAAAACACTCATTGCGCACTATTCCGCCCGCAGTGACTGACGTAACAATCACTTTGTAGTGCAAGCTGATTAGCACTTTATTCTAACAGTAGGTATTGTTTACCGCCACAAATAGAGTTACTAATTTAGCCCCTGTAGTCGCCTTACTACTGAAATTAAAAGTGAATAAGGAACGATTCTCGCACTATCGCCTTACTGACCAAACCATAAAATATCACATACACTCATTCTTATCACACACGAAAGACGTAGAATCCACGGAGACTAATGTATGTAAATTATACCTCAATATCTGTACGAAAACAGAGCCAGGCTGGAGCGTTTGACATTGAGATTCCAAATTCCTGAATTGTTTTGCAATCCGAGTCGGCGTTCCTGCTTAATGCCGTTAAGCAATAGGTAGGTTGGTATACTGCTAACTCACATACTAATGACTGTGTATGGCAGTTGTTGTGTTTTCGGAAGATAGTTTTAATTTCCATTTCAGTAGTTTTCACTTTCATTAGTGATAAGTAAACACGTAGGTATGGCACTGTCATGATTTAAATAAAAAAATGCAAATCTATTTAGTTCGTCGATTAGAGTATTGGAAAATATTGGACACGTATTTTTTGTTTTTGTAAATCATTGAATATTGACTAAGATAAAACGCATCAAAACTCGGGAGTGGGGCTTGTGACGTCAGAACTAGCTAAAAATTATACCATGGCGTGACGTAGGAATTGAGAATTTTTAAACGTCGTATCTTCGTTAATGTTGGTTTACGTAACAAAAGAAAAAACACGGGTAAAATATTTTTTGATAATCTAACTGACGGACTAATTAGATTTTTTCAGTCGACAAGTTTAAGTTATAAGGATATACATTTATATGAAGTTTAAAACTAATTACCTAACTATATTATTAGGTCATGTCAACGAGGCAGGCCCAAGAAACGTTGTCGTGACGACTTTGACTTGTTTCTAACTGATTGACCAGAGAAGGCCAAATACCGAGAGAGTCGTAAAGGAATGGGGGAGGGGAGGCCTTTGCCCAGCAGTGTAAGGCAGAACAAGCTAAACAAAAAAAAATACAAATTATTGTACCTATTTAAGTAATATAACTTATAAAGGTAAGCAAGAGTATTTTTATCACATCTATTTGGTGCACCCACACCGCATGTTGAGGTAACATTCTATAACAATGTTATCAAATGTGATCAGTTGTTACCACGTGTTGACTGTTTTCAAAAGCAACATTACATAACATGTACTAACAATAAATACCACTTGGAAACGTTGCTCTACAAAAAGTAACCGCGGTGTGGATGCACCATTCGACAGGTACTTATTTATGTAGGTATTTATGTTATTATCATGTACAGCTTAGTAAGATTAAGGGTCATATGGAAACGCTTCTCAGCAGATGACGTCACCACTTACCCTGTGACATGTAACGCCTTAACTGCTTACTAAACAACCCCGAGACAAAGCATGTTCCACGTGAGGGGGCTTACCAGCACGTTTCGGTGCACGAAGCCTCACAGGTGTATCACCACAATGGACTAAACTACTAAAGGACAATCTCCTGTCCGTGAAATTGCTGTAGTTACAGTCTGTCGTAACCGTAATGGACACTGAATATAGCACATTTATAATGTAGGGACTATATTGTCCTGCAGTGATCCATTTATTGCTCCGTAAAATCTACTTATAGTAGTGTTTTTTTTTAAATCATTATTAAAACATAACTGATCTAATGTGGCTGTACTATAGGTCAACTCTGACCAACCCTTCGAGGAAAGCAGGTGTGATGTTATGTAATTATTTTTTTAAAGACATGATGGCACATAATTTATTTCATTAGGTGGGATTAAAAACAAGAAGCTGTAATTTTTCAGATACCTAACTGAAATGACCAAGCGAATCCGCAGCAGAGCCAAATCATGTAGAAGACATTAGTGTTTCAGTCAAAAATTTTGATAGAACAGTCAAATATGACATAAAGAACGCGGTAGTACTTTGGGCGTATGAAGAACAGGGTGTAAAGCTCTTCATCCCCCATAGAAAAGGGAGGATCCTCCGACCAGACGGGTGTAATGTCTGGTGGGCCACTGCCCGACAGTTGTTGTCGGGTTCTTGTATATAGTCTTAACTCTTAAGTCGCGGATAACTCTGCTTGCGCGATGTAGGATTTCTGACGTGTTTCGCAGTTAGTTCATCATTCGTTTCATAGATGGCGTTGTAGTACTTTTTGTTCCATGTAGCGTAGTACTTTTTGTAGGCCCGCTACAGTACGAATAAGTGCAAAGCAATTTTATTGATTCTAAAACACTTTAGTGCGCGACTGCCCACAAATACATTTGATACACGACGCGACGCCATCGTCAGCGTTATTTCAGTAATACCATCACAAAAGAAGTAGCGCGCGACAGTACTCCATTTGACACGAAGACAAGCTGCCGTGTTCCCACAGCGTACTGTTCAAGGGACAGTCGCGTACGGTCAGTGGTCACACTTGAACTACGAAAACCGCCTTTACTGCTTCGCTAACAGTGCTTTCAAAGTCAGACTGCTGGACCATGGGTGGGCGGTTGACTGTATATTAGCGGACAGTTGCACTGGTCGTAAAGTGTCACTTGCTTCCGGCTCCCATAGTGTTGTTATTAAATCGATACGGTTTTTATGTCTGTTTACGTATTGAAAAAAAAAATATGCGCCATGGGGATTGCACTGTATCTGCTTTACCGGATAGCAACTATATGGCTGGCAATAAAGATATTGATACCTAGCTCAAGTAGGCAGGCAAATGTGGATGAATCTGCCTGGAGTATAAATGTGATGCTGATACACGAACGGTGGGTTATACCAATAATAAAAATATAGGAGACAATTTTTTTTGTTTGGAGATTAGGCCACCCACATAAATTGTAGCGTTTAATAATGAAACGTACATTGATTTCTTCCCTAAAATATCTAGATTACAGTGGTTATATTAGCTAAGCCTTGTCTAACCGGAATAAATGCGAAAACTGCAAAAACGCTTTTACAAAAATCGAAATAAACAGAAAAAAGTAAATGTCTAAATAATGAAGTTGTCTGTCAACCACTAAAAAGGCGGATACAACGCTCCGTGATACGTTGATTGTTTGAACCGTTTAAACCATCTGCGTAAACCTTTAAAAATAGCATTAAAATGCTCACAGTTTAATAATATTTCTTTTTATATTCAATTCTGTTGTAATTAAAGCAGATATGTTAACCACTGGGTACCGTACTTTTTTTTTGTAAACGGTAAATACGTCCCTATTCACGTAAGTATTTTCTGTCAAATGACATTGACCACAAAAGGAATGATTGGACTCGCAAAAAAATATCGTTATATAACTTTTTATTATGATTTTGAGATTCCGGTTTCGTTTCTATATAATCTTTCGTTTATGATAAAACAGTTACTAATTTTTTGTGTAATATCAATAATAAACGCAACTTCCAACTGGGCTTAAAAAAAATTGTCTCCTTTATTTCTCAAAAAACTTAGTAATATTTTACAGAAAAATAGTGTGGCATTAATGTCTATTAAGTGGATGTAGCCACTGCAACCGAACTATATACCCTAAGAAGACAAAGTAGAAGTTATCGGTAATAACCATAACCATCATAGGTCATCGGCTTTCCTGTCTATCTTTCCCATAATTACATAAAAAAAACAATGTAATTTGGGGAAAATATTCCCCCGACAATTGAAAATTTGACTGATTTTGTCAATTTAATATAATCAGTCGAAAGATGTCATCAAATTGGATTATTCAAAGTCTATTAATTTTTATTTACCAAAAATCTGTGAGGGTCACCTCATCTTTTGAGGTGACCCTCACAGATTTTTGGTAAATAAAAATTAATAGACTTTTTCAAAAGGTAAACAACAAAAAATATTGAGTAGTCAACAACATCCAATTACAATCTAATGAGCTGATATCCTCACTTTTGTTAGTGAATAGCGTAAGACAAAAATAAGCTTGTTTCAGAAAACTATCAAGGATCCATCATCATCATCTGCCGGCAGTGCCAGCCTTTCCCAACTATGTTGAAGTCGGCAGCTAGAGCTGAATACCAGTACTTTAAATGGAGCGACTGCCCGTCTGCTCTATAACCCCAGTTATTGGATAATACAATACCCTTTTGGTGCAAAAGGCTGTCATCGTAGATCTTTATCGACGATGACAGCCTACCATCCATTACATTCTTATAGGTCATCATCAGCCTATAATGTTCCCACTGCTGGGATACGGCCTACTCTCAATGTGAGGGAATGGGCTATAATCCACCACGCGAGCCCAGTGCGAATTGATAAATGTCACATGTCTTCGAATTTTTGATTCTAGCAGGGTTATTACGTATCTTTCTGATATCCAGTAACTATCAAGCTTCGGTTGTACACCGAACTTTGACGACAACCGTGACTATGTCATAATATTGTTATTACGTATCACACTGAGTGGATATCACTTTACTGTGACTAACAGGGTCATACATAATACGAAACTAACCTTTTGACCGTTAATTGATGGACACTGAGCCCAGTCACTATCATTTCGAGCTGTCAACAGAGATACGTAATAGCCCTACAGGACATGCCGGTTTCCTCACGATGTTTTGAGAGCAGTGTTGATGAAATAAATTACACAAAGTAATGCGCCTGTCTGGGTTCGAACCCATAAGTCGGGGCCGTCATTACTGGGCCACCGCTGCTCCTTCATAAGGTATATCCACTATAAAAATCTAGAAGTCATATTATCGATACTTTCTCATCACTATTCCGCTTCGAAGCACACTGAGCGACATGATCGTCCATGCTAAGGTAGATACAATATCGATAAATGAGGTACAGCTTTGCGTGGCCATGTCCACATTTGATGCTATTGTGTCTCTGCACAACCTTTTCAATGCAGTCTACATCATGTTATAGCTACGGAATAAAGTGCAATATTGCTCACATCAGTTTGATTTGCTTTTGGTTCGTTGGACTGTAGAGCAATTTTTACTTTGCAAGTGGTGTAACCTTTATTTCTTTTACATAAGGTTGTGTTTCGATTGTTTGTGATGTATGTGGTGTCTCCATGTCAGCTTCAGGCGGCTTCTGCGTTTCGAGTGTGTCAACAGATTCTGGTGGGGAGTACTTCAAGATCTTTGTTCGAGTACCTATTTCTGATGTATTACAGAATGGCTTTGTTTTTTGTCTAGGTGTATATCTGACATTTGTTTTTCGATACTTTTTGCAGAAAAATATCTACTATAAAAGTTCATCTTTATACGTAATACGTCTTGTCCATTTCAATTTCATTTATCCTATCAAGTTATTTTAATTCTAATTCGTATTTATCTGGACTACCTACATACATTGCTACTAACTTAGTCTTATGATATTTAATATGCTTCTAACAAAATATGGACATTACCTAGTCTGTTTTTTTTTAGGTTATCTGATTTTTACAATATTAATTTAGGTACCTTCATATAATAGGAATAATGTTTCTAGGAAAAATGAATATAAACGCAAAGTTTCATAACAACCACATCAAAGCAAATTGAAATGTGATTCCTTGTAAAAATGTGGACTCTCTAATTTTAGTACAAAATTGAAAATTCTACCTATTTGATCAGCGACCGCAACCTTTTTGAAAAACGGGACAAACATGGATCGAATATCCTTTGTTACTTGCTACCATTTTAAAACCTTTGACATTCGATATGATGGGCACCGTAATGGGCAGTTACTATGATAAAAAATGTTCGCCGTATCCAATTTTAGCTAACCCTTTGGGATATTGACTTAGTTGAATCCGTAGTTCGAGAGTTACAAATAAAAAATCGTCAAATTTCGTCTACGTCTACCCACAATACCTTTTTAAGCTTTTACGGTTTAAAACTAAACTTAAACTGTCACCTACCGAATACCGGATTGTTAATTTTTATAGCGCTTGTAACAGCGTCGAAATATCAAAAGCTCAAAATCATAAACAATCACGGAAGATATCCCGTAAAAGACAGCAGTAACAGTAATATGGTATAACCACTATTTGCTATGAGAGAGGGGAATAAGACGTGGCTAGCGAGTTGAATCTGTGAGATTTTCAAGTGGCTAAGCTACATAAAACATATAGATGGTATTATAGTCATCGATGTAACAATTTTCGCAGAAAGGTGTTTCGATCTGACATAGGGAACCCGATGAATGCACTGATGTACAGATAGACATAAGGACGCATAAACAAACGGACAGATAGACAGACTAACAATAGGTTAAGTCCTGTTGGTCGCAGCTTTATATACGCATTCCAAAAACATGTATTTCATCCCGTATTTGTTCCGCTATGTTGTGACAGTTTGAATATAATATTTGTATAATTTTGTTAGCGGATTTGTATAACGATCACGCGTGTAATCCTTAAAGGATTTAGCAGAGGTGTTGATCACAAGGCCAGTTAAAAATGTTTGATAAAAGTCAAAATAATAGTGTCGTTGCAAAGCGCTTTGACGCTTTTGGTAGAGTGTTATTTGACGTGTGAAATTCCACGCGCGATTTTTGCTGTTAGACTTATTAGCTAGATTTATTAATGAAAGGACTAATCCTGGATTTTGAAACTCAAAGTAACGTTATCATCTCCCTGGCCTTGTCTCATGTTTTCTAAACTCAAAGTAACGTGACAGACCAAAAATTGATAATTTATAAACATGATCATTGCAACATCTTATAGGAGTTTAAGTGCGTACTTAGTTACTTTTTCGTAAAGAATATAAAACATCACATCAGCTCGGTAAGTGGTGCATTTAAATGAAAAGGTTCGATTTAATGTTCTAACTTTGCCTAGGCACGCAATTATCTATCTTAGAACAACATATTGAACATGTTTAAAAAAAAACCTTGTCCGATCCGTGAGGGTTTTATTGGGTATCGAAATTTGATTCTATTTACAAATTCGTTTAATCATTTTTGGAAAAAAAAATACACCTCGATGTAAACTAAAATAAATTATTTTAACTAAGTTTAAGAAACGTTTTCAAATTCACTGATATGTTTACCTTCATTTTTAACTTCATTATTTTTGAGGACCCGAATGGCGCAGTGGTAGTGAGGCCACCTTACGTTCTTAGGGTCCCGGGTTCGAATCCCGGTTGGAGCAAATGTTTGTGTGATGAGCATGGACATTTGTTTCCGAGTCATGGATGTTTATATGTATAATAAGTATGTATTTACAAACAAAAAGTATCCATGTAGTATATCAACTATCCGATGTCCACAACACAAGCCTCGTTGCTTAGTGTGGCACTAGATGGCGCTGTGTGTTGATGTCCAGCGATATTTATTTATATTTATTTATTTAAGTTTCTTATTTTATTTGGCACTGTCATTGGTATACCTATATACCGCTTTAGGATCCGACAGGGCTTTTAAAAAATATTGTTTAGTACCATATTATATTCTGTATAATGTTTAAAAATAAATTGTTATTCGAATTCTGGACTTACTATCATCCAGACTGAATCACCCGCGAAGAAAGCAAACTACAATTAAACTTAAGATTCAAGACAAGTTGGAAACTGGCAACTAATAATTTAGTCTGGAAGTGCCTCTCAATGGATGGGGAGAAAGGTTGGCGATATCTGAACTGCGATCAAAGTAATAGCTGACCCTAGAGCGAATGAAGACATTCGTTCAAGGGATTGTTGACGTTTTTGTGCGAACTTTATTGAAACGATTACAAGTTAAACTTATATTGTCACTTACGGGATATCTTCCGTGATTATTGCAAGCGCCATGATCGCGGGTGGAGTCCCGCGATCATGGCGCTTGCAATACTTGTCGAAATATCGGGAGCTCAAAATAAATAATAATCACGGCAGATATCCCGTAAGTGACAATATAAGTTTAGTTTTAAACCATGAAAGCTTAAAACAGTGTTCGATTTTTAGAATAAATTCTTTAATAAAACTTTACGCTCATTTAAGACGTTCTAGCCAAACTCCTAAACTAGATGCAAATACCAACCAATCCATATTACTACTATACTGATAGTATAAAAACGAAAATAACTTCTTTTTCTTTTAACTTTTTTTCTTTTTTGTTGGTTACCCTAACTGGCTGTTACGCCTTATTGGCTGAACGAATTTCGATGTAATTTGGTAAAAGTAACCAGACTATGTACCATGCTGCCCTAATCTCAAATACATTGGGATTAGGGCAGGGAATTATGATGAACCAGCCAAGCCGGGTAAGGAGATAGGAGATTCTGTAGGGCTATTACGTATCTCTGTCGACAGCTCAAAATGATAGTAACTGGGCTCAGTGTCCATAAATAGGCCAGACGACAAAAAAAATCTAATTAGTCCGTCACTTAGATTATCAAAAAATATTTTTTTGTTTTGTTACGTATACCAAAAATGACGAAGATACGATGCTTTTTAAATTCTCAATACGTCACGCCATGGTATAATTTTTAGCTAGTTCTGACGTCACGAGCCCCCACTCCCCAGTTTTGATGCGTTTTATCTTTGTCAATATTCATTGATTTACAAAAACAAAAAATACGTGTCTATTAATTTCCAATACTCTAACTGACGGACTAAATAGATTTGCAATTTTGATACTGTCGTCATGCCTATTAACGGTCAAAAGGTTAGTTTCGTATTCTGTATGACCCTGTTAGTTACCGTAAAGTGATATCCACTCAGTGTGATACGTAATACCAATATTATGAAATTCACGGTTGTCATCAAAGTTCGGTGTACAACCGAAGCTTGTTAGTCACTGGATATCAGAAAGATATGTAATAGCCCTGCTGAACTTCACACGGGCCTCGCAAGCAAAAGATATAAAAAAGTCTTGACTTTAAAAAAAGTTTACACATTTCCATTTGTAGCCCTTTTTATTTTATTTTTTCGGATGGGAAATCATCAAATGACTCCTCCCGCTCTAGGCGGAGAGGGAGGGAGTGTCAGACTTTTACTGACTAAAACCCATCCATGTTCCTTCATCGCCCTTTGTGTTCCGGGGCCACGGTATCTCTTGCGAACAGTCCCGCAGCCACGGCAGGCTTCGGCCCTTGCGGACCCCTTCCTTTTGCTGACTCTCTTTGAGGCGCGCGGAACACGAACGCGCCGTCGACACGGCCTGTCGTCATAAGACGGACGAACGGCGAGCTAGCCCATAGCTCACCGTCTACAGGCCCGCAATCCATTGGTAGCCCTGACTCCTGACCCTGTGTTTCAGTAGCCATTGTCTTCACCTGTTTTCGGAACGAATGTTCAAAACAGTTCAAAGATAGTAAAATTAATATAGTTTTGTCAGCGACTGTTCAACTAAATAAACATAATACCAATCAAAATACAAACTATCAACGCAGTTGATTTAAAACACAATGCAATTATTATCCAAAATATTTAGTCAGCCCCAACACAAATGATGCGTGGCGATCAACATAGAACACCACATAAATGTGAAATTATTTAATTAATTCGAGCTAACATTCATTATCTGAAGTAAATATTTGTTTCTCTTTGTCAATTAATATAGCGTGGACGTTAACGAGCTTGGCTCAGTTTAGTCATGTGTATGTTTCATGTGATTGTATTTAGGAAACGTGAACATTTATTTCTTTACTAGCTTTTGTCCAAGCTTTGCCTGGGTTGAGGTCAAAAATTATCCCACAGAAACGTCAAAAACACCCATTACCCAAGAAGGATAAAACCTGTTTAAACCTGACCAAAGTGAAGTGAAGTTAGTCTACAAATGGGGCGAAATTCATCGAAATTCGTTCATTAAGACAGAGTTATTTTCATATTTATGACAGAAGTAGGTTTGACATTATACATAGGATCTGTGTAGCTCAAGGCGCTATGTATTGGCAGTCTATCCCGAGGGAAAAAGCCGTATGTTTATGTATGTTCTCACAATGTACTACATCTTCACTCAGTATTTATCTTGCCGTTAGATACATTTACACTTTCTTCGAATAAATCGTAGGTAAGTAGGCACTTATTTGTAACGATGATGTAGGGCAGATCACGCGAGTCTCAGCATCCAATAAATCGACATTAACATTTATTAAAAGAGACATAGAACTGAATATCTCGCGAGGCCAATCGCCAAACAAACGCTTATACAGTAAACACACAGCCTTATACCACCCCAACCCTCATCAAGTGTCACACAGATTAAATAGCGAACAAGAATAAATCGAAATAAATAAAAAAACAACATACGCACTCGAACAAAGCTCTGTAATTTCATTAAAAAGGGTTTTTCTCTCGAAATATTTCGTTCATAATTTTTCGGAACACAATGACGGAGCAAACGTTCTGGTTCGCGCTATCCCTTTGACTTTTTTGCTCTGGCAATGAAATATGAGGGCGGTGTTGCAATAATTTTTGCTTAGCTCTAATTGGTTGGCGGTGCAGTAATGAATTGCCGGCGTGCGTTTGAGTGCTGACCCGTTTAAGCTGTTGCCTGGATGTGAGCTGTGCCAGGACGCTAACGTCAAGTACACTTGCATCGTGTGAATGGTTGTTTTGACGTGCATTTAGTTGCTTTGCTTGTATAAGGAAGAGCTACGTAGCAGCATGTTTCTGAGTATGATGCAGTGATATAAGTGTTTATGACGTGCCTGAAAGTTATTTGAGGCAAATTGTGTTTAGTCTGTGTTGCAGTCAAGAGTTTTAAATGGCAAACGTACAAGATATATGGTAAAAATTAAAATGCTGTTGCTCTTTTCAGCAAGTATCGACAACTAGCAAAAATGTATATTCAGTCATGCATTTTTTCCATGATAACACTCACTCGATGCGTGCTAGGAAAACACCAGAAAGTTGAATTATAAAAAAAAAACATAACATATTGATAATAATATTTCAGACTAAATAAACCCAAATATCATTAGTGTTTATACTTGATTTTTTCCAGAAAATAAAAAGAACAAAATTGTTACTTATACCAACGAGAATCTTCAACACAGTATTGATGCAACTACATTAATATCAAGTAAACTAACTTATCAACGACACAAACAAGTTAATTAACAATAACTAAAAGATAGCGTTTTATAAATAAATTGTTTTACATTAAAAATGTCAGTCACGCGATACGAGTGTTGAACAGTTACAGTTAGTGACGTAAGTAATTGTGTATTTTCTTGCATAAGATGAAGTAATTTAATGCCAAATTACTAAGGAGAGAATTTAAGCTTAAAAGCCTGGTAAAGCATATCTAAATTATATTTTCATATAATTATACAACAGCACGTAACTTTAGCAGTTTGCTCAGCAGGAAGTGTAGAATGCTGTGTCTGTATCTGCAAGCATTGTTTTGAGCTAACCACTTTAGTAACCACTTCGGATACAGGTTGTTCGAAGCAAGGAAAACCTGTTCAGGTGGAGATTCAAAGATGACTCTGCCCTGGAGTGGAAGTGTGATGTTGCCCCCCAAACGATGGAACACTAAACTTGATATCGTGTCCTGCCTGTCCTTGCTTGCACATCACAAGAGCTGATGGACGCTGCTGAAAGTGCCAAACTCTTCGCCAAAATTTCGACTGACTCAATTAAAATGACATCGACACGCTAAGAAGAACTACTTTAGTGATTTTAAACGAAGTGTAAGTCACCGATAGTCAATGATTAACCTGCCTTTACCATCTAACACGCTGTCACGAAAGCAATCGACACAAATTCATGTTTTTTTTATCAATATGTAGTAATTTAATTAGTCATACAACTGCTACAACAACAAAACAACTAAACTTCAAACAAACCAAAGTACCAACACAGCTGTCAATTAAAATATTAGCCCGTCACCAGACAAACGGCAGTTAAAATTAAATGGAGTGTTAAGTTCAGCCGTTTATCATGCACCCCGGCCGAGGTCAGACGTAGGAAGGGTTAACAAATGACCCACACCAATCAGGCTTAAGAGAACCCGGCTTTTAACCCTAGATATGGAGTGCTTTGAGAACTGCTGTTCTGTGCTTTGGCTTTTTTTTTTAAGCGATTTTTGGTAGTAGGTCCTCGTCAAAAGGCTACCCGTAGAGTCCTAAACTGAATCTACTGCCTAAGTATTAGCTCACAAGTAATTAAGAATAAGAATAGAAAAATAATAATTTATTTAAAAAGTATTACAAAAGTGTATATTTAGGTGCTGTCGTGTTATTTCTCAAACAATGGTATAGTTAGTGCATAAAAGTAAACTATAACCAAATTTATTTAACAGTTGCAAGTAACAATAATGTTCAATTCAAATGTTTGGTAGCGACCTGCCCGATCTAGGTTTAAACCTGTGTTTCAGGCCATCACTTTACGTAGCACAATTTAATTAGAACAGTCAAAGTTATAAAATAAATCTATTAACAACTATTAAAAAAGAATAATCAAATTGGTACAAAAAACATTAAACCATTAAAACTAGCTTAAATCATGATCTGTCAAATGACCAATTTGGTCGATACGCCATTGTTTAACTATTGTGTCTACTTCGTAGACAGTTCTTGGGTTAAGTAAATGTGTACAATTCACTTCGTCTTCAAGGAACCACCAAGCAGACCCACCGGTGGGTTTCCGAATAATGATGTCTCTCCCAAGACCTACTGACTGGTAGGACCTATGTGACTATTTAGTTTTTTAGTTACGAGGGATAACATGATCAAACCAGAACTGCCCACACAGTCCCAGCCCCAGTCCCACCCAGTCACAAGACATAAAAACTGTGAAAATACTGTAGTTGCCCATTCCCTATCGTGGATCTCTATGGAGAAGAACGGGCAAGAAACTCCATGGACATTCTTTTAAATCAGAATATTGTTACAAAATCTTGGTTACATCATTCATGTTGAGATGGTATATTATGTGAGAAAAATGTAGCAAGATGGGCACGTTAAAAGTGTCCACAGTAAAACAAAACAAAAAAAAAAACAATTCAAAAACTAAAATAATTCATTAAAATAAGCCATGGCAAACTGAGAGATGACCAGTCACAACTGACAGCGCCCGTTCACGGACAAGACGCATGGATCAGCACCATTCAACTCAACCATTTTGAAGGGAACTAAATGATCCGACACATGCGCCACCATCAGCGAGACATTTGAGTGAGCATGACATATTCTCAACCACCAGGGCACATTCAAGTCAAGAAAAGACGTAGGTTTCCAGTGAAAGATAGCTTTCTAGTACATAGTACTCACACAATATGGGCTATGCGATTATATAACACTAAAGAGATTTAATCTATACAATGCAAAGGTAGTTGTACAATCTTCAGCAGCTCAAACAATACCATTTAATGCTATCAATAAGACCACAAGTTAGTATGACAAAGATATGATTACAAATAATAATACATAATTATGTTCTTTTATTACTAACTAGCTGATGCTTCTTGAATCACTCTATCTATTAAAAAAAAACCGCATCAAAATCCGTTGCGTAGTTTTAAAGATTTAAGCATACATAGGGATATAGGGACAGAGAAAGCGACTTTGTTTTATACTATGTAGTATAAGTTAGTATGACCAACCGTAAATAAAACAAATTTCCATGTGGTGGTCATAAAATATTTCTGTATTTTTCGGGAAATTCTATATAGAAATCACCTTTACATTTTGCTCTCATAACAGGAAAATTATACAAGGAATAAATAAAACATCAAATCAAGGCAACACATTACGCCATCACCTTTTCCTTAATATATTCACGCTCATATATAAACGTTATAAGCAGTAAATCACGACACACATCTCAACTGGGACTGCGAGCAAAATACGCGCGGTCTAACTGTCACGCGTCGCCGTCTGTGCTTGTCAAGATTTCTGTTTAGCATTTTTTCTTGGAAATAAGGGAAAATACATACAGACACAATGAATGGTTAGCCAGTTTGTTTTAATTAGAAAGAGATGACTACCTCGTTGGTCGAGTGGTCGAAAGCGCGACTGCTAAGCATGAGGTCATTGGCTCGATTCTCGGGTACAAAGAGATATTTAGTTTTTCCATCACGAATTTTATCAGTTGGCAATAGGTTTGTCCCCTTTAGGTTCATCGAGGATACTCCCGCCTGATCACCACTAAGCTAATTTTTGCTTGCACTTACAACATAGAAACGCTCTCTAGCCCCGCCCCGTTGACTTTGTATAGAAATAATGATTGAAACGATACCGATCGGCCGAGCGCACTGACGACAAACGCCAAACGAAAGTTATTGTTATTTTGCGCGCCAAAATTGACGCTTTCCTAATAGGCCTAAACTTGAAGGGGGCGTGGCTCGGTGCCTCCGCATGATTTAAGCGAAAAAAAAATTAACTGATCAGGCAGATAAGACCACGACTGTACATGGGACTTAAACATAACTGGCAAAATGTGAGTGTCCTGCCTTACCCTTCAGAGATTACAAGCTTGATCTTATGTTATTCAGAAAGAGATCTAACATTATCTGCTTAATAAAAGCCGGACAGACAAAACACAACCTGAACAAATCAAATCAAATCAATAATGTTTATTTGCTAGAAAATACATACAAATCCAAGAAAAAATCCTATGTCCTAAAAGTATTTATATTCTGCCTGCAAACAAGCGTGCAAATTATTTACTTATGTACATCTATTTATGTAATTATTATCACCCAATTAATATTATTACTTATAAAAACAATTATTAATTTTCATTCATTATTAACATTATTTTTTTCATTAAAACAGCGGTTTAGGTTCAGTAAAAACGCTTTTGCACAAGAATTCCAAATAATATGAAGCGAAAAGTGAGCTCTAGTAAAGAAGTTTGAGGGTTACTTAGAGTAACACATTAAGAGGTTGAAAGTTTGTATGGAAGTTGGTAATTTTTGATGTTAGTAGTGGAAAATAGCATTGGGTAGGTACACAGCTTTCTATTACTTAATTTATAGCTTTTTAATAGGCATGACGACAGTACCAAAAAATTGCAAATCTATTTAGTCCGTCAGTTATAGTATTGGAAATTAATGGACACGTATTTTTTGTTTTTGTAAATCAATGAATATTGACAAAGATAAAACGCATCAAAACTCTGGAGTGGGGGCTCGTGACGTCAGAACTAGCTAAAAATTATACCATGGCGTGACGTATTGAGAATTTTAAAAGCGTCAAATGTTCTTCAATTTTGGTTTACGTAACAAAAGAAAAAACACGGGTCAAATATTTTTTGATAATCTAACTGACGGACAGACGGACTAATTAGATTTTTTTTGTCGTCTCGCCTATTGATTGTGTAACGAAATAAAAATCTTAACGAGAAAAAAACTAAAGCTTGTTTACTTTTTTAGAAGTAATTAAACACAGATTTTTACGCTTCAAAGTATTTCATGCCATTAAAAACGTGATGTAGAAATAAATTACAGAAATACCAACTCTTAAACCAATTAGGAAGTTTGAAAGCCAAGATGAAATCAATTTAGATTCGATTGGCACTTGAAACTTTTAAGTGGGCCAATCTAAAATTAAAATTAGAGGAAGCATTGAGAGAAAGCAGTACGTATGTACTGTTTAAACATAACATGACACCAGTTATCCCCAAAGGATTAGACAGAAGTGTACCTACTTAATAATACACACAAATATCGACAGTTTATGTTTAAGTCCCTAATGCTATTAACCTTGCACAAATCCATACTGTGGCTGCTACTGAGAAATTCCTAATGGTAAAACGCAATAACAATTTTATTCGCCCGACCCGGGAATCGAACCCAGGACCTCATACTAAGCTATCGCGATTGCGACCACTCGACCAACATTACGACTTGTGAAAAGGAAGTGTTGCTTGTGAAGGGAGTGTCAGACTTGTACTGACTAAAACCCATCCTTGTTCCTTCTTTGCCCTTTGTGTTCCAGAGCTGCGGTATCTCTTTCGAACAGTCCTGCAGTCCCGGCAGGCGTCGGCCCTTGCTGCGCGAGTGGAACACGAACGCGCCGTTGACACGGCCTGTCGTCATAAGACGGAAGGACGGCAAGCTAGCCCATAGCTCACCGTCCACAGGCCCGCGCCTACGGTGGCCCCCGACGCCCGGTGCGTCTCCCGCGGCGGCTGGGACGTGAGGTTCTCTCCCTCTCACGTTCCGCCACCTACTTCGCTAGCATGACTGCATCGCAGAAGGAGGTGACGGCGTCCCATTCCGTCTCGCTCCGGACCATGGATTGACCAGGGCCGGACGCGAGAGGTCGCCGGACGCGAGAGGTCTCCGCCGCCGATCGCCGATAATTCAAACCCCTGACAAGTAAGTTTTCTAACACAAGAGTCAATCCTCTAAAAATTTACTTCCACCCACAACTCAGTGTGTCTCTCGATTAATTTGATTATACTTCGCAGACTGCGTGTCGCCGAGACGCGCGTCCTCGCGTATCAAATTACTGTGCGTTCACGTCAGTTTACGAGTATACAACAACGTTGGTACGAGTTAGGGGTATACTGGGTTTGTGTCAACAGTATTCTTTTTGATAGACTAGACTTCGATGATGTGATGAAGTGTTCTTATCTTTACTTAAAATGTCACTTACGGGATATCTTCCGTGATAATTTATTGTTTGTTTTGTTTTAAGTATAGTTATGAACCGTGAAAGCTTAAAACAGTGTTTGTTCTTATCTTACTATTAAACTAAGCAGCGGTAGCCAAGAAGTGGGTGGGTGGTGGGTGTGGTTAATTTAAGTTTTTAACTGTATTGTTTGTGCACATAGGTATATCCTCTTCTGAAAGCGCAACAAAAATAAGGTTTGCTGTCAGAAAACCCAATTCTGGGTTAAGTTCGCCGTTGTACATAAGCTATATATTTGAATTTTGTGTGTATATTTTTTAATTTTGTGTGCAATAAGGAATATGAATATGAATAAGTGGAAACAGCTGCCACAAGTGTAGGTCGTAGATTCGAACTCAGGCAGTGTGCAGTTACTCACTCAGATAGTTACATTTGCTGCCACTCACAGAGAGGTGGCTTGTGTCCCAGCAGTGGGAATGTAGTGTGTGTAGGATAGTTATGCTTGTGCTGTTAAACTGCCGTAGTTAGTTCTTAATTATATATGCACATACAGACGTAAAGGGATCAAAAGTAATTGGTTGAAAAGACCTTGTCAAAACTAAGTAATTAATTTAGGGTAATTCATACAACCACCGCCCCCGCTACTCAGGCGTACCTAGCTACTATGGACTGGACTACATCCCAAAGCCCACAACTCTAATTCCTATATCTCTTTCTCTCGATAATCTTCGGAGAACTTATCTGGCAGACAAATACTCCGTCTAAATTCTGTGAATCGAAACCGGACAGGAGATTTTTGGCCCCCAATGATTCGATAATATCTCACTCGCCAATCTGCCCAGCAGTGTGTCAGACATTTATCTGACATTCGAAAGAGCTCATATCCTGAGCGGCGTGCCTGCGTGTCATTCGCACTGTAATGATACGGTGATAAGTGATGTTATTACTTTTAAACGCTCTACCCTTATGGGTATTGGACTGAGGTCCGGGTGCGGGGATAAAAACGCTGAGTTTTTTTTCCATATCCCGGTTAATTGAAGAATGTAATGGTTGCTGCATCGTCGGTGTAGTTGTCGCAAGCGCAGTTGCTGAACATGAGGTCCTGGGTTCGATTCCCAGGTCGGGCAAGATGTTATTGGGTTTTTCCATTAGGAATTTCTCAGTAGTAGCTACGGAGTCTGGATTTAAATAAATATTGCTGGACATTAACACACAGCGCCATCTAGTGCCACACTAAGCACCGAGGCTTGTGTCGTGGACACCAGATAGTTCTTCTTCTTCTTTCTTTCTTTATCGTGTGGTTAGTGCTTAACCTGGTGTCAGAGTTTTTAAGCCGCCCATGGGCCTCTGACCAGATAGTTGATATAACACATAGATACTTTTTGTTTGTAAATACATACTTATTATACATATAAACATTCATGACTCGGAAATAAATATCCATGCTCATCACACAAACATATGCTCCTACCGGGATTCGAACCCGGGCCCCTAAGAACGTAAGGCAGCCTCACTACCGCTGCGCCATTCGGGTCGTCAATTTGTGCCCGGTTGATGGCAATAGGCTCCCCCCCCCCCATTACATGGAACTTAAAAACATAACTGGCGAAATGTGGATGTACTATTTGTTACACCTCTGCCTAGCCCTTCGGGGATTACTGGCGTGATGTTATGTTAATGGTCGCTGCAAATTAGATTACATAACCTCCTCCTTTCTTAAAAGTCGGGTGATATTGTACCTGTCTTCCTTGAGCGACAAGTATATTTTATAATAATAGAGCGACTTAAACTAATTCTTTACTGAAACATATTCAAAACTTATCAATTTGTAAATTGAACACCAAGTTGAAATTGTGAAGAAAAGCGTTTCGAAGTTTTCATAATAAAAGTTGTTCGTTCGAGGAGAACGTTGAGTCGATGACAGGCAACGCCATCCATCACGACATGCATTGTTACAGGTAGGATAGGCAGGAGGCCAGCATGTTGTTAGTAGAACTTACGTAGGTAATCATCGACAATAGTGCGGATTTTCCAGCTACATACAGGGTGTAAGCAGGCTCTTCACGAAGCCGTCAATCAAGCATTCTCTACATCAAACTAAGTAACTTTACGTAAAACTTATTGCTGGGAAACAACTTTTGTTTTGGGGTATATAATCATATTTTGTGGTAGAACTCAATGTAACGCACTCAAAACATTGTGCTGATGGATGTATTGAATAGTGCGGAAGTCGTGGAGGTGTTTATAGTAAAAACCCTACATTAAAAATTTGCATTAAAAAAAAACTTGTGAAAAAGTTGGAACTTTGACCCCCAATATCTCCGTAACTAGAAGGTTGCCAGGTATGGTCCAGAACAAAAAAAAATATCGCAATGACGGGGAGAACGAGTGCCTTTGCCGGAGTGCCTTTCGGCTTCGGTAAGAGTCTTTCTACACCCTTTATTTATGTAGATACCTACCTAAATGATTTTAATTTGTAGGCTTGTAATAACCGATCTATGTTTTTCTAGAAAATTACATAGGAATTGATGTCTAATGTCACTTTGTCTCTGCCCTCAGGTCAGTTAAACGATAACGCATTGAAATTCAATAGGAAAGTTGGTTCGATCATTTGGATATTTGATTGTTTCATTGATTGCTCGCTACTATCAACGGGATTAAACGAATTGTTTACAGCACAGGTAGGTCACATCTATGAAGACAAATATGATGAAATAGAATAATATTGAATACTTTATAGACAGCCAAAAGATAAACACGATGTTTAGGAAATTATTTAACTTAGACAAGACAACGAACTTGTAAAGAATTTTACCGTCATGTAAAAAATGTAATTCCTCTTGAGAAACTCAATATTCTCTTAAATTCCTTCAAGTACAAGTGCCGCGGACTTGATGGAAACTATTTAACAAAGTTAGCATATTTGTGCGTGATAATCTTAGGAACTACTGACCCGGTTTTAATTAAACTTCTGACAAGTTTATAATTGTTAAGTTGCGTGTATATAACTATGTGTAGATTGGGAATCTTGTACAAGAAATGGTTAGGTGATTCTTGAAGATGTAAGTTACTTTTGCTTGGCAAACACTTCATGTAACTAAATTGGTATAAGATTTTATTGAGTTTAAAATGGAGATTTGCCATCATCAAGTCAATTTTATTGCAGTTTTAAATTGAACAGTAATTATATTTCATAATTGATTGTGGAGTATTTTTATTACTGAATCCTGATTTCACTAGCCCCTAGCCCTATTTTTTTTTTAATGGGAAATCATCAAATGACTCCTCCCGCTCTGGGCGGAGCAGGATTTAGTGTCAGACTTTTACTCACTAAAACCCATCCATGTTCCTTCCTCGCCCTTTGTGTTCCGGGACCACGGTATCGCTTTCGAACAGTCACACAGCCGCGGCAGGCATCGGCCCTTGCGGACCCTTCCTTTTTGCTGACTCTCTTTGAGGCGCGCGTGGAACACTAACGCGCCGTCGACGTTGCCTGTCGTCATGAGACAGACGGACGGCGAGCTAACCCATAGCTAACCGTCCACAGGCCCGAGCCCCTAGCCCTAGATAAACCTTTTCTTGCTAGATGCCATGCTGTCTAAACTATGTACATACGTCTCATTACTTTTAGGTACGTAAGGAACATTTAAATACAGGTAGGTCCTAGCCTACATCAAAACACGCGACTTCTAAACTGAAACATTTTCAGATTCAAGATAGAACATGCCTCAATATTACATAATACCTATAAACGTTTGTATGTTTTCACTTAGAATATTAAACGGAGTTCCGATGAATTCAAAATTAAAGGCCTTGTTTAGGTAATGGCAGGTTTGAAACCGAATATTTTTGAAGAAGGCAGGGAAAACGTTGTTCCAGATAAAATCCATTATCTACACTAATATTATAAAGAGGAAAGAATTGTATTTTTCAACTCAAAAACTTCAAGAACAAAAAAATTCTTTCGCCATTAGAAAGCCACGTCTTTACTGAGTAACATAGGCTATATTTTATTCCCGTACTCCCACGGGAACGGGAACCACGCGGGTGAAACCGCGTGACGTCCGCTAGTATTAAAATAAAATTGTGAAAGCGAAAATAAGTTAGTCAGTCTGTTACCGTATCAGGCCCTTAACACCTGAATGGATTTCAATGACAGGCACTCAGACAGACCATGAACTAATTTGGGACGATAGATATAAGGTAAGTTCTTATATCACGCTTTTATTTGGCTTCACCTGAGAGTGACCAACTTAGAAGTTACAAAAAAAAAACATAAATCATGATCTGTCAACGGCGTATCAATTTGGGTTACATAGCATGTCAAGGAGTCTCCATTTAGGCATAGAAAATGCCTGTAGTTGACGGCTCCGCCCTTCCCTTACATCTTATAGATACAAAATAAATAGACAAGTAACAATAGAAAAAAGGGAAAAAAATGCAAAGTACGATAAATTGTATAGGCGTGCACGTGTGTGTATGCGTGTGTGAGAGAGAGAGATTTTGAGTGTACATACACATGTACACTCAAAATCTCTATAATATAGTGATGTTATTTGCTTAGTTAGACAGACGTCTAACTAAGCAAAAGAACATCACTATATTATTTATTATTAAGTCACACGTTGCAAAAGTAACTCTGTGTCATCATAATTTAAATTGTGGCTTTCAACTATGACAATTTGACAGACTTTTCATAAAAAAACTGTCAAACCTAAATATCTATTAATTTAATATTATCCTTACTATTGAAAAATCAATCCTAATCTATTCTAAATACATCAACGAGAGTTCACAAAACCGCTTTTGGCAATACAGTCACCAGTTAATTTACGTAAAAATACAACTCACATTGTGGCAAAAGAAACATTTCGGCGCCAAAGACTGAAATACCCGCAATACATATTCCGAAAACCGAGTAATTTTTCGAGCAGGGACCAATTCTAACCCCTAAATATTTTATGTCCTTGTACTTAGGAGCATAAAAAGTTAGTCGTAGACGACGAAGATTAATTCGGTCTCATATATATAACAAGTGGTAAAATGTTTGTGTTATTTTTATTGCTTACAATACGTGCCTGTGGTTTTTAAATGTTTTGTAACTGTAGGGATTTATTTCATTATTTAATTTTTATTTAAGTGGTTAAAGTAATAGTGTCATTTTCGTTATTTTTAGACAGCTTAAAATCTAATTAATCTGTTGTTTAAGCAAATTAAAGGGTTGTTTATACAACTAAAATAATACCAAGAATCAAGATCTACACACGCTTCAAAAGATACTGCAAGGAGCTCAGGGGGTCTCAAATGCCCGCTTTAGACGAATCATAATACGATTATAATATTAATCCCGTTAAAATTCTTAAAATGGGCACAGACGCGGTTAATTAATAAATAGGGAATATTCATGTATTTTTTTTCTTTACATAAATCAATACTGTTTAGTACTATCAACCCAAGAAAATAATTAAAAGTTAAGCTCAACGACTACTTGTCGCTCAAAAAAAAAAACTACAGTTCAAACGACCGTGACTGTCGCGGCCATTCCTGTCATAGCGCTTGACGTCATTTCCCTCTATCTGCCTTGTTTACATCTAATTTTTTACCCTTAGTATAATAACTTTACTAAATGTGCTATGTAATTTGCTTTATTCAAGAAAACATTGCAATAACAATATTATATTAACATCTTTGTGAAACTTTAAGTAGTTTTCAAATAAAAGTGTTTCTTTGACACATAGCGTTTGATGTCACTACCGGTGACGATGCGTTTTGAATTTGCGTTCCGTTTCACCAAAAACACGCTACATAAAATATTAACTTGTAAAATAAGTGTTGTATTAGAAAGTTAAACAAGTGTAATAAAAAAGTTTTGAATTTCTTGCTGATATTGTGACTTTGTGGCTATTTTCCGTATTGTAACATATTTCATATTACTATACCATTATGATTATGTTAGAACGGCAATTTTAGGCCCCCAGTAATAGGTGGTTCTACAACAAAAAATAGGTGACTCATTTAAAAAGGAACACAGGACTTGTTGCATCTCGCTAAGAAGACACTCCAATTTCTCTTATATTTGCTTTACGTCGTATGTTTACTGTTTTTTTTTTATTATTTGTATGCAATGCACGTCATGTCCTTGCGACAAGTAAATACATATCGATTCTTACTTTCTTCTTCATTCTTTCTACATTCACGATACGCCACAAAGTAAAACCACTACGTAGCGTAATCACTGCATTCCTTCGTAGATACCAACCACACCATACGTAGATACACTACCATTCATATCAGGTGTGACGGATATCTTTCAGTATGAGCGTCACGGCGCGGGTTTGCAAATGTAACGGGCGCCGTGTTGAAGGCACGGTTTTTATTTTCCCGTAAAAATTACAATGCATGGCCATACGATTGGGTAAACGATTTGTGTATGTGAAACTCTTATGTATTTTTTTAAATTATTGGTGAGATTTAAGTATAATTGTAAGCTGCATCACAGCATCGTTCCGTCTACTGGGACACAGGTCTTCTCTCTATGAGAGGAAATGGGCTATAATCCACCACGCGGGCCCAGTGCAAGTTGAAAGATGTCACATGTCTTCGATTTTTTGGTTCTAGGACATGCCAATTTCCTCATGATGTTTTCCTTCACCGTTTTGAGAGCAGTAGTGAAGAAATAAATTACACAAATTAATGCGCCTGCCTGGGTTCGAACCTATGACTGCTCGTCGGGGCCGCCTTACTAAAAGAAAATCCTAAAGAAGTTTCCTAATGATTACCACAAGATTTAATATTGTAAATATACGTCAATGTCTCCGATAAATACAACTTAATGTACAGGAATACATAAGGAAGGAAATAAAGAAAACAACAGAGCTGTCGAGGTTGCTACGTAGATACTGGTTGATTAGCATTTAAGTCCAGGAAGATGCAACGAAAGAGGAAGGAGTCTTCAAGGATCGTAACAGGTGGGACGTTCTCCCACACTATGAATTTCTCCTGTATCGTGGGTGCATTTACAAACCTTTAAATTCAGATACACAAACAGCCACGATTTGGAGTTCTGACACAGTCAGAAGGCGACGCGGTAGACCTCGCAGGAGATGGCGGGACAAGCTGGACAGAACCAACGACCAGTGGTTCACATTGGTCCTGTATTGAAGGATTTGGAAATCATGGGGAGCCTTTGCCCAGCAGTGGGATGACATAAGCTGAGAGTAACACAACCAGCCAGATCTAGAACAACTACCTGTATGTAATACAAATATTTGTCCCGTGCGGGGATGGAACCCACTACAATGGTGCAACAGTCAGATTGCTCAGCCACTGCGCCAACCGCGCCGTCACTGTACAATATACTCACTTTTCTGCCTAGGCTTTAAACTTCGGCTTTGGGTGTGACCTTCAAATTCTAAAAAATACAACTTCTTCCCTACCTACGTAAAACTAAATGCTTGTTGAAAACTTCGCGCCAATGGAACTCAAACTTTAACAATACGGAACTTGAGTGCTAAATCCAGTAGCAATTAATTGTCGGCGGGGTCTGCTCGCGAACGAAACCGTTCAATATTGTAGTGAATGGTTTTATGAAACGCCCACAAATTAACTAGAAACGAGGGCAAATTAAATTAGTATGTACCCACATAACATGCCTCCTATAATTCCTTAGTATTACTTTGTAATAGGGGGTGAGCCTATTGCCATCAGCCGCGCACAAATCCGATTCCGGGATGTTACAGAGAAATTCCAGGTGAAAAATCCCATTTACACTTTGCCCGATCAGGGAATCGAATCAAATCGAATCGCATATTCAACAGTAATGCTTGCAACCACTAAACCAACGAAGTTTATCTAATATACATTTAATATTGTGTAAGTAATTCTTATAAACATAATGTTATAACAGACAGACAGTAAAGATAGCTGAAGTAACTGTACTTTAGCTATCTCAGTTATCTCAGGAATCAAAATCATATACAGATTAAAAAATCATATTTCAATGACAAGTTTAATGTTTCAGAAATTGATATGAAATTATATTAAAGAAAAATGAAAGTCCGCTACGCGACATGCTACGACGTGCTACGAGTTTTAATCGCGTAGCTGTTCAAGAGTAGCGTAACGCCGACAGCTACGAAGTACGAAAGATTCTTTGACTCACATTTTACGCTCCATCAATTTTATGTTAAACAGGCATTTAATTTTGTAATCTCATTTTTAACTACTCGGGGGCTAAAAAACGTGTAAAAATCATTATTAACAGCGCGGCAGCAGTTCATTTCATTTTAATTATTTGGGTGTTACAAACGCAAAATTTTGTGAGGATGGATGTTGGTTCTCTTTCGTATGCAAAGTCTACTGAACGGATTTAGGTAAAACTTTATTACGGTAGCATATTCATCAGAATAAACAACAAAGATATTGTACAAAAAAATAATTTACACAAGCGAAGCCGCATGCGAAAGCTAGTATTCATTAAAGGAAAAAAAACCGAATGAATACGCGCCGACCTTTCTATTGAATTTCAAAACCCTTTTTCGAAAAAAGTATTGAATATATTTTCCACACATCCTGCGGCAGCGCTGCAGCCGACAACAGTCAAAAACAATGAAAAAAGTAAAAAAAAAAACAATTTCATCGTCAGTCGTGGTGACTGGTGTAAAAACCGGCATTCCACCGATTTTTACGGTTCACTTGATGAGGGACCGCTTTATTGACATTAAAGGTTTATAGAGTGCCAGATTCCAATTTATTGCCGCGCGACCGTTTCGTGCCGATAAACTTTGACGGTATTTCCATCATCCGTCGGGCTGGGATGCGTTAATTGTTTATTTTATTTTAAAATGCCAGCGGGCAGCCTTATTTATTTGGTCGCCAGATGGGGCAGGTTTCGATTTTTAAATGTTTATTTTTGGACCTGGCTGAAACGAGTCCGTAAAATTCGGATATTTGCTTTTTGTGACGAAAAGAATATGATTATCGTTTTAAGAACTTCAAAGTACATTAAAAGTGAGCCTATTAGCTAGAACTTGGTTGCTCCAAAGTACCAACCATTTTTTTTTTTTTTTTTAGGATGGGAAATCATCAAATGACTTCTCCCGCTCTGGGCGGAGCAGGAGGGAGTGTCAGACTTTTACTGACTAAAACCCATCCATGTTCCTTCATCGCCCTTTGTGTTCCGGGGCCACGGTATCTCTTTCGAATAGTCCCGCAGCCCCGAAAGTACCAACCATGCCTTTTCATTTGGTTTATTTCAGACACCTTCACAACATAACTTCGTTTTACAAGTAACAACATAACATTGAAATGCGGAGTCCCACAATGCGGGGAGGTATGTGCAGCCCCAACATCAAGGTTACGGGTTACATTCCCGCATGTTCAAATACAAATCTGTATATGACTACATACCTAACCGAGAAACATAGTTAGTTTGCATTTATTCTAAGCACAAATGTACTTTACCTACTTGTCATACGTCTGCAAATCGATCAAAACAGGACACAAGATTAGATTATTATCAAACAAATTAGTACAATAGTCTATCTTATCTGACTTGTGCTAACTTAAAGTGAATATAAAATAAAGCGTGTCCTTATTAAAGTCTACCAAACCAGTTTCGTCAGAAAATTAAAGATAAACTCCTTTTAACGCCACATTTTTTAAAAACACACAAAAGCGAAATTTAAAACTTTAGAACTGTTTCAAAAACGATGTTGAAACTATTCCTACGACTAAAGGCGGGCAATGTGGGGTATTTAAATCTCGGCCAGAGAGGTACCATTAAAAAGTGCTAAAACAGAAATCAACGGTGGACGATAAAAACAGACCCTCTCCGCTCGCTTCAGGAAGACTGTTCAAGTCATAAGAGGCAGCGTGGCTGGTACCTGAATTTTGGACCAGTCTCGTCTACTATTCTAATTTTTAATATGACAAGCAAAACGAATCTACCTTGAGCAAACGTGGTGATCGATACTCACGCTTTATAACTATGTAAAAGTAGCCCTAGCTCAGGAATGGCTGCAAAAGGCTTGCAAAACCAATGTCGCCAAAGATAAATGAGTTGGATTAGCAGTTGTGTGACGTAAGAACTTGGTTATATTCAATTCACATAGACGTTATTGCAAATACCAAGGTCCTGTCGGGGCTGCGGAACTATTCGAAAGAGATACCGTGGCCCCGGAACACAAAGGGCGATGAAGGAACATGGATGGGTTTTAGTCAGTAAAAGTCTGACACTCCCTCCTGCGCTGCCCAGAGCGGGAGGAGTCATTCGATGATTTCCCATCCGAAAAGAGGGCTAAGGTCAGATGGCAATTCAGACACAGCTGTAAGTTCCTTATCTCAAACGACAGTACCTAAGTTAGTTATTTGTGTGGCAGAGGCAGCTTGCGATGCCTCTAGCGTCAATTAACCCTCGCGTGTTTCACTTGTTTCCGTCGAGTGCATACCGTCACGTTGCTAGTCACGTCGCGATGACTTGTGGCTTGCTCTAAGCATATTCTTTTTTTGCCTTCGCGGCAGTCGCTGATACAAAACGAGTTTCTATTGATTGAGTAGCTCGTGGCGAAGAGGTAAATCGCTGCCACTCAACGCTTGCACCACACCGCGGTGGGAATTGTGTCAAATTCCGTGCGGAGGTAATCAGCGAGAATTATAAGCTGTCCATGACGTAAATCCAACCTATCTGCTGACGGTCCTTTCACGGTTTGTTTGTTCCAATTGCCCGACGTTGCCCGACATTACACGATGTCCGTGATGGCAATATTGTTAGGGAGGCAGAGTTTAACTGGATCTTCTATATAAACGGTGAAACGGATTGGCTGGTAAGAATAAAGATACGCCGAATGTTTCGTTAAATGTTTAGCTATTGTGTTTTATAACAGAATATCTTCCAATTGTATTCCCTTTCTGCATTGGAAGTTTAAAAATCTTTTATTGTTAAGTAAAAAAGTTCAAGATGTGTTGAAGTAGTTTCTCATTTTTTTATTACAAAATTTCGTCTTCCATGAAAGTTTTTCATTAATCACGAAATTACGAAACGAACAAAGAAGGTTAAGTGCACTCATGTTTTGGAACCTTTATATTACTTTCTCTTTTCACAAAAATCTGTTGCTTATTAAATTCGACCCTTATTTCAATATAATATTGTGATTAGCAATTTGCTGGCGATTTGATTGACAAAATGTGCAACAAATGTGTGCCCAAACATGACAACCGAATCGGCTACCCTCCATTCAGAAAGCATAACCACTCCACTGATGTGATAAGGTTTCAATTAAAGAATTTCCTCACCTTTTTTCCTCATAAAACGTCAGCGAGGAATTTGTCTACATTTGATATCTGTCTCGCGCCCAAACTACGGATTTATATGAGCGACAAAGAAAAAATGAGGGACTGAAACTGTCATTTTACGAGATGGGCATAAAAAGTTCAACACCTACTGATTTTTATTGAAAAAGAGATCTTTGTGACTCGTCAAAGGGACGACCTCTAACGAATTTATCTCTCTGTGATTTGTAAGTTTTTATGTCAGTATTCATAGAGTACAAGTTTTACTTTTTAAGATTCATATCTGGAATGGATAAGAATCTACATTACCGTATAGTTTTAGTTTTTAAGTAAAACTGATTCGTCAACCGATCAAGTATATTTCATGATTTAATATATAGATATATCACTGTACAAAACAAATAAAATAAGTAATGACTCACCAGCTTTACAAGGGTCCATTCCAAGGTCTTCAGAATCTTTGTGTTCGAAATTCATAGACAATAATTCATCTATCGTGTACTTATGTGGTTCCTCTCTCCCCTCCACCGAGCTAACTTCTAAGGCCGCACACACTAATATCGTCAGTAACGCGCTGACCGCCGCGGCGGACGCACGGGTAGGCCGAAAAGTCATTATGTGAAACATTTTTAATACACTTTATTGAACACTATGGCCATATTACTGTTTATTTGTGGAATTATCTGGAACAAAGAAAGAAAACATTTTAAACATTGATACTACCACTTGGTTATAAAAAGACATTTTTCATCAAGCCAACTACTCACACTTGACAGTTTAATCGACAAAACCAATTAACAAATGAAGTAGATAAATTAATCAGATTCCGTTCAATGGATAAAATAACGCTTCAATACTCGGGAGCATTACACTTTAATTAATACGAAAGTACATACCTAAACACATTCAAAGGCAGCTCAAATTCATGGAACGGGCCCTAATTTACAAAACTTCCAAATTGAAGCAAATAGGTTCTGAAGATTTGGATGAAAACGTTGATGATGTAAAGCAAGAGCAAATGAATCAATACATTGCTTATTCATATAGGTAATCTATTGAACCAAAGAATTTGTTTATCAAAGTTGATAGGTCTAATGGCAAAACATGTAGCTACTTAGTCAAGTTTATGGGTGCGTTAGCTATACTAATATTATAAATAAAGAGGTACATTTTTATTTGTAAGTTTGCATGTAGGAGGAACTAATGATCCATTCTAAAAATCCTTTCACTGGCAGAAAGCTACATTATTCGTGGGTTCTAAGGGCTATAAGTCATATTTATATCATATTAGCTGAGCTATTACAATTTTTGCAGACACTGTTGTGGGCGAAGTGCTAGTCCACACTAATATTATAAAGAGGAAAGATTTGTATTTTTGTGTGTGTATGTTTGTAATGAATAAACTCAAAAACTACTGCACCGATTTCAAAAATTCGTTCACCATTAGAAAGCCACGTCTTTACTGAGTAATATAGGCTATTTTATACCCGTACTCCCACGGGAACGGGAACTACGCGGGTGAAACCGCGTGACGTCCGCTAGTATCTAATAAAAGAGTAGAGATGCGTGTGAACAGAAGCGCATGCTCTTTTGTAATCTGTAAAACTAAACCTAGAGGTTTCATGTTGGACTGAACGCTACTTATCTGCTAAGTTGACAAAAATGCATTGAACGGTCGAGAAGGGCCACCTTCAACTGCAACGGTGCATTTTTATGCTCTCACAGAGATCACGTGTTGCGGTTCAGGTTGCATAACTACTTTTCATTTATTTATAAGACCTGTATACATACTTGTGTTTTACAAAATAACTATACCTATCTTTATCTTTCATTGATTTTTAAAAGGAGTAACTAGGTAGGTGTTCGAAATAATAATACAACTAATGTAATTAGAGTTTTTGTAAAGAATAGCACTACACAATAGTTTTTCTTAATCTGTCTGGCCCCAGACATATTTGTTCACCCTAAAAGATGGACCACAAAAACACTAACTTTTGCTATAAATCTAAAGTATCCCTATGTGTAAGGGGTTGGTTCGAATATACTTTGTAGATCTAATGTAATTGTAACACAACATAGGTACTATTATTTTCTGAATCATACTTTTTTGTCCTTAGAAATAGAAGAATCTTCGTTTAAAATCGATCAAATGTTCATTTTTAAGTCTTAAAGTTAACAAATGCAAGAACCTTTTTTGTGATGCGAGTCTTTATCATAATTTGTGTCTAGTCTTTTCTTAACTATGGTATGATCAGCGGGCCTAAAATGGCTGCGTTATCAGAATCATAACATATTTCACATAAAAAAATAAAATTCTTAAAATGGTCTTTATGATCAGACCATAAAGAATATTTTAAGAATTTTAGGCCCCCTGCTCCCTGTCTAATGGGATGCAGCTGAATACATGTATTTTACAAGAAGCGACTAATTAAAAAGACCACATGGCTAAAAATACAGCCGCTTGAATCTTTAAGTTAAGCCACGTTTGTCTGGGTTGGTCCACGGATGAGTGACCCATAACATATCGAGTTTCCTCCGTGCCTCGGAAAGCACGTTAAGCCGTTGGTCCCGGCTGTCATTTAGTAGAACTTTGACAGTCGTTACAGGTAGTCAGTGGCCGAAAGTCTGACAACCAGTCTTACCAAGCAGTATCGTGTTACCCAGTACTAACTGAGTTGTGGAGTTCATATAGGCAGTCGTTCCATGTAAAATTCTGATCAGCCGTATCCGGTTTGACTGGAAGCCGACCCCAACATAGTTGTGAAAAGGCTAGGCAAATGATGACTAATGCAGAGGCAAATTTTATCCAATTTGCATTTGAATCTAAGCACAATTAAGTACGCAAACCCCGTTCTGTCAACATTTTACACTTCACTCCAGTAAATGCTCGTACATTTAAACCGTAGTAAACAAATAAAGTGAAACGGAACCACAAGACAGCGTCCACCATTAGACGAACTATATAGATACTCGCTAACAAATATTTGTTTTTCTAGTTTGCATTGACTCTGGGCTAGTCTAGTGTAGTTCCAGTGATACTGAACTAAATAGAAATAGAACAAGTAATTCTCTTTGTTTTGTTACAGTTTAGCCGTCTCATTTAGTTTTAAACGTACGTATGTTTAGACTACTTACCTATGTAGTGAGCTCTAATTGAAATCGTGCTTTTTTCACCTTTATGTCAATGAATTTTAATGATTCAGGTGCTTGTTCTCTTTAAAAAATGTCTCCTTAATATCTGTCTTGGAATAGATATTCTAGTAATGAAAAATTTTAGTCGATACAATTTAAAACGAAAAGGAAAAATAAGAAGTGACGAAAAAGTGCATAATTATGTATGTTTACCAAAAAAAAACCTTATTCAAAAAACAGAAAAAAAACTTTTTTGGAATGATATCTATAGATACTTTCTCAATATCATTTGGAAAAAAATAATTTTCATTAGCTTATTACCAAACACGTGGAACGTAATAAACATTAATTTTTAGTTCAAGAGTGAGATATACCAAAAATAATATAGATATAACTAATAAAAGCAAAGGTGCCTATTTTTACACCTATTTGCTGACATTTAAAAGCTCGTTCAATCGTGGTTCAAACACCTACACGAGCAAATAAATCGAGACGTGGAATTTAATTTAATTTGTACCTGTATACACACAAACTTCACTTGCTTGGCAAATCAAATAGAAATGTAGGTACTTTCGTGAAAGTTCAGCCTCGTTACTATGCTATGTCTTAGCTGGCGATAAACAAAATTGAATAATCAATGGTGTCGATTCTGTTGAGCACAAACTAAACTTAATTTAGGCTATTGCTGTCTTTTTCTCTGTAATAAAAATAGAAAGAGACGGACGTAATTTAGAGCTGTCAAATTTAATTGGAATTAATATTTCCATACAAATGAAGGGTGCACGTAAAAACATGTCGACTTAAAACACGGTGAAGCGCAAGGCATAAACTAGTTTGACATCTCTAACTTAGTTCATAGCTATAGCCGTCCTTTTCTCGCACTGCCTTTTAGTAAAAGATAGCAATAGCCTAAATTAAGTTATATCATGATATGTCGAATGACCAATTTGGTCGAGACGCCATTATTTAACTATTGTGTCTACTTCGTGGACAGATCATAGGTTATGCATGAGTGATATTTTTCACCGCCATGTAAAGCCAAGTCGGAAGCCCATGGGCGCATAAAAAACTCTGACACCAGGTTAAGCACCAATTACACGAAAAAGAAAGAACCATGATTTATTTAATGGTTATAAACGACTAGAAAATAGACACAGAGGAATCCCGTACGAGGAGATACAGGTGAAATTCCTAGTGTGGGGCAACGTATCATGTTTTAAAACTTTTATTCTCCGTATTCATTTTTTCGTACCACGCATATTTTTAGCGCAATAAGTGATTATTGCGCTAAAAATATGTTCTAAGATAAGGTGTGAACCTTATCTTAGAACATAACAATGAACACATTAGTCATACTTAAATTACTCATTAGGTACAGAAGCCAATAAGTTATCAAAGTTTTGTTTGGTTTGGAACAAATGAAACAATTCGTCATTTTTATTTTAAGCATTTCGACAATATTGCGTCCATAATATTATAGTGATGAAATGATTTGCGAAAGTCACATTCTGGTATCTCTTTCTACTTATTGAGACATCATTATTCTCCTGCCCTTATCCCAATTTATTTGAGATCGGCGCAGCATGTCTTCTTCTTCCATACTTCGCTATTACTTGTCATCCAGTCACCTCCTTTTTTTAATACAAAATGGGCCTGCTCTTGACCTCGGTCACGCCTGATGGAAAGCGATAGATGAGATCTATGATGGAACGAGCGTGTCCAGAACATGCCAGCTGCCATACATGTTTACTCTTGATTTGAAGGCAGACACACCGACATCTCACTTTCTAGCCTTATTGAGCCAATAGGTGAGGTATTCCTCAGAGCGCACCTATTTTTAAATGCAACCAACTAAGTGCAAATAAATTATTCCTCGAAGCACAACCATTAGTTGCGCTCACAAATTCAAATTAAAAATATTATATGTTTATTGCTCAAAGCGCAGCCAAGGTAAAAAATAGAGAGGGGTATGATGGATCCATTAATTATATCTATAGATAGTTTTAAATCAACTGTCCTAATTACTTAAGTTGCTTTAGAACACGATGGACTAACATAACTACCGTTGGGAAATCTAGTACCTACGGTTTTACAACCTACCTATTTTGAATATTACAGATAGTAAGATCATATCCATACCATTTGAATAGTTTTACATAATCTTTAAATCAAGGTTGAGTGATGTTTTTAAAATAACTTACGACGCATAATTCACCAATTCCCCCGCAATTTCTGTCCCTAATGGCGATTTCATAACTCGCTGACCTCTTAAAAGGAAACAAACCTTAATAAATAACATTGAGGTCCACTCAAGATGTTTGTACATACGTATGTAACGTATATAAGTCTATCATGATGCTTTTATCTCTTACGGGGTCAAGGGGCCCAGGGGCCCGGCTCAAAGCAGGGCCGCCCCTAACCTATCCACGTGGTTGAAGAGGCCTCCCCCTCCGTACTTATCATCACGACATGCCCCTCTTGAGGTTAGAAAAACGGTTACTTTATAAATTTAATACAGGAAAGACTTTTGAGAAGGGAAAAGTAGAAGGATTTTTGGGTCTGCTGATTTGTTGCCTGTTTTGATTCTGACCTCATTCTTAAGTACTTGGTGCTTCTTTACTGTTTTACACTGTTTGTTGTGTTTTGTACACTGTCGGTTCTTTTCTGTGTGAAGGAGTGCAAAAAGAGACTGATTATTCAGTGTCCAAAATAAAATGGTTCCAAATTTTCACCAAATCCAGCGAGTACTTGTAACATGTCTAATGATGTTATTTTGGTTACCGTTACAGTATGTACAATGTTGAGTTTTACTCACTGTCATAATATACTATTGACTATTTGTGTGTATATATTAGTTTATTTTGTGTTTACATACATTATAGTATTAGTTTGTACCTATAAATGTGTATCAATTTATGGTAACAATATGGTATTTTTCTTATTTATTTTTTGTACTCTATCACAATGCTGTCCTATTTGACCCAAAGGTTGACTGGTAGAGAATACCTCTTGTCATTAAGTCCGCCTATGTACCACACTTGTACATGAAATTTAAATAAATATGTAATAGAATAATTTTCACAGCTCGATAAGAGAAAAGGACAAAAAAAACAGACAGACTAATGTTTCCATCCCTGTAAAACAAATTGCTTCGATAAAGTTCAACGCAGTAGATACGGCCTTTAAATTGGACATGACGAATTTAGGCTACTTTTTGTTTCGGAGGGTCGAATTTTCATGATGTTGCCATCGATTGTTTGGTGAATCAATTCCAATTAACGTGAGAATTAATTAGGCGGTTCAGACATATTGAGTGATTTACTAGGAAAGTAACACATTATTTGTGAGTTCAATCTTCGTGGGACCGGAATAAGATTAGTTAGGAACGTATTTATCTCGTCTTTAAGTAATGTAACATAACATCACGGCTGTAATTCACGAAGAGTTAGGCGAAGGTGTACCTATTAGTACACCCTTCTGGCCAGTTATGATTAAGGCGACTACAGGAGCTCAATTAGAAACTCTATTTGTGGTGGTTCAAACTTCGTTTGAAATACTGTTAGAATAAAGTTCTAATCAGCTTGCACTACAAAGTGGTTGTTCCGTCAGTCACTGCGGGCCGAATAGTGCGAAATTGCTTGTAGAATTATTTGCCAAATAATCAGAATGACATGTATTTGAGTATGGTTTTTACTTGTTAAAAGAAATTTTTAGAGATAAGTTCGTGATTTTTGTTATCGAGTAAAATTAGTTGTATTATGTTTTCAAAACACTATCATACTAGCATATAACCTGAAGAATATCATATATTTTTGTGGTTTTGTTTATTGCAGTGAATCATATGCTTTTTTTGCATTATAAGACTCGCGTTTAGCTACTGTAGTTCCCTTAACGCATAAAAATCCGCAAATAGCTGTTTTTTTTAATTGTATGTATGTCAAAAACCGACAATAACAAATCCACATAACATGTATCTGTACCTTCTTTAAGATACAATATAGATTATACTATTATGCCTATAGTCATCTAGAAGATTGGTAATCATTTCGTAGGTCTCATTCAGGGCAGTAGCGCACACCAACAAAAAGCATTACGTCTAGTTCTCCAGTGATTGACGCCAGACCTCAATTGATAAGCCTAGCCTTAGGTTTTGCTGTTGTTCCCTTATCGGGCTTGATTGATTGAAAGGATATTCTATGACCAATATTTTAGTTCTGCGGACTTCTGCGGTATTTAGAAAATTCTAAAATTCTAACGATTTTTATCGAATATACAACTCATATTTAGCATTTTTGTACAAAATGTTCAGGATAAGCACAATATGAGTAACCCATACAGTCACAGTCCCATACAGACAATAAACACAATCTTTAATTAATCAATCTTTTCTTCAATCTTTTTCAATCTCTTTAACTACCAAAGTAAAGATTATGAGCGAATCTAGAAGTTTCAATTTAAAAATCGATCAAATGATGCTTATGCTAGGCTCACAAGAGACTTGATTTAAACAATAACTAGCAATTGTCTCCGTCATGTTTCTTGTAATTGCCCAGCAAAGCAATTATTTGGAAAATAGATGGGTACCTAGTTTGTTTACATTTCAGTCTGTAGATTTCATGAATAAAGTACCTTTAGGTAGGAATTTCAAAGCAAACCTACCGCTAAAACGTTAATTCACGTTGAAACCATTTATGGAAGTAAAACAAATGAAACATCTTCATAAATACGGGTAAATACTTCTTTGTTAATTATTTATGCGTTATCTTTTGAAATTTACTTATTTATACTTTACTAGAAATAAAGAATAAATAATTCCTATACCAACATATTACTTATTCATGAAAAAAATGAACTACCTATAAATCAATGATTACGATTATATCACAGACTGACACAGTTATAGCAATTCGATTATACGGGTAATTTATTACTTTCTTCAATTTGATGAATAATAAATTCCCCTAACTTTATGGTATTCTCAGAAGTGATAGGCCAGACAACAGCTCCGGAGTCTTACTGAAAATTTCGTAATGCGGAAAAACACATAAAGAACACAGCACATTTACTTCACAAAAACATAACATTACATAAATAAGGCTCCAAACAAGCACCCCCAAAAATTTCTTGCAAGCAAATGAAATTTTTACCGCGGCCATCTTGCTAATGTAAGTGCAATCACATTAAAGTAGCTAAATTTCCTAGCGTCGCGCCAAGGCAGTGCCTAGACGCAGCGTGGGCGGAATTGAGGGAGCACCCTACCACAGTATAAAGACAACCAGCTAACCCAATTAGGAACGTTTTGTGAAATCAAACGCGGGGATTGGAATGTGCTAGTGAACAAAAATTTTGGTATGTTGCACTACACAGTACACACAATCATATAGCGCAACTTTTCTCGATGCGACGGACTTACTCAACAAACAAGTAACTGTTACATGAAGTATTCTTAGAATTTGTGTAAACGATATGCATGAAGATACCCGCATGGTGGAAAACCAGAGAGGAAGCCTTGTGTCCCAGTAGTGAGAACAATACATACTGCCTATGGCTTTGCATACGTGTGAAAGCCGATTCTGTCTATTTGTTCCTAGTTAAATTACAGTATGTTATTAATTATATGTATAATAAGTATGTATTTACTAACAAAAAGTATCTATGTAGTATTTCAACTATGTGGTGTCCACGACAAAAGCCTCGTTGCTTAGTGTGGCACCTAAATGGCGCTGTGTGTAATTTCCAGCGATATTTATTTATTAATTCTAATGTCTGTTGTGCCTAGACACAGCAAGGACGGAATTGAGGGAGCACCCTACCCCGGTAATGTAGTGGTCGTAAATAAGAACAATGGTACGGGGAGAATGTCTGAACGTAAAAGGTCGGTTGTTGAGATCTTACGACAGTTTTGGAGGTAAGGATTTCTTTTTTTTTTTTGGCAGCAGGGAAAATCCCTTCGGACACTCAAGCTGCCTCACAGACGAGCCAGTCTGAGTAGTGCTGGGCTCCAACCAGCTAAAACCACCTCCTGCCTTACAATCATGTCCACAGACAACCGTCCGTGCCCTTGTTTAAATACATTTTTCTTTGTGACTCTGACCTCCACGTACAAGTGGTGACTCCGGAGTACAACTTACTTCTTCTTAAAACTAATTACTTACTACTGATGAGTCCATCACACTTTTTTATTTATTTATTTATTTTTTATATATATATATATATATATATATTTTTTATTCTTATTTTTTATATATATTATTATATATATTTTCAATCTGTTATGAGTTTTTATTGTATTTGTGCTTCCTAAAGATTTATCCTGCTTATGATTCACAATTTTATGTCACATAATAAAGCCTAGGCTAAAATCAGGAAAACTCATCAACATTACCTAGTAATTTAATGTACAATCATCTTCAAAAGTAACCATGGAGTGTCCTGCTAGTTTTTCTCCTTAAGAAACGACCAATCCGAACTGTGCAAATATCTTTCGACATTTCTTAGTGCCCATGTAGGTCTCAGACCAAATAAGAAGATAAGACGGAACTCTGTGAACAGCAAAGTGAGGCCCGTCAAATTACGTCTCGCTCTGTTCATACACGCTTACACGCACATATTTACATCAAACTATAATTAAACTATGCCTCAATAAATGCACAACATGTTTACGAAACCGGCCTCACTTCTCTGTTTGCAGACTTCCGTCTTAACTTTTTTTTTGGTCTGATATGTAGGTTTATTTGAATATTTTGAACGTTATTTTTTGTAGTTGCAAAAACAGGCATATTGAATAATAGAGAGGAGAGGTTTGAGAGTCACCATTTACATCATGATTCTCCTGCCCTTATCCCAATTTATTTAGGGTCGGCGCAGCATGTCTTCTTCTTCCATGCTTATCTATTACTCGTCATCTCATCAGAAATCTCCTTTCTAGCCATATCATCCTTCACACAGTCCATCCATCGTTTCTTTGGTCTTCCTCTCTCTAGTGACAATTTACATCAACAAACAAAATATCCCTTTATACCAATGATTAGCGGTTGCAAACTAACGAACCAACTCGCCGTGTTGTCTCGTAAGTTTGTGGAGTTTCTCTCAAGATAGTTTGGTGCTTTGTAGCCGCGACGCTGCCAATGTTTTTTAATAGGAAAACAATACCCCAGCGATTACAGAGGGTTGGAAGTTTCCCAACGTATTGTTTCCTACGTGTTTATTGTTTTACTCTAAGGAGTTAGCTGGCTGTATGCCTTTGTACAACTTTATCATGCCTTAACTCGAGTGGTTTTAGAATAGAGTATTAACGCGCAGCAAAGAGGCCTCTTTAGAGGGAGTTCCCTATGGGTATTGGTTTGGTGGTTAAGCGATCATGGTTTAGTGATGAGGGTGAACCAGACAGGTAGTAAGGGGTGGTTTATCAGGGTGTTTTTGCTGGCTGATGATACCAGATCAATTATGAACATTTTATTCGAGTCTACATTTTGAACAGACGCGTGGCTGGCACAAGCCCGGTAACTAGTTGTGAAGGTAGATACTAATAGTATTTGAAATTAATATCTAAACACATATTAAAGAGTTCTTTTACTCTTTTACAAGGCTGATCATAACTTACCTATCATACTTGACAATAAGTTTACCTACGTGTCAAAGTATTCAGCCTTAGGCTATACGCTAACGATTGTTAAGGATATAATTAGGAATTATATTTCTTTTTGGTCATTACTATGGACACTTTTAACGTACACATCTCGCTACATTGTTCTCACATAATATACCATCTCAACATGAATGATGTAACCATGATTTTGTAACAATATGTTGGATTTAAAAGAGTGTCCATGGAGTTTCTTGCCCGTTCTTCTCCATAGAGATCTACTCTAGGGAATGGGCAACTATAGTACTTCGACAGTTTTTATGTCTTATGACTGGGACTGTAGCTACATTTAATTTTCATCTTTGTTTCAACAATTCAAAAGTGCCTGTATCTGGCCTACTTGAAATAAATGCTTTGATTTTGATAAGGAGAACGACGATTTTAAAAACTTATCTCAGGGGAAATAGGCGCGGTTGTTGGTAAATGTGTACAGACTCAAACACAGAGATCCTATACTTTGTTGCCGCCCAATATGCTTATAATTGGCTAAACAAAGCTAGTTTTTTGTTTGCCTAATTACTTAAATGAGTTACGTTAAAATTGAGGCAGAATTGGTAATCCAAAGGATTAAAGAAAAAAAACCGGCCAAGTGCGAGTCGGACTCGCGCACGAAGGGTTCCGTACTATACAACATTAGACAAAACGGCAAAATAATCACGTTCGTTGTATGGGGGCACCCCCCCTAAAATATTTATTTTATTTTGTTTTTAGTTTTTTATAGGGGGCAACAGAAATATATCATCTGTGAAAATTTCAACTGGTTAGCTAACACGGTTCATGAGATACAGCCTGGTGACAGACAGACGAACGGATAGGGTCCCGTTTTTACCCTTTGGGTTCGGAACCCTAAAAAAGGAGGTTGCTTTAGGCACTATTTTCTGTTTTTCTAGGGTACGTCTTTATTTTGTCTTTTCTTCGGTAAAATTAAATAAGCTAGTACAAAATAATCCATTCAAACCATTAATGTATTAATAGCGGTAGATACGGGACTTTAGTCACAGCGCCTGGTCCTAGTCAACTAAGTGATTGCCCGTAGTTGGCACTCAGTGAAAAATGTTAATTTGTTGAAAATTACAATAATATTGCTTATTTGCCGGTCGTAGTGAACAGACGTATCGAACAATTATTGCAATAAACAAATAATCACTTGCGAAATTGTGACCTAGTTACAAATAGCCATTAGTAACGCTTACTTGTACAGTACATTTGTGTAAGGTGTATTATTAGTAGAAATGACCGGTGTTTAACAGGAATAATAATTATCCTGGTTCATGATGGAGGACAGTCCATTCAACCGGAGTAGTAAATGTGTTCGCTCCCCGCCTTCTACACCTGTGCTCGGCACCAGTGCACCTCTGCCCGGGGTCGTACCCACCTCTACCCCTGTGCCCGTTGCCGTACCCGCCTCTACCCCTCAAGCGCCTATCCAAAGGAACGATGCCCCTGCAGTTGTTTCGACAGCAGAACTTCAGAACTGGATGGCGATTATTGAACTGAACCTGAACGAGGTGTGCGCTATTGTAAATGAGGGAAAGCTGAATGTGGAGCAGAAAACGCGCATCATTAACTTAACCCGGAAGATTAGTTACGGGACCTCGCAGATGGCCGTCATGTACCAGTCCGTCAAAACTAAAGCCCTCCAATCGCAATACGCCGTCAGAACTCTGGAAAATTCTAAAAACTCGATCTTTCGCAGCAGCTACAGAACCTTAAGCTGAGTATAGAAGAGTCGACGAAACCTGCCCAGGGATCTTCCTTTGCTGACATGGTGAAGAAAGGTGCCAACAATTTTATCCAGCCAAGTCACGTAAGTTCTGTGGCCTTCTATCCGAGTGACAAATTGAAGACCAGCGATGAGACGAAAACCCTTGTCCAGAAAATTATCAGACCCGAACAATTGAAGCTCCACGTGAGAGGCCTGCGCAAGACGAAGAACGGCGGTGTTATCATCAGCACCGAGACGAAGGATGACATTGAGAAGCTGAGGCAATCGGTGCAGCTCACCAAATCAGGCCTAACAGTCGACGAGCCCCATAAAAGAAAGCCTAGGGTTGTAATTATAGGAATGCCTACAGACACGCAAGAAAATGAGGTTTTTACCTGTGCAGCCTTGAGACGTTCTTGAGCCTAATTAAATTAAGTCATAAGTCAGGTAAGAAAGACTCGGAGACTTGTAATTACATGGTTGAGGTATCTGCAGTCATACGCAAAGCCCTGATATCACAAGACCGAGTTTTTGTAAATTGGTCATCATGCCCTGTGAGAGACTTTACTTTGGTCACACGATGCTATAAGTGTCAGCAGTATGGACATGCAGCCAAGTCATGTCGACAGACATCGTATACCTGCGGTCACTGTGGTGATCAAGGTCACTCAGTTAAAGAATGTCCAAAAAAGGCTGACGAACCAAAATGCGCTACTTGCTTGCATTTCAAAAATCCAGACAAGCATAACACAGGTGCTGCTGACTGCCCGGCGAAATTATTGGCTGAAAAAAGGTACATCAATTCTGTAGATTATGGAGGCGCCTAAGAGCGCCGTTAATTAGGTATTTTTCTGCCTTTTTATTTTATATTCTTATTTAAACTACTATTATGATAAATAGTTTAATTAATGATTTAGATAATTTCTCTGTATCCGAGTCCAAAGTTTGTGAACCTGAAAACTGCAAACAATATCTATCCGGCTACAAATCTCCACTAACCATATTAACACAAAATATTCGCAGTGTTTTTAAGAATTTTGATAGCTTTAGCACATTTCAGCAACGGCTAAACATAAATTGTGACGTTATTGTTTTAACCGAATGCTGGCTTGCCAAACAATATAACATACCACTAATCCCGGGATATAATATGTATAGAAGTACTATAAATTACAACCAAAATGATGGTGTGATAGTTTATGCAAGAAATCATCTGAACGTCTCTGTTGAGGAACCCGATATGCATGACTGTAACAGATTGTTAGTTAAAATTGGATCAGATTTTGCGATATTAGCATTATATCGACCTCCGTCTTTTAAAAATACTAGCAATTTTACTGACTCTCTGAATGAGACCTTGCAGAACCTGTCATCCATCAAAAACACGATTGTAATTGGAGATATTAATATCAATATTCTTCCAGGAAGTGCTGATGCTTCTGCTCAGGACTACCTCAACCTATGCGCCTTTCATGGCCTGCTCCCAGCACACAGCTTTGCTACACATCACAGTGGCTCCTGTTTGGATCATATTATGCTTAAATCGAATTTCCCTTCACTAGCACTTGTTGTTAACTCAACAATAACCGATCACAATGCTGTCCTACTAACCCTAAATTGCAAATTTCCTAAACAAGGCACTCGCAAAATTTCTAAACTGAATATAAATAAACTTGAAGAAGATTTACGCGTCATCGATTTTGATCCAGTCTATAATTCCGCTGACCCGCAGTTTTGCATGTTGTTTGTAATTGAAAACTTACGAAATGCAATTCAGAAAAACACAGTCGTATCGCAGCTGAGCAACAAAAATCACAACATTAAACCATGGATCACATCAGGTCTTATTCGCTGTATGAAACATAGGGATAAACTGCATATGAAAGCTAAATCTAATCCAGAAAATGTTGTATTGCAACTTTCGTACAAAAGATATCGAAATTTCTGCAATGATCTTCTTAGGAAAATTAAAATCAACTACGACAAAGTGGCATTGGAAAAGGCTGGAACAAATAGTAAAAAGATCTGGAAATATATTAAAGACGCAACGTATTCTACAAAACAATATGAGTCATCTTCAAGTTTATTACAAGCACACTCGTCACCAGTGGAATCCGCTAACATAGCAAATAATTTCTTTGTTAATGTGGGTAAGTGTCTGGCTGAAAAAAATCTGGGTCAATTCCAAAACCTGACGGGCATTCCTTTAACTTCTAACACTGCTTTAACATCCTTCGCGCTGCTAGATACTGACGAGACTGAGGTAGATAGTATAATCATGACCTTGAAAGAAGACTGTGCAGTTGGCTGGGACAACATTTCGAATAAAATTATTAAAAGATTCAAGGACATTTTAGTACCACCACTGACCTACATTTTCCGCATTTGTTTATCTTCAGGACAGTTTCCAGAGTGTCTCAAAAAGGCTGTTATTATTCCTGTCTATAAATCAGGCAGCAAAGAGCAAGTGACAAAATATAGACCTATTTCTTTACTACCTTCTATGTCAAAAATATTGGAGAAAATAATAAACAAAAGGTTGTTGAAATATTTGGAAGATAAATCTATTCTGTCTGAAAGACAGTTTGGATTTAGACCTAAAGTTTCAACTGCCGATGCGGTACATCATCTGACTGACTATCTAGCGAAAGAACTTGACAAGGGTAACCACACAGTAGGAATTTTCCTGGACCTCGCCAAAGCTTTTGACACAGTTTCCATTCCAATTCTATTGCGCAAGCTTGAGATCATGGGTTTAAGAGGCACCCAATTGAAAATATTTAAAAGTTATTTAGAAGATCGTTCCCAGTGCGTAAAGATTGGCGATGTTCTCAGCGCTGTTCAAAAAACCACATTTTTTGGTGTTCCCCAAGGAAGTATTCTAGGACCCACCCTTTTTTTGATCTACATAAATGACCTTTGCAATCTAAAGCTAGAGCATGGTACTATCATTACCTACGCTGACGACACTGCTTTACTTTTTTCGGCTGACTCAGAAAATTAAGTCTACAAGCTTGCGCAACACGGATAACCCAATCCCACTAACCTCCTGTATAAATCTTGTGAAGTACTAACAGTTCGACAGTTATTTATTATGAGCACTGTACTAAAACAACACGCAGCACTTCCATACAGCACTGAATTCACAAAAAAAAGGCGGAAAGATATAGTTTGCCCTCAAAAAAGTACAAAACACGCTTTCACAGCCAAGTTTTATATGTACCTCGGACCGCTACTCTATAACAGGCTTAATGAAAAAGAAAGCATCTACTCCTTAAATCACAATAACTGCAAGAAAATCCTCAAGGAAGCTCTTCAAACTATGTCCTATGAAGATACAGAGAAGTTATTACTTGTGCTAAAGTAAATATTGTTCACATTATTGTTATTTTTTTAATTAGTTTGCTAAGTTAAAATAGTAAAAATGTTATATAACTTTTACATTGTTACCAATATTATTAATAAGACATATGATTATTTAATCAATTAATGTTACCTCAAATCGCCTGAAACACAGGATTACCTAGTTCAGGCTCAAAGCATGGGCGAACTTGACATAGATTTAAGAAAAACTGTAAACATTTACCTTATATTTTTTGAATAAAAAAATTATTATTATTATTATTATCTCATCTCATTATCTCATTTAATGTTTGCTTTGCCTTGTTTGTGAGAGCTATTAGATAGATCTTACAAACATGCGTGAAAGACATGATACGCACATAATGCGCAAGTTGCAGTTGTGTAAACATTCGGCGCCTAATGCGATTTCGCTCGCACGACAACGCCGGCTCTTATCTCTGTCCTTGTCTATCAGTGACTGTAGGTTTGCGACTGTGATGACACGGATCATAGATGTGTGAGTTTCGATGCATGTAGTCGTGCACCGAGTTCAGGTTTTCTGATTGCGATATTAGCGCGTAACGTATCTTCCTCCTTTTAATATATCAATGATTCAAACGTTAAAAACGTCACAAATAAATTAGATACCAGTTACAGCTCTTATAAATCAAGAAAAGGAAATGACGCGTCCTCCCCTCTTTCCTCAACAAAAACTCGAAGGTCGGTTTATCGAAAAGTTTGACGACGTACAAAAAATTTGTTCATCGTGGATACAGGATAAAGAGTGTTATGAACTTCGGCGATAAGCCGGGGGTCACGGCCGGAAGATATGGAGGTCCGGCCGTCCGACTGATGGACGGATTTTTTATTTTATTTTTGTTTTCGGCCAGAAATGTTTGCTTATATGGCCGTTATGGATGAGACTAATGACTGTTCACTGATAGGTTGTTTGCTGGCCATTTTTGGCATTCATTATGAAGATTAAAGGCTCTTTGTTCGTAAATGCCTAACAATCATAATTTATGTTCGTTGTTGCTAGGTTAACGCGTAGCATGGTTAGTCAGACCTTAGTATATGCCGTTTTCCAAGTGATGTTTTACTTCGTCGTTTTTTAACATGGTGATAAATTGTGCACATCGTTCTCACATAATCTACCATCTCAACATGATTGATTTGCCCAAGGTATTGTAACAACTGATTTAGAAGAGTGTCCATGGAGTTTCTTGCCCGTTCTTCTCCTTAAATGTCTACGCTTTGGAATGGGCAACTACAGTATTTTCAGTTTTTATGCCTTGTGACTGGGACTGTATATGTATTTCATGGTTTTCTTTAAAACACTGTTTTAAGCTTTCACGGTTCATAACTATACTTAAAATGTCTCTTACGGGATATCTTCCGTGAACCCGCGATCATGGCGCTTGCAAAAGCGTCGAAATATCGGGAGCTCAAAAATAAACAATAATCACGGAAGATATCCCGTAAGTGACATTTTAAGTATGGATATCTTTGTTTCGACAATTTATTAAAAAGTGCCTGTAACTGGCCAACTTGAAATAAATGCTTTGATTTGCAGCAAGCATAGTCGTAGACTACACATTCAAAATTGTTTTTAAATAGAGATAAGGTAAAATACGGTTTCAGATAGGATTGAGATATGACGATAGCTTTATGTACATATAACTCTGTTGAGCACGGATTACGGAACACTAACCTCCGGTTTCTGAAAGCCTATTCAATTTAATCGATAAATCTTATGCAAGGAAATTATATACTAACTGGAATGAGTACGAACAAAATGCAATAAAAAATAAAAAAAACCCTATCTCAAAAGCTTAGAGTTTAAATTTGTACAACGGATTCAATAGAAAAGAAAAAAAACAAATCGTTCTGAGCGAGAAACCGACAAAGGTGGATGGTGTCCCTGTCTTGCCTTGTCACCGATGTAAACAATATGGCCGATACATTTTCGCGTTGAAGTCATTTAAGTACTTTTATTGTATATAAGTGAAATAATCCGCTTTAAAAATGGTAAAATTGTGTTGTGTGAAGGGGTGTAGTAGTAAGGGTTTGCTGGATGTGGAATTTCGTTTTTTAGGGAAGTTTTTTAACTTTGGTTGTTTATTACGACTAGGGTTACCAAGTTTTAGATTGACAAACGGGAAATATCCAAATAAATTAAGTAAGTAAGTTCGAAGTTTCGAACACCGTTGTCGTACATAGTAATCAAAAGTATATTATATAAATTAGAAACATCGGACATCGCACATGGTTTCGGTAGTACCTAGTTTGCTTTATAAATACAAATATTGAAAAGAAAAGAGTCCGCCGCACCATGCCGTGTCCTAAGGATTTTTCAATGCTTCTCCAGCAAAAGAATCCATTTGGCGAGCTGCGAGTGAAAATGAATGGTTTCGTAATATAAAATAAATATTATCGAATGTTACTAAAACATTATAGGTAAACAGTCATAGCTTGCATATGCGATTTTCTATGTCTGAAAAAATATATAATATTAACGGAGTCCTCGAATCCCCGAATACAAAAGTCGTCTGGATAGACAGGTTGCAAAATGGATAATTTCCAACTGGACGGTACAGACATACATTTAAGTTAACATAAAAAGTTAATGACATCCATTCTTGAAGCTATTTCGCCTAGAATGCTATTGAGTTGCAGGTCATCATCATTAAATAATAAAATAACAGCTACTCTTAAACTGTCTCAAGAGTTAGTATGATTATTGGACACCCTATTAGAAAGAGACAACATCCACTCTTGAAGCTTTCTCGCTCGGAACGTTTTTGACTTGTCCGTCCTCATTCCAGTTAGTATATAAGTTTCTTGATCTTATGTCAATTGAATTGATTGGCGATGGTATTTCCGTCAAACAAATAACTGCGCTCGGAAATTGATAACAGGTTTCCGACGGCTGGGGGTTTCATTAATTGTAAGTTAAGGAAAAACTTAATACCAGCGTCGGGCACTAGCTGCCCGTCAGTTTGCTGAACTACCATAGGTAGTTAGTATGTAGCGCAGCCTACGGAACCCTAAAAAAGAGATAGTTGTGCACACACAATTATCCCTTTTTTAGGGTTCCGTAGTCCTGACTAGGAACCCTTACAGTTTCGCCATGTGCGTCTGTCTGTCTGTCTGTCTGTCCGAGGTTTTGCTAAGAGACCGTTAGTACCAGAAACCTGTAATTTTGTAGAGGTGTGTATATCAATAACGCCGACAAAGTGATAACAAAAAATTTTGAAAAAAAAAATATTTTTAGGGTAGCTCCCCTACATGTGAAGTGAGGATGATTTCTTTTTTCGTCGTCTACCCTATCGTGCGGTATATCGTTGAATAGGTATTTTAAATGATTTAAGGGTTGCTAATACTACTTTTCAATTTAATGCTCCATTTACGAAATATAAAACTTTGAAGTAAGTACACATTTTTGTTCCAGTAAGGCGTCCCCCTCCCTCTAAAAGTTAAACTGCTAGCTTGAAAAATCTGGAAAAAATTATGATGATAGTGCATTTCATGAACTTTAAAGGAAAACTACAACGGTTAACTTTATTAGTTTAGCAGTAATAGTCGTTGAACTAGGGTGTTGGATAATTTTGTACCAAATACAAAATCCTTAGAATAAATCCTATAAAGTGACTAAGATGAAGTGGTTGCTTAATTATAACGGGTGAAGACTTGCATTGAAAAACCAAATCTAAAATATAACGGCTACTACGGAACCCTACACTGCGCGTGGCCCGACACGCACTTGGCCGGTTTTTTTCTGTTTAGTTTTATTTTTCGGAAAACTCTTTTTTGAAGAATAGTCCATGGAGAAATAAAAATATTACCGTTCACTCTGTGTATGTGCCAATAAACTTATTTTATTTTATTTTTATTATTATCTTACTCTGCAAGGAACGTACGTGTAACGTACATTTTAAAGAATATATACGTAAACGCACACATTGCCATGGGGGTAAGCAGAAACTACATAATGCCACCTGCTACGAACCATACATACTCCTTTTGCATCCATGCATTTAAATAATGATTCTTAATGTACGGTACAAACGTCTGTCAAATGGCGACTCGTGGTACTACCGAGTTCACTGAAGGTCTGTCACTTTTCACTCTTATGCCCTAAGTAATAAGGTTGAAGATCGACCGTCAGTGGACTCGGTAGTACCCTCTTTCAAATAACCTTCTCTCGGATACAAGCGGGGAGCGGAGGCTCTCATAATCTTACTAATCTAATTTCTTTCTATTCACACTAATATTTTAAAGGCGAAAGTTTCTACGTGTATGTTTGTAACTCTTTCACGCAAAAACGACTGAACGGATTTGGATGAAATTTAGCACACAGATAGTTTATAACCTGGATTATCACATAGGATACTTTTTATCCCGATAGTACGATCCCGTGGGACAATTACGGAACTCCACGCGGACGAAAGCAACTAAGCTAGAAATTCATAAAACGAAGTTTTTTTGTCCACGTGAGTCCCACCCTCATAATTATCTAGCTCCCACAAACTACCCTAAAAGTATTGAACAGTCTCGTAAATACAATATCATTAAAACAGCACGTTTATTCTAAGTACCAAGCAATCAACATGCCTAATCAGCCAATGTTCTTTGACCTCTAAGCTTGTATTCATCCAAACATCTCCTGGTCACACCGCACTGGAAACTGAACCTTATACAATGTTGTTAAAGCTGAGTTGTGCTTGTGTTTCAGTGGTACATACGACGTAATGTCGTGAAACGTTTGTGGAGCATTGGTCACCGTTATCAGAGGGTGATAAGAATGATACATTCCAATAATAAAGTGGATGCTTTCTTTGTATTATTGCAGTTAGTGAAATTAAAAACTGTTTTGTGCTTTTATTTTGAAGAGAAAACGTAGTGTCAGCTTGGAAAAAATGTTTATATTTCAATTATATTATGGGTACCACAGGCGCTATTAAAATTAATGTTAACGTTAATCAATCAAGCCTGTCGCAGTTTATAAAACGTTTTCATAATTGATGATATTTAAAAACGAATAACTAACAACTTAACTAAACAACTTACAACAACAACACACAACAACAACACACAACAACAACAACAACAACTTAATAACTTTTAATAATATTATTAAATTGCTACTTAGCCCTCTTCGTCTTTCCTAATGTTGCTGTGCCCGACAGGGTCCATATTGATTTTTTTATTATTTGATTATACCATTCTATGTAATACATATGGAATGCAATAAAATTTTGATTTGGTTTGATTTGAAAGAATTCATAAGATACTTAGATATTATGCATGTCAATATATTTTTGAGTCACTATAGATTGTTTCCTGTATGTTAATCACAAGTCATGACAATATAAATATTTTTAATAAAAAAAGAAACATTTTTGTATTGATCCTGGCTCTAATGAAAATATTTTTTTATAAATATTAAAGTTTCTTTAGTTGAAAGTTACGAACAGATTTCACCAAGGAAGCTGAAGCGATCAGCGCATCTGTAGGCTTAGCCAAGTTGACAATCTACAATCGTTAACGCTAATAGAAAACTAACCAAATGTATGGGAATGACATCTATCAACGTTAAGTCACGTGGTCAAAACAAACTAATGGAAACTTTAAAGTTTAGTCAAAACTGTAAGTTGGCTACGATTTAAATGGGATGTAGGGATCACGATTGTAAAAACGAATACATTTCATTCTATCATCTTGATCGATGTAAACTTGTCTACGAAAGTTTATATTCGTTTGTTTTGACCACGTGACTTAACGTTTACGATTGTAGAAAGAGAATCGATACGAATCGTTTGTAACTTGGCTAGGCCTGCTGGTATATACAGCGTTCAAGAGCTTCCAATGTCTTATGTCAGTATTCAACAGTAATTATGATGCTGACAGCTGTCAGTAGGGCGAAAGTCACCAATGTAACTGAAGCAATCAGTTGATTGCTTCAGTTACATTGGTGACTTTCGTCATAGGCGTAGTTCAATAAGTAGATGAGCGATGAGAGCTTGTTTGTGATGGATTTTTTTACAGTTTCAGTAAAAAACCTAATGCCTTCTCTCTTCCTGCAAGGCTTAATATACATATAATGATCTAGCGCCTCTAAAAAATCCAAATGTTTCTGAAGGTAAAGGAAAATACTCATTTTTCCTCAAAAATAACATAAAGGTTTCTTTGTTTACCTGTGTTAATTTCTACGAAATACCTCATAATCATGTTTGGACTGAGATAATTACTCATGACGACTTAGTTGACGTTAATAGGGAAAACAAAGGGGAATTAAAGAAGCTTGTTTTCATGTTTTAAATTAACATGATCTGAGGTAACAATTGTGAATATTTATGGGTTTTTTTTCATACCCTATGGGACATGGGACTTAAAACAAAATTGGCAAAACGTACACGTCTGCCTAACCCTTTGGGGATTACAGGCGTGATGTAATGTTATGTTATTTATGCTTTTAGCGGCCAAAATACCGTTTTGTAGTAATAGTAGGTCTCTAATTGTAGGTGTTCAGTATTGTGAAAATTGGCGCAACCAAAGCTAGGCCAAAACTCATCAGTGGTTGAATCTAGAGTTCAGGGAGGTTACCATGACGTCTTAAAGCAGGATTGTTTTAATGTCATTCCAGTGTGGAAAAGAGACGGAGCTATAGAGGACGTCTAGCGCCATCTCTTTCTCACTCTGGAATAAGATTAAAACAATCCTGCTTTAAGACTTCATGGTAGGCCACCTGGACTGGGAAAGGAGATCAAAGGGCCAGATACTACGGTACATGAAGAACTGGTTTACTGCCCAACATAGTAGTATAACTTGATGGCGGCATCTCCAACACCACAAACGAACGATGTTTCATACTGGACTTAACGTAAAATATTGCATTGTGGAAGCAGAGTTATCCACGCTAAAAAAGGGGAGGATCTTCAGACGATGGTGTTGGGTCTGATGGGCTACTGATAATCGTTTGTGCGTCGGTCTAGGTAACAGCTCGACACCAACCATCAGTCGGTAGTAACCAGACCCAAGGTCGGTCACTACCGACCAACTTATTAGGAACTTTCCACGCTCCTCGCACGCACCTCGATGGCTTTAAACATTTAAACACACATAAAATATCAGAATCAATAAGCCAATTACTCTCCTTCATTAACATACACAGTGTAACCACGTTCGTGAGCCTACACATCACATCTAACCATGATGTAGGTACTCAAAGCTAAGCCGTTTACGCGTGACGTCAGAAGCCGCAGATATTAGTATCAATTCTGACAAAACGTAAATTAAACTGTCAAGTTACGAGCTTAAGTGTAATTTGTGCGTGAATGTACGTTAAGTTAATAATAAAACAGCTATGAAATGGTTGGCAAGTGTTATTTCAATCGCTTGTGGAATTGTTTTCTGTATCTCGATAATGAACCAACGTAGACATTGAAGATCCAATTAAATATATATATAAAGGGTGTAAAAAACCTCTTAACGAAGCCGAAAGCCACTTGTTCTCCTCGTCATTACGATCATTTTTTTTTGCTCTACACCATACCTGGGAACCTTCTAGTTACGCAGATATTGGGGGTCAAAGTTCCAATTTTTTGGCAACTTTTTTTTAAATACAAGTTTTCAATGTATTTTTACACACCTCCACGACCCCTGTACTATTCAATTCATCCATCAGCACAATGTTTTAAGTGCGTTACATTGAGTTCTACCACAAAACATGACTTTACACTCCAAAAAAAAAGTCGTTTCCCAGCAATATTTTTTGCGTAGAGTTCGTTGTGTTGAGTTGCGTAAACTAAGTATAGTTTGATGTACAGAATGCTTGGTTGACGGCTTCGTGATAAAGTGGTTTACACCCTGTATGATGTATAGAGGGAGATCCCGTAACCGCCAGAACAGACACCAGAGGGTACGTTATTTTATAAAACCTGAAACTTTTTATGAAAAATCAGACGTGGTGGTTTTGGCAGGTATCATAGATGTGCTGAGTAGCTGCCAAGTTACGTTATACCGTAAAGCGTGATCTTTTTTATATTACATAAAGGATAGCAAACCGATTCGGGGCCTCTACTGCCAGACACTTTATGCGGTAGAAACCCCACGCCAGACACCTTTTAATTATGTTGCAATACTAAAATATTCTAAACTACGTCATTTATTATCCTCCTCATTTATAGTCCTGTATACTGTTGCAGAAACGTTTTAGCACATTATTTTCCGTGCGTTGAAAATAAAGGTCGTTTCCCCGCTACAATTAATAACTCATTGTTACGTTATGAAATATGAATGCTACACAACCAGTAGATTCTTAAATTGCAAAATCCTGCTCTATCACATAGTCTTAACCAAACAACACGTTCAATGACTTTATTTTTAACTAGCAGACGTCACGCGGTTTCACCCGCGTAGTTCCCGTTCCCGTACGGGGATAAAATATAGCCTATGTTAATCAGTAAAGACGTGGCTTTCTAACGGTAAAGAATTTTTGAAATCGGCGACAATAATACAAATCTTTCCTCTTTATCTTTTCTCTTATATAGTGTAGAATATCTATCCAAAACTAAACTTTGTGTCTGTACTATCAACAGTAAATGCTGACAGGATTCGTGGTCAAACTTTTACGTTTAAGCTCGTTAAAAAACTGCTTACATAGTAAAGTAATTTCCGCATGAACAGAAAAAAAACATGCTAAACTTTCTGGAACATTTAGTTTTCGTGTTCAAAGGAGTGTTTGCCAATTTTCAGTTTGATCAGGGAAACTAAACACAGCGCAAAAACTGTAATTTCACTCCAGGATTGCGAAATACAAATATTGTAGTACCGTTCAAAGTAGAATTTAATTTTAAATGTTACATAGTTTCGGGCAAACACCTATCCGTGCATAAAACTTAATTACAGTGCTGTGTATGAATATTAATAAACCGTTATGGTTTTCTGTTGTAAAGCTGAAACGTGTTTCAGAAATATGATTTAATTCTATTTAAAATACAGTAGATATCCAGTAATAATGGTAGGTATTTCTTCTTTTTTCATGTAGATACATTTCCCGTAAGTCAATCTTTATTAGGGAAAGGTTCTAAAGGTTAATTTCCTTAGACAGCTTGTCTTACGCAAAATATAGTTTCATGATATTTTGTAACTTATTTTTTCTTGACAGCTTATTAAGAAAATTGTGAGTCAAAATACGTTTTTTGTATCAGAGAAGTTTGCTCAATGACGGTAATAAAAAAATAATTAAAAAACCCGACTGCGTAAAAAATAACTAATAACTTTAAATAAAAACTGAAAAGAAAATAACAAGTTCAGGAAACAGGACATATTGACTGCAAAAGTCTGACTGGATAGAATGATTTTAGCCTAGATTATTTATTGACAAATCCCAACCGTTTTTTATTTTTTTTTTCACTTTTTAGTTACTTAGAAATACCATTTTAAAATCATCATGATGAACCCTTTATCTAGCCGTTCAGGCTGCAGAGCGTGCCAAACATTTAAATTTGGCGCCAAAAATCCGCCATTTTGATTTTTTTTATTTTGATATACCCAGTGTCACTTTCACAGTAATTACGCATCTAACGACACCTCTCAAGCTTAAATCCATCAAGCCGTTCAGGCCACAGAGCGTGCCAAACAATTATACATACATACATACATACTCTCGAAAAACATAACCCTCCTTCTGGCGCAGTCGGGTAAAAACAGACTTATATGAAATAAACAGAACCGTAACCCAATTAAATTAATACATTACACAAATACAAAGTAAGTAAAATAAGGTAAGACACAATTTATTCCCCTTCCTCATTTTGTTTATTCATAATTAAATCAAGGAAGGCGTTAACAATTCTGTGCTTAATATTATATTACTCTTCTTGAGAATCGTATGTATTGAGCCAAGGTAAAAGTTACTTTAACCCACTGTAAATAAAGTTAGTTTCAGGAATAGGTTTTAATTTACAGTTAAAAGTGCAAGGTCGCCTGGTAATAAATACGGTCTGATAGACAGAGAATTAGAAAAATTTCCTGGAGCTGCTCCTACCACAATTTTAATATTTTTAGCTTGTCAAATTTTTACGCGCATACGGTTTACCTGCATTTTCTGTTTTTTTTTTTGCTTGTAGAATTTATTTTAACCCAGATGTTACAGCAATGTTTCAGCATTGACTAGGTATCAATGCATATTTTAGGCGTTTACCTAATAACATAAAATCATACCAAACCCACCTGCCTGTTTACTCGAATTATGTTTGTATTATGTTAAAGTGTCATGAAATAGAGGGTGAGCAAATTGCCATCAAACGGGCACTAATTCTGACTGCGGCAACTACGAAGAAATTCCACATGAAATAAACCCAATAACACTGATTCTGGGAATCGTGCCCAGAACCACGAGATCCTAGGACGCAAGCGTTACCATTGTGCCAGAGCTCAGCAAAAATGCCGCTAACGGCAACAACAGATTTGTTGAGTCGGTGGTACAAATCTGTCACTCGTGTATGACACAGGCGCTTCCAATCCATTAAATAACAACTAACCTACATCTCATTCACACCAAAAAGGTTGTTATTCACCAAAAACGATAGACAACCGACCACTAAAGTAAACAAGACGTGTGTACATAATAACATTTAACAAAATGTTCCAAACAACATAATACATGTTCACAACAACATCTCACATGTTTAACACAACATAATACATGTTTTGACACCTGAGACCGCGCCATTAATTACTGCAGCCATTTGTTTACCTTCCTATTACGGTAACTAACTATTTATAAGCTTTTGTGTCTATTAATAGGGTACGGAACTAATTGTTTTGTGGGCTTTCGAGAAGGTAGACAGAACCCTCTGTGTTATGTTTAATGACCATGTATTGTAGTGGGATCTCCTGTCTGTTTACCAATTGGTCATGTTCACGGATATAGCTACAAGATTTCGACCAGGGTTCGACTCCTAGGGCGGTTAAAGTGTTACTGGGTTTTTCGTGTTTTTCGGTATATGAGTCTAGCACAACCTCTCTGGTGAAATAATGATGAGTGTAGAAAGTCATCCTCAGCGAGGAACACAGGCATAATATTATGTTGCATCTATACTGGAATCAAACTCACGACCTCCCAACGACTACGTTTTAATCACAGGACTATTTTGGTCAAATTATGTAAGAAGTCACTCTAGAAACTATGACTAATACTAGATTACTGAATTCATCCAAAAAGCAAGAAAACCCGCTGAGATGAATCAACAATCTAATAACCCTCTTCCCGACTCATTTCTCTGTCACCGCGCCATGAATGAGAAAATTGACGTTGCTCCATAAAACGTGTACCTTATGTAATACTACACTGTTAGTTGTGACACAGGTTACTCATTGTAGTAGATTTTGCTCCCATAAGCAAAGGGCGGTAACTCAACAAATCTATGTTTGAAGAAAACATAGAATTGTTATGTTTTCTCGTCTAGACTCCGTAGTGGGTGCTATTGAGAAATTACTGGTGGAAAAAACTAATAACACTTTGGCAGATTGGGAATCGAACGCGGGACTTGATGCTACAGGCTAGCACTAAACCAACGAGGCAGTCACAGATTATGTGAAAATGTATCAAACATAATTAGTACAAAAATGAAATATGATTTTCTTACTAGATTTTAATTTTATGTTACAATAAAGATACTGGTTACTTAAATTAGTTCATCTGATGCGAGATGTTTTAAGCTGTTGTTAGATGCAAAAAAAAAACAGTAATTCAGATGTTTTGAGTTACCGCTTTTGTCTTATGAGGGCAGGATTGAAGTAGTAACGTACTTGCTCTAGTCGAGTTCCAATTTACACGACAAAGTAAACAGCTGGGGGTTTATTTGTCTTTGGAAGCCGGAATTAATATGTGGGTAGTCAGCAGTTTATTTAAAAGTTACTACTAAGTACTTTTATAAAATAGTAAGTTTTGTTCTAGTATGTTTTTATAACCTGCGCGCTTATACATGTTTGATCATTTATCGTCATTTTTTAATTAAAAGTGCCTATTGTCTAATGATGTCTTTAATTTAATATTATTATCAAGAAAACAATTTTTCTCATAATACATTTTTTTTTATATCTTCCCTCTCGCCAACAGAAACAAACACAAAACTAAGAAATAAAAAATAAACTCAAAATACCCACCTTCACATAAAACACAGTCCACTAGCAGTTAGCACAGTGCACTCGTGGTTATCACTTATCACAGTTATCACTGACGGACAGACACTCGGTCACGACGGGCTCCCGAAGGCGACTGAGAGCGTCACACTCACACTCGGGAGACGGTACTCTTGATAACAGAAGCGGTGTGCATCTTTTTGAAATTCGAACTGTCAATTGATTTTGTTTTCTTTTATTCTATTTTTTTTTTGTGGTTCGTTAATGCGACAGATTATCTTCTTTCATGCATATTGTGACAATGCTTTCTGCTGCTGTAGTTTTCTTGTTTAAAGATGTTTTCTCAATAAAATGGCATACGATTCTATTCTCATTTCATTTCTCATTTCAAAGTCATGGAAATGACAGTTTTGATTTTTTATAAGTAATGATATGTAACCATTGAAACACCAAATGTAATCACGATTCAGAGGCATACTTTAAGTTCCAAAATCTCATTTCTTCAATCTTAATAATAGTTACTACAACAAAACTAAAACTGTAGAGTTTTACTCTTCAATATCTCACACAAGTATTGGACGACTATACAACCGTACCAAGGAACAGTACGTAACATTCTTATAAAATAAAAAATAACACGTTAATTTATTCGACTTCTGTGACTCTGTCACCGACTGTACATTAGTTGTCCTTTATTTAACCATCTGTCAAAAGCGCTCACAACAGTCGACTCATTCCTGTGTTAAAGTTTATCACGTATTTGTAAACATCGTTTTCATTTAACTGCTAGCTAGTTAAGTAATTATTTGTAATGAAACTATCATTAATTTACCGACAAAGTATAATTGTCTTGATGAAAAGTAGACAGTTCAGTGGTTTACATGATTTCCAATACGATAATGTTTTTAGTGGTACATAAATTTAATGTAATTTACAAATGACTTTTACTCTCTATCATGAGTGTACACATTTTTAAAATGACTTTCTGCTAAATTCAAAATAAAATAATCAAACTCAAACTCAAATGATTTATTTCAATTTTACCATTTTGAAAGTCTAAAATACAATAAAAGCAAAGCTACAGTCACAGTCACAAGGCATAATAACTTGAGAAAGTACTGTAGTTGCCCATTCCCTAACGTAGATCTCTATGGAGAAGAACGGGCAAGAAACTCCATGGACACTCTTTTCAATCAAAATATTGTTACAAAATCTTGGTTACATCATTCATGTTGAGATTTTACATATATTTGAGAACGATGTAGAAAGACGTGCACATTAAGAGCATCCAGAGTAAAATAATAAATCAAAAATTAAAAAAAAAAGTAAATAAAATGAACGAACCGTGGCAGCTAAGAGATGACCAGTCCCAACTGAGAGCGCCCGTTCACGAACATGACGCATGTATCGGCGCCAAACAACTCGACCATATTTAAGGTAACTAAATGACCCAATATATAATAATAATATAATTAATAATAAATAAATTAAAAAGTCATTTTTAAAACCACCATCCCACCATCTGATAGTTGGACATTTTGCTACATGGACATTTTGCTAATTAGACTTACCTACTGCTCAATAGACGTTTCGTGCTGTTCTTGGACCTTCTGATCAGAAGAGACAATTTCTATGGTGACACAGCTGACAGTTGTTTGCGTACTGCGACCAAATTGAGAGGACCGGACTGCGGACAACGTACCTTCTTTTTAACCGTCTTCAAAAAAGGAGGAGGTTCTATGTTCGGATTCTTTTTTAATGTATTTTAATCGATATTTCCGTCAATTATGGACCGATTTACGTGTTTCTTTTCTCATTCGGTAGAGGAAGCTGGAACTTGCACGGTGATCCCAGATAAATTTTACTAACTCTTCTGCGCTTTTATTCGAGTCAGCTTCTATAGTGCGTATTTTTTTTCTTCTTCGTCTATGTTGATGATCTCTTAATATTTTTTTGTGACATTGAAAAAAAAAATACTTTACAAAGATTTGTTTAAGATAACTTAAATGGGTAAAAGAAAAAAATAACCATCTTCCAAAAAAATACACTAAAAAGTGGAAAGAGGTCGGTTATGTTTTAGTTTGAATTTCGAGAGATGTTGGGAGTGTAACTTCTTGAAAATCAAATATTGGTTACTACTGTAACTGATTAGAAGATTTATACAGCCCATTAGCAAAAACTTAGCACTTACAAAGATTATTTGGATAGGGCAACTAGTAATTTAACGTAATATAAACTTCTACCTAGCTTCCATACAATTTTGATTAACGTTAATGCCATTAGTTACAAACTGTAATGGAAATTACTGAAATTAATTACTAATTTCACTTAACTAGCTAGTTTGGATACAAAACTTACGAACTAATTAATTACGGACTATCAAAAAATATTAAAATATCAAACGTCGTGATGGGCCTCGCCTCCCATGTATGAGGTTGTGGGTTCAAATCCGGGCAAGTACCAATGTGACTTTTTCAATTCATATGTACTTTTCTAAGTTTATCTTGGACATCACAGACATCGGTGAAGAAAAACATCGTGAGGAAACCTGGACTTATAATTAATGTAAGTCTGAAATCGCCAACCCGTCTTGAGCAAGCGTGGTGATCAATGCTCGTGCCTTCTCTGTATGAGAAGAGGCCTTTGCCCAGCAGTGGGACAGTAATAGGCTGGTATTATTATTATTATTATTTTATTATAGCAAAGTAATCAAGTTATTGACGCCATTTTTTCTCCTTTTATGGTTCCGTACCAAACGGCATAGAAACAATCATTCATAGTTATCTAACCACAACATAGCTTCAAGTGGTCCACTGTCCTAAGCACACTATTCACTTTAACGATTATTTTTGGAGCGAGGAGATCTACATAATGGACTTAATTAAAAATACCCGCGCAAATGACTTCAGGATGGGCTGTCAAGTTTATAGCGCCAGCGCCGAAATGACGAGATGCGGCCCGACGCGCGACGTGGAAATACGACCTAGGAAAATGTTTATTCACCTGCTTCGTTCAATTTCATTTATATTTAGACTACAGACTTTATGCTATCGTTTTGATAAGGTAGTGAAGTTCAAGTTCAAAATTAATTGAAAAACGTCATTATCTACTAAAGTATTATGCATGAGTTAAAAATTCTGCACGAAGGCGGACTTCTCTGTCTTTTTGTGAACCTTAAGTTTATCTTGTCATGGGCCTGTGGACGGTGAGCTATGGGCTAGCTCGCCGTCCGTCCGTCTCATGACGACAGGCCGTGTCGACGGCGCGTTCGTGCTCCACGCGCGCCTCAAAGAGAGTCAGCAATAAGGAAGGGGTCCGCAAGGACCGAAGCCTGCCGGGGCTGCGGGACTATTCGAAAGAGATACCGTGGCCCCGAAACTCAAAGGGCGATGAAGGAACATGGATGGGTTTTAGTCAGTAAAAGTCTGACACTCCCTCCTGCTCCGCCCAAAGCGGGAGATTGATGATTTCCCATCCGAAAAAAAAATAAAAGGTTTATCTTGTCATAAACGGTTGATGAAATGAAATGATATGAAATGATGTTTATTTTTGCAAGTAGGTTTTTACAAACACTTTTACACGTCATTAATTGATCAACTGTATTCTACTTAGTTTTTGTCTTTGATTTCAGCATTCCTTTTAATGGATTTTTACAAGTTGTGTGGCTGTAACGGCATCAAAATCTACGTTTCATTATAAATGATGACTAGATTGACTATTTTCTGAAGGTACTCGGTGCAGGATTGTCTGTTCAGCTTGATTTTCTCTATACAAACAGGTAATCTTTACAGCTAAGGGTGAGTCGTAGATAGATGAATTTATTGGTTTTTCCTTTGATGGGGGTCAGAAAAACCCAATAAATTCATCTGTCCATTATAGACAGACATCAAACCTTAATCGGTCGTCTCGCGAACTACAAAACTCCCTGTAAGTAATATAAAAGGTACAAAATTCGTATTACTTCAGAGTTTCGATTCCTCATGTCCGCCCCTATGACGAGGGTCGCCTATTATTCAGTATTTATATAGAAATAAATCTCCGTGTTATCGAGATATGTAGCCGTTTAGATATCATTTTGTATTAATGGGCGACAGTTTAAGGTTTTGGTGTATCGACGATATATTAAGTCCCTTAGAAGTCGGCGAGAGATATATCAACGCGTTTAGAAAATTATGCAGTCAACAGAATAGCCAGTTGGCAAGTTTTGGCTTTTCAGGAATCTTGCCAAAAGATTTGAATTATAGACGTAGGTACTCATACGATTTCGAGCCTAATAAGCCGACTAATACGCAGAAAACTAAGGTTTGAAACGGCTATTAGCGTGAAAAACAGCTTAACCCTAAGATTTCTAGGTAATGGTCCCAGTAAATGATTTTTGTATGTATTTCTTAGTTACTGCGTGAGACATGGCATCAATATCAAAATGTTTTTACTTCAAAACATAAGTGGTATTTCTAAGTGTCGTCTTTAAATTGTCTTCAAACAAATCAGACAAATATTTAAGTGGAAAAACAATGGATGAAATGCGTCGTCTGTCCGTCAAGTAGAATTTATTCCGCATTGAGTGACGGCTGCGAAATAAATCTCGCTGAAATGGTGGCGGTATTCAGTCGCGGAGAAACCGCCTCACATTTTATGTGGCACTTTTTATATTCAAGTGTTTTTGTAACGAGTAAATAAAAGCTGAGGATTTTGGGTGATGCATTAGTGATGGCTTCGAAAATATACGCAGCTTTTACTTAGTAGGTATTATTCCTAGTAAGTTGGTAAACAAAATCATTTGTACTGTAACTTACTTAGAACCTTGGTTTTTACATATTTTGTTACAGTCCACAGTTCCGTACCATCTACAGTTAAAACCGTTTACGACGACATCGTTTAGAATAACATACACACACACAGATATTATAATACTATACCGGTTATTTTGACCAAAACCATAGGTCCCGGCTGAATGCTATATGATCGCCTTATAAAAACATCGCTTTTTACGATATTGCTACAAAATACCTCTTTGAGCGACTTTATTTAACAAATATTTTCGGAAAATTGTATCTGTTAGAACGACCTTGTATTGTTTACAATTTGGTCAATTGCAATTATGATCGCAAAATAAACAAACAAGTGTCTAGTTTAGGCTCTTTTGTAATTCTCATAAACAAAATACACGTGCAAGCACTAAAATCAAAGCCCGCATTCTCATATATATTCAGTCAGTTTGTTACTTATCTATAATACACAAGACGCACTTAAAAATTACTTTGTATTTTTTTTAACCTCTAAAATATCACCGGTTGCTACAACTATCGGTTTTACAACAATAAATGAGTAGTCCCTTTAATGTCGTTATAACAGATTTTGACTGTTTATACAACTCACCATTAACCTGAACTTTTGAAGACGTACCTAATGAACGCCACTGACACTACCGCATTTGCTAGGCCCAACTAATTGAAAAAATACCTTCGACACAAAAAGAAGAACAGTAGACCTCCCATAACCTGTCAGCCTTTAACGCAACAGGCACATTTGTTCCATAGCAGACCTCATCCATTGCTTTTAAGCAGACCGGAATAAATCATGATCTGTCAAATGACAAATTTGTTCGAGACACCATTGTTTAACTATTGTGTCTACTTCGTGGACAGATCATGGGTTAAGGTCTAGAATAGGCCAGTTTTATCATCATCATCTGCCTAGACATTTCCCGTTAATGCACAAAGCAGCTTTATAGACAATACCGGTAACCGTAAGCTTGTCCACTGAGGACTAAGCAGTTTTAGTGTACACTCTAATGTTGTCAAACACTAACAATGTTCTCACAATACCAGAGACTCTAAACAGTTAGATCCAGGCGGTCTACGCAATGGCTCCATGAAAGCTTTCTCCGAAACCAATTTGGTAACGCACACAAACACAATATCTAGTGTTTCATTGGACAACAGAGCAATGCACACCATTTCCCTCTGTAATTGAAACAAAATAGTCATATGTACGGAATACAAGCTCATATTAAAAATGAAATAAAACAAGCGTTTAAGTATAGAAGTGACGTCATTTTTTCGTATTGTTCTCAGAAAACCCTGTCAATCAATACCCTTAACATGAGGGTGCATATACAATAAATAGTCCAAATTACACGTGTACCTATGCAAAATTACAGCTCAATCGGTTGGGGAGGGAAAATAGCACGTTACGATACTAACTGCAGAGAAAACAAATGAAAGCAATTACTTTTACTTATTAGTTAAAGTAATTGATGAGTTGAAGTTGTTACTTTGGTACCTAACCATTTTTATGCAATCGACAAGAACTTGAACGAAGTAAGATCCGTCAAAGAAAACAAATGTAAGAATTCTAACTCTTGACTGTTCCAACTTTGAACAATTACTTAACAACAGTATAAAAATCGTATCAGGGCGTATACACGTAGAACGCTGGCTGCCGGCGCCGACATGCCAGCGATTATCGGCACCGGTCCGCGCAGGTAGTTGGCGCAAGAGTCTCTATACTTTGAGCCGACCCAGCGCCGATAAGCGCCGACAATTAAGCAGGCTTAAGCAGGTCGGAACTTGTCGGCGACGTTCGGCGCTTATTGGCGCCGGTAGCCAGCGTCCTACGTGTATACGCACTTAAATAATGTAAGATACGGGTGTTGGAGTACTATCTAACGCAACACGATAAATACATAATTGGACTCACGCGAAAGAAAAAAGTAAAACGCGCGCGCGTGTTGATTGACACCAGTGGTATTGCCTGAGATCGTGGACGGGGCGTAACACCGACAGAGCAAGTGATAAGTTCAACCAGACAGAACTGGGACCCTACTCCGTATTATTCGAATCTATCCGTCTCTCTCGCGCACGTCTGCAATTATGAGTGCGAGTGAGAGAGACGGACAGAACCGAAAATACGGACGAAGCGTTAGGGAGTAGGGCCCTGTACCCGACGTATTATTTCTATTTCTATGCCTAGAAACGAAGCCAAGCTAATCCCATATCTTTCAATACCAACCCATGGAAGCAAGTCTAACGATGCCTATAAACCCGAGACGGGTACAAACATAAAATGAATAGCAGAAATATCTCAACTTACACTGGATTGGTGGCTTAAATGGAGTGAAAATAAAGAGAGTGAAAGATAAAACAGTTTCATGATGAAATAAGTGTTGTTTTCAGTTTCAGTAATGTACACGCTTTTGTGATTGTTCAAATGAACGTGAATGGAGTAATTGGTGATAACGGTGTTGGTTTCATTGTTTTAAATAGTTTGAGCTGTTCAGTTGATAAGGTTTAATGGTGGCTAGGACTTTTTGAAGCGTTTTTAGACTATTTTGAGTTAAAATAACTATTATAATTTTTCAACTTTTGAAAAGACTGATAAAATCTTGTCTCAATCAAAGTGTAGAAGAATCTTTTGGCACGTGGTGAATCGAGAGTGATCGATGAGAAATCGAAACCAACGGTAGCCATTTTGATTTTTTCAACGCATTTCACAAAATAAAAATGTTTATCAATAGCTCCTTGTCAATGTCATTTGAGCTAATCATATGTATGGAGAAAGATTTCAAATTCGTTTCAACGTAAAGAACAAAACAGTTTAATAAAAATTCCCAACACGAATTCTTCTTCCGTGCTCCCCTGTCAGACGTCACGGCATCATTTACTTCTTTCTCTTTCATATCATCCTCTCCCTTTCCACCTTTCAAATCAAACATAGGCACTAATATCAAAATTGGATGAATAAATTACCTCCTGATTGATCCTCTCACGTTACTCAACTCAGTCTCTCATAATTCAATCGACTAGCAATTTCAGTGTTGATAAATGACGTCATCATCTGACTAAGTGTCGTCACAAAATTCTCAATGAAATAAAAAAGTTCTATAAGTGCTTATACATAATTTAAGTTCATGTTTCCGTAACGTCGGTCATCCATCAGAAAGTGGAAATTGAAGTTAATAATGTGTGTTGACACAGCTGGGTAGCTTCAAAATTAATGAGTCAATTTTCATGAAATTAATTTTTGGATGTTAAAATATTTACCTACTTAAATTATTCCACACCAGTCCTAGTACGTTATAATTGATGTGTAAGGTTTCTTTTATGTTAACAGAGAGACGAGGTTTATTAATCATTCTGAGGTCACTGATTTTCTTTATATTCAGTCATAAGGAAGTATTGAGATTTTGTTGGTAGAGTTGACAACCCGAATGGCGCAGCGGTAGTAAGGCTGCCTTACGTTCTTAGGGTCCTGGGTTCGAATTCCGGTAGGAGCAAATTCGATTTGTTTCCGTGTCATGGATGTTTATATGTATACAAACTAAAAGTATCTATGTAGTATATCAACTATCTGGTGTCCACGACACAAGCCTCATTGCTTAATGTGGCACTAGATGGCGCTGTGTGTACTGTCCAGCGATATTTATTTATTAATAGTTCTATATCTAGCTGCAGTTGTCGGAAACCGGTGGCGTTCCAATCCAGCCTGTCCCTTTGCTGTTCTCCCCCAGGGACGCCCTAAGCTGAGGCCTGTACCCCACAGGGGGTGCCCAAGCATGTCGTCGCTTTTGTTTGTTAGTTATTTTTGTCCATGCCCGGAGGCCTTACACTCAAGGCACCCAGAGAATAGTCCAGTTAACCAGACGACAATCTCTTAGGGTGTCCTAAGAGATGCCATTCACAAAAAAAACTAGTAGTAACTACAATGAGGTGTTTTCAGGGCCAGCCTCCAACGAAAAATTATAGATGGCGCTGTGCAAGGAGTGTATTTTTTTAGCTATATGGAGCTGGTATTAATTGCCTTTTAAATAAAATACTGGCTAGTAAATGTCTGTGGGTGCTTTATTTGTCAGTGGCAGTAATCTGAATAAAGCACAAGTGGAGTATTATATTCTCCTTGATATTATATAGGTATTTGTATTGTGCCTGGGTGCAAACATGTCAGGCGTCACAAAATACCACAAGACAAGAATCGACGATCCGTTTGTATGAAAGCAATGAAGTTAGATGAGCGGTTTCCGATGAGAAAATATCCCAGTTTAAGTACACTACATTTTAAAGACTCTGATTTCATGGATTACGATGTTGAACGCTAAGTAAGTCATATTTTCACTTCTTGCAGTGATCTAAATAAACGTAATTCGGTATTTCCACTACTCTCTTTCAAACTTCAAATGAATCCTGGTCGCACTGGTCAAACACCTTCGATTGGTCAGCTTATTAGTTCTAAAAGGCAATGAAAACCAGCTCCAAAGAGCTAAAAAAAAAAAAAATTACACTCCTTCTTGCACAGCGCCATCTATAATTATTCGTTGGAAGCTGGCCCTGAAAACACCATATTTATACGTATAAGGTAACCAATACAGAGGCTTGTATCCATCCCAAACTCTTTTAATATACTATTTACTTATTCACTGCCAGATAAAACTGTTCAGGCCGCACAATAACTTCGACCCATTTAAAGCAGACGCAACAAATTTCCATGCAGCGGCCATTTAAATGCAAGCGATTGTTATCAGCTTTAAGCGATATTTTCGCTTGCAGCGCTTACTTCACTTTTATTAATAGAGTTCTGGATAAATGTACTCATTACCGATATTTTACTTTTCCGCGTAAGTAAGTAACAAAAGAAAAAGCTTAACGGAATTTATATAACTTGTCTTCGTATAACAAGATATACCGAAATAAAGAGCCTTTCAGACGTGACCTTTCCATGAATTTGAAAGCAAAAAACTAATCATTAAAATTTTCCTCTAAAGATAGACAACCTACATAGTAATTATTATAAGTTTACATAATCTTTGTTCAAAAAATATATTTACATAGCTACAGAAACCACTTTATGTTAGACATCTACCTACTCAAAAGGAAAATATCTTCAAAGGAATTAAGTATACAGGTAAAAAAAAATTATGAGTGGTAGTTAGGCACTCCATGTACCTTTTATAATTTATACATAAAAGTATATTAAAACTTAATCTAAAGCCACGGTTTTTTTTTGTAATCTAGTTTGCTTAGATACCTACCTTTTTTAATATCCCTGAAAAAGAGGCATCAAATAGGGATGATGTCTGACTAAAGAAAATATGATTCTGTTTAGTCCGTCAGTTAGATTATCGAAAAATATTGGATTGGATCCGTGTTTTTTGTTTTATAAAATTAATAAAAATTGACGAAGGTAAAACGTGTCAAAGATCATGAGTAGGGGGCTTGTGACGTCACATTTGAGTAAAAAATTTACTCATATATGACGTCACACGAGTTTTCGACGCACTGTATCGTCTTCATTTTTTGTTTACGTGAAAAAAGAAAAAATATGTGTACAATATTTTTTGGAAATCTATCTGACGGACTAATTAGATTTTTTTGTCATCTACCCTATTATACACAAAGAAACTGTTCTTTACATGGAGGTACCGTAAACAAAAGAAATCGTCAAAATCGCTTTTGTGGGTAGGTCAAGTGAGACGAAAATAATTCAGGGTGTTGTTAAAAATGTGCCTACACGGAGACCTTTACGTAGGGGCCGATAAAAATAGCATCAAGATTCAAAAGGTTACAGGAAATTACGTAATTTAAAAATTCCAAGACCTTTATAAAGAAAATCTATTTTTATTTCAGATCAACACAAAATTGGTGAAAAGCGATACTTATGTAAACATTTTTTCAACCTGAATTTTGTTACGAGGGGCACCTTAATAAAAATGTAAATCCAGTCGAGACGAGCGTGTTTAGACGTCTGCCGTTCTTTCATCCCCAAATAATAAGTCACCCCCTGCAGAACCCCTGCCTTTTTATTTCCGGACTATTTGCAAAGTGATTTCATTTCTTGTTAAAAGTTAAATTTCTGTTTTTTGGAGCGACGGGGGATTCCGCTGAATTATTATTATTATTCTTGTTAGTTTCCTGTCAATGTCTGTCAATTCGATTACAAGTGGAAGATGTATTTTTAAGTAATTTATGAACTCTGCGTGTTTTTAGGGAAATAGAAGTATTTTTTTCTGTTTATTGTTTAATCCTAAATTTCAAAAAGATATCGGTAGCAAATGAAAATCTCATAATCAAGAATCATTTATGTGCTTAAAAGATATGTAAAAATGGTGGTTATGACACAAACCAAATTGTTCGAGGCATAAGCAAGGAATACAAACAAAATATCATCATATTTTCGAAAGAAAATTTTAAGGTTTTCTTTGGTTTTCATTCAAGCTTCAAATTGAAATATCAAATGTTTTAAGATTTATCTATTCACACGTATCAACATCCATTTATTGTTTCAAAGCTTTTCACTGTATTCAAATTAAAATACAGAAAAAAATCCCTGTTCACAATACAATTCCCTCTTCAGCACTTTATCTCAACATTTGTCAAGTGTTACCAAAATCCTTTTTAAGCTTTGACTATATTGTTCTTTTTTGGCAAACGAATTTAATTATGCGAAGTAATTGTAGGATCAGTACGGCTTTCGTGTCTAACTTATGGTGTCGACCTAGTTCTAGCTGTTTTCGTGTCCAATTTTAATTCAACATCGCGTTATGCCTACCTACTTTGCTGAAATACGCTTCAAGGCTAATTTATGAAAGTAGTGCCACTATACTTATATTACGAGCAAATTCGTATCTGACCGTGCCACCGCTTTGGGCCATATCAGAGTACCAGCACTGAGTTTTTTTTAATGTCACAGCATTATGCTAAGCCTTCTGGCCTCGTACAGGAGGTATTCCTTTGTTTTTTTGTTTTGTCCTGCGCGAGGTTAATGAATACTTTGTCTTTAATAATAATAATAAATATCGCTGGGCATTACACACAGCGCCATCTAGTGCCACACTAAGCAACGAGGCTTGTGTCGTGGACACCAGAGAGTTGATATACTACATAGATACTAAGGAACAGCTAAGATGATGACCGTAAACGAAGCAAAAGGAGTATGCATGTAAGGATCACAGACAGGTCACGTTTTTAAATTTCTGCTAATGGCCATTGGATAAAGGTGTCTGTATACTCGTATGTAGGTATATTATTATGTAAACAGTTAAGTTATAAAGATCATCATACTCCCAATTAACCTTACCCAGTGTTTATGTAAACATACACAAAGATGAAAGTCTCCAAAAATTGGAAACTCTCAAAATTCATAGCATTCCGTCTCGAAGATTACTCTCGGTAAAAGTAATATGAGGGTAACAAGGGACAACAAAATTAAAGACTATGAAGGTATGAGTACGTAGGCAGTATCTTAAAATGTTGCCAATAAAGAGAAAATCGTATAAGAAGTAATTACGTTTCTTTATAATAGGCATGACGACAGTATCAAAAAATTGCAAATCTATTTAGTCCGTCAGTTAGAGTATTGGTAATTAATGGACACGTATTTTTTGTTTTTGTAAATTAATGAATATTGACAAAGATAAAACGCATCAAAACTCGGGAGTGGGGGCTCGTGACGTCAGAACTAGCTAAAAATTATACCATGGCGTGACATATTGAGAATTTTAAAAGCGTCGTATCTTCGTCAATTTTGGTTTACGTAACAAAAGAAAAAACACGGGTCAAATATTTATTGATAATCTAAGTGACTAATTAGATTTAATTGTCGTCTCGCCTATTCTCAAACGTAAGACTGTGTGAAGTATAATAAGGCAAGGAAGGAGATATCTGATGAGATGACAAATAATAGAGAAGTATGGAAGAAGAAAACATGATGCGTAAACCATGGGCAATAAAAAAAAGATTCAGATTTTATAGTGTTTGATATTGACATCGTATTGTGATAAATGTTACCACTATTTTACAAAACAGCAATATAGGTTTGCAACACTGACACAAAACACATACCCTAACGATATAAAGGTGCAGAACAAAGCACTACGTGTCGTATCCCGAGATAGATAGCAATCGCTTTGATCCCAATTGCTATCCCCATTAATTGGAGATGATGCAGATAGCGCTTTCAGCGTGGTTTCGTTTGCGTTGCGTTTTAAAGATTATGCTGATGGCCTCCATGTTTGTTTTAAAATTGGGTTACGCATATTACAAAAAAGAGCGATTAAAATAGTTACAAAAAACTCGTTGCCATAGAACAGAAGAATTTTTTGGCAGGGATGCGCTGTTGGTAAATATTTTTGTGCTTTTTTCAACAAAACATTTTCCCGATTTTTGTAACGCGCCAAAAGATCCTTGTGCTTACACCTGCCCTATGTCTGAAAAGGCATATTTATGTTGAAGACGCACATACACAGGACATGAGTAGGTACCCATGCAAGAATCAAGAAGAACCCATAAAGACATTCAATTTCCTGAGAAATTGTAAATGTTTGTAAAAACCTCTAAATAATGAAAAAGAACAAAATACATTTTAAAGAGTCATCTTCTGTGTAATAAAATTTCAAGTTATGCCATTAAGATATTGAAAGGAGCATAAAATGTGAGTCAAAGCGGACACTTAAAAACTTGTCTTCGTTCAAATTACGATGGCTGCTTATGAAAATATTCTGTCTATGTTAATAGATATTTATGTCACAGACATTATAATAAAAGAAGCACTTTTACATGTAAACATGTAGTGGCACTACAAAACAACAACATATACGAGTATTAGTATAAAAAGTAGTGCAGAAACCATAAATATTCCCAAATGAAGAACTAACATCAAAATTCAAATTAAAGGCTATAATTATAGAAAACCGGCCAAGTGCGTGTCGAGCCACGCGCAGTGTAGGGTTCTGTAGTAGCCCGTTATATTTTAGATTTTGTTTTTAATGCAAGTCTTCACCCGTTATAAACAAGCAACCACTTCATCTTAGTCACTTTATAGGATTTATTCTAAGGATTTTGTATTTGGAATAAAATTACCCAACACCCTAGTTCAACGAGTATTACTGCTAAACTAATTAAGTTATCTTAATCGCCATAGTTTTCCTTCAAAGTTCATGAAATGCACTATTATCATGATTTTTTCCCGAATTTTCAAGCCCGCAGTTTAGCTTGAGGGGGAAAATTTGCACTTTAAAGTTTCATATTTCATTAATAGAGCATTAAATCAAAAAGTAGTATTATTAACCCTTAGTAGTCATTATATATATTTTATATAGTCTAAGTAGTCATTTCAAAAGACCTATTCAACGATACCCCACACGATGGGGTAAACGACGGAAAAAAAATCATTCCCACTTCACATGTAGGGGACAACACCCTAAAAAAAAATATTATCCAAATTTTATTTTACCATGTCGGCGTTATTGATATACACACCTTTACAAAATTACAGCTTTCTAGTACTAACGGTCTCTTAGCAGAAACTCGGACAGACAGACAGGCAGACAGACGGACACGACGAAACTATAACGGTTCCTTGTCAGGACTACGGAACCCTAAAAACCCGACAACAACTGTCGGGCAGTAGCATATCAGACACAACACTCGTCTGGTCGTTGGATCCTCCCTTTTCTATTGGGGATGAAGAACTTAACATTCTGTTCTTCATACCCACATACATACATAGACTCACGTCTTTTTCCAGAAACAAGAGGAAAAATATTGCAACGTTAATTGTAATTTATTTTATTTAATATATTTAAATCATTGTCTAGTCCAAAAATATTTGCATATCGATATCATATAAATGTGTCTGCGCTAACGAATTCTGTAGGTACCAACTTTCACACATACCACATTTAGAGCAAGTAAATTAAATAAATATTGCTGGAAATTACACACAGCGCTATCTAGTGCCACACTAAGCAACGAGGCTTGTGTCGTGGACACCAGATAGTTGATATACTACATAGATACTTTTTTGTTTTTAAATACATCCTAGAGATATAAACATCCATGACTCTGAAACCAATGTCCATGCTCATCACACAATCCGGGACCCTAAGAACGTAAGGCAGCCTCACTACCGCTGCGCCATTTGGGTCGTCAAAATTATTGTAGCTTGGAATCGTATACATATACGGTTGCATTTCAGTTACTGAGCTCGCCTTTCTGTGAGAGGGGTTGTGTCACCCTTACATCGTATTATTTTGTAATTATGCAATAGTTTTGCCTAAAATAATAACGCAAGTTTACGAAACCAACTCAAAGGCAGGACTTCAAAGATTTAATCGGCATTAACACCACAACAAGGCCTTTAATTAAAAACAAACCGACCTTACACCTCCTTTATTGAAACTGTTTCGTACAGACGCTAGCATTGAGCACGAAACTGTCAAATTTTCCTAATTAACCTTGAACCTAATGCTTTAGTGATAAAGTTGAAAATCTATTAAATAAATTTGACAGATTGTAGTACCTTTATGTCCTGGCGTTGTGGCGTCTGTATATAAATTCAAATTAATTTGTCAATGTGTCAAGCATACTTTCTCTACCTCGGCTAGAAGTAAAATTGCCAATTTCCAAGGGGTGTCACCGGACGATGCGACACCCATGCTCACCCATCCATTTTAAAACAATCAGGTGCATTTGATAAATAAATAAATAAATAAATATTGCTGGACATTACACACAGCGCCATCTAGTGCCACACTAAGCAACGAGGCTTGTGTCGTGGGCACCAGATAGTTGATATACTACATATATACTTTTTGTTTGTAAATACATACTTATTATACATATAAACATCCATGACTTGGAAACAAATGTCCATGCTCATCACACAAACATTTGCTCCAACCGGGATTCGAACCCGGAACCCTAAGAACGAAAGGCAGCCTCACTACCGCTGCGCCATTCGGGTCGTCAAAAAGCGTAGATGACACAACAAAATATAATATATGATATATGATATGATAAGGACGTGACAGCCCTAGCTCAGGATAAGTGAAAAAGTATGTACTATACGTATTTGGAGTAAGTAGACCCAGGTGTGTTTCTATTTCAATGTACCTATAGAATGACAATCGACAAGGAAAAGGTTTTCAATTCAAAGATTACGTGAATTGGATTCTTCAGTCTCTTTTGTCACTTCCTCGATTCCGTTATAGTATCTGTAAATGCACGAGGACACAGTCAAATAGCAAATCGGTGATTGATCATACAATTTTGTATGATCAAATGTGAGTTTGTTTGACAAATATTACGTATTGTGTGACCTAATTAAAGAGCTTTCCTTTTCCCCACTTAAAAGAAAACACGGGACCCAAATATCCCTGTAATGTGACAGTAAAAACCTTTTAAAATTAATTATTTAAAAAAAGAATACACATTGTATTTAAAAACAAAACAAAATACAGCCAGTAACAAACGCAACCACACGATCTTACCACAATCTCGCTTCAAAGTGAACTTAATTCTTTCATCGTTCGCTCCTGTCATGCCACGTCTACGTAGATTACAATTAATTACTCCTGACGAACTTCCCGACGCGTCAGCCCGATATAATTACCTTAATAACCCTTGAGCGGCTCAGCCAAAAATTAAGAGCAAAATAAATCAGTTATTTAATAAACACAGCCCTGTTAAGAACGGTTTAAGTTGGCTTAGCGCATATCAAATAACTTTTATTGAGGAATTTGCGCAGTTTCTCGTTGTAAGTTTCTTTGAGAATTCTCGCTAAATAGCGTTTTCGAGTTCTTGTTTTTCAAATTCAATTAAGGTTTTTTTTGGATTTAAGAAAGTTTGATCCAGGTTTTTAGAGTACTTTAGGAATAAGGCAGCTGAACTAAGAATCTTGATGCTTCAATAAGATTATTAAATTAATACAAAAGTTTTCGGTGAACCTCAATTATCGTAGTACTCCGCCCAAAAGAACCTCTTATTTCCAGGTAGGTACTCCTTCTCCTGCGCCACCTCCTTTTTTTTTAAATCGTCCATCTTTTCAATCAAACACAATGCGTTTTGTGGAATACTCTTTGTGCTGTTAAAAGTGTGGTCTAGATAGAATATCTCAAATCTTGACATAATTAGTGACCTACCTATATTCTCGGAATCAATTTAAAAAGAATTCATTAATACCTATAACTTGCTTACTAAAACTTTAGTTTCCTTACACCACACGATAATCATGAATTTAATGATACCTACTCATACCAACAATAATAGGCGAGACGACAAAAAAATCTAATTAGTCCGTCAGTTAGATTATCAAAAAATATTTGACCCGTGTTTTTTCTTTTGTTACGTAAACCAAAATTGACGAAGATATGTCGCTTTTAAAATTCTCAATACGTCACGCCTAGGTATAATTTTTAGCTAGTTCTGACGTCACGAGCCCCCACTCCCGAGTTTTGATGCGTTTTATCTGTTGTCAATATTCATTGGTTTACAAAAACAAAAAATACGTGTCCATTAATTTCCAATACTATAACTGACGGACTAGATAGATTTGCAATTTTTAGACACTGTCGTCATGCCTATTCTAAAGGGACTAATCTGTACAGGTTTCAAACCCATTTCTACTTCTGACGTCAGAAACACTAACACACTTAGTTCGCCATTTCTAGTTCAGAAAGCTAACGAAACGAAATAAACACGCAATGTCCTGACCTTCTACATCTGGTCGCATTATCCAGCAATCGGGGCTAAAAGCCGACTTGGTAGCGAACTAACGTAGCGTCTAAACAGTTCAACAACAAAATATCAACCTGCCACGAACATTCTCAGGTTGAGCGGTCCAAAATCGTTGTAACATCGATATATCGATATACCTATTCGATATAAATTAATGGTCTGCCAGTGGCAGGCGGGTTAAGGGTTTCGCATTCAGTTGAATACGATATTTCAGGCTTTGTGTTGTTACATACAATGTTAGCCCTGTTTTGTGGATGATGGGCTGTGTTACATTTTGTTTGGGTGAGTAGATGCAGGCTTAACCTTCGCATGGAAGGAATTATAAAATCTTTGTGGGTTGTTGGGTGGAAGTAGCCGTAATTGTTTTTGCTGTCTACATTGTTTTAATTCCGTTTCCAAATGTCATAAAACACCGATGGAAAACAAGACGATAACCTAAAAGGCCTGCTTGTGAGAAAAGCTCATCATAATTATCATTTCATCCGAAAAACGTCCACTGCTGGATATAGGTTTTCCCCAAGTGTCGCCTCATTGACCGGTCCCGTGCGACTCGCATCCAGCGGATCCCCGCAACCTTCACCAGGTCATCGGTCCACCTAGTGGGAGGCCTTCCAACGCAACGTCTTCCGGTTCGCGGTCGCCACTCCAGAACTTTTCGGCCCCATCGGCAATCCGTGCCCTGCCTGTTTGGCAATTATTCGGGCTACGTCGGTAACCTTGGTTCTCTTGCGGATGTCCTCATTTCTGAGAAAAACTCAATTATACAGAATTTCTTCGTTCTATGAATACCACATTATTGCAAGTGGCGACGGTACACCATGTACAGTGACTGTACATAATTCACCGTACAGTTTGCACTGTGTACTGAAGTGTAGGTACAGTTTTTCGCAAGCTCGGTGCTCTCACGCACTGTGTTAACAAAGTGGAAATTTTTAATTAACCCCTAGATTATAAGGGGTAATTATATCGTGTTTCAGTTTTACTGAAAGTGTTGCGTATCAACTTTAGTGTGTTAGGGTGATTCTAATATCATTGTGAAGTAATTTTCTGGTTTTTGTTTTGTCATGGTGAAAGTATCGGTTGAGAAGATCAACTGATACTTTCCATGGTAAAATACTTATTTCATTTCTCATGCACTAAAAGTACGCATATATAGCCCTACAAAGCGGGGCTAAAGTGACCACTTTAGTCTCTAGGGAGTGAAAAGTAATTGTTTTTTAATTTCCTTCATGTGACATAGATAAACTCAAACAGCCAGTAAATATACTATTATCTGTGAACTGTGGACCATCTTCAATGTGAAAATGATAAGTTTTAGTTCCATGATTTTTCCGCAAAGAAAGTGGCGCCATATGTTTTAAATTGTTAATCTGTGACTGGTTTAGAAAAAAAACCAACCGCAAATATTTTAGAATCTACAAAAACACGTGTAAATATTCCTGGACGACAATTATTTACATGATTACAAATAATTCGAATTGTACAGCTTCAATTAAAAAAATCTTTTGTGATTTTTATTTTTTATAGAAATATTTATTAAATGTTTTTGTACTAAATTGACTATTTTTCTCGCACTCAAAGTGAAAAGTACAATTCGCGCCTTGAGACTAAACGCTAACTTAATATACCCTCGGTTTCATTGATCTCTGGTATATTATGGCTTCGTTTAGTCCCTCGATATAAAATATACTATTATTGAGCTTCATAGGTGATTCCTTACCTCACATAAACTAGAATTAGGTGCTTACGGGTCGGACTATGTCATTGAATCTTCAGACTACTGTTTTCTTCCCTCTCTTTTTAGTGTGTGCGTTCTTCTTTATCTATTTTTCCAATGCTATCTCCTATTTCAATTATTTCAACAAAGCTTTAAAGGCCAGGGCCACACAACTAAGGTCAGAGCAACGCATCGATGTTGAAACTAAAGCGATTTCCCGCCAATTTGCAGCGTAGGCCACGCTGCAAATTACTTCGTTATATTGTTGCAGTTGACGCAGCATTTTGTCGAAACAACACCTTAGGTACCGATACCTTTTCTAGGAAAAAAACAAACTATATACAGGGCGGAATTTTTCAATGCCACCTGGAGGGAAAGTACTCTAAATACTGGAGATTGCAAATTTCACTCAAAGGAACCATTCCTTTATTTTTAAAAAGAAACAAATCTGCATTCACAGATTTTCCAAAATTCGTTTGACACTTTCGGGCATCGAACCCGGGATGGACCGACTAAAATTCGAAAAAATAAAATTATGTATCTTTTTGACATCAATTGATAGGGTCAATCATATGGATCAAATCTCTCTAACAAACATGATAAATTAAATTAAAGGAAAACCATGAATAAAAGTGCTTCTTCTTATTGAATTTATCCCAATGAATTTATAACTGTTCTTTAGATTTCCTGATTTTCCCTTCATTTTTCATTCATTCTTCGTTTTTTTTAACTTTAGTCGATTTGATTCCTGAATGTGGCAAACGAATTTTCGAAACTTTGCGAATGCAGATTTATTTCTCTTTTTAAAAATAAAGGAATGTTTCCTTTGACTAAAAATTGCTACCTCCAGTATTTCGAGTACTTTCCCTGCAGGTGGCATTGAAAAATTCCACCCTGTATGAGGCAACATCACCTAGATTTTTGTCTGTTGTTTCGCATGTAAGTCAAAAACTATATAGGTGATTGACGTGTTTTTCAGTGTGAATTTCAAGAAGATTTTTTAATACGTCCTAGTGGTGTCGTACAAGTAAAAGTTTAATTGTAACTACTAACTAACATTTCTACCAAATCGATGTTTGTGTTTAAAGTTTCACACCTCTGTTTTGTAAACTGATTTAGACAGTAATGTAAAGTTACACAACACATAACATCACGATTGTTATCCCGAAGGGCTAGGCAGAGGCATGCCTACACTTCGCCAGTTATGATTAAGTCCAATGTAATAGGGGGCGAGCCTATAGATCGACAGTGGCTGCTACTGAGAAGTTCCTGAAAGAAAAATCCAGTAACACTTTGACCGACCTGGAAATCGAACCCCATACTCAGCTGTCGCTTGCGACCGCCTGGTCTACTGACTAAAGAGGCAGTCAAATAACAATAAATAAATAAAACACCTTAACCAAACAACCATCTCTTAAAAAAACACCTACGACTACTTTATATAAATTCTATAAAACCGTTCTTTATGAACTCAGTAAAAGGAACGAAAATGTTAACTTGGGTCACTTCACTAATTGCACTAATTACCTACTCCGTTTTTATATCTGTCCGTGAAAGAGCGTAATTTATTTTTCCTTTTTGTAAAGCTAATTTATGAATCATTTTTCTGGGTCGACCTGCAGTGCTGGTAGGTTTAAAAACCGCATTTTTGCTTCATGTTCAGGCTTTAGTTTGTCTGGCTTATTGCCAGTGGTATTGTTTCTTGAAAATACTGTTTTTTTTTTACTTTTTCTTAGCACGTCGTTAGCAAACATGATAAAATAAGTAAGAAGAAGAATCTCTGCCGCAATTACTTGTTTCTCTTTTTACAGTTTTTTGTTGCTGTAGTTTTAGTTATTTCAGATTATTTAATCGTTATAATGTTTAGTTAGTTTATTAAATAAAGAAGTACCTAAATGTTATCTCCAGTTTATAGTCATCATTCACAGCCTGATTCCACCCTCCACTAATAGGATCATCTAAATCTTTTTTTTTTTTAATTTTTTCCCTCAACTAAATTTATGAAAAATTAAATTTTCTCAATTTCTATTTCACCAAAAGATTTAATCAACCGCCCTTTAGCAGTCAGAACCATTTCTTACGCATCGCGAAAAGATCCCAAAAATGTACCAAAGTGGTCCAATTATATCTCCGAGTTAATAGTTCGTTTAGCTTCGATAATAAATTCAGAAAGGTTTCCAAGAGAAAGCTTTTCGTATACATTATTCAATTAATAGGACAGGATCGGACTCAATGTCCGAAATTCACAAACATTTCGGGAAAAGAAGACGTTTGTCTGTAACGGCCCTAAGATTTATTCCATTACGATTGTCACTCAATTAGTTGTTTTTATTTTTAGTACCTTTTTGCTAAATAATTCTTATAAAACTGATGTCTGTAAGTCGGGATTTTTTACTGACACTTGCTGGAGACTGCCTAGAGAACTTTGTGATGATTATTAAGCATGTATGAACGAAACACAAGGAGTACTTTCAATTGTGGCGTCATGCATGTAGTTTCTGCCTATCCCCGTCGGAAAATGTGTGATTATTATATTTCAGACAAAACAAATCATTTTCATGTTTTGTAAAGCACACATACTCGTACTAAAAACGCAAACAGTATTTTATAACAACTATACCGGGTAATTTTTTAAACCTTGGCAATACTTTAAGGGCGTGTAGTACTCGTGAAAATGCACAACTTTTACTGTTGGACCGACCATGAAATCGCAAAAAAATATCAGCTGTTGCTTACATTTTATCGAGTTACGCGACCAATAATGTATTATAGAACACCTGCTATTTTTTTCTCCTTCCTTAAAGTATTGCCAACGTCTAAAAAAAAACAACCGGACTATACCTACCGATGATCTTACAACATATTCATAAATCCGACAAACTTCAGTTGGAAAACATTTCCCATTGTTATCAAGATAGAACAGTTAAGTAATGGCCATGTTATTTATGAACCCGTGTCGCTTCAAGTTCATGATTGATAAGGTTGCGGTCAAGGTCACGCGACTTATGAGGAAAACTATCCGTAAACAAGCTCGCCACGTTTACAATTATGAATTGTTTCGATCCATTTGCTTGAAAGACATCATTACATGGAGACCCAAACGAGAGACGATTTTAACTTTAAAAATAAAATCCTTACTGTTTAAAGACCTTTAATTAAATATTATTACGTTTCACGGGACGAATTCATAAACTACACTGACCTGCAAAACTAAGTATCACACATTAAAAATTTCAATTTTTTCTAAATTATAATAAAATAAGCAGTACCTTTGTGCTCTTCTATGTTAATATATTGTTCTGTAAAGTATTTTGTGTGTTCATAAATAAATAAATAAATAATAATATAAAATTTAAAATAAAAAAAACGTTTTATACCACGTTACCGACTATGAATTTTTTATGTACAAAATTAAACTCTTTTTCGAGTCCTTTTTGTTTCGAAAGTATATTTTGAGTCCTTAAAAAGTTATTGCAATTTTAAAAGTGTGATACTTAGTTTTGCAGGCCAGTGTATAAATGTGTTCTTCCCTTCTTGTCAACCGTTACGATGACAACTGCTTTTTTTCTTTCATAATATGATTTTTCAAGCATTCCTATCAAAATTCATCCGCATTTTCTTTGTTCTTCCTCTCCTTTCGCATATACCTATTGTAATTGGTTCTGTATTACATTGGAAACTATACAGCTGTTAACTATCTGTTATTATAGCTTTTGGTTCTCAGTTAATAAATGAACAATTAAATAAATATGAAAAATAACATTCATCATTCTTGTAATCAAACGTCTCTAAATATTCTTTAAATCTAAAAACACACACTGAAGATTATTAGCCCTACATTAACAAAGATAGTTAACTTAACCCACGTAACTTAACCGCAATAAGCAAACTCCCCACGATTCATGTCGGCACCAGGCTAACATAATATACGAAGAGCACGAAGGCATCCTTTTCAGCGAAAGTAAACTAATATAAAGGCTCCGGTCAAACTATTAGCTGACATTAGTGACGGTAATGCGGGGCTATTAGGGCGATCCATAGATGGGCCGAAAGTTAATAGACGTTAGCATAATGTTTTAATGGATGATATTTCTGAATTTTGTTATGTTTTTTGGGCTCTATTAAGTATGACATAATTATGTAATTTAAAAGGTCGTATATACGAATCGTCTTTTTTGCTATCCCTTTTTCAGGTTTCGGGTCTAACAGGATTCAGTCATAGCTGATGCTTGGAGCGAGGTGATCCGACAGAGAACCAGAGTTGTGGACATGGCTCACAGAATAAGTAAGCTGAACTGGCAAAAAAGTTTTCACTAAGACTTAGCGACACCTAAGTGCAATGTCGGATTTTCAACATTCACGTTAAATTCAACAGTGCGAAAACGTTTAGCGGGCCTACCATGACGTCTTAAAGCAGGATCGTTTTAATTGCGTGCGAGTGAGGGAAAGTGATGGCGCTAGACGTCCTCTATAGCTCCGTTTCTAGGCCACCAGGTCTCAACCAGTATGAATGCTGTAATTAGCTTAGCAACCTGCATACCTGGAACAATGCCTAAAGACTTTATCTCGCCTTTTCCAAAACCCACAAATAATGCAAAAGATGGACATCCATAATTATTTTCCGGGTACAGCAAACGCACATCCATGGGTACCACCTAACGTAGAACTGAGTTGCAATAGAATCAAAAGCCAGCTTATACTGGTTTTCATACCAAGTCCAATAAAAAGGGTGCTTCGAAAAAATCCCCAAATGAATGTCCAAGAACACTTCAACACAAACACTTATCTTTTACGAGTATTGTGTTAGTATGTACATAAGTACTGTAAACATAGTTTTACGTCATGCTCGGATTCTAAAACTAAAAGGCACTTTTATGAGAAATCCGCAACCTAGACCGAAGTGGACATAAAACAAATGCTTTTAGGGTTCCTTTCACTACACTAGAACACAAATGTATTTACCCTAGATTTTAGGAACCAAATAACCATAGATTATACAGACTAGTTCCTAGGCGTAGACAAATGGCAATTGCTTTCAAAGCTTTTCATATTTCTGCAAAAACTTTCAATATGATTAAAATGATCTTAATCTTAATTGACTGCCTCGTTGGACGAGTGGTCACAAGCGCAACTGCTGAGCATGAGGTCCTGGGTTCGATTCCCGGGTCGGGCAAAGTGTTATTAGGTTTTTCCGTCAGGAATTTCTCAGTAGTAACCACGGAGTCTGAATTTGTGTCTGGTTGATGGCAAATAAATAGGCTAGCCTTCTGTTACATGGGTCTTGAAAAAAACTTCACTGGCGAAATGTGGGTTTACTATTAGGTGCATACACCTCTGCCTGTAACCCTTCGGGGAGTTATCACGCCTGTAAACGCGTGATGTGTACTAAAAAAACCGGCCAAGAACGAGTAGGGCTCGCGCACCGACGGTTCCGTACAAAGTTTTTGAAGGACAAACTTAACTTTGCTGTTCGATCAACAAGATCAAGTTCTTGATCTTTTTCTTTGTTGATCCCTAGAAACGGCTATTGCACCAACCACAAATAATAAGTTTGTAATAGTTAAATGTTTTTTTTTTTTGTTATTAAACTACATATTAACGGTTTTTAGATTTTTCCCTGTACCTTGCTTTTTGCCAAATTTCGTGATTCTAAGTCAACCCAAAACCTATAAGGTACTTCCGGATGACCTAGAATTGTCAATTTTGGTTAAAAGCAAGGTCTTACAGCACAAGTAAGAAAAATAAAAAAGTTGAAAATTAAAGGTAAATTTTGGAACTTACAAGTTTTTGAAATATAAATTTGCCCATATCTTTTTATCGTGTTAACTCAGGACCTTGATTTTTATAAACCTAATAGGAACTATAGACCTCAGTATCTGGTATAAATGCAACTTGCTAGGTCTACCCGTTCCTGATTAAATCGGTAGTGACAGACGGACAAGAAAGTGATCTTATAAGGGTTCCTTTTCTTATCATTTGAGTTACGGAACCCTAATTATCTTATTTTAGATGTCAATACGTTTTTACCTGTGTAATTTTCCCTAGTCCCAATTTTGTTCCTTTTTTACCAAAATACTTAGTGCCTATCAAAGAACCCACAGCCTCTGACTACTGAGGAAGCTCAAAATGGAACGTAGCAAAGAAGGTTTAAAAAAGTAAATCCAGCGACTGGCCGAAATTGCGGTAGAAAAAAAAACAGTTTAAAAAAGAAATGTATCGAAATACGCCTCACTCGGACCGCTTCACACCCCGCTTTGACGATTTTTTATTTAGCTAAGAGCTAGAATGGGTTTGCCACGGGCAGAACATTTTTTATTTTTTATTTCGTCGTTGTGCAAGATGTCTGTTTAACCTTACTTGCAAAGGTAAAAGCCTGTCATATTCCCACAGTTAGGATATAGGTCCTCTTTGTGTTACGACACGCGGGTCCTGTACAATATGTTCATGTTCGAATTTTTATGTTCGAAATTTTCGGTTCAGGACAACTCGCCAGTTACTTCACAATGTTTGCACAGTTAAGTGTATTGGTATTGAAGCTAAAAAATATTCAACCTAGTCAAGAAGGCTGGTAAGCTGTGCCATCGTTGATACTGTGTAACAATGGCCTACAATCTTGAACCAGAAGATATGAAAATTCGGTCGAGGTCGTCTGGACTGTTACCAAAACCAGTTCTTGTATATTTTGTTGTGTCATCTACGCTTTTTGACGACCCAAATAGCGCAGTGGTAGAGAGGCTGCCTTACGTTCTTAGGGTCCCGGGTTCGAATCCTGATGGGAGCAAATGTTTGCGTGATGAGCATGGACATTTGTTTCCGAGTCATGGATGTTTATATGTATAATAAGTATGTATTTACAAACAAAAAGTTTCTATGTAGTATATCAACTATCTGGTGTGTCCACGACACAAGCCTCGTTGCTTAGTGTGGCACAAGATGGCGCTGTCTGTAGCGTCCAGCGATATTTATTTATATAGGTATTATTTTTTTTGTAATTCAACTATTATATCCCTCAACTTACAAGATTAAGAAGAATATGTCATGTGTAGATTTTGTAATACTACGTTCAATCTCTCGTTTTTGTGTATAAGATTTTTTATTTCAAAACAGTCTAACAAAAAGGAAGTAGGATCAAAAATGTCTTTATCAAAAAAAAATGCTATTCCTTTCTTCCTAAACTTTTATTAAAACAACAAAAAAGAGCATGGGGTTTTATACATATTGAACGAATGACAAACACACAAATAAAACAGCAAGCAGATTCCATTATTACAAGGCAGTGTCGGAAAAGGTCGACGAGTGACACCGGGCGACGCCGCCGCCGACGCGCGACAACTAACCCTGGATTATCTTGGATATAGGAATTCCAATAATATTTCACTAACCGCCCACTGTGGGGCGAATTGTGGTGCAAGTTAATGGGGACTAGGAAACAATCAAAAAGGTATTTAAATAAAACTTTGGTATTCTTCTTCTTCTGTCGATGAACTCAAATTGTGTAAGACCAGTATGTAAACACCAGGATAGCTCTATCATTTGCTTCGATTCGATTTTGATAGGTGCAAGTGGTTGAAATCAAATCATAAAATCACATAAAGATTTTAATTACTGTTTTTTTTATTTAATAAAAAAGTTATTCAAAAACAAAATTGGATGATTAATTTTGCGCCACCTTGTAGTAACTAAGTATAAAATAAAGGTGTGACCAATAAAAACCTTATACCTAAATTCAAACGCCCAAATCCTTTTACTCACACCTCAGCATTAGGGCAGCGCGGACTATCAAACAGTGGACCTTTGCATTCGGAAATCTGGCTGGCTTTGACGTCCCATTAATTTGTGCAACTTCCGCCCACCGGCTTTTAGATTGGAGATTAATGTTGGCCAATTCGATTTACATTTGGCACAACTTCTGGACTTTAAAGTTCGAGATGAACGCTGACCAATACAAGTACTTAGCAATTGATTGGAACCAATATGTTGGTGATTTGGGCAATCTGCGACACTTGGAATTAGTTATCTGAGGCGTTTAATAAATAAATAAAAAATAATAAATTAATATCGCTGGACATTACACACAGCACTATCTAGTGCCACAATAAGCAACGAGGCTTGTGTCGTGGACACCAGACAGTTGATATACTACATAGATACTTTTTGTTTGTAAATACATACTTATTATACATATAAATATCCATGACTCGGAAACAAATGTGCATTGCTCATCACACAAACATTTGCTCCTACCGGGATTCGAACCCGGGACCCTAAGAAGGTAAGGCAACCTCACTACCGCTGCGCCATTCGGGTCATCTTATAAAAGTATTTTTCACTTTAACCAACAATATTCACATATTCATCTTAACATCACGCCTGTAATGCCAGAACGGTTAGCCAGAGGTGTACCTATAGTACAACCACATTTCGCCAGTATGTTTAAGTCCCGTGTAATAGGTAGGGGGCGAGCCTATTGCCATCAACCGGACTCCATGGCCGCTACTGAGAAATTCCTGATGGAAAAACCCAATAACACTAAGCCCGACCCGGGAATCGAACCCAGGACCAGGCAATATTATCACATTTAATTACAAATAAACTTTCAGAAGCAGTCATGCTCGGTGATTTTCAGTCGATTTATTTTCTAAAGTCTTTTCTTACCAATCCACTTGATTGACTCCCTATAATAATGATAACGTCTGGCATTCCATTGGAATCGTAATGAAATTCGATCCCACCGTAAGCACGTTACCGATACATTTCACTCAAACGATATCAACCAATACACCCACTTGGAATTCTCCCAACCTTCAGGAATCGTAACGACATATAAAACATCGTACGCAACGTATTTGCTCACAATCCGTTCAGAAATTAGCATTCTCCCTTCGTCCCATACGTATAAAATCCTAAATCAATAAAGTCTAAAATGGTACACGAATGTGAGGTCACACAAAAGTACAGGCTTGCAAGATTGAATTTCTCTGGTCCATTCGGCTGAACAAAACACTCAATTTGAGATCAAGCACTTTTTTATTGGCCCAATCTACCGCCTTAATTCGAAGTGTAAAGGAACTTTCGTTATTTAAAAGCGGATTCTGGACGTCTTTATTTAATTCTTTGGATGTTTCAAACAATGTTTGTTTATTTATTGATATTAATTAAAAAAGAACAAATACCTACAAAGTATGTGGTTTTTGCTTAGTTTTACTTTAGTTTGATGGCAGCACTTTCGTATATGAGAATAATGCAGCAAAAACTAATTTTGCAAAGTATCCGTCTAATTTAAGTTTCGTTTGTCAAAGTTATTTTATTAGATCTAGATCTGACTGGAGGCCAAGGTTTTCGCATAGTTTCTATTCTAGTTCGCCATATTATTATGCATGTTTGGAAAATTCAAGTACTTAGGTGTTTTTAGGTGTTTTGGTTTTAAATAATAACGTCGGTCTGAAACTTAATGAAATAACAAGGTTCAAATCAAATCAAACCATTTATTTCTTTGCAAACATGGGTAATTGGTACAAAGATGTTTTCATAAACGCTTATGTCATTTCTACTAACTACCTATATATATAATTAATTAAAAACGATTAATAAACTAAAATAAATAAACTTAAATAAATAAGCTCTCAACAACCATAAAAAGTCATCGAATGTAGTTGCTGTGGCTGAAATTGTCTAAATGGAATAGGCCAATTTTCACCATAAATAAATTGCAATTTATTTAGATTTTAGTTTTAGAGTTTTAGAAAATAATGGACACGTATTTTTTGTTTTTGTAAATCAATGAATATTGACAAAGATAAAACGCATAAAAACTCGGGAGTGCTCGTGACGTCTTAACGCAATAAAAATTATAGCATTGCGTGACGTATTGAGAATTTTAAAAGCGTCGTATCTTCGTCAATTTTGGTTTACGAAACAAAAGAAAAAATAAGTGTCAAATATTTTTTGATAATCTAACTGACGGACTAATTCGATTTTTTCAGGACCAGGCTTATTCCTTGCTTGCTTCAGTGTTCCCAAGTTCATATGATATATTTGATCTATCTAAGTCGTGTAGGCTTCTTTTGGGTTAGCTCGTTCCATCGTCGACCTCATCGCTGTCCTCAGGACAAGATTGACGTCAAGAGTAGGCCCAAGTAAGATATTTTTTTTTTTCTATTGGATATATATAAATACTACATATTTTGTGAATATTTCAAACGTCGTGTTGCCGTTATTCATATCGAGCAAAAAAATCACGTTTGTTGAATGGGAGCCCTTAAATATTTATTTTATTCTGTTTTTATTTGTTGTTATTTATAGCGGCAACAGAAATTTCAACTGTCTAGCTATCTCGGTTCATGAGATACAGCCTGGGTGACAGTCAGACGGACGGACGGGCAGTGGAGTCTTATTTATTTTTATTTATGTACGGAACCCTAAAAATGAGCTCTCCATCATCATATTCACCAATAGTTCCAAAAAAAATGGCGCACATATTCATAAGATAGAAAACAAACACAGTACAAAGCAGTAGTATACTAACAAAGGAGTGCTCAACAAAGGATATTTGCTTCAGAATCAGGATTACAGGACGATATTATTTTTTTCTGTGAGCAATCTACAAAAATCTTGGAAATTGAATCAGTGCAGATAAGATCACTTTTTTCCATTACAAAGTGGGCGGGATCCACCTCGATCGAGGGAGATTAGAATTTAATAGGGTATATTAATTTAATGGGTGAATTAATTTTTGCGGAGGTAACCACGGGTTTTTGGGCTTGGTCATTTCGAGGAAAGCTTATATAGTTTGGAGAGCAAATTGAGTTTAAATCTTGAGGTATTTAGATTAAGGTTATTTTTAAACAAGAGTTTTAAATTCCTATTTTATTTACAAGATGTATTATTAAGCCATCTCCCAAATACCGCTGTATTATGTATATAATACCCCTGTATTTATTATTTTGTTAGGAATAATGAATATTAGTATAGAAGTGTACATAGATCTAGCGAGATCGCTAGATCTATGTACACTTCTATACTAATATTATAAAGAGGTATTTGTTTGTAAGTGTGTATCCTAAGGGGGTAATCTCCGAAGCCAATGATCCAATTATCACTGATAGAAAGATATATTATTCTTGGGTGCAATAATAGGCTGTACATTTTATTTTCTCAAACATGCATGGAAATATTGTTATAGGCTTATTAAATACTCTTTGATTGGATCTCTTTTATCATTCTTGGCGTATCAAAATAAGTCTCTTTGCTTAGTACAAATTGCGTTCACGTGTCTGTATAGCCATAAATAAATAAATGCGTTTGCCTTTTGGCACAGATGATAAATAGCAAATTGCGGGCAAAGCTCAAAATTCGTCTTGATTTGTTATTTACATACTTAATAAATATAAATTTAATAATTAAAATGAGTTCCAACGATTCAGAGAGTACTCCACCAGATTTAAGATCAGAAGCCAAATTGGCAATGGAACCCAGCGAAGTCAAAAAAAAAATACATGAAGTATGTTTTATTTCCCTGCATTCTTTTTAGAAAACCACTATATATGCCTCGGCGGAAATGGCAATTGCCTGTCTCGTATTAGTGAAGTCCTCACTTACGGCTCGGCCTTCAAACTCATACTCGACCTACAATTGCATATTTCACGGCCTTTGCAATAATGTACTATTATATCATGCTGAGCTATTACATTTTTGCGGACAAAGTCGCGGGCGAAGTGGTAGTTTTCCATAAAGGTCAGGAGGGTGTCCAACTGCCTAGTAACGACCTCTTGACTCACTGCCTGAGAGGACGGGGGCATATTACCCCATTACACTCTCATGATGTTATGTTGGAAAGAAAACATATTACTCGTGACCCTTGTACGGTACATTCGCTAAGGAAGGTAATTTTTATTGAGGGTTAACCGTTAATTACTAGCAGTAAACCTAAATTATATAGATATACAATACACCTCTATCTAATGCTTTGGGGATTAGAGGTGTGATGTATTGTTATGTTAATTAACAGAAATCTTGTTCATATTCCGTTCTTTGAGTACTAAGGTTTAAAAATAAAGCCATGAATAATAACAAAATACGACCACGTATTATTTGAATAGTACATTTTAATAGAATAGGCAATTTTTGTCATTGTAAATTTCAATTTATCTGGCTTTAATTTACGTATAAACTAGAAACTCAATGCAGTCCATATCAAGGTATTTATGCTAGTTTTTTAAATTATTCTTTGTACTAAGGTCTAGATATTAACGCAAAAAATATGTTAGATATACAAGTAACAATAAGGTTTATTGTTAATTGGTAAGACTGGAAACCGACCCCAACGATGCTGGGAAAATACTAGACAGCTGATGCTTAATTTGTTATGACATATTGTATTATTATGTCCACGAAAACATCTGTTAAATGAAGAAAAAAAAACATTAAAACTTTATCCAAACAAACCTTCCATTCATAAAATAACAACAACAGTATAAAAAAATATTCATACTTCAAAAACTTAATACAAAACTACTTACCATACAAAAGCACAAAGCACGATACAACTTAGTTCGCGAGTTGGGCGCCCCACGGACAAGCGCTCGTGCCCGACGATGCGCTACGACTGGCCACCCGCCCCGCTACGAGACTGCTACGACGCTACGGAGGAGCTACGAGCGTAGCTGGCATTTCGGCACTTTTTACTGAAGCAATTTTTTATTTGTTACCTCTCTGTAATTAATGTGTTGTTATTTTTTATTGCTTGCTTGCTTGCTTAAGGTCAAGGTAGAAATTCTTTGAAAAAAAGGACAAACTGTTTTTGTTTTCGTGAACATGATAAGATTGACCTTTGTTAAAATTATCTTGTGTGGGATTATACTGTAATAAAGATAACTATAATGATTGCTAACTGACTACTTTCCAGTTTTAAGTTATCTAGGTATGTCGGGTTTTTTTTATTTTCTTGGTATTTATAGAAAGGTAGATGCTGCTTATTTTAAAACTTTCTTATTGGACTGATGAAAAACAGAATTGTGTAAAAAAGGAGAGGGAGGTCTTTGCCCAGCAGTGGGACAATACAGGCAAGAAATTTAGTTTTAGTGCACTTGGGCTTTTTATTTACACAAAAGCTTTTTTACTTATTAATGACTGTGTAACCAACATTTAATCCCACTTAAAATAGATTAGATTGGTCTAGTTATATAAGAGTTACTTCATAATATGTGTCTGAAACACAGATTTAACGAACGCCTACTTGATGTGCCTTTTATAAACGTATATTAAATCTTCTTTAATATTTTTACGAATTATACGCCGACTTTACAATAGGAGGCGAGGGGTATAATTTTTAATTATTGTAATTGTGTAATCATTTCCATGGGACTTAAACATAACTGGAGAAGTGTGGGCATAGGTACTTTAGATACTCATCTGCCTAACCTCTTGGGGATTACAGGCGTGATTTTATTATGTTACATGGTTAAAGTGTTATGAAGACAGTGCAGACTGCCGATGAAGTTATGTCGGCTGGTCGGAATATACATTTCTTAATATCTTAAGAAATGCCTGGAACAGACACTGCCACAAACACTACAGACAGTCCGACCAGCCGACAAAACTTCATCGGCAGTTGGCACTGTCTTCTTAACACTTTAGCAGCTGACTATGAAGGCTATAAACTGATGCTTCTAAGTTTTCTTGGCAGCCTGTGTAACATTCAGAGATTGTCAACGGAATGAAAACTTTCGAAAGAATTTGTTTCTACATATTAATTTATAAAAAAAGAAAATATTAAAAAAAAAACCTTAGGAAAAAAATTGTAATGGTAGGTATTTATTTTCATTCTAAATTATGTTTTTTGTGGCGTTAAAGTGCTAATTAAATAATTGGTGATACAACAAAGAGTATTCATTTATCCTTCTCCAGTTCTAACTTTATAATTTATAGTTCTCTTATCCGTGTTCTGTCATAGAGGTTACGTGGCACAAGTGTGGGTGCAAACTCAAGAACACTCTCACTATCCTGAATGTCACCTTTCTTTTTCATAAAAATAAAAAGACTGCCCCAGACTAGGAATTCCTAATGTATCCCTAGGTAGATTTCTCACTCACATACACAATTTCATCACCGCTGCTCTCAAAACGGTGAAGGAAAACATCGTGAGGAAACCGGCATGTGGCTCTACGCGGGAGTCGTGCGGTCCATGGCCCTTTACGGGGCCCCGGTGTGGGCGCGTTCATTGAGGCAGCGAGCCGCCAACTATTTGAACGCGCCCCAAAAGGTGGTGGCCGTAAGGCTAATCCGGGGGTACCGCACGATCTCCCGCGAGGCGGCGAGCCTCCTTGCCGGATTGCCGCCATGGGATCTGGAGGCGATAGTCCTCGCGCGCCTACATGAGTGGCGCGCGGAGGCGCTACGCCGGGGGGAAACTCCGCTGCCGCGGCAAATTGTCGCTCAGCGGACGGACTTCCGGCGTGATCTCATGGCGACATGGAGAGAGCGACTTTCGCAACCCCGTGCAGGGCACGCCACAATAGTGGCGGTAAGTCCCCTCTTTGAGGAGTGGCTGGAGAGACGCCACGGCGTCCTCACTTTCCGCCTGACGCAGGTTCTTACTGGACACGGTTGTTTCGGTAAGTTCCTGCACCGAATCGGGCGGGAGGAAACGTCCGGGTGTCACCATTGTGAGGATCGACCGGAGGACACGGTGGAGCACACTGTGGAGGTGTGCCCCGCTTGGGTGGAGCACCTCCCGTGTCCTCGAGGTGGCGATCGGCGGCGGCGACCTCTCGCTCCCGGCCCTGGTTCGTGCCATGGTCCGGAGCGAGACGGAATGGGACGCCGTCACCTCCTTCTGCGAAGCAGTCATGCTAGCGAAGGAGGTGGCGGAACAGGACAGGGAGAGATCCTCACGTCCCGGCCGCCGCGGGAGACGCCCCGGGCGTCGGGGGCCACGTGGTGGCTTCCGGCCACCGTAGGCGCGGGCCTGTGGACGGGGAGCTATGGGCTAGCTCGCCGTCCGTACGTCTCATGACGACAGGCCGTGTCGACGGCGCGTTCGTGTTCCACGCGCGCCTCAAAGAGAGTCAGCAATAAGGAAGGGGTCCGCAAGGACCGAAGCCTGCCGGGGCTGCGGGACTATTCGAAAGAGATACCGTGGCCCCGGAACACAAAGGGCGAGGAAGGAACATGGATGGGTTTTAGTCAGTAAAAGTCTGACACTCCCTCCTGCTCAGCCCAGAGCGGGAGAAGTCATTTGATGATTTCCCATCCAAAAAAAAAAAAGGAATCCGGCATGTCCTAGAACCAAAAAATTCGAAGACATGTTGACATCTACCAATCTGCACTAGGCCCGCGTGGTGGATTATAGGCCATTCCCTCTCACAGAGAGAAGGCCGTGTCCCAGCAGTGAGAACATTAATAGGCTGATGATGTTGACACACAGCCATACCCGGAAAAACTACCTGGTAGGTTATACAAATATTTGTTCCGTGCGGAGATCGGACCCGCGACACTCAGGGTAGCAGCCAATCGCTCAGCCACTACGCCAACCGTGTAGTCAATAGTTCGATGAAACGGCAATCTGACATATCGTAGATAAATCAGGAGGACCAGCGGCTCCTTCGGCACGAAGAAAAAAAACCAATAGCACCATAACCGTAGTACCAACCAAAATCATGCATCTAGAAGAAAATTAATTCTAAAGTCTCAGCAAAACAAAATGACGTTTTTCCCCTCGGACATTTTTACTTATCATCGCAATCAGCAGACAAAATATTAAGGCTTTTGAATAAATAAACAGCAGTTTCATGGCGCCTTAGAAAAAGAGCCTTTATTTGGTCCCTCCATTCACAACTGCCATCGCGGAGGTGAAAATATTATATATTTTTATCACCTCCAAGTCTATTGAAACTTTTATGCTGACGACATTTTTTGTGGGGTATTATTTTTTGCCGTAATAGAAATATAATGTGAGTTTGGTACCTAGTGGTGATACAAATATTATTTTGTTTAAGAATACGAATACCTGCCCGCTTAACACGAAAGAGTATCGACAAATCTTTTCTTCATCTGTCATTGAATCGACAAAATAGCAGATGAACAAAAGATTTTGTCGATTCTCTTTCGTTTCTACGGTGGTTATGCTACGCGGGCTGGATTGAATTGATGCAGTGGTTGTTAGCTCAAAAATAATTGTAGTTATTAAAACATGAAGACACTCTTTTTTACGCCTGGGAAAATAAGAAATATACCATTGTTAGTCAAGTTTTTATAACCGTAAGTGGCGTGACAATATACTATTCTTAATAATTATATTATGGTAAAGTTTTGACAAAATCAGAATGACCATCAATAATAGGAGAATACAAAGTACTTATTTCAAAAATATTACATAATCCGTAGTACTCAATCTTACGTTCTGGTGTCAATTAGACGTATTATACGAAAAGAAAAGAAAATCCAAGAAAAAGACGTTTTTATTTTGTGCGCAAAATTCCGTCTCGCGGGGCTTGGAAGTCAGCGGATTCTTCGAATTATGTTAGCTAAACAGAGGTTTTACTAGCTAATGTGATGGTAGGCCTGGTCCTGAGACCAGATCCTGTAACGGTACGGATGACGGCCCGTGTTGTCATCATACCAAGGTTCTGAGTTGGCTCGCGTTGATCGTCTAGTCTGTTCGTTTTCGTGAATGAATATATTGAGAAAGAGTCGAACTTTCTTAATTAGCCTTAGGTGATCAATACTGTGTTTAATCTAGGAAGGATCGAACTTCCTTACACCAGTGTTTAGGAAACAATACTGTATCAAGAGAGTCATTTCGGGGTTTTCAGTCAACAATTAGATTTAGATTGACCACAGGTCAATCTTGAGTACACTCCACTGCGCGAACAATGTAGACTTATCAATCATTCTACTCGATAACGCGGAGCTTGTCTCAACGCGTCTATACTATTATTTTAGTATAATACTTATCAGTCTTGTTCGGATTTAATAAAGGATTTTACAATTTAAATTCAATTTGACACGTTAGAATGATTGTGTAAGTTGATACATGTGTGTTAGGGCTTATTTCAGCCACCACGTCTGACTGATATCGTTCTAGCATGGGGGAACCCTACACCGATCAATCGGTATTTGACCATTTTTATAGGGGGGTGCATCACGACCCCTTATGTAGACGCTACGAAGCGTTGGTGATTCCCACATCCCGTAAGGGCTGGTACTTGCATTTTTTTATTGCCACATTCCCATTTAGGGCAGGCACTCCCCCTGAACCATGGTTTTGATATGTGTTTATATTTGAGTTATATTTAGATTTGGCCAAATCTAGGTCGGGGTCGGATTGCAAGACATGGCGTGTAATGGTATGCTAAGTTATCACTGCCAGAGGCGTCGCCCAGTCGTGTCTCTCAATACCATCAGTCTATCGGAGTTAAGGAAATATTAATGTGCATTATATCACAACACAGCCGAAATGTCTCTCTCTCAAGAACAGTATTTCTCCTCCAGAATACTTAAGTGATTATTGACTTGAACCAAGGTGTTGATTGAGTTACTGTAAGTTAGTGTCTCTACTCACTCAGTTTGGGTTTTACTGATGTATTCTAGGTTTAATTCAGTTCAGAAGGAACTTATAGTCTTAAACCCTAATGAAAGTATCTGACTTAGGTCTGGATTTCTATCTCTGACCTGGTCTATAGTAGTAGTATATTTGGTTAATTCCAATAACGTAAAATCATGTTATTCAAGGTTCAGTATACATATAGAGAGTTCATTATTGGAGATTCAAACTGATTTACTACACTGATTTAATACAGTGCCTCTTGTTACGACTTGATCTTAATTTTATCAATCTTCCATTATTAAATTCTCTACACAGGTAATCTTGGAATATAAAAGAAAGAGGTGATTATGGTTTAAATTATTCGTTTATTTCAATAAAATGAACGAAAGAAACTGTTTGTTTATTTAGGCCAAGGTTCGCTAAGATGGTAACGAACCTAGGTCGAGAGTCCCATTCCTAACCTAGTCAGATAAGGGAAAACGGAACATCTCAAGCGAAAAACCCTTCTGACGTACACAAATTAGATTAACACACATATGTACACAATATTGACAATTATTTACCAGCATATATAAATCGCAAGACAACTGAGAGGAGAGGTAATGCACACATAATGGTTACACAGTTTTATTCAAAGTACTTTAGCCACAATATCCCATGATAATTTACAGTAGTGTATTCAAATTCCTGGCTTAAACCATCTCGCGTAATTCATGGTCTGCGTGATGTATATTGTTTATACAATTCAAAGCGATTTCTCCACACTTTCCACCTTTCCATCTCCTACAAACTTCTACACAAGCTATCACTAGGAGATAAATTACCATTATCAAAATAGTATTAAGGCTACCTTGTCCAGGTTATACCAAAGGTGCTCTAGCGACTTTTGCCTTAGTGAATATAAGATACCGAAGTTTGTGGCAGCCTCCATATTTACTTGGGTCGTTAAATAGATTGGGTGACTGAAGTTATTGTAAATTAGCTTGGGATCTTGCTTTAACACAAAATTTGAACTTGGAATACGTTACCAAATTTCAGCTCTCACTCTGTCTCGATTTCACTAATATTACTTAGATACACTGCTTCTACTTTATTTAAAATACAAACAATATTCCAACCAAACTTCTATAATTATTGCTATGCAACCGTGTCAACTCGACGTCAAGCTTCGTCTGTCTCTCTGCTGACCCCGTCTCTCGTCGCAAAAAACATCCAGATAGGCTCCTCCTAGAAACATTAACCAAAGCGAGTAATCTGTTTTTCATTGGCTGTCTTGTGTAAGACGTTTGTTAATTGGCCAAAAGCATGGCGTCTCCGCTTCCCGCCAAGTTGTCGCTGTGCCCGCATCTATTTTACACATCTGTTTACCAGATATCCAGATATTCCGAAAAAGGTTACTTCGACGTATAATTTATTGCTTTTCTAGTGTCGTCTTGTAATATTATTTAAACTAAATTCAATAGATTTTTATTTTCTAAGTGTTTTGGGTTTCGTTTGCTTATCTTTGTTTCTAAGTAATTTCTCTTCATCGATATTTCAATAGGCAGTTTTTGACAAGGGTTGAAATTTATGGATGGCTATTAAAGTAAGCTATTTATTTATTATTTATGAAAAAAAGAATTGGTCGTTCGACTCGTCCATCTCACTAAGCACCATTTACAACAACTAATAACGGAGTTTTCGACTAGTATTCATGGTGGCGAGATGGGCAGACGACATCCATGTTGCCATTGCAGGAATATCCTGGATGAGGCTGGCACAAGAGCGTGGTGCTTGGCAAAAACAAAGAGAGGCCTCAGTGGCCAGCAGTGGGTGAAGTCGGGCTGTGGATGGTGACGATTCAATGGTGGTGGGTTGGAAAAACGTAAAATGAAAACTTGCAAATCAACACAAGCGTGTATGTTGCGTTGCACCTTTTCAGCATTCCCGAAAATCGCAACACATTGTTTTGTTATGTTTAGTATCAATTAATGATTCCTTTGGATTTTTTTTTTTTTCTATTTTATTATACTTCTTCTTTCTTTTTTTTTTAACAATGTTATAATATTTTTATTTTTATTCATAGGTCAATTCTCACTTTAATCTGTTTTAACACTAATAATCTTATCTTAGTTTTTTTTTTTAAATTTTAATTGTAGTTAGTTTGTAAATTTTTTCTTTGTATTATGTTTCGTAAGCTAAGTAATCTCTTAAATGTAGGGTCTACTATTGTATTTCATGTCTATAGCCAGTCATTTTAATTTTATGTTTTTTTCTCTTAAGTTAACACTTATTTTTGTGAATGCTGGTTAACCTGTAATTGGCGACTGTGTAAGTCCAAGACTATAAAACCTATGTATACCTAAATGCTGTACACAGAAGCTGTTGGTGAACCTATATTAATAAATAAAGCCTAGTTTGTACAATTACTTAGCATATAAGTTATTGATTCATAGTTGTATTTTTTACTGAGTTTACTTGTACACCATGTAGCTTACGATATTATAGCCTAATAATGTTTTCTTTTCTCTTTTGTCCATGTGGTGTTTACCTTTAAGTAATTGTTACACTGTGTAGAGTTTCAACGCATGTTTATCTTTGTTTGTAAATTAGTGTAAACAATTGTTGGTAGACCTAATAAAAAAAATAAAATAAAATTCCTATTTAAAATAGACAAAAAATATCACCAGAAACAAAATAAGATAGTTTTCTGTATGAAAATGAAAAAAATATCAGCACCACTCGCTGCTTCCAAACCCCGCTTGGCCGACCTTCTGATGCATTTAAGTTAATCCTTACAATTAACGAACTCAAGCGGGCAACGCACTACAAATCCCTTTACTACCCCCTGAAAATGTCCGAGGATTAGCAAAAGAAGAAAGCGGACAATAAATATTCCTAATCCCCTAGATTATACCTAAGTACATTTGTATTGTAATCTTCTCGATTTGTATGGATAATAGTGTTTATTTCTGTTACCGAGCTCTGAGTAAATTCTCCTGAATATACATTTAGATTTGCATAAATAATGCGTTGATGGCTCAATATTTATTTTTAGCAGGAATGTTAAAGATGGGTTTCGGTTCTGTGCGTTCATTCATCCAAATCGAACAGGACCAAAATATCTACTCTTTTAAAAAAGCATATTTGAGATCGTGTGATTGTTTGTCCCCAATGTAGTTAGCAGTAGACCCAAGTCTGGCCATGCACGACTGCTAAGTCGTGCATGGCCAGACTTGGGTCTAGGACTCTCTCTCAAGTTTCTCAAATCAGAAAAAATAGTAGATTATTGCATCGAGCACAAAGTAATTTATTATTGCACCGAGTGCCTGATTTAGAGCCCGAGCGTCAGCGAGGGCTCTAATGTAACAGGCACGAGGGCAATATAAATTACTTTAGGCGAGGTGCATAATCTGCTTTTCTTTCAACTATTACCTAAAGGAATAGTAGATAAAAGAAACTCATATCAAACAGTTAAAATAGAAGTTTCTATAACACTGTCGGCTTCATTTAGAATGTTTTCCGGAGTTAATGTGTCGCTAGATGATTCCATTTTAATTCGAAGCCGAAGCACTCAAAATCAGATAGTATCACACTTTATCGTTTCCAAAAATATTGTCAAGCAAAATTAACAAAGTTCCCGCCAAATCACTTTTTTAAATTTCATTTTTCATTTTTAAATCAGAGTTAGCAGCAATATTTTTTTTTAATTCGGAACAAGTAGAACAGAAACGAATAATACGTACGTAAAAAAAAAAGTATTGATATCGGCTGGCTGAATAGAGCTAATCCATTGAGATTGGCACCTTTTGGTGCGATTAAAAAAAAACTGTGCAATAGTGAAATTTCATACATTTTTATTGCTCTAGAATTTTATTTTTTTTATTCTCTTATAGACTCGCTTTGTACTGAGTTTTTAGTGTGATTGTGATGAAATTAAAGCATAGTTGGAAGAAAAATATTTATATAAACTTTGCCTATAATATATTATGCATTTAAACAAATAAAAAATCGTTGGACATTACACACAATGCCATCTAGTGCCACACTAAGCAACGAGGCTTTTGTCGTCCACGACACAAGCCTCGTTGCTTAAGATCTATGTAGTATATCAACTATGGTGTCCACACAAGATAGTTGATATACTACATAGATACTTTTTGTTTGTAAATACATACTTATTATAGATATAAACATCCATGACTCGGAAACTAATGTCCATGCTCATCACACAAACATATGCTCCTACCGGGATTCGAACCCGGGACCCTAAGAACGTAAGGCAGCCTCGCTACCAATGCGCCATTCGGGTCGTCTGATTTAAAACCAGTATTGGTCACACATCCAAAAATCTCATCAAGACAAATCTTAAAGAAATAACTCATAACTTTTCCAGACAGACCATTTAAAACTAAAACGGACAGAGCAATTAATTTAATACCTCTCCCAATTCTAGCTACTACATAGTATCGATGTTTTCTGCGAAAATTAAATTAATTTGGGTTCATTTGCCTCGCCTTTTAACAATTTATCGGCTTTATAATGCGTAATTTCAGGGTATAAATGAAACTTGCTCGACAACCCTGCTGAAAACCTCAAGGGCGATTACTGTATTAATTTTGTTATAATGAAGTCTTACATCACCGTCTACAAAACATGTTTTCTTTGTAATATGTTGCCTTTGGGTAGTTATTGAGCCACTAAAATGCCAATCTAACCAATATTTTGAATGAAAAGACTGTCCAAGGAAAGAAGTTTCTTGTCCATTCTTCTCTAGAAAAGAGATCTACGCTTTGGAATGGGCAACTATACAGTACTTTCACAAGTTATTATGCATTGCATCTGTGCCTGTAGCCTCGCCTGCTTTATTTTTTTAACATTCAAAACTGCCTAATTGATAAGGTCTAATTGAAATAAATGCTTTGAGTTTTAGTTATAGCTAGGCTCGGGTTTCACGTGCAACTAGATTTGGCCCAACAATGACTTTGACCGGCTACAGCCGTTTGCAAAACGGCCGATTAGTCGGCCAAGCCGATCATTGCTTTTATTAGAGTTCATGTGGCATCGGCAATGTCTGTGATACACCGAGTAGGTACAGCAGCTAAGTCACTCGCACTAAGAATATTCTGCAACGTTGTTGTTCACACACTCGCTGTGGTCTTTTTGGCTTTGTGGGTTTTTTCTGAAGTTATTTTTCTTGTTTTAAGTTCAATTATGGGCTACCAAAGGAGAAGTTCCGATTCATAGATTATAGCAAATTGTAAGGCTAATTATACATAAAATATTATTAAGTACCTATACCTACTACAAAGGTTACAATTTCATTTTAATAACTTTATCAGCAATAAATTAGACGGTGCTTTTTACCTACGCCGCCTAAAAATACCTATGTAACCAAATAGTCGGCTTTCCCGACTAATCTGTAGGTACATCACTAGTAACACCGTAATACCCTCATTATTATGGATTCTTTGTGTCCGAAATAAAATTAATGCATACATTACATACGTAATTAAGCTAGTTTATCATGATAAGGTTTTATTTTAAAGATATTATCACCTCAACACTGATTCCAGTAGATAGGGTACCCTTGTGTATCCGAGTGGTGCTAGTATCCCATTGAATCACATAAAGTACTCCACGGACTAAGTCACTGATACGTTATTGGCTTATAGTTTTCTACGATGGTGCAAAATTAGACCATAGAAACGATGGATGGGCTGAAGGTTGATTTGGCTAGAAAGTAGAGCAGCTGAAGCTAGAAAGTAAAGCAGTCACCTTCTGCTGAGATACGAGTAAATAGAGAAGTATAGAAGAAGAAGACATGCCGCGTCGACCCCAAATGAATTGGGATAAGTGCAGGCGAATGATGATGATGGGTGCAAAATTAGGATAGTAAGTACCTAATTAAGCTTATAACTACTTGCTCGGTATCGTAAAGTCTGCTCTACAGTAGGTAGGTATTGTTGGTTGTTTAGATTCTAATTTCGTTAAATGCTGATCAATTTGTTGTTTTTAGGGTTCCGTACCTCTCGTGGGCCTGTGGACGGTGAGTTATGAGCTAGCTCGCCGTCCGTCCGTCTCATGACGACAGGCCGTGTCGACGGCGCGTTCGTGTTCCACGCGCGCCTCAAAGAGAGTCAGCAAAAAGGAAGGGGTCCGCAAGGACCGATGCCTGCCGGGGCTGCGGGACTATTCGAAAGAGATACAGTGGCCCCGGAACACAAAGGGCGATGAAGGAACATGGATGGGTTTTAGTCAGTAAAAGTCTGACACTCCCTCCTGCTCCGCCCAGAGCGGGAGGAGTCATTCGATGATTACCAATCCGCAAAAAAAAAAAAGTTTCCGTACCTCACAAGGAAAAAAACGGAACACGTATAGGATCACTTTCTTGTTCGTCTGTCTGTCCGTATGCCAAGACCCTTTTTGACAGGAACTCGAATGCGAAGAGGTTGGAGTTTGATCTAATGATAAAATATTTAATTAATTAGCCAGACTACGGAACCCTTCACTGTGTGTGTTCCGACACGCAATTGGCTGTTTTTTTAGGGTTCCGTACAAAAAAATAAAAAAACGGAACCCCTATAGGATTACTCGTGCGTCTGTCTGTCTGTCTGTCCGTCCGTCTGTCACAGCCAATTTGCTCCGAATCTACTGGACCAAATCAGGTGAAATTTGGTAGGATGGTGTAATCCTATGACCCAAACACAGATGTGCAAAGTAAATAAATATATTTTTTTTAAATAAGGGTCTTTTTCGGGGGGCATATTAAACAAAAGTTTTGCAAACCTTACTGTGTCTTATTAGGCAAGACGACAAAAAAAATCTAATTAGTCCGTCACTTAGATTATCAAAAAATATTTGACCCGTGTTTTTTCTTTTGTTATGTAAACGAAAATTGACAAAGATACGACGCTTTTAAAATTCTCAATACGTCACGCCATGGTATAATTTTTAGCTAGTTATGACGTCACGAGCCCCCACTCTCGAGTTTTGATGCGTTTTATCTTTGTCAATATTCATTGATTTACAAAAACAAAAAATACGTGTCCATTAATTTCCAATACTCTAACTGACGGACTAAATAGATTTGCAATATTTTGTTACTGTCGTCATGCCTATTATATCAAATGAAAGGGCTCGATACGAGGATCTCAAACATATTATAGTAGGTAATAGTACATTATGATATATGTGTCTGTCTTGGCATGTTCACATTGCTGAAGTAAGCAGGAGGGTGTTTTGTTCGTATCGGTCACATAAGCGTCTTCAGAAGTTCCTGCCATTTCAGACCAAAATTACTCTCGCTCAGTCTCTTCTTCTTCCTCTTCTAGACTATGCTGATGTCTGTTTTCTTGATGCGACTGAGGAACTTCTTGATAAGCTCGAACGTCTGCAGAATTTGTGTATACGCTTCATTTTCGGGCTTCGTAAGTACGACCATGTGTCGGAATTTCGGAAGCAACTCAAGTGGCTACCTATTCGGCAGCGTCGAGATTCACACACTCTCTCTTTTCTCTTTTCTATTCTTCATAATCCTAAAGCTCCTTTGTATCTTCGGGAACGCTTCGAGTATGTTGTTCCTAGAGGTAAACCTTGTCGCTCATCATCATCTCTTCTCCTTCGTTTCCCTCCCCACTCCTCAAGTCGGTATGATGGTTCATTTACTGCTGTGCGCCTTTGGAATTCGCTTCCACACTCCTTGCGAACATTTCCTGTCAACATAATAATAGTTTGTAACTATTGTTTTTTAAGTAAGTGTATCTATACATAAATATATTGTATGTATTACGTATATTATATTGTATGTATTAGTTTAGTGTATAAAATAAGTTATTTTAAGTTTTTAACTGTATTGTTTGTGCACATAGGTATATCCTCTTCTGCAAATTTCACAACAAAAATAAGGTTTGCTGTAAGAAAACCCAATTCTGGGTTAAGCTCGCCGTTGTACATAGCTATATATTTGAATTTTGTGTGTATATTTTTTAATTTTGTGTGCAATAAAGAATATGAATATATGAATAAGTGCGGTAAGTTGAAAATTACAGCCGAGGCGATATTGCTAGCCCGAGTCATAGGCGAGGAGGGCTATAAGAAAGCAGAGACTGTAATTATCAAAGCGCACGTATGTCATACGACGTTTTTTAACATATTTGCGAGGAAATAAATAAAAACAATACAGCGAAAAGAAAAAGCGCGCGGAATAATTTTTACTTGTTCACAAATTAGCGATGCGCGCGCATCAACGCTTTTTTTTTGAGGCAAAGACCAAAAACAGCCAGTATTACTAATAAAGTAAATTAATATTTTTGTGTTTTTGTTACAGATAAATGGTTGTAATTTATTGTCAAAATTAATTAAATTAAAGAATTCAATGTTTATTTATTACATTTCATCTCCCAAAGTTAATTTTATTCATAAAATGTTGACCATTTTTCTGACATAAAAACTCTTTGTTATGATTTAAATTTAGTTCGGTTTAGATGGAGCATCTTGATAAACCGTGCATTTTACTTCACAATAACGCACAAGTACGTAATGAGATACATTACGATATTGAAATTGGTGAACTATATGAGACTCTTTACGAGCAAATGTGTTTTAAAATAAATAGTTTTGATTTTATTCATGAAAGAAGACGAAAATTTACCATTTCACCCCCCCCCCTGATCTCCGAAACAACTGAGCCATAAATTTTGAAAAAAAATACAAAATGTAGTTCATTGCTTGTAAATTAAAGGAAAACCTTTACGAAGTCTATCAATTGAAAATAAAGTGGTAAACTCACTGTAAGACTTTGGCATTGTACGGAACCCTCTCCACGCGAGTTCAACTCGCATTTGGCCGGTTTTTTTTCATAAATAAAAGCACTCATTCCTTATCAATCAAGTTTGCGTGATCAAGAATTCTTCAGACTTTCCTTTCCAGGGCCGTTACATTTACCTGCCCTTATTTCATTATGTAACTGTTGTAAGACTTTAAAACCTAATCAGTAGGCCAAAACCTAGTTTAGCTGTATCTTAAAAGACGTAGGAAAACAACCGTGTTTTGAACCCATTAGCCTAAACCGCATTACGGTGAACATTGGCCTAATTTAGAAGCGTAGCTAAGCTACTCTCACCCTCTTTAGAGTTCGTTAAACTTTCAAAGACTACCTTTTGTTATCATAACACCGTAACTTGGGATAAATCACGACCCTAAAAAACCCTCGTCCTTAATATTTTTACGAGCACGTTAAAACGTCTTACGTGAAACCAACAAAAAAGGTTGAGCAGTTTTACTTTTTTCCAGATGAGAACTTTTTGCGGCGAACTCTTTCAATCAAGCGAGGAACGTGGAACGCCAATAAAAATATTGCCAGTCCGACTGGAATTACTGGTATACGCTCTGGACAGCGCTGGAAGAAAATAAACGATTTAAAAATAGAGCACGTAGTTTTAAAAGCAAATACCTACGTCAATCTCAACGTGATCGCAGCGCGAATGGCGCATTTCAGTACTTCGTTATTGAAACTAAAATAATTGATTCTACTTCTATAGAACATGTAAAAAATACTTTTTAGTGATAAACAATATCTTTGCAAGTTTGTACTGTTAAAAGTGTTATCGTGCAATGCAGGAGTTGCTGGACAGTTTTGACAGTGATTACGAGTTCCTTGTCACTCAATTCAATTTATTTTATTGTCACTCTAGAAACGTTTTAATTCGTTCCTGGGACCTTCCAAACGGATGGTTACATTCTATTCGTAATCCATTCAGTAAGTACCTTTAGCAATCAGCATCTACCCGATCTACAAAATTCTCTTTCCATTATTTTAACCATTTAATTAGTTAGCCTGAAATGTCACAGCTGAGAAAACGCCTCTCTCTCACTTTTCCACACGCGTCTGATTTAAACTAAATTGTTTTCTGTAGTCAGTTATGAAAATAAACATTTTACTTTATAATGTAATCGTTTAGCTCCGTCTTACAGAATCCTAATAAAAGTACGATGAATGCTGAAGTGGTGTTACCTGTAACTGAGGTTCTACCTTTGAATGAACCGGATATTAATGGTAATTTCATTGGATGCACTTAATCTTTTATATTTTCTTTAGCCCTTATTATTGTCCCACAGCTGTGCAAAGGCCTTCCCCATAGCCTTCCACTTTTTTCTCGGTGCGGTTTTCACCGGCCAATCTCTCACAAACGCCTTTAGATCATCACACTAGCGTTTTCTAGTCCTCCCTCGGCGATGACCCCTGTATTCTGGCAATCAAACAACAGAAATTATAAAACCACTACGCAAGACAATGATGTTATCTAGAATACTGAAGACGCAATAGCAATGTTTTGTTTCTTATCTAAAATTCAAATCAGGCTGGTAACACTCACTAGCAAATGTCAATACAATTATGACAGATTTGACACTTTGACAGTTTTCTCAAAAAAATGGCGGCGATTGGAATGTGTGAAACTCCCGGCTGCAAATCCATTGCACAATTACAATGTCCAACTTGTATAAAACTCGGAATTCAAGGCTCATATTTCTGTAATCAGGACTGCTTCAAGAAATCTTGGAAGAATCACAAAATAATTCATTCGTTAGCGAGTAAGTGCGTTGTAGGTTATGTTACGGTGTTAGGTTACAAGTCGTTATGACAATGTAAATTTTGTTTTAGAGGGTGAGAGTACAGATGTGTCTAATGTGAAGTACAACCCGTGGCCGTCGTTCAGTTTCACTGGGAATCTGAGACCGTTCCCGGCGGGTCCGAAGCGAACGGTGCCGCCGCATATCGGCCGTCCTGACTATGCTGATCACCCGACCGGTTTCCCAGCGTCGGAACATGCTGCGAAAGGCTCCGGGCAGATCAAAGTGCTTGATGATGAAGAGATCGAAGGCATGCGCGTGGCGTGTCGCCTCGGTAGAGAGGTTCTGGACGAGGCTGCCAAGTGAGTTCACATTTTAATGCTTCTTTAATGTTACATTCTTGTAATTTCTTTTTTCATTGTTATTCGAAAACAATTTATACTTTGTGTTCAAAGTTTTGTGGTCCAAAGAAATGCATATCAAAATTACCAACCTACCCAATATCATAACAAAGTTCAAGTTTTGTTGAGATGCCTAATCTTGTGAAAAGAAGAAAACACAAATGCTTAAACTAGCCATTAGATTTTAACTTATAGATGATGACTTGTGTTTCTAGAGCATGTGGAGTGGGAGTCACAACGGAGGAGATTGACCGTGTTGTCCACGAGGCGTGTCTTGAGCGGGAGTGCTACCCGAGTCCCCTGAACTATCACAACTTTCCTAACAGCTGCTGCACCTCAGTCAACGAGGTTATCTGCCATGGAATACCTGATTTACGTCCTTTGGAGGTTTGTACGTTTTTATAGACATAACAAAACTTTTTATTGTTATCCTGACAATATTCAGCAGTGGACGTCTTTCGGCTGAAATGAGATGATGATGAGTTTAGTGTCATGGCAGGTATTAGCATTATTAAATTGAGTATTTGGAAGTCCACCACTTGAGAAATATATGGAAAACTAGCTTTGAATTATGACCCATGACTAGTCCGAAAATGACATAATATTAGTCTTGGTGTCAAATCTTGGTGTCAATGAACTCTGACAGTACACTCAATAGGCCGTTTTGTATGTCCAAAATATTTAAAAAAATTCATGTCATGTTCTAGAACATTAGCATGTAACCCCATATTGTTATGAGTTTATTGACCTTGTTACAACAGGTTGGCCTGTGTTATGATGTTTTCTTGCAAAACTACAACATACACACTCATTATTTTTATTGCTGGTTATCTCATTTAACAGTTATTTTCTTTGATAATGTATTCAAAACACTTACAATAACATTAATTATTGTAAATAAAGTAAAGTTCTTTGTGCAATCTCAAAAGTTTAAATGCTAATTAAAGCAACCTTTATTTACAGGACGGTGACATTTGCAATGTAGATGTAACAGTCTACCACCGAGGGTTCCATGGTGATCTCAATGAGACGTTCTTTGTTGGAAACGTACCAGAATCTACTCGGAAGCTGGTCCAAGTAACGTATGAATGCTTATCGCAAGCCATTGCGATAGTGAAGCCTGGTGAGAAGTACCGAGAAATTGGGAATGTTATTCAGAAGCATGCACAAGCGAATGGGTTCAGCGTTGTGCGGTCCTACTGTGGACATGGAATACATAGGCTGTTCCATACCACACCTAATGTGCCTCATTATGCCAGTAAGTATTGTAGCCACAAACATTGTTGTTGTAGTTGAGGGTTAGTTCAATTAAATCTTAAATCCCTGTGGGCTCTGATGGTCATTTCCTGCTACTTTGTTGATCAATTTTTATCGGTACACGATGGTTCTTTGTAAAATAATAGGTAGCTGACAAAAAAAAAAAAACATTCAATAGACATCGGTTTCAGTGCTTTATTTGAGGTACAAAGAGTAAAATTCTTTCTTATCCTTTCAGAAAACAAAGCAATTGGAGTGATGAAGCCAGGTCATTGCTTCACCATCGAGCCAATGATCAACGAAGGAGGGTGGCGCGACGAACAGTGGCCGGATCACTGGACTGCTGTCACTGCTGATGGTTCTCGCTCTGCTCAGGTTTGCACCTTTTACTTTATGATAAATTATTTTTTACAAACAGAATAACATGCTTACCAGTAATTTTCAAAGATATAATAATATTTTTTTTTTTAATTTAAAATTTAAATAAATATTTTTTGAATTTCTTGACCTTGAATCTATTCTAATATTACAAATGCGAAAGTTTGGATGAATGGATGGATGTTTGTTACCCAATCACGCTTGAATGGCTGACTGATCTGGATGAAATTTTTCTCACACATCAAAATTTCCACGCCAACATAGTCGCGAGTAACAGCTAGTATTCCTATAAATACTTTACATAAATATAGGACAAAAGTTGTTTTTTTGTTGCACTCGTCTACACTTTTAGGTTTGGTTTATTTATTTATTAATAAACTAGCTGTTGCCCGCGGCTTCGCCCGCGTGTAGTGGGGTATTTGGATGAAAAATATTCTACTCGTATGTGTTAATAGAGGTTATATAATACCTGACCAAAAATTAAATTTACCCTCTGGGTTAAATTTTGGAAAACGCTGAAATTTGTAGCGCATTATTTTTGCCGCACTCAATTCATACGAAATTTCAAGAAAATATGTCCAAGGAATAAAAAGTTTCATACAAACATTTGTGCTCTATTTCACCCCCTTGGGGTTTGAATTTCGAAAAATCCTTCCTTAGTGGATGCTTACGTCATAAGAGGAATACGTGTGTGAAATTTTATGATTCTAGCCCCAAGGGTTTGGCCTGTGCGTTGATACATCAGTCAATCACTTTTGCCTTTTATATATTTAGACTAGTTTGCGTGGGTGCGCGAGCTGCGCGCAGCTCGCGTGTTTGGTGTTTTTGAGAAGTATTACTTACCCTTATAAAATTTTGAGAATCCATAGGCACCCTTAAATGAATTGGAAAATCCGTTAGAATTACCCCTAAAACATTTGAGAAGTATAAAAAAAAAAACATTACCCTAAGGTTTGCTTGTCGTCGTCCCTGAGTTACGCTTCACCCACTCTACCTTCGTTACGCTACGGATGTCGGCGGCTCGCTTCGCTCGCCACTTCCTCCTTCGATCCACTCGATCTCGCAGGTTCGCTCCGCTCAGGACCTACCTACCACTGGACAGCTTCCGACGCCTACTATAATATTTGTTCAAACACCTGATGGCTATCTCTAACCGATATGAAGTTACAGCCCTTTCAATTTTAGGGTTGGTTGGGGAGGGCAGCTTCACCCACTCAACCTTCGTTACGCTACCGAGGTCGCCGGCTCGCTTCACTCGCCACCTCCCCCCTTCGCTTCACTCAGGACCTGCCTACCACCGGAATTCCACGATTCGGGGATCGCTGGCTCGCATGGCTATCTGTAACTGTTATGAAGTTACAGCCTGAGTTACGCTTCACCCACTCAACCGTCGTTACGCTACGGAGGTCGGCGGCTCGCTTCGCTCGCCACCTCCCCCCTTCGCTCCACTCAGGACCTACCTACCACCAGACAGGATTCGAGGCCTACTATAATATTTGTTTAGACACCTGATAGTTATCTCTAACCGTTATGCAGTTACAGCCCTTTCAATTATAGGGGAGGTTGGAGAAGGGAGCTTCACCCACTCAACCTCACTTAGGACCTACCTGCCCCCGGAAAGCTACTACCTTTCAATTTTAGGGGAGGTTGGGGAGGGGGGTATAAAAATTTGAACGTACCTCAATAATAAAGTATAGTCAAAATCAAAATGGCGCTACGTGTCCTAGTTTCAGAGATACGATGGGGGGAGGGGTGAAAGGGGGAGAGGGGGGAGTTTTGAAAAATTATTTTGACTAACAATCAGCCCCTTTATACAAATCTGAAAAAAAAATTGTTCCAAGTCTCTTATGTTCCGAGATCCGCCTAAAGGGGGGGGAGAAAGGGGGAAAGGGGGGCAACTTTGAGCAATGGTTTTTACTTTTCCTAGCCTCCTCTATACGAATCCGTAAAAAAATTAAACACGGTTCTCTTAGTTTCCGAGATACATTAGGGAGGGGTGAGAAGGGGGGCAAAAAGGAGAGGTTTGGCACTTTTCCCCTACTCGTGAGAGTACTTTGTTAACAAATCTGTCAAAATATACCCCCCTCCCCCTCCACCATCTGGGAGAACAATTATGTCAGTGAATGAGTGGTAATAAACCGGAAATGGCACGGCCGCCATCTTGAATTTCTGAAATGTCACAATTTTTCTAAAGTAACCAGGATACAAGTTACCTGTCAGTAAAAAACGGTGGCTGTCCGTTGACTTTGGTAGAACAAAAGAACTTGCCAAAGTCGGGTCTGACCCGAAAATTCAAGCCCCAATGGCTCTCGGGGTTGCCAGCTGAGAGTGATGAAAATAGTCAAAAGTCATTTCGCGCACCCCATTCTTGGTGGTTATGCAAAATTTCCATTGAAAATGTCGTCATTTCTACTATTCACCTTTTCGGGAAAAATCTGGGAAAATACCCTAAAAACGGGGAAAAAATTTGCACCAGGCAACACTCCTTGACGTAAAACACTACCGGTTCATACAACACAATCCAGTCGGGGGATGCCAGCTGTTCCATTTATCGTATCAAAAATTGGGATTTTTTGTCATTTTTACAAGATGGCCGCCACACTTTCCGCCATCTTGTTTTTCTGAAATGTCATAATTTTCCTGAAATCTCAAGGATATAGGCTATCGATTGGTTTACTTGGTGTTGCCAACTTTTGAGTTTGGTACAACAAAAGAATTCGCCCTAAATCAGGTCTGACTTGAAAATTCAAGCCCCAATGGCTCTTGGGGTTGCCAGCTAAAAGTGACGAAAATGGTCAAATGTCATTTGGAGCACCCCATTCTTGGTTGTAATGTAAAATTTCCATTTAAAATGTTGTTATTTCTACTATTCACGTTTTCGGGAAAAATCTGGGAAAACTCCCTAAAAATGGAGAAAATTTTTGCACCAAGCAACACTCCTCAACAAAATACACAACCGCTTCATACAACACAATCCAGTCGGGGGTTGCCAGCTGTCCCATTTATCGTGTCGAAAATTGGGATTTTTCGTGATTTTTACAAGATGGCCGCCACAATGCCCTCCATCTTGTTTTTCTGAAATGTCATAATTTTCCTGAAGTTTCAAGGATACAGGCCACCGACTGGTGTACCTGGTGTTGCCAACTTTTGAGTTTGGTAGAACAAAAGAACTCGCCAAAGTCGGGTCTGACCCGAAAATTCAAGCCCCAATGGCTCTCGGGGTTGCCAGCTAAAAGTGATGAAAATGGTCAAATGTCATTTGGGGGACCACAATGTTGCCACTTAGTCAAAGTCTCCATTCAAAATGTCGTTATTTCTACTTTTCATGTTTTTGGGGAAAATCTGGGTAAACTCCCTAAAAATGGGGAAAATATTTGTACCAGGCAACACTCCTTGACTAAATACACAACCGGTTCATACAACACAACCCAGTCGGGGGTTGCCAGCTGTCCCATTTATCGTGTCGAAAATTGGGATTTTTCGTCATTTTTACAAGATGGCCGCCACAGTGTTCGCCATCTTGTTTTTCTGAAATGTCATAATTTTCCTGAAATCTCAAGGATAAAGGCTACCGATCGGTGTACTTGGTGTTGCCAACTTTTGAGTTTGGTAGAACAAATGAATTCGCCAAAGTCAAAAAGTCCCAAAAATTAAAATATTCAATATTTTTTGGGGTTGCCAACTAAAACGCATCAAAATGGTCAAATGTCATTTTGGGGACCCTAATGCTGCCAGCTAGTCAAAGTCTTTATTCAAAATATCGTTATTTCTACTTTTCATGTTTTTGGGGAAAATCTGGGAAAGTACCCTAAAAATGGGGAAATTTATTTCGCCAGGCAACACTCGTTGACGTAACACACAACCGTTCGGTACAACTCGAACCCGTCGGATGTTGCCAACTACACGAAAAATGGATTTGAAAAAAGTCGAAAATTCCAACTGTTCACAAAATGGCCGCCACAGCGTCCGCCATCTTGTGTTTTCAAAAAGTCACAATTTTTCTGAAATCTCAAGGATATAGGCCCCCGACTGGTATACTTAGTGTTGCAAACGTTTGAAATCGGTTGAACAAAACAATTCACCAAAGTCGAGTGAAAAAAGTCGCAATTTTCAAAACGTCCTAGCGCAGCCGCCATCTTGTTTTTTTTTTTTTTTTACTTTTTTTTTAAATCATTCCAGATCTTATACAGGACCTATGAGTCGAAACCCCTCCAAGTCTTTTCCCCACCGAAACCGGAAATGGACTCGGCAGCCATCTTGGATTTGAATCTCCTCTATAATTTTCCTCTACTCAATTTATGGTTTTATACATAATTGCAAAACATACCCCTAACCCATCTCTCACCCATTCCGAGAAACGACATGTCAATGAGTCAGTGAGTGAGTGGTCTTGTAGTTTTATATAATATAAATTATCAAAGATTACATGTCAGGTTTTGTAGTAGTAGACAACCAAACGACTTGCTCTATTATATTTCAAGTTTCAAAAACAACAATTGTAATTGTTGACCCCAAAAAAATATTATAAATATGTAAATAAATATCGCTGGACGTTACACACAGCGCCATCTAGTGCGACACTAACCAACGAGGCTTGTGTCGTGGACACCAGATAGTTGATATACTACATACAGGGTGTAAACAACCTCATCACGAAGCCGTCAATCAATTATTCTGTACATCAAACTAAGTAACTTGACACAAAAAGTATTGCTGGGAAACGACTTTTTTTTTTGGGTGAAAAATCACTTTTTGTGGTAGAATTCAATGTAACGCACCCAAAGCATTGTGCTGGTGGATGGATTGAATAGTATGGGGGTCGTGGAGGTGTTTAACTTGTATTTAAAAAAAAACTTGTCAAAAAGTTGGAACTTTGAACCCCAATATCTCCGTAACTAGAAGATTTCCAGGTATGGTGTAGAACAAAAAAATGATCGTAATGACGGGGAGAACAAGTGCTTTTCGGCTTCGTTAAGAGGTTTTTTTACACCCTTTACATACTTTTTTGTTGGTAAATACATACTTAGTATACATATGAACACCCATGACTCGGAAACAAATGTCCATGCTCATCACACAAACATTTGCTCCTACCGGGAATCGAACCCGGGACCCTAAGAACGTAAGGCAACCTCGGTACCGCTACGTCATTCGGGTCGTCCATTTATGAAATCGTGTTTAGATCTATACTTTTACTTTGGTTTGCGAAGTTTCGTTAGCTAATGAAATGGAACATTGTATATTTTGACTGTAATATAGGATAGGCATGACGACAGTATCAAAAAATTGCAAATCTATTTAGTCCGTCAGTTAGAGTATTGGAAATTAATGGACACGTATTTTTTGTTTTTGTAAATCAATGAATATTGACAAAGGATAAAACGCATCAAAACTCGGGAGTGGGGGCTCGTGACGTCAGAACTAGCTAAAAATAATACCAAGGCGTGACGTATTGAGAATTTTAAAAGCGTCATATCTTCGTCAATTTTGGTTTACGTAACAAAACAAAAAAACACGGGTCAAATATTTTTTGATAATCTAACTGACGGACTAATTAGTTTTTTTTGTCGTCTCGCCTATTGTATGGGTATAGGTTTAGTTAGAGTATAGGTTTTTCATCATCTCCCTGCCCTTGTCCCATTCTACTTGTGGTCGGCGCAACGTTGTCTTCTTCCATTCACCCCTGTCTGACGTCACGGCATCATTTACTCCTTTTTGTCTTTTATATCATTCCTACTCAATCCATCCATCAACATTCATGTCCACCACTCAAGTCACATCTGTGTCATCCCTCTTCATGGAAACTAGAAGAGTGATGGACATGTATGTTGATGGGTGGATAGGGTGAGGAAGGTAGTATAGGATTTGTAGTTGGTGTAGAACAAAAAATGATCGCAATGACGGGGAGAACAAATGCCTTTCGGCCTCGTTAAGAGGTTTTTTACACCCTCAGAAAAGTTATGTAGGTATATTCAAAAATATTAATAGAAAATACATCTTGTTTTACGATTAAGTCTCGGAAGCGACTTACAAGATGTGTTGTTCCGTGTGGTGCCGGACACAAAGAATAGCACCACTCCATATCTTCCCGCGGGTGTCGTAAGAGGCGACTAGGGGATACTAGAGAGGATGAGCAGCAGCGTCCTCTGAATACAATAAACCCATCACAAAACTGAACCTCTCATATAATAATAACAAAAACTAACAAAATCATTTGACCCGAGGCGAATAACTTAATCAAATAGTGGTACTGTAAACATAATGTTTAACATATACATTTTTCAAACCAACAATAAAACTGGTCACATTGAGGCGAATCCCAAGCGGAATGTTAGACGAGAATTCTTCGAGCTTTGCTTGAGGAATGGCTTTTCCCTGGGGCCAAAGAACTTCAAAATCTTCTTCTGAAGATCTTCGTAATCAAATGTCTCAGGACTTGGCGCATGCTAAAACAGATCCCAATTTTACAACAAATATTAATAAGCTGAATTTTTATTTTCCAGTTTGAACAAACACTGCTGGTTACGGAGACTGGATGCGACATACTCACAAAACGCGCGGCAGGCCGGCCGTGGTTTATGGACCAATTGGAGAAACTCGAGTCACTGCCAGCACAGTAGTGACAGCATACTGCTCATCCACTGAGGTGAACGGAAAAAAATTAAAAATACCTTGCAATTCATAAACCTCAGGGAGGCCCTTTTATAAATAAATGAACATTTTGAATATGGACTGCTAACAATTTTTTTTTAATTTTATTTAGTAGAGTTGTAAAATACCTGAGGCTTCATTGAGTCTTTTTTAAGGGCAATATTGCATTTTTAAATTGTCCAAGAAACTCAAATTATTACAAAAGTTTCAGTTAGACTAAACAAGTACATTTGTATAGCTGCCATTTCACATGCAGACGTTCATTAAAATTTTGTAGAAGCTAGGATATATGATGTCATAACACCTAACTATCAAGCATATTATCAAAACCTATGCTAGAACAAATTTTTCTCCTTGCAAATGTGTGAAAACTGTGTGTATAAGCCAAGCTGTACAAGACTTTAAATGTAGTGGCCACACAATATGCATGTGCCAAAATGATTCTGTGAATACAATGCTGGCCGTGGTGTAGGTATAGATAAGCCTGGACAACATAAAGAGGGGGTTCTTTATTTAAATAATGTGCAATACACAATAATTCCACCTCAGTGGAAGCAAAGACTTCTTAATTCACATTATTAAGTAGTCTAGGTGAAACTGTATAATATTATGTTAGTTCATGAACTTGTTTTCGAATTTGAGACAAAAGATAAAGCATTTCAGTAATACCTATTTAGGGTCAGTTATCATCCAACTAAACCGACCATTTTGTCTATATGCTTACTAGGGGGAAATGTTCAAATGAGAAAGCGGATCCTAGCTTTTAGGAATGTTATATTAAACTGGCTACTGGATTGATTTTTTGTTAATGTGAATAAAAGAAAAATGTGTCCAATATTTTTTGGAATCTATCTGACGGACTAATTAGATTTTTGTTGGCAATAGAGTACGCCTTTACAACAACAACAATAACATTCATTTATTGTAAGGCAACAGATCTTATAGACTAAAATAAATATGAAATACGATTTAAGTTAGTAAATAGATCCTTAAAACTGTGGTAGTAAGACTTCACTTGCTTTAGTGTGGCTTACCCGGAGTTTGTTGTACACCCTACCTGAACTGACAGATGACTGAATCCCAAAGTGCACTTATTGTACAGTAGCCGACGGCCTTTTTTAACGAATTAGTCTCAGAAATATCTAACTAGCAATAATTATATCTAGGGTGTCTCAAATGCTAACAGACGGTATGAGTTTTCCCGTAAGTTATTTGTACAGTCATTCGACTTCTAATTTTTCAAGAATATCCTTTGTTTTGTTTTAATGTGATTCATAGTTTAGCTTAACTTGCTAGATTGGTTGAGCATGATTGGTATTTGCCTAGAATGTGTTAAAACGCGTACAAAATCTTTGATTTATATGATATTATGGTCCCGCGGACAATACCTAAGAATGAGAACATAAATGACATTGATACTAATTTTGAATTACATTAACACTCTCTGTACCCAGCACCCAGCATAAGGGTCGAACAATAAATTTGTTTGTATGCCCACAACCCGTATCCGAGTCGTCGTTATAATTTGACATAGGTGACTTATATTCATGCCCAGAACCCGACTAGCAAGTCCATAACTAAGTACGCTCTAAGGGTTGTCGATAATAAATTATTATTGTGAAGCTTTTTTTTTAATATTCATCGAAACATCCTCTTTCGTTTAAAAATCGTGTGTTAAGTAATTTGTAAAAAAAATATACATATACATGTAGGCATAAATCATGTAAGGTTCTCTTGGCTTAAGTGTTTAAATACCTAGGAAAACAAAAAAATATATAAAAACAGTTTAATTTATTTTTGTTCAATAATAATTCCGCATTCGACAACCCTACTACCCGGCTGGCTGGCGTAGCGAGGCTTTGTGAACTCGGCGCTCGGGTGCTTGGGCATAGGGGTACAGTTACGTCACCATCGCGCCGATGGACTCGACTGATGGGTTGTTATAGATGGCATGCCAATTTGTAGGTATGTTTTATGAACTTGGCAGTGAAAGTGTTAATCATTATGAACGCGAAGATCGATTTAGTTTGAGTAACTCTTTTAAAAATTTCGAAATTTTAGAGTTTGCCTTAATACATTTCCTGTTTTTAGATACTCTTACTTTACTTAATATTGTTTAGAACTTCATAACGTTTTGCAATGTCCATAATTCAAATGTTTCGTTCAGTAATAGACGAGAAACGTCGTTAAACCAAAATACAATACAATTATTATTGAGATACGGAATTTTGTAAATTGTAATAGCAATAAAAAATAAATAAGGAAAAGTAAAGTTATATTGTTTTTATTTTAATAACAATTTGGCATTTATATCAATAAATAACAACTATCCTAAATGCAACTAAGTTTAACATTTGAGCTTATTTCATCACTTCAATAGATTCCCAGATGCTTGTTAACTTTTGTTTAAGTCTGTTTTACGCTTTTTGTATAGAAAGCAACGATCTATTGTCGGGCCTACGCTGTCCCCCCATACTTATGTACTAGTGCTGTAACAAAATAATATTAGAATAGAATAGAATCTTTATTTGCTTAGAATGTAGGTAAATAAAAATAAGTTGTTAAATTAAATATGATAGGATCCATGTACATTCTGCCTTAATATAGCATGCAAATGTAATACATAACAGAGGAGGATATTACAAAAAATTATCATTTAAGAAATCCTGCACAGAATAATATTTTTCTACAAGTAATTCTGTGAAACGTTTTTTAAATTTTTGCAACGGTAAGCTTTTAATTTGGTCAGGTATTTTATTAAAGATTGCAGGAGCCATACAAATCACATTTTTTTTCAATAAGCTAGTTTTATATACGCCCGTGCATAACAGATTCTGGTATTGAGATCTCATAGCTGTACTTCGTTTTCTATTTTCTATTAAAGTTGCAAATAGACATCGATTTGTTATTACAAATATTGCTAACTCAAGGATATAAAGGCATGGAAAGGTTAATAGTTTATGAGACTTAAATATAGGAACGCAGCTGTCTGTTACTTTAAGACCAAATATAGCTCTCAGACAGCGCTTTGAAAATGCTTTCTTGTTCACTACAGTGTCCCCAAAATATTATACCAAATCTCAAGATGGAAATCACTAGACCATGGTAAGCCACTAATATTGTCGGTAAATCTACTTTGGTTTGGTTTTTGGTTTTTTATTGTAATACCAAATGATTTGAAAACAGTAACCTGCACCTGCATGTGCACCTTTTTCGTCGTTTATAAGTGCCCATCTAGGCCTATGTGAAATAAAATATTTTGATTTTGATTACTATCAGCTAGTAGGATAGACCTCACTATAAATGTTCTGTTGTGTCCCTAGTTCTTCGTTTTTTTTTATTCAAGCACAACTACTATGAAGTCTTTTAATTTTATTTATATATCAACAATGGTTAAGAATATTTAAATATGTCCAGCTCAAACACAAAAAAAAATATTTTAAATGAAACTTGAACAATAATACTTAATGATGCCAAAAGAAGTGATGAAATATTCCTTGTAACTAACTCTAACGATATCAACTAATAACTACTTATATGAGGAAAAAAATGCATATTTACACGAATTATGAATACAAATGATACATTATAATAATTTATGAAAATATAATGTCTGCTGTTATTGCTAATCACATTGTTTTTTAATCATGCTTACAAAATTATTGTATTAATACACATATCTATTGGCAGAAGTTAGTAATAAATATATCTAGTATACTTGTTACTAGCTTTAGTCAACACCTACGATTTTCTTCACAGTCAAAAATCACCAAAATTTAATTAATTAATTAGCAAACAGACAGCACTTTAACCATAAGGATTAAGAATCATATGTGAATGAATCTCCAATATTTTAGACGTCAAAACATTCTTCCTAACAAAGCTTTGTCTCGACGGCGGACCACCGCACTGTTAGGGACTACTCACACTTATTCTGCTCTATTCAGTTTATGCCCATAGACAACAACGATGTTGTATGAGACGCGTACGCATCCGTTCAGCACGCGCGACGCGTACGCGTCTTATACAAAATCGTTGTTTTGTTATGTCTATGGGCATAAGCTGAATAGAGCTGAATAAGTGTGAGTAGTCTGTTAAAACGAATAAATAAATAGTTTTTACACAATTGAAACTACAGTTTCCTCTCAGTATTTTACCTCTTACGACAACCACCCATCAGCATCATTGATATGACAAAAGAAATGACTGTGAATTCGACATTTCTTCGAAAGCAATCGTAACGGAAATAGAGAGATCACTTAATTTTAACTGAAACGCAAAATCGAGAGGTGAAATAACTTTGGAATGGTCGGATGGTCATGGACGTTGCCAAATTAGATGTCAAACAAAAGTATCTCAAGCAGAGAAATCTGAGATCTCAAAGTTTACAGAAAATGGTTCTGTAGCATGAGGTGTAGTAAACGGTCTACCAGAACAAACGTTAATTACAAGTCTTCATAATCTTCGAAAATGAGTTCACTGTAGTAGTCATTCTTTTCTTTCAGCTTGAGCCCAAACTGTGTGACCTGATTTGCGTCGACGCCCTGAGTTTTGTCAGCGGACTTGATGGTTGCTGCCTTCCAATTGTCCACTGCATCTTTTCTGGTAACAGCGTCTTTCACTTGCTTCAGGCTCGACAGTTTTGATACTATTGCATCTTTCTGGAAGGAATTTCAAGCTGTAGATTTTGTGATTGCGAAAATGTGCTTGATAAACGAATCTTTCAAAAATAAGCTTCTGGTCCGGAATTTTGTTTTCCTGCCCTCCTTGTCTCCCTACGTCAGACCAAGTACACAAAAAACAAGTTCTAAGCAGAATTACATATTTCTGTAAAATTAAAACCAATACAACATTATTCCTCGGATATCAGCGGGCCTAAAATGGCCGCTTTATCAGAATCTAATAATTCTAATTAATTAATCTAAAAATTCTAAATTCTTCAAATGGACTTTATTTTCATAAATATAAAGTCCATTTTAAGAATTTTAAATTTCTATCGTATCAGCGGGGCCTAACGGTAGGCTATCTAAGTGGCACGATATCGTGCCAGCGGGGATTTAAAGGTAAGATTCTGCTAAAACGGCCATTTTAGACACCCTAGCCTTAGAAAAATCAACCAGAAATCAGCGATTCCACAAAAAAAAAAAAACGCGCAAAACTGATTTTTGGAATTCATTCTCTTTGCTTTTTTATAATTAGGTCATAACGTGAAATATTAATAACTGACCTGTTTCGGACTGTCAACATAACTAGCGTATATCCTTAGAACAGGCTCACCAGTCTTGTCATCAAATGTTAACTTGCTTTTTGGAGGAATCTTTGCTTTCACCACGGCTATCTGAGGTAATGTGTTCGCTGAACTGACAATATTTTTAGTGTCTGCTACGGCAAATAGTCTAATTGGGGCCCTTCTAGATATCAAGGTAGCTTTTTCTTTATTGAAATCTTGATCTTCCGTAATGGTTGCTTCTACAATTTGTCCTGCATATACAGCCCCTTCTTGATTCATTTTGGCTTGTTTATCATCCGCCCTTACTAACGTATAAGCTACGTTTACAGAATCCTTTGATTTTGTAAACGGAACTCCTCGCAGTGGCTTCAGTTCAGTTGCTGTTTTATTCTCAGGTTTTTCTTCGTTTTGCACAAAGTAAGCTTTCATATCTGAGCTGCTGGTTGTAGTAGTAAAATTTTCAGGTGGTTTATAGACTGGTGAGTCATCGACTTGGGCCAGTGCTGCTGCTGCTCTGACGTCATTTATGGCAGAGTAAAACCCATTGGCAATAACGCTACCCACACTTTGACCGATCTGTGCGTAGTAAATTGGGGTTGTATTTTGTTCTGTGTTACTTTCAAGTATGTATTTAACTGTAGTCGTCGGTGGCTCTGTTTCAGCTGCTACTAATTCTACTGTTATATTTTCTGTTTGAGGAGGTGGAGTATCTTCCACCTGTTTCTCTGTTGTATTTGCTACTACGAAAGGTTGAGGTACTAACGTCACAATAGTATTTTCTTGTGTTTCTCTTTGCACTATAGTCTTCGGCTCATTGTGTTGTGGAAGTAACGGTTTGTCCAACTGTTCATTTTCAAGAAGTATCATTTGATGATGAAGTTCTTGTGGATGCATGACTTGCGTGTGTATAACTTGAGGATGCATCATCTGCGGATGGACCATTTGGGCATGAAACTGCGAGGCTTCCGGTTGTAAATGAGCTTGATTTGGGGCTTCAGCTGCATATGGAATGAACTCCACTGATGGGAAACGCTGTAGAAGCTGGTTTTGAAGTTTTTGCAAGAACATTGGATCATTTTGGTATAAAGCATTCGGTGGTATAAATAAGCCGTCGGCTCCTGTGTTTATTAAGTCCTGTTGTGTCGGTAAAACGCTCTGTAAACCCTGCAATAAATTAAGATTGATCAACTTACAGGGAATATGAATCTTAGAAAATCAATAGGTCATTTTGGGCGACGCGCTAACTTTGCTCGCCTGTACGCACTCATGAAGAAGTTTTTTTTCAACGAGATTTAGAATAACCTGAATTCAAATTTAAATACCTGCAATGGATACTGATGTTGTAAAGCATGTTGTTGTAAGCCTTGATGTTGATTGGAAATGATAGCTGGTAGAGAGTACTCTGATGCCAGCTGCAAAGCCGCTCCGTTTCTGATCAGCGTTTGTAGCTCCGGCGTTGTAAAGGACTGCAAAAAGTATAATAAGTTTATAAGTTAAATGCCTTCCAGATTGTAAGGTTTTATCAAGCATTTCTTGAACTTACTGTAGCTTTTGAAAATCCTATGGGCGACTCTATTTTGGCTACGCTGTATTCACTCTCTGGATATTTTTCTGTTACTTCATATGACGGTCTTGGCTGAAATGTAGGTCGATGAGTATTATCGTTGTCTCCATACTGTGTAAAATTTGTGGTCTGCTTGTCACCTGGTATTGGTGTTGGTTGGAAACCACACTTGAAGTAAAAGTTTTCTTGGCTCCAAATTATTTAACTCAATTTACGCCTATCTCCATTATTGACCAAAAATTACTGTCCAATGAACTGAAAATAAGTGTAACGGAACCTTCCAATTTGGAGGCCCTCAGGCCTATCGGCTCGTCATGGATCAGAAACTGCTAATCATGAGGGTACGTTTGGTACTTGAGTACTATTTAAATTAAAGTCGTAGGTAGATACTCACCAGTTCGGAGACAGGATTATCGGAGGACTCGATGACTACAATTGGCTTCTCCGACAGGCTAAGGTTGGGTGCTGGTATCGTATGGATGGCACCTGATGGTCACACATGCCTGAACCAAAATGCTTTCGACCACAGCGAATGGTTACGTCACAAAATATACATAATATGGGAAAACTAATAACACCGAGTCAACGAATGACCGTTATAATGGCCGATCAAGGTTAAAAGGAAGGACGAAGATTCTATAGATTTGAAATTATATATTAGTACATAGTGGTATGGTATTATGTAATCTTGTGACGTAATTTGTTGCCATGGACGAATTTTAAATTAGTTTTGTGCGTTTAGTGCACGAAGTCGAAATCCAAAACCAATCATTGCACAATAAAAGTGAATTGTACGAGTAAGGTAGGGTAAGTATAAAAATATTTACAATCGAAAATAATAAATCAATGGCAAAGAACCTTATCTGTTTCCATCACAATCAATTTAAAGTGCTGTTAAGTCAATTAGGTAAAACAATTTAAATAAGAGCCAATATGCAATCAAATCTACATAATACAAATTACAGACTGATCGGTAATTGAGTGCATTCATTGATATGAGTTAGAAGGATATTAGCTCTAAGTAGATGTGGTGCGTCCTTTGTAATAACATCTACTTAGTTGGTATGAAAAAGCCAAGCAAACCTCATGCCGTCGTATCATGCACTACGAGTATGACAGAGCAATCACTTGAACATTATTCCAAATCGGTTTTACGGCGCCCCCACACCAGGAGCATTCACCTCTAGTCGGTTCTTGATTCTGTACAATATAGAATCTTCCACTGTCACATTACAGGCGAATGCTTCCGGTGAGTAAGCGCCTTTTGGCGCCATCGCCACGGGCGAGAGAATCGCGCCGGTGATTGATAGTTTCTATTGAACTTGATGACACTTCGGGATAGTCCCGAAAATCGGCGACATAGAACAAGAGTTTACCAGAGATTAGCCAAATTACGTGCATCGAATGTAAAAGAGCATAAAAATAGAAGTGCAGTGCACATAGCCAGTCAACCTGTACCACCGTCAGTGTGCACCACCGGTGCGGACGAAGCTGCCTTCACGAACTCATACTCCGGAGTAACAGGGGACAAGGGTAGTCGGCCGGTGGTCTTCCACGGCCCGCCCGCGAACATGTTGCGTGTTGCTGATGGAGCGTAGTGCTTCACTGCATACCTGGAAAATTATGAGGCAGATTTCGGAGGACGCTTATAAAGAGTCGGAAAGTTATAAAGATATGCACTACGCGGCTCCGACTATCACCATACATTATACGGAAGTATATCTGTCAGTGACGGATGTCCGCAATTGTCTACACAGGTTTGCATAACCTTATACAGACAAATCTGTTGGCAAATATATATTATTGCGAGGACGGATACTGAGGTAGGTAAAGAAGAAAATTTCAACACTAGAATACACACATTATTGTAATAAGGGTAGTAGTTTAATCACATCAAAATATTCTCTCATTCAAATAATAATCTAGTTGTCAATTAAACGGCAGGTCCTATTTGGTTCTTGTTAATTAACAGTCGATAAGTTAGTGTTTTCCTCCTGGCTATAAGCACTTGCCTGACCGAGGAGGAAACTGTTGTCAATTACGCGGTCTATCAACAATTAGCTCTCCATTTGCCTATTCGGAAAAGTGGGTCTTCACTTTCAATAAACTTGGTTTTCTATAGCCAATACAGCAAATCTGCCATATGTAGGTACTAAACTTTTTGGACTTTCATTCTACAAAGCTTGAAGTAGGTACCAAAGTTTTAAGTTGTGTTGAAAACCAGCGGCGCCAAATTCAAATGTTTGGCACGCTCTGCAGCTAGAACGGCTCGATGGATTTTAGGTTGAGAGGTGTCGTTAGATTTCTTTTTACTGTGAGAGTGACACTGGGTACCTATATCAAAATTAAAAAAAACAAAATAGCTGGTTTTTGGCGCCACATTCAAATGTTTGGCACAGCCTGAACGGCTTGATAAAGGGGGGTCATGAGAGTCATTATCTAAGTAACTACATTAAATAATGTAGACTAAAATCATTACATCCAATTGATCCAATATGGGTCCCCACTGTTGCAGTCAATAGGTATGTCCGGTCTCCTGAACTTGTTATATTCGTTTCAGTTTTTATTTAAAGTTATTAGTTATTTTTTACGCAGTCGCGATATTTTTTTTTTTAACATTTCATTGTTACGTTTGGACTTTTATTGTTATAAAAGTCATTGACGCCACGTCCAGAGATAAAGTAACCGGGTAACTGGTTGTACTCGATAATGTTAGGTACTGTAGTTTATTTCGATAATGTTTTGGAAGATTTCGGTCTTCGATTGATTAATTGCTTCAGGACGCTTTGTTTTAGTTTTCTTTTCATTTGCTTACCTTTGCGGGGGTTTTCTATACAGCACATAGGGAGCTCTGTGTGAAGCAGCTTGGACGAGTCGTGTGTGAGGCCACGGCCTCTGCATGTTTACCCCCGGTCTGAACGGCGTGGGGGATCGCAGTCTGTTGACTGAAGACATGCGGCTTATGTACACCGCTTGTGTCAGGCTGCAGAGAGCCAGGTAGATTATGTAGACCTGAAAATTATCAGATAAGGATGTGTTAAACAATTAACTATCTAGCAGAACTTCACAATTCGTCAGTTTTTTTAAGCATGTTTAGCTATAATTCTGAACCTCGTCGGCCGATTTTGAACATTCTTACAGATTTTTTATTGGAGGTATTTCTGGGGTAGTCCCATATAATTTTGTAGTTTTTACCTCAAAAGGAAAAAACGGAACCCTTATAAGACACTTTGTTGTCCGTCTGTATGTCAAGACCCTTTATCTCGGAAACGCGTGGAGGTATCGAGTTGAAATTGAAACCATATAGGTACTAATAAAGAGTATTCTATTCGACTCAAGTCTACAGTCCCTTGAAGCTGTGAAAAAAACCATGTTAACGTAATAAAAATATAAGGCCGTTATCCCGCAAAAAACGTATATTTCGACTCTCTACGGAATCAAAATTAATAGGGTACATTCCGTTGACTTAGAACTATGAAATTTGGCAAGTACCTAATATTGTCTTACCACAAAAAAAGGGAAAAATCGTAAAACTATGTATAGTTTTACGATTTTTCCCTGTATTTGTAGTAAGACATGTCACATGTTATTTGTAATTAAATCATAAAAAAATATAGTCTTTATTTAAAGTACGCCGTCTGTCTGTCAAGACCCTTTAACTCGGGAACGCGTGGAGGTATCGAGTTGAAATTAAAGCGTTTATTAAAGTTACCAGTCCCTTGAAGATGTGAAAAAAACAAACTTTTATGTTACCGTAAAAAAGATACGGCCGTTTTTACGGTTCCGTAGTCCTGACAAGGAAAGGGTTCCTTGTCAGGACTACGGAACTATAAGGGTATAGTTTCGCTATGTCCGTCTGTCTGTCTGTCTGTCCGAGGTTTTGCTAAGAGACCGTTAGTACTAGAAAGCTGTAATTTTGTAGAGGTGTGTAGGTATATAAATAACGCCGACAAAGAGGTGAAATAAAATTTAGGTTTTTTTTTTTTAGGATAGCTTCCCCACATGTTGTGACGTGGGGATGAATTTATTTTTCGTCCCCATGGTGTGGGGTATCGTTGAATAGGTCTTTTAATGATTTAGGGGTTGCTAATACTACTTTTCGTTTTAGGTCCATTTACGAAATATTAAACTTTAAAGTGCAAATTTTTGTTGTCCCCCCGTCTAAAAGCTAAACTGCTAGCTTGAAAAATCTGGAAAAATTCTTGATGATAGTGCAATTATTGAACTTTAAAGGAAAAGTATAGCGGTTATGATAACTTTATTAGTTTACCAAATACAAAATCCTTAGAATAAATCCTATAAAGTGACTAAGATGAAGTATTTGCTTGTTTATAACGGGTGAAGACTCATTGAAAAATAAAATCTAAAATATAACGTGCGCGTGGCCCGACACGCACTTGGCCGGTTTTTTACCCGACTGCGCCAGAGGGAGGGTTATGATTTTTAGGTTGAGAGGTGTCGTTAGATTCTTATATTTACTGTGAGAGTGAAACTGGGTATATCAAAACAAAAAAAAACAAAATGTCGGATTTTAGGCGCCAAATTCAAATGTTTGGCACGCTCTGCAGCCTGAACGGCTTGATGGATTTTAGCTTGAGAGATGTCGCTAGATTCGTATTTACTGTGAGAGTGACACTGGGTATTCCAAAATTAATTAAAAAAAAATAAAAAAACCCGACTGCGTAAAAAATAACAGAAATAACAAAAAGTCGGGACCCATTAATTAACATTTCAGTTTTTATTTAAAATTATTAGTTATTTTTTTACGCAGCCGGGTTTTTTTTTTTATAATCCGCTTTTAATTAACTAGGTACGCCTAGCCTATATATGTTGATGATGTTACGATAGGTACCTACCATTACTTGTTGATATTCAATACCTAATCCCATATCTTGAATTTGTGTAGGATTGTAGGGAAGAGTACCCTTCTGAGATAGTCCCATTTTAGTTTTGTGAAGATAGACTATGAAACTGTTCACTAAATGATTTTTATTTGTAAAAGATCTTTCTGGTGACTTATTCAGGAAAGTCACCAGAAAGATCTTTTACAGTACAGGAAATATAGGGTACCTATGAGATAGTTCGTATGTTCTTTTGGAAAAGGAACAGGCAGAATAATCAGCTTTTCCAGGGGAAAGTGTAAGGAACATGACCATCAAGAAATATAATTTTCTTCGAGACAATTTAATCGTAGAGGTTTGTTAGGTAGCTGTTATAGAAACGCCCACAACACGATGCCACACACGTAAGTATATAAATATACGCAATTACTCAGTTACAAGCAACGAGTCGACATTCCGTATAAGTAAGGCACCGGGGAAAGATGTCCGGCGACCGGCCCGGACCGGCCCGGTTATTTGCAAGACGTGAAAATTGTTCCCAGTAAACGTTTACTCGGTAAGTAGTAGGGTTAACGATATGGCGCATGGCGGCAAAATAAAAGAAATGACGAGAGTAAACACAAGTAGCAATTATGGTTACAGAGAGGAAGATTCTGTGTAGGTAGGTGAGCAGAAGTACCTAAAACTTGTTAAACTGTGTAAAAAGGGCGGATGAAGGGGACAAGGGGGTTTTCCCTTCATTTAATTTATCATGTTGGTTAGACAGATTTGATTCTTATGATTGACCCTATCGATTGATGCCATAAAAGAGCTTCGTCTTCAAGGACCCACCAAGTAGATCCACCGGTGGGTCTCCGAATGATGTGTCTCCCAAGACTGGTAAGACCTATGTGACTATTTAGTTTTACATCCCCTGAGACCCACCAGGAAATTAAATGTACGAAATAAAACAATTACAAATAATCCTGTATGGGTGGCATGGGCACCGGGCCGTAGGCCGACAAAGGAGGCCGGCGGAGGCCCGGCACTTCGGGGACAGAAAGTCAAAGAGAGTTGTTACGAATCCTTATCTTTGACGCTATAACGTTTTCTATTTTTACCCATGACGGACCGGAGACGGTATATGCGTTAGGGGTGAGAGGATGTTTTTTGTTTGTTTGTGCAAATACATGTTGCCATTTTTCTCCAAAACTACTAGTCCGAGTGGGTCTTCGAAGACAATAAATCTCAGAGGACCCACTAGTAGGTCTTGGGAGACACATCAGTATTCGGAGACCCACCGGCGGGTCTGCTTGGTGGATCCTTGAAGGCGAACTGTATAAAAGTACAGGATGTTATTATACATATAGGTCTCATTTCTGGAAAAGCTTGTTTTCACCCGAGCAGAGCTCGGTCGCCCAGGTACTTACTAATTTTTAAAACATAGAAATATGCGAAACTGTTTACCTGTAACATCAAAGACATTCACCTGCTGAAGAAGGCTCAGTCCTTTCCTAGAGGGCAACTCGTTTGTTTGAGAGGTCATATAAATACGACATTGACACAAGAGGATTTTTCTTGAACTCTTCCGTTTGGCAGCATTATTTATGTATCTTTTCAATCGTAAAGCTAAATGAATAAATTGTTAGGAAAATTGCAATTTTACAACCATTAGTACCTAGGTACCGAACTTCTACCGTTCGGTAGAAGCGCATATCTTCGCTACGTGCACAAATGTTTGCAGTGAAACTGCCACGGCTGGATGCGCGCGAAAACGAGCGATATTTATATTTTAACATGAAACGGAAAGATTCTAGGCTATGCATAGGTACCTATAAGTTAAATAATTCTGATGAAATAGTTATTAATATCACTACGCTATGTATGAAACATATTTAGTATTGTTTAGTAGCGTCGGCCGACGGGTGACCGCATTGTGATTGAACCCCGCATTTAGTGTACAATGTTGTTGACAGTTCAATCATATACAGCAGTGACTCCTGTTATTGAAAAAAACGGTGTGCTTAGCTGAATACATAAGGTGAATGTTTAACTACCTACTTATCTTACCAAGTAGCTAATTTTAGTAGCTATTGTAGAAACCTGTTCTATGACTACATTCCCCTCAACAATGGCACTTTGCCCATCATTGTTGTGGGAATGTATTTAAGGCCTAGTGATTCGTAGTGTTTGATTCATGATTGTGTGTGTGTTTTCTTTTCAATTTTCAAATATTTCTTCTGACTCCCTAACAGCTTGTTACAGTCCACACAGGACGGCAAGGGATTCTGTGGGGACATTTTTTTTTACCGTATCCTTTATAGCAGCAAGTTGATTGCTTAGATGCTATTTTCATGCCACTACTTTTTATTTTCCATGAGCCATGGAGGGGTAGTATTGAAAGGATATGGGCCCAATGAGACAGCAATAGGAAACCCACGAAAATAAATGTTTTACATTGATGATACTAAGCATTCTCAAGTAGTTCAATTTTAATGCTATTCAATACTTAATCAGGCCTCTTCAGTTGAAATAGGATTCTCCTGCCCTTATCCCAATTTTTTTTGGGATCGGTGCAGCAAATCTTCTTCTTCCATACTTGGAAACTTAGCGACTGATGAGATACTGTTTTAATAACTTAGCGGTATGAATTTGAGTAAGCGAAACATTAACTAAACTAACGACGAATATTGATTAATAATAAAACCCAGAACGAGCTTACAAAAAGTGGGTTGTGATTAATCCATTTCAGATATTAAAATTTTAGCCGTGCGACTAAATTACTAAGTGAGCGAATAGAAATACAGAGAGCCCGGGCAACTTCAATAACAAGATAGAGACGATTTTTCTTATTTTTTTTTTAATCCTTTATAGGCGGCATGGGCACCGGGCCGTAGGCCGACCGAGGAGGCCGGCGGAGGCCCGGCACTTCGGGGACAGAAGTCGAGCGAAGCGAACGCGGGTTTACGAACCTTTATCTTTGACGCTACGTTTTCTAATTTTAGAACATGACTACTCGAAACACTTCATGTAAGATAAAATGCCGCTCAGTATAAATAAATCATTTGTAAAATATTGAAAAAAAAAGCAGGACGTAACGTTGACATTCAAACAAATAATAGGCCGCTCAAATATTATGAAGCTACTCATTTTGTTTTTTAGGTAACTCAAATTAATGTTTGTAAGTGGCTGTTCTGTTGATTTCTCGTCACTCGCAGTCAGTCGCTCACTTAGTAATTCTAGGACCTGAATTAATTATTTTTGTCACTTAAAACCTTAATTTACAGTCACTCGTTTAAATACTACCCTTCTACAGTTTGGTCGTGCGCGAAAGAACGATGTAACTTTGAAGTGACGAAGAATTTACGATAAACATAATATAACTATCGTTTTTTTATCCCATGATCTGTCAACGAAGTAGACACAATAGTTAAACAATGGCGTCTCGACCAAATTGGTCATTCGACAGATCATGATATAGTAACAATAAATGTTATAATTTCGCTCTACATTTATGTAAGTACCAACTGACAGACGTCAGAAACGCATTCTCTCAGCGGCCAAACTGTAGCCATAGGTACTTATCATCTTTGACACAGTCCTTCCATCGTTTCTTTGCCCTTCCTCTACTACGTATTAAAATAAAATTGATATGCACGTTTTTTTGCAACACTAAAGCTTGTTCAATAACCTGAAATTAGCACCCATTTAACAGAACAGTGCATTAACATCTTTAATTACGTTTGAAACTTAACTAACGGCGACATTAGGAATCCGGCAAACGTGTGAAGTGAACGAAAAAAACATCATTATTCATCATTCTCTTAGGAAATTTCGCGTGAAACAGTCCTCAAGCGTAACATCACGCAATTTGTGATCGTCTGAACGCGTTACTAATATATTTTATTAGTTATTGCATCATTAGTGTTTAGTGTGTCTAATTTTCCTAGTTACTAAATCATTGTTGTTATTGAAGTATTACCTAATCGGGAACCGTTACGATGAAGACACATTTACTATGAGTCGTAATTTCTGTGTACCTACTTATGGGATTTCAGTCAGTCATCATCATCACCTTCCTGCCGTTGACCATGTTACTTGAGGTCGGCGCAACACGTTTTTTTTTTCCATTCTCCTCTGTCAACGGTCACGCTATCATGCACTCCTTTATCTTTCATATCATCCGCGGTGCCTGTTGATGTACACCATAAACCGTTGATTATTAACGCTGATTTCGTTGAAGTTCATAAGCTTATTGAGAAACCTAACACAAAATATATATTCCATCGAGGCGATTACGCTGCAATTACGTCTGCACTAGATCTTATGGACTGGAATATGTTGTTGTCTGCTGGATCCCTGGACCAAGCCCTTAACCATTTCTATACCAAGCTATACGAGCTCAGAGACTTGTACAAAAAATCAACACACCCCCCCTGGTACACTAGTGCTTTAATAAAAATACTAAAAGAAAAATACAAATACCATAACAAATATAAAAATTACGGCAACTTATCCGATTACCACTCTTTTTCTCTCTTGCGGAACCGAGCTAAGGAATTAGAGGCGGTTTGTTTTAATGCTTATATGGAAAAAATAGAATCCTCAATCGCCAAAAATCCTAAATGTTTCTGGTCGTATATATCAAAAGCAAAAGAAGTGGTAATCCATTACCTACCTAACGTGTTACACTACATGGACTCTTCCGCAGACACCGGGGAGGGTATCACTGAGCTTTTTTCCACTTACTTTCAGTCTACCTTCCAAGAACCCGACTCAGAATCTGACGATCTGGATGTTAATAACGACATTCATCCTGCTAGCTCGGTGAACCTGAGTACGGTCAGCGTGTGTCCGGAGACGGTACACAAGCTACTTATAGGCTTGGACCCATCTAAATCTGGTGGGCCAGATTTGATACCCCCCATATTCATAATTAATTGTGCAAAGAGCCTGGTGGCGCCAGTCTGCGTGCTGTTTGAGCTGTCGTTGAGGGAGGGTATTGTCCCGAAGATGTGGAAATCGGCATTTATTACACCGATTTTTAAAAAGGGGGATAAGTCTCAATATATAAAAAATAGAAAACTACCGCCCCATATCTAAATTATGTCTTTTTTCTAAAGTTCTTGAACGAGTAGTACACACGGAGCTTTACTCAGCTATGCAACGCCATTTCGGCGACGAACAACATGGTTTCCTCAGAAAACGGTCAACCGCCTCCAACCTGATACTATCCAATGAAATTATAACCACTGGGATGGAAGAACGATGCCAGGTCGACGCGATATACCTACACTGACTACAGCAAATGTTTTGACCGTATTGATCATCGAGTGCTTCTTCAGAAGCTATTTTCCGCAGGAATTCACGGTGATCTATATCGGTGGTCTTTCTTTATCGGGTGGTTAGTGCCTAACCTGGTGTCAGAGTTTTTAAGCCGCCCATGGGCCTCTGACTTGCCCCGTCGAGAAATATCTCTCAGGCATGCTGGTTTCCTCACGATGTTTTTCCTTCACCGAAGCAAGTGCAATACGCACATGAATCCGAAAATTCAGAGGTGCGTGCCTTGGGTTCGAACTCGAGACCTATGACCTCTGATATCGGTGGTTTTCATCGTACATAGGTAATCGAACGCAGGCTGTAGTTTTACGTGGATACATGTCTGGATGGAAATCTGTCCCATCGGGAGTGCCCCAAGGCTCAATCTTAGGACCGTTATTGTTTACAATATTTATTTCGGATATAAAAGAATGCTTTAGAAACTCACATATCTTATTATATGCAGATGATATGAAGGTTCTAAAGTCCATACGCATATTATCTGATACTGAGCTACTTCAGTCAGACCTTGACAGATTCGTACAATATTGCAAAACCAACAAATTACAACTTAATGTATCCAAATGTTTTCACGTAGTATTCACTCGCCAGAAATCTAGTATTGGCCCAGGGTATACACTAGATGGTACTTACATAAGTAAGGAAACCAGTATCAGGGATCTTGGTGTGGTACACGACAGCAAGCTGCTTTTTGATGATCATATAGAAACAGTTGTCAACAAGGCGTTCAAAGCCTTGGGCTTCATTATTAGAGCTTGTTCTAGCTTTCGTTCCCTAAAACCATTAAAAGTTCTTTATTGTTCCTTAGTGCGTAGTCACCTGGAGTAGGTACGTTTCTCAAGTATGGAACCCTCAATATGAGATTTACAAATCTTGTATCGAGTCTGTTCAGAGGAAATTTTTGCGGTACTTAGACTTTAACGCTGCGCAATTCTCAGTCGACTATGAACACCGTTGTAAGCGATATCATTTCTTGCCGTGGGAAGTAAGGCGTAATATCAGTGATGTCTGTTTTTTAGTGAACATCGCAAACGGCTCGGTTGATTTTCCCGAACTACTCAGCAAAATACTTCTTCGCACTAATCTTAACAACCTAAGAAAACGGCCTCTACTCCATGTACCATTCGCATCGACAAAGTACAGGCGCAACGCCTTCTGCATACGTAGTGTTATAGCTCTCAATAGTTTACCATCACACCTGGAAATCGATTTATTTTGCACCAGCGCACACAAAATTAGAAAGATTCTAAACAATGAGTATTTTGGTGACAATAATAAATAGCTTTTAATTTTGATTTTGATACTGCACGACTGACATACTTAGTATATTATCGCAACATATATGTCTACATTGTAATCTGTTTGCTTACTTAAATCGGTGTAACTGGTCAACGCAAGTAACTCATAACTAATTAGATATAATAGGTACATGTGGAAGCTTGTAATTAGCAAATGTCACTACTTATGGATGATATTCAAGATTGTTATTAGTCTGTAAGCTTTCTTTAAAATAAAATAAATAAATAAATCCCTCACAAAATCCATCCATCGTTTCTTTGGTCTTCCTCTCCCTCTCCATCCGTCGACATTTATAAGTCTTCATCACAGTTTTAGTCACATGCAATTCATCCCTCCTCATCACATGTCCATACCATGACATGGGATTTCCGTAAGGTATTGAATTTAAACTACGTAGTTTCCATTAAAGTTGTATTCATAAAAAATGTTACAATTTCTCCGTAACTCGCAGGTTTTGGTTTTTTTAAGAATTAGGCATAGGTATTTTCATAACAGGTTATTTAACGAATTAGTCCTTTTTCCATCTGTTAGGCATTTTACGAATTGGGTATTATTCGACTAAGCCGTATGAAGGCTTTCATTACAAAAAAAATATCGCAATGACGGGAATAACACGTGTCTCTCGGGGATAGGATGTTTCAAAACCCGATCCTTGCCGGTTACACAACCTCGGTGTTTTTTTTGTTTTTTCTGGTAGAAGTACCTTTTCAAAATAATCAACTTTAAAAAATCGGTTCTGTAAATATAATAGAAACTCACGCAATCGCATTCTACAAAATTCCACTACAAAATGCGGCCCTCTGTCTTCCGAACCGTTAGTTGTCCAGGAAACGAGGCACCCTGTTATAAGACCGGTCATAGCTACAATGTTAGAACACGATAATCTATTAATACCTAAAGGTACAGGGAAGGTGGCTGGTTTAGCCGCTAGATATTATTTTATAACTGCATTCCGAAAGCAATGTTACAACGCGCAACGCTAGAAATAACAAACAAAAAGTATCTATGTAGTATATCAACTATCTGGTGTCTACGACACAAGCCTCGTTGCTTAGTGTGGCACTAGATGGCGCTGTGTGTAATGTCCAGCGATATTTATTTATTCATTATCAGAACACGACGCAAACGACAAAAACAATACCAGAGGTAACAGGAAAGCCTTTGGAAAATAGAAGAGACATTAGTTTTTCGTTCCAACAATTAGAGGTTTTAAAGTTGATAATTTGGTTATTGTCGTCTCTAATGTTCTGGTTGTCCTGCGTGTCCTGTTGTTTGTTCACTACAGGAACCGGACCCACTGACCCCGGACTCCGAAAGCGCCAGACTGGTCAGTTCTGGACCGACACAATTTAGATTGCCATCGACATTTTGGTGTCGGCGGCTGCCGTCGACACACATTTACGCGGCATGCCACAACTGCAAGCGTCGACGGCAGCCGTCGACAGGTGGCGACGTATCCAATATTTTTCGATACGGACTGAACAGAATCATATTTTCTTTAGTCAGTCATCATCCTTATTTCCATCCTATCTTATCAGACGATACACATCAATTATGTCTGAAATGCCACGATCTCAAGGAAATGCTCGTTTTATCAGCTTCCTATATGATTACCGTAACATAATGCAAGGTTGTGACTTTCCCAATCGATCATTTTGTTCCGATACTTTCTCGATAATAGGCAAATTGCACGTTTCTGGGGTAAATCAATGAGATTCAAGTCTTGGCGTGTTAGGACCACTATCGCACGGTTTTTCCTTCACAAACTTAATTAATTACTTAGTGTTAATTTATAGGGACTAGCCTGTTGGCACAGATAACATCTCCCATAGGTTTATGAAAGTTTCTTATCTTTTAATTTTTGCGATCTAGGAGGCCCAGCACGAGCGCGCGGTGTAAAAAGTATAGTAAATACGTCGATTTTTTAATCGAAAATACATCATCCTAAAGCAATTTAGTTCATGAAACATATTGTATGGATAGATAGATACATAGATAAACCATTTATTTATTGCACACAAAAGACACAGCACAACACACAGAAGTACAATTAAATGATATATGATAAAAAACAAGATGCCAACACACAAAAAGAAGAACATTTTTACGAAATAAGTATAGTAACACCATGACATACTTCAAATAAAATAACGATCATATACAAAGTGCGGTGTGCGTCCCAAGGTTGCACCACATGGGAGTCCAGCTCAGTGTCATCAGTGTGCTCATGTGTCAGGCATGCACCTGACGCTGATATTCTGCTGGATCCCTGTAGTGACATACGGACGTCGAGCAGACGAGATAAATTGGTGTGGTGAAAAAGTGTTATTCATGCGCTGAGTGAAATTATGTAAGTATACCCTCAATTTAAATTAAGTATTTTACAATAAGTTTACAGTAAGTTTACTTGCTGTGTTGGATGATACTGATTGTGCTTGTTGGAAACAAAAAATATATGAGTTGTGAAACGAGTCTTTTTATTTTACAATCGACGTTACGTAGGTACTTAGCCATCCATCTAATCTTTCATCAAAATATTCAACGCTCTAAACACTGAGTGCCAAGTGCTCCTTACAAGGACAAAAGATTACGATCTAACGAGCAACTCAGAATACAAAATCCAACTAGAAAACAGTTGATCGCAATGGCTTTTGGATAGTGGCGATCCCAGTAGGTACACCAAAGAAAGTAGAAAAAGAAAACATATTTGATTGCAACAGAAACACGTGACAGATACCTACTTACCTACATTTATGCGCATTTTCATACTTTGAACTCATCCATGCTTTGACTCTCACACCCGGTTTCAGGAAACCAACATAGTACAAGTTACCTAATCGGAAGGTCAGCCTTATGGTTGTGTCAACTGCTGCGGTTGCCGTGGTCGGCTGACAGAAATAACTACAGCCAACCTCCAAAACAATCCGTTAATGCAATAAAAACTTTTTCGCAAAAAAAATAACTGACTAATACCAAAAAAAAACCATAAAAGTTATTAGCACATCATCCACACACACGAAGAAGATAAAATAAGAGGATAACTCATAAAATATCGAAGCAAAAGTTAATTAAATTTATATGGGACCACTGCGAAACCTTCCTCTACCTCTATTTATTTATTATTTAATGTAAAAAGAAACACCGGAATCGGACCTGTAGGTAATCACGGAGAAATCGAAAAACAATACTGGTCGAATACATAACCTCCTCTTTTTAGTACTTACCTAGTCGGTCAAGAAGCCTATAACACCAAATTTTCAAAACCTCGGTCGCAAAATTCTAGGCTTTTGATTTCATTGTTCGGTTATGTAGGATTTTATTAAGTAAGCTGGCCTAGGTAGAAATAAAAGTCCTCATAAATCCTACTAATATTATAAATGCGAAAGTTTGTGAGGATGTCTGGATGTATATATATGTGTAAGAATAATTCTCCAGTTTACTGCAATAAGTACCTACATACCTAGGTACTAAAACAATTACAGAGCTCCTGCAGTGAGGTGCAGTGACGTGCAGTAAATAAAGCAGAACGATAACGGTGTGCAGTATGCTGTGTCTACAGTCTAATAGCCACGAGGCCGCTATACATGGAGAAAAGTAGCCGCGAATGTTATTATTATGTTGTATGCTTAAGGGTACTACAAGAGCTAAACGCGAGTTTTATAATGCAAAAAAGCATATGATTCACTGCAATAAACAAAACCAGAAAACTCTAAGATATTTTTCAGGATATATGCTAGTGTGATAGTGTTTTGAAAACATAATACAACTAATTTTACTCGATAAAAAAATCATGAACTTATCTCTAAAAATTTCTTTTAACGAGTAAAAACCATACTCAAATACATGCGATCATTCTGATTTTTTGACAAATAATTCTACAAGCAACATATTAGCATGACTGTGTTTTATTTTTTTAGTCCAATCAATAGATTTTTTGTACTTAAATCGCAAAAAAACCACTCATTTCGCACTATTAGGCCCGCAGTGACTGACGCGTGACGTAACAACCACTTTGTATGAACTTTATTCCAACAGTATTTCAAACGAAGTTTGAACCACCACAATTAGAGTTGCTAATTTAGCTCCTGTAGTCGCCTTAAGTGTAAGTTGAAATATGGGAGGATGGATGGATGGTAATGAGAATAATTTAAGAGTCGTCTAGAAATTATGAATGCAGCTTTTGCATTTTCATTACGTAGCATGGTGCTGCTACTGTTTTCTTTCATTACGGTATCGTTTTCAACTTTCACGAAATTGGGCGATGTGTGGAATTATTAAAAGTAGGTACTTACCTACATAGTTGTAACTTTAAAAAATCTTGATATAAGCACATTGTAGCTACTATGCGAGCCATGAGACGATACAGTACCTAGGTCCTTAAAATAATCAAGTTAATCTACCAAGTTTTAAGTGTTCAAAAAAACGACGAAGGGCTTCGAGAGAAAATGTATGTAGTTTGCCCTTGCGCTCGTCTTGGCGCGGGCACTACCGTGCCCCCAGATTTAAAATAGACTCCTAAATCAATATCGCATCAGGCAGGATAGGAACTGAGGCTGTGGGACTGTTCGAAAGAGATCAGGACTTCAGGAGTCATTTGATGATTTTCCATACTAAAAATAAAAAGACAGGATAGGAAGGTTTACCTACCGAGCAAAAAAAATAGAACAACTGCTACCGTGCCAAGACTGTTTTTAGAATATTATGAGTAGGTATTACCTACGACTATCGCACGAAAGACCACAGCGAAAGAATAGAATAGAATTTCTCTTTATTCGAGTACTCTGAGACTCTAAAAACTGTTAGTAAAACTTACGACTTGTAAAACAAACAACACAAGAAATAACGAAAGACAATACTTCGTGAGAAATGAATGCAATTAATTTCTGCATATTTATTGTAAGTAGTAAGCTCGGTTATTCCTTAAACTGACGGCAAAACCTGCGAGACTGTAGTATGTAATGTTGGTATTTTAATGGCTATTACTACTAATGGTTATTAAATTAATTTACCGCGATGCAGGTAATTTATGTCGGCATTACTTGTGGGAGCGATAACTTCATTTATCTTACTTTTCCCTCAATTATGTTTTTAAGCTCTTGCGCGATTATCTATGTGATTATCTTATATCCTCTAGGTCAGCGATATCTACTTGCGGACTCCATAAGTACCTACCTAATATACTATACCTACCTGCTCAGTTTCTTATCTTACAGCTTTTGAGGAAAGCATTTAGATAACTCTTTTAATTAAACTGAAATTCGACCTTATTTTGTTTAAATTTTCTACCTACTATAGTTGTAGGTATATTATTTGTAATCACGTTCTCGAAAATGGCTGTAACGATCTAGATGACAGTTGCAATATGTCGATATACGGGGACGAAAAATCGTTCTAGCTAGGTCTCACACTTGGGAAAAATCGTTTTCTCTATTTTCACCCGAGCAGAGCTCGATCGCCCGGATTCTTTAAAGTGGATTTTAAATTGTTACCTCCGTGTATGATTGGGTTGGATTATCATAGCTTTAAGCTCTCCCTGGTCAGTCACCACAAAACACCCTCTTTCTGATTGGCTAAAATAAACCCAAGTAATTATATAAACTTACTAGGGCATGGGTTAGTCTCATATAACTTATTATTCGTGAAAATATTATTATGAAGTAATAAATTAAAGTGCAACGCGGCAAGAGTGTTCTGTTGCAACAATGCATGCCATTATACCATTAAATAACAAAAGCTACAAAGAAGCAATACGGTCAGTTCGAATGCACGGATGACACCCGACAGCCATTGACGACTGTCATTACCGTCCGATGTGAAATCTTGACTAGTTAGACTGCTCGTAGTACTACTTCTTTCTAACGCTACGTATGTATGTAGATACTTATATGTTAAATTGTCTACTGTGTCTCTGTGATCATATACTTACTAGTAACTTAACTGAAGAGAAACAGCGTAAAGGCTCCACACAGGCGCGTTATTATCGGTCGATAATATCGCATGCGTTATTGCGATATATGTTTTTAGTACATTTAGTATTATGACGGCTACGAAGTTACACACCGCTGCGATAATAACGACGCAATAGTAGTAAGACGCTTGCGTTTCTGCGTCCTGCTATATTCCGATATGAGTTCTTAGAACATTTGATATTGGGACGCATGCGATCCCACACACAGCTGCAGCGTAAAAAGCCTGCCAAAACACGAGTACGAAATAGAAATATCGGACGATAAAGACGCAGTTGAGTGCAAGGAATCGGGACGCATTATCGCAATAACGCATGCGATATTATCGACCGATAATAACGCGCCTATGTGGTAGAGCCTTAATGGTAGAAAAGCAGGGGCGGTGGCCTTTGCTCGTGGTAGCGCTTTTGATTCCCACACATTATGATGCATTAGTTGGTACTTACAATGTTTTTGGCATGAAACTATCGGTGATACTTTTAAACTTTGTCTCAGAAAGAAATAAAAAAGAAAGAAAGCGCAAGCGCTAGATCGTGCGCTTGTGCTTTCTTTCTTTTTTATTTCTTTCAAAACAAAGTGACATTCTGTGAGTGCTGACGGTGAAAAAATCCAAAGTGTAGGTACTTCATTGATATAATTATACTACCTACCGGAAAGTTTATGGTTGCGTCAATGTTGAAAACCGTTGAGTAGAAATACATACATTTTCAAAATACCAAGAGTACCGCTAGTTCCAGTATCGGCTAACTGATAGGTTGCCGTTCCGTCAGTGACTTGTTACCAACTCGATTGCGGTCTTATAAAAAATTGTTCATTGTCAAAGTCAACCCAGCAGTTTGGTCACCTAAGCAAGCGTCATCGTAGCGGACATGGAAATCTCGAATTAGACTTCGAACCCATGTCGGACAGACCAAAGACACTCCACAGATGAGTGAGATGGGGTATTATGGATGGTTTAGATCTCAAGAGTCGTCTCCCCATAGACAATTGCCCATCTTCCATCTTCAGCTAGTTGCACACCCTGTCGCCTGAGCTCTGACCGTGCAATACTTAATCGTAATTATGATGGGACATTTAGCGGAATAGGCGAGACGACAAAAAAAAATCTAATTAGTCCGTCAGTTAGATTATCAAAAAATATTTGACCCGTGTTTTTTCTTTTGTTACGTAAACCAAAATTGACGAAGATATGAAGCTTTTAAAATTCTCAATACTCATCACGCCTAGGTATAATTTTTAGCTAGTTCTGACGTCACGAGCCCCACTATCGAGTTTTGATGCGTTTTATCTTTTGTCAATATTCATTGATTTACAAAAACAAAAAATACGTGTCCATTAATTTTCAATACTGTAACTGACGGACTAAATAGATTTGGAATTTTTTTATACCTGCTGTCGTCATGCTTATTCGCTTAGCTGAATTTTGGGGCCTACCTTGCAGATTTCATTTATTGCCCTAGACAGGCTAAGGCTAGGAAGTTATTACTCCCGATCTGAAAGGCTACTGTAGTATGAAAAAAGGCAAACTTACCTAACCCGTCAATTACAGTAAATTCGCGCCAAACCAAGCGCCTGCGCCGATTCGTATCACGATAAACATACTAGGCACGCACTTCAAGGCCACAAGCCGGCCTTGGTAATGAACTTGTTGGTCCAGCTATCAGAGATATGCTAATACAATTTCTCCTGATCAGATATACATTGCGTTCTAATTGACAGATTATAATGCTGCGCTTGTAAGCAGATTCTTGTCTGAAATCCTGTATTGATTTGTTGGGGAAATTGTGAACTTGATTGGTGTTAATATAATATGTAGACTGGCATTTTCCGTGGTACAGTAAAAGTTTCTGTTTTTTTTCAGAAGCGCTACTGATTGGGTTAAACGATTTTTTTTTAAACTTGTACAGGGTGTAAACTCATCACGAAGCCGTTAACCAAGCATTCGGTACAACAAACTAAGTAACTTTACGCAAAAATTATTGCTGGAAAACGACTTTATTTTTGGGGTGAAAAATCATGTTTTGTGGTAGAACTCAATGTAACGTATAGGTACTCAAAACATTGTGCTGATGGATGGATTGAATAATACGGGGGTCGTGGAGGTGTTTAAAGTAAAAATCTTACATTAAAAACTTGTAAATAAAAAAAAAAACTTGTGAAAAAGTTGGAACTTTAACCCCCAATATCTCCGTAACTAGAAGGTTCCCAGTGACAAGGAGAACAAGTGCCTTTCGGCTGCGTTAAGTTTTACACCCTTTATACTTAATGTTTCAAAAGATTACTTTAAATTGTTAACATGGAAGTAATGAAGCGATGTGTTTTAATTCCTACTGATATTGTAAGTAAATGTCAGTAGGAATGAAAACACATCGCTAAACTAATGAAATCTAATAAAACTTAATTTGTGGGTACAGCGAAAGTAAGGGTAAAAACGGTTTGAATCAAAGCATGTTGCATCTTAGGAATAAATCAGGGAATGTATTTTAAAAATTAAAGTAATCAATAAGGACCTTCTTGTGAAACCTAAGATTTTTATAATCTTGAAAACTAAAACTGTTATTTATGTATTGAAAACAAACCTTCATATTATAGAAGATTTTCACAAAGTCACACAAAACACTTCGTCCAAGCACTAACCGATGCAATTACAGTCACAATATCGTTTTCACTGATACAAAAACACAATTTTTCAACTAGCAACACTGGATTTAATTGGTATAACAGTAACAACAGCGCTGGACTGCTGTGAGTTGGTTGTGGAACGCGAAATAGGTCACCGCTAGTCTTTATACAATCCCCCACTAGCGAATTCTTCGGCTTGCTATCTTCAACAGTTAGTAAAACATAGTCGTAGTAAATTACTAGTTACTATACTTCCTTTATCAGGGGATACAAGAACTGCATAGTTTGTATTTGTAGAATTACTAAACTTCGCGTAAGACTTCTCGTGAATCAAAGGGTTCTTTGACAGTCAAACAATTGAAATATTCAAGATAAGTACAGAAAATGATAATGAAAAGGCGAGACGACAAAAAAAAATCTAATTAGTCCGTCACATAGATTATCAAAAAATATTTGACACGTGTTTTTTCTTTTGTTACGTAAACCAAAATTGACGAAGATTAGGAGGCTTTTAAAATTCTCAATACGTCACGCCTAGGTATAATTTTTAGCTAGTAAATCACCTGACGTCACGAGCCCCCACTCCCGAGTTTTGATGCGTTTTGTCTTTGCCAATATTCATTGATTTACAAAAACAAAAAATACGTGTCCATTAATTTCCAATACTCGTAACTGACGGACTAAATAGATTTGCAATTTTTTGATACTGTCGTCATGCCTATTCTGTGATAACCTAGTCTAGAGTTTGCAAATGCGACTGCTGAGCATGAGGTCCTAGGTTCGATTCCCGGGTCGGGCGAAGTGTTATTGGGTTTTTCCGTCAGGTATTTCTTAGTAGCAGACCCGGAGTCTGTATTTGTGCCCGGTTGATGGCAATAGGCTCGCCCCCTATTACATGGGACTTAAACATAACTGGCGAGATGTGGGTGTACTATTAGGTACACCTCTGCCCAACCCTTTGGGGACTACAGGCGTGATGTTATGTTATGTTCTGGTTTAGTTGTAAGATCTACTTAGCCAATACATTTTGCTGTAGGCATAGTCCTAAGTAAGTACTTAATTAATTTAAAAAAGGCAGACATGCATTTTCTGCAACAATTGAAAAAAAAGCGGAGGAGTACTTTGACGCCTATTGACGTCGTTGTACATAATTATGTTTTTTTTTTATTGTTTATTACATAAAGAAGAAAACAACATTTATACAAAGAAACATCACAAAAACCTCAATAGGTTTGTCCGGATGTTGAGATACTTATAAGCTATCTTAATACTAACGTCGCAAACTATCACTATTATTTAATGGTTAACACATAGTTTGTAACAAATTGTGAGGTAGTTCGTAAATAACAACAAAGAAAGATACTAGGTACGTAGGTAGGTAGGTATGTAGGTACTTACGATTAGTTTTATTTTTGTTGGCAGGCGGTCCCGGGGCTTTGCCCCCTGGCCGCGGAAGCCATACCTTGGCCTGAGACAATGACGAGACGGCAATGTCGCACGCCTGTGAGTGATTGCTATGAATATAGAGTTCTAGTTGTAGTATGTATATAATGTAAAAATAGTTTATTAATAAAAAAAATAGAAAAACATTTAGATATAATCGTTCCTCGTTAAATTTATTTTTTCATAAATGACATATCAGTAACGTTTCAGTCATGCAGTTAAACTTCGTGTGTAATAAACACTTTGTGTCAAATGAAACAAGATTATTATCAGCAGGCAATATAACGATAACGCGACACTTGACGCTTTATTAAGATTTTGTGATTTCATTCTTTAATAAAAAAAAGTCTACGGAGATATTAATGATGTACAATAAATAAATTAAAGTACTGTCGAGGACACTCCCGCCTGATCACCACTAAGCTAATTTTTGCTTGCACTTACAACATAGAAACGCTCTCTATTCCCGCCCCGTGGACTTTATATTGAAATAATTCATGAAAAGATACCGATCGGCGACACATGCCAAACGAGAGTTATTGTTATTTTGCGCGCCAAAGTTGACGCTTTCCTAATAGGCCTAAAGTTTAAGGTGGAGTGGCTTGGCGCCTCCGCATGATTTAAGCGAAAAAAAAATTAACTGATCAGGCGGAAAAGACCACGACTGTACATTAGCCAAGTATTAGCAAATTATATCATCCATGTATTAGAGAGCGCGTTTTTCACCGGCGGCGCGCGAGTCAGCGACTCTTGCGCACGCCAACTGGAAATCGTCGCCGATGACCGGTGACAGCGACGCAGTATTTTCACACTAGTTTTTACTTTTGTTGCGAATAGGTGGTTCAGGTTTAGACTTAGATGGGTGGACAGAGGTGCAAGTATGTAAGTAGCTTATGATGGTGGAGTAAAGATGTTTTAACTGTCTGTAAGATCAAATATAATTTTTAAATTGTTCAAAAACTCATGGGTAACCAGTTGATGCCTCGCCCCCGAAATTGATAAAAAAGCCGTTATAGACTGTGAACAGAAAATAGTTTGATAATCTCGGAAATTTTGTGCAGCAAAAGTGTGTGAAGAATCGAAAAAAACGTATATTTGCACTAGTTGTATAAGGAAATGATATAAACCACGAGTGTATTAAATGTTTCCCTTCTCCAGACGACTCTTACAACTTCCGCGCAGCTGGAAAAGTTATTTGATGGTAATGATTCGTGGCAGCGTTCGGATTGGCAACCTGTCTACGGTTGGCAAACTGTGTTTATGTCAAAAAGGCGTTGATTAAAACTTGTGAGAGCAGCCGTTTGTGGTTATTTATCGCATGACTTTAAATGATTTATTGCTCTAAGGTATGACAGGACATTTCCTTAATAACTACCAGTTTGAAACTACTATTTAGAAAGGAATCGAATCTTGTCTATTTGGTCATTGTGATGAAAAAGTAAAGAAAATCAATTTCGAATTATTATAAATTATGATAATTCGATTGAATTTCTTTACTTTTATATATCTATGAGTAAATTACTAAGTAGTAGCACAATTTTTTTTTTGTCTTCTAAGATTCATTAAATACTCTTAACAATTATTTTACAAAACGTAAACATACCACACAAACCATCGTGGGTTTAACAGTGAATAATAATAGATTCTTTCATTCAAGGTAGGTAGGTACAAAATTATAGAAAATTATCATACTTATCTAATATATATTATTTCGCTCATAGTTAGGGATTAGTTAGGTACCTACTTACTACACTTACTTTTACGAGGCCCAATTTTATTCCACTTCTCATGATAAACTCACAATTTAGTTGTGCTTTTCCATTTTTAGGGTTCCGTACTTCAAAAGGAAAAAATGGAACCTTTTTTAGGGTTCCGTACCTCTAAAGGAAAAAACGGAACCCTTATAAGATCACTTTCTTGTCCGTCTGTCCGTCTGTCTGTCCGTCTGTCACTACCGATTTTCTCAGGAACGGGTGGATCTAGCAAGTTGAAATTTATACCATATACTGAGTTTATAGTCCCTTTTAGGTGTATTAAAATCAAGATCCTGAGTCAACACGATAAAAAGATATGGGCAAATTTAGATTTTCGCGAAAACTTGTAAGTACCAAAATTTACCTTAATTTTCAACTTTTTTATTTTTCGGACTTTTCCCTTTACTTGTGCTGTAAGCCCTTGCTTTTAACCGAAATTGACAATTCTAGGTCAACCAGAAGTACCCTAGAGATTTTGGGTCGAAAACCTATATGGTAGTTCCCAATGACCTAGAATCACGAAATTTGGCATAAAACAAATCTTATATGTAAAGAGAAAATTCTGAAAATTTGTCGATTAATAACAAAAAAAGCCATTTTTCTATTACAACCTTATTATTTGCGGTTGGAGCAATAGCTGTTTCTAGGGATCAAACAGCAAAGTTAAGTTTGTCCTTTAAAAAGTTTGTACGGAACCCTCGGTGCGCGAGTCCGATTCGCTCTTGGCCGGTTTTTTTTTCTATTTTCCACAAACTATCAATTCAACTTAAGGTCACCAACCTAGGTGCTTTAATTGCTGTTCCAGCACCTTCAATCATTCTGAAAGTGAAGGTAATGAAGCTCGACCACAAGGAAGGGAAATGCTCAGCCTTATGTAACTTATGGTGTTTAATTTTGTTTCATGGTGTTCCTCTTCCGACATTACTACATTGAGAAGGTGTTGACTGTGGACAGAGCTGTAGGAGGCTTGATTGTTATTTTCTTGAAAGATTTAGTGGTTGCGTCAATGTAATAATATCGCAGTGAAAGGATACGTCATTTTATTTAATGCTTTCCAGGACAATATAATATGTACCTAAGTAACTCAGAGTGAGAAGTGACGAAGCTTCAATTTATTATTTCTTTTTTTTTTTACCATTTCTATGGTATTGACAACATTTTGCGTCCAACAGCAGCAACTTTGTTTAAGTGAAATCCAGGTTTTCCAGGTGATGTAATTACGTACCTACCTACATTACAGTTAACGTTATAGGATTAGCCATTTAATCGTTCTATTCAGACATTCTAACGCACTGTCCTGGGGCCTAAAATGGCCACTTCTATGGTGTCTATGGGAATGGTCACAGACGCAGTTAATTTGATAAGTTGTCACTTTGTGACCATTTTACGAATTGTAAGTGATTCATAAATTATGATTCTGCTAAAGTGTCCATTTTAGGTCCCCTGTTTGCACAGTTCAGGAACTGATGGACGCGACTGAAAATGCCAAAGTGGTAGCTTTTTGGGCCGATTCAGTTAAAATTAAACAATAAACAATATTTATTTGTTCAAGACTTAAACCTATTTACAATAATTGTACCTTAATTAGACTAATTTAGTGGCAAGATACTACACAAGTGCAACTGGGCTTAAACTAGGAGGACTCCTGTGCCTTAAGCACCAGTTACTTCCGTCACCACCATGATCGAGCTGCCATTACAAGTGTGGTGCGGTGCAAATGTAAGTATTACAATATTATTAGTTTGCTTATTACTATCGTGCGTGTGTGTAAGGACATGTTGTGTGAGTGAGCGTGTGAGTGTGGTGTGGGTGTGTACGTGTGTGTGTGTGTGTGTGTGTGTGTGTGTGTGTGTGTGTGTATGTGTTTGCGTTTATGAATGGCTGAGTGGTTTTTATTTTATACTTTTTAATATATTTTCAGTATCTACATAATTTTGAGAGAGAAGGAAGTTATCTATGGTAAGTTTTAGTTTTTTTATCGGTAGGTTATGTAACTGTATATTTTTACTTATTTTGTTATAGAGGTATGGACCCATAAAGCACGGTTGTCTCCTGAAGAAGTCTGTTTTACACGGTTTCAGATCAAAGACCAGGTCCTTCCTTCGTTTGCTTTTTATCCTTTCCGGATCGTACGTTGAGCCTTTATGGCTTAAAAGCAGAACCCTCCTGATATAAAGTTGTCGAACCGTTAAAACCATACAATCCCTATATAGCTGCTCCGTTGGATACTGGAAGTTCTTTTTGTGTATAACTTTGAGAACTGCTCGCTGGGCTCTTTCTAGGTTTATTAAATGAGTTTTGTGTGTACTCCCCCAGATAGAGATACAGTATTCCAGTACCGACTGGCACAGGGATAGATAGATTGTTTTCAACAGGTTCGGGTCGCACACCCTGCGTAACTTCTTAAAAACTGTTATTAACGTTCTAACCGATTGCCTTCAACACGCTAAGAGGACATGCATTCTCAGTTTCTGAATGTCAATGACCTTTGTTATTGCTATGAATCGTACTTTGTGAGTGGGCGTTTTTAGTCTTTGTAGCTAGCGCCTTCAAGTAAATGATAAGCAAAAGTGTGTTACCGTTGCTTTGCTTAGTAACTTCATCGTTATTATATAATTTTGCTGCATTTGTAGTTCTTGCTTGTAGGTCGTCAAATTGTTTATTTAAGGAAAGAATTTCGACGCTTCAGAATTATAATGCAGTAATGCAGTAGACTCTAAATTAACACTGCATCATAAATTAATTGGGGAACTTCTTTATAGATACTAATTGATAGATTCTCCTTAGCGTGTTGATGACAATTTAATTTAAATCAGCCTAAAATTTCACGAGAAGTTTGTCACTTTCAGTGGCGTCCATCAGCTCCTGTGATGTGCAAACAACAGGACAGGCAGGACACGATATCAAGTGTCCCATCGTTGTTGCCCCAAATATTGCACATCACATTTACACACCCAGGGCGGAGTCATCTCAATTAATCAATCTCCACCTGAACAGGTTTTCCTTGCTTATAAAAGTCTCCTAACTTAAGGTACACAATATTTATAAAAAGGAGGTTAAGCTAAAAGTTAACATACCGTTTAATGTCAGTGGGTACTATCGAGGACACTCCCGCCTGATCACCACTAAGCTAATCTTTGCTTGCACTACAACATAGAAACGCTCTCTAGCCCCCGCCCCGTTGACTTTGTATAGAAAAACGAATGAAAAGATACCGATCGGCCGAGCGCACTGACGACGAACGCCAAACGAGAGTTATTGTTATTTTGCGCGCCAAAGTTGACGCTTTTCTAATAGGCCTAAACTTTAAGGGGGCGTGGCTCGGCGCCTCCACATCAATTAAGCGTTTTTTTTTTTTACTGATCAGCCGGATAAGACCACGACTGTACTTACCGAAGTCACGTCTCGAGCAGTTTATCATGAATTCAATCTGCCACAAAAAGGAAGTAAGTAACTAAGCCGCGGCGCCGCTGAATTAATACGTGATCATGGTTAATTTCCCCCATCAAACCGGATGACTAAGTTCTATCTGAGCAACGATCGCGGTGTCAGCACGCGAGCAATTAGCTTTAGTTCCTGGAAGGTATTGATAGCTACCTAGTTATTATAATAATGTAACTAGGTATCAGAACATGCGCGCTAAGATAGCGATTGATAGCCTGAATAGCTGCTATATTAGAGTAGGTAATAGGCGCTCGTGGCTAAATAATAAATAAATAAATATAAATAAAATATAAATATTGCTGGACATTACACACAGCGCCAACAACAGCCGCTCAATAAATCTTCAGCCTTTCTTTGCCTAGGTTGGTCTGTGGATGGGTGAGCCATTACAATCTGTTTCCTCCGTGCCTCGAAAAGCTCGTTAAGCTGCAGTTGTCGTGTCATTTGTAGATCTTTTAACAGTCGTTACTTCAGGTAGTCAGTGATCGCGGGCCTGTGGACGGGGAGCTATGGGCTAGCTCGCCGTCCGTCCGTCTCATGACGACAGGCCGTGTCGACGGCGCGTTCGTGTTCCACGCGCGCCTCAAAGAGAGTCAGCAATAAGGAAGGGGTCCGCAAGGGCCGAAGCCTGCCGGGGCTGCGGGACTATTCGAAAGAGATACCGTGGCCCCGGAACACAAAGGGCGATCAAGGAACATGGATGGGTTTTAGTCAGTAAAAGTCTGACACTCCCTCCTGCTCAGCCCAGAGCGGGAGAAGTCATTTGATGATATCCCATCCTAAAAAAAAAAAAAAAAAAGGTAGTCAGTGATTCAATCAGTCTTACCAAGGGATATTTGTACTACCCAGTTCGTACTAACAGGGTTGTGGAGGTCAGATAGGCAGTTGCTCCATGTAAAATACTGGTATTCAGCTGCATCCGGTTACACTTGAAGCCGACCCCTACTGCTGGGATAAGGCTAGGCAGATAAGTAGGTAATAGGCGCTGACTGACATAAATGAGTTCCTGTGTGTAATCAGCACATTTAACTAACCGCTTTCTTTCAGGCGTTTTGTGTTCTCCCGACATAATACAGGGTGTAAACAACCTCATCACGAAGCCGTCAACCAAGCATTCTGTACATCAAACTAAGTAACTTTACGCAAAAATTATTGCTGGGAAATGACCTTTTTTTTGGGGTTAAAAATCATGTTTTGTGGTAGATCTCAATGTAACGCACTAAAAACATTTTTCTGATGGATGGATTGAGTAGTACGGGGGTAGTGGAGATGTTTAAAGTAAAAATCTTACATTAATAACTTGTATTAAAAAAAAGTTGTCAAAAAAGTTGGAACTTTGACCCCTAATATCTCCGTAACTTGAAGGTTCCCAGGTATGGTCTAGAACAAAAAATTACGAGGAAAACAAGTGACTTTCGGCTTCGTTAAGAGGTGTTTTACACCCTGTACAATTGATTTATTGGGATTGCCTTAACCCCCAACATCATGAGAAATAAGTTTTCCATCATGACTCAGTACATATGCAACATATCGCTATAATTTATTAAAGACTTCCAAATAGGTGTGCTAAACTTGAGGTTTGAACTCAACATCAGGACCAAAGACTTCTAATGACTGACCATTAGAAGTCTTTGGTCCTGATGTTGAGTTCAAACCTATAACTATGTTTGTACCTCGAAGAGTAGATGTCAATTGAATATGGTATTCGTTTTTCTTGGAAACTGTAAAAAAAACCTTCCTACTGTCTCTTGCACTGGACATGTATCTTACCGAATCTTATCTTTGCTGATTTGTGCAAACGTATATTTCACTCGTAGTATTAAGAGCGTGAAGCTTGGCACTAAGAGAGGCCTATACCCATCAATGGGTGAAGTCGGGCTGTGGGTGACGATGATGATTAAAGTAGGGATAAGTAGGGATGAAAAATAACATACTGTAATCCCCAAAGGGAGGTGTGTACCTACCGCCAGTTATGTTTATCCCGTGTTACAGGGGCGAGTCTATTGCCATCAACCCGGCACTGGCTGCTACTGAGAAATTCCTGAGGGAAAAACCCAATAACACTTTGCCTGACCCGGGAATCGAACCCAAACCCAGGATCTTACGCTCAGCAGTGCACCTAGACCAACGAGGTAATGATTTTGTAAAATTGTAAGTAAGGACATAAAACACCAATTATGTATCACACACCCTTCATCATTTATTTACAAAAATAGTAAATTACATTTAATATATTACATAAAATATAAATAGTATCTAAGTATTACTTATTTGAGCATTATTTACAAAATTGAATTTCAATCTTAATACGTCCTAGGTAACACCAATATTTCAAATAGGTGGCTTAATAAATTAAGTACAAAAGTAGGTACAAATGTGTACTTTCAGATTGCCTACTGTAATACTGCAATAATTTAAAATTATTATCTTACAGGATATAAACCAGGAGGCAACGAATTCACTTTATGGTATTCATTCTTCAAATATGGTATTTGGAAGTAGAAACAAACGCACGGGACGTATGGATAACTTCGCAAAATATCCACAAATTAAGTGCAGGTTCGTACAGTTACCAGCGCAACTTACCACAAACTGTCAAATATTCTCATTCGATTTTGAACTTAACCATCAATATTTTATGTTTTAAAATCATTTGGGGAAATAACAGTTTTGGTAACTCGATGTGCTGAAGACTATACAATGCGGTAAATATCGAGCTAACGATAAAATCGATGATGATTTAATATCGACTTTCGGTCGACGAAAGCTAATATCGATTAGTCGAATAGTTAATTCTGTCATAAAGATCTGTAAGCCGTCTCCTGTTTCAACTCTCTAAGACCTAGTAGATAGTGCACCGCACTGAGCAACCAGCCTAGCTTTAGGTACAGTTAGGAACATGAACGCTACAGAAGTACAGACAAATTCAAAAATGGAACACAGCCCAGCTGTGTCACTCAACCTGCGTAACCAGACCAGCTGCTTAGTGCGTTCTATTTATTTCTTTACATGTTATATTGTCACAATCTGAATTCAAATGTTTAGTAATTTTGTGTTTCGAATTGGGATATTTCACTCAGTGTCTGTTTTAAATTCGTTTACACATATTTTTGGTATTCCTCGGTATAATATTCTTATTGTAACTAACATTTCATCACTGGATAATCCTTTTACTAAATTACCTAACATAAAATAGTGTACCATGCTTAAATTTTTTACAAAAAAAAAATCTGGCTCACAAAACCAAGTTATGAAATTAAGCAGTCTTGGAGACTAATATTGCAACTTCTTCTGTAATCTTTTTGGCTTATAAAATATGAGTTATTAAAAGAAAATCAGGATAAGAACTAAAGTTGTTACCACCATACAATTACTATGAATAATAATTATTAATGGTAGTAGTGCTGCAGCTCCTCAGCATTGAGCAATGTATGCTGGACAGGGAATTCTGAAAAACAAAAATAGAAAAAAATTATTACACTTGTTGACATCTAAACGAATTTTTTCCTTCTACTTGCATTTGTAATTACAACTACACTGTCTGATATACATAGTATCTATAGGCTTTTTGTGTTATACTTTCTACATAGATTACTATGAATGTAACGTCAATATCTGTCAAAACGCGACGAAGGCATTAAGATGATTTATTAGGCTTCTTCGAGCTTGAATCAGGCGTTCAGCGACTTTCTTGAATACTCATTCGTTAGATGCATCACATGGTAAATTCATATTTCACATAATGCTAGAATATTCATGCCATAAAAATCTATCTGAGTAATTAACGAAATAAAATAATATTTTTGGCAGATATTGACTTATGTAAGCGATTGTACTAACAATATAACTACATGCATATGAAATGATGTAACGAGAAAGTTAGTCCTGTATAAGTAAGTGTTGATAAGGTACAGAAGACTAGCCACTCATGGTCAAGAGGAGATAGTCGCAGTCTATAGAGTGATGGAGGAGTCAGTCATCGTCACATACCTTCAGTCAGTCAACAGTCAGAGTTATCGCACTTGAACAATCTTGTTGCCTCGTAGATAGTATTTCACGTCTTGTCTTCTATTCTGTTCTGTTGTATTCTGTGGCTTTACTGTGGTCGTAGTTGTGGTTGATGTGGTGGTGGTGCTTGTGGCGGAGGGCAGGGGATCGAGGAGTTCCGCGGGGAGCACGCCCAGCTCATTGTCAGACACTACAGGCGTGGGCAAGAAGGGAATTTCGCCTTTGACTAACATTTCCCGGTAAGCATCTAGATCAGCTAACTTGAAAGATTCAGAGGATCTTTGTTGCTTGTTTATGTAAGCTGTGACTTTTTTCAAGTTATTGTTGATTTTCTGTATCTTTTCTGGCGTCAAGCCTGTCGTTTTAACTGTGGGGGCGACTGAGCGTTTGGGTGCTGCGTAGTCGTACGTTTGAGCAGCGGGCACTCTAGGCTCGTAATCAGAATAATATTCTGGCTCGGCAGGATGGCCGTATGAGTTGACGGCTCCCCACGTCATGGGCTTGAATGTAGGGAAGGGTTGCGGGGGAGGGGGAGGTTGGTAGGAGGCTGGCGCTGCGGGGGCAGTCGGCTCCTCGGCGTAGGAGGTCGGGGGGTAGGCTGGGGCTGGGTACGATGGAGCGGCGTACGACGCAGCACCGTGAGAAGGTTCAGTAAGAGAGGGAACGGTGGAGAATGCGTTTTTGATGGCGCTGTAGACAGTGTGGAGGATGGAGGAGGGAGGGTCGAGGGGCGTATGTCCGGTGTGCTCGGAGTGCGCGGTGTCCAGGGTCTCGCTCGGCGCTACTTCACCCAGCGGAGTCAGTATGACGAGGCCGGCGTGGACGCCGTTCAGTTTATTCCGGCCTGTCTCAAAAATGTGTCGGTCTTAGGTGATATGTTGTTAGTGTTGACGGCGGTGTCGTAATGATATTAGTTTATGATGTGCTATTCAAAGTAAATAAATAAATTATACTTATATATGAAATGATTACGAATTCTAAAGCTTCAGCATTGCTTACAGATTTCGTTGTAGGTAATATTTATTTTTGATTGAATATTGAAAATGAAGCATCTCTTTTATGAGTTAGATATCAACCCCACGTCTTGTATTTCATAACATTAAATTGTTAACTCTTAAAAAGCATCTGCTGAAGCTTCTTTATTCCGTAGTATTAAAAGTAATATCTGAACAGTGTAAACTGTGCCTATTTATCTACTTATAAGCTACATTTACGGCGATACTAATACTGCTACGCTACTTAGCTACTCGCAGAATTTTTCCAAACTAAACTACAAATTGAGTTTGTCTCGTCAAATAGGTATACAGAACCTATAAGTCATGTTGTACCTAAACGGTTGTAAAACTGTGGTACATCTCGAGGAGGCTGTGGCCGTTCGTGGTATCCTATAATTAACGCAATTTAATTAGACACTTATTGGTCTGGATTTCATTGATGCTGAAATGGATGGTAGATCGATAATTGACTTGTAAATTCTTCTTTAGATTCTCCACTGACAAAGATTTTAGGCCTGAATTCTTGTCGCGCTGACGGTCGGTCGTGACGTCAGCGAGAACAAAATACGGCTGTCGGTCGCCGCTGACGTCAGCGTCGCAGTATGGTGCTTTAAAGAACACAATGTATACTCGTACGCGAGGCGACCGTGCGACAAGAATGAGAGGTTTTCTTTTTGAGGTTGATTGGGAAAATTTAACAGTTTCTGGTAGCGTGATTCATACTTGTTTTTCACCACTTTATTTTCCCCCTCAGTATAGACATCATTAGCGAAAATAACAAAATGATATAATTAATTACTAAGTATATCTAATCTCATCTGATCTAGTATTTAATTAACTCACTATCCTGTTACGATTAATTTATTGTATTATAAAATGATTTACCTAACCACTGCGTTCGGGTTTATACATTATTAAATAGATTTAATTTGTTTTTTTTTATTATGTACCTACTGGCTTTAATAATATTAGGTAATCAATTTGGCATGACTTAATGGGAGATGGCATAGTATCTTGTTCTTAAAGAGTATTTAATTATTGCGGGGAATTCTGCTTTACTGGGATCGTCGTACACCCTTTGATAAAAAATAGTCCCTTTTGAAGGATTTAAGCTGATTATATTTATTTGTTCATCTAGATAAGATGCTAGGTACTTTAAAGTATCTTTAGCTTGCAAGAAGAGCACAAGCAAGGACTCGTTTATTAATCAGATCAGAGAGAATAACACATAAAAACCTAGGTACCAAGAATCGTGGACTAAGAGATTGCCAAGTAAATAATAGTAAGTAGTATTAAAATAGTTAAGGTACTCGTAGTACATGCAGGCCGTATCCCACATGTTCCATAATGGGACCACTGGGTTTCTTTTCTCCCAGTACTTCCATGGAACTAGAATACTTTTTCACCTAATCCCATTAGTTCCATTAAGTACCTACAGTTGTATGGTAATTAAATATAGTAAGAACAATAATCTTACCTAAGTCGATTGGACCCGCTGTTAAAGTTTAAAAAAAATGTCATCGAATTTCAAATTTGAGTAAAACTGTGTAGAAAATTTTTAGGAGGAATAACAATACCGCCATGTGGCCCCACTACGGTACAGTACTACTACTTTTTTATTTAAGTATCAATTTACATGTATTTTAATTGAGAGTAAGTAATTACTTTCACTGTACAATTCTCAGGGGAAATACATTTGGGACTTTCTCTGCTGAGCCCTACGAGGAACTAGAGATAGTGCGCACAATTTAATAAGGAATAAATTTTATGTCCAGTTGATGGCAATAGGCTCGCCCCCTATCACATAGGACTTAAACATAACTGGCGAAATGTGGGTGTACTAGGTACACCTCTGTCTAACCCATCGGAACAACTACGGATTATAACTATGTAATGCAAGGATTTATCAAATGCAGGTTAGAAGAAATTAAAGTCACTATTTTAATTGAGAATCACCACTGACAGATTCAATGCATCAAAAGATCAGCGTGTTATTATTACTTGCTCGATTCAGTAGAACGACCGTTTTTAACAAAATTCAAGAATAGAACCAGATATTTAAAAGACGTATGGAGCGGACTTTGGGAATATTTTCATACGAAAATATTGATCCAGTACATTTTTTAATTTAGACACACGAACGCTGCCCGACAAGGGGGTGTATGACACCGAGAAAACGAGTTGTTACTAACTAGTAACAAGAATTGGTCCAAAGTCCCGTCTATCGCTCGTAAATATTTGAATAGAACATAAGTAGTCTTCGTTTCTAAAGGTGCATCCACACCACAGTTAAATTTTGGAGCAACACTGTGCAACACGGTAACATTAGGCAACTTTTGTGGCTGCTTGTTACTATATTTTGTTGACTGTTACTCATCGCGTCCATACCGCCAATAACAAAATTAACAAAATACATGAAGGAGTAACTTTCAACAACAAATTGCAAAACAGTTAGCAATTTTACCACATGTTGACTGTATTCAAATGTTAGGCAAAATTACTTAATTACACATTACTCATTACATTACTTTTTAACACGGCAACATATAGGTACTAACAATAAATAACTTTTTGCTATCGGATGTTGCTCAGTAACACTTTAAAAGATTGTTCTACAAAAAGTAACTGCGGTGTGGATGCACCATAAGTTTCATTGTAAAAGCGACATGAAGAAGATTGTCAAAGAGTTTGTTTTCAAAGTTTTGCCAATAATTGCTACCTACCAGCAACTGAGTTCAACTCGTTATTTTGTGTAACGGTACGGTGCTTCGCTTTTTAAAATTAAGTGCCGTTTCTTCGACTTGCTTTTGAACGCGAATCTCTTGATTGTCTATCCCCCGCATACTGAAACGTCACTCAAAATATGAGGGCTGCTTAACATTTGAGCAGCTCTCAAACTTTAAATTTCGTATGGCCAAACGTCACTTTTGAGTATCTGTTAAATATAAGTGCTACTTAAATTTTGAGTGACGTTTCAGTATTCGGGGGTATGTGTCTTCATTTTGATGATGGATACACAATTTTAGGTAGGTACTCGACTAGCTCGGGAATTGACCTACAAAGTGGCGTACGTGTTTCTCGCAACGTTTGAACTTTACCTATAGTTACCTATGGAAGCTATTGAGGTGCTTAATATGTAGCGAGGTACCTGTCTCAGTACCTACCTAAGTATTGATTTTTAATGAAAGGAAAATGAGTAAAAATAATTCTTGAAATTAGGTGAATATGAGTATTTATGACATATCATCCACGTGAAAATTTAACAATGTGGAACTGATTCATAGACACTAATTGTAAATAATAAAAGGTAAGTCTATTTAACATTGGCACACGTGATCACTTGCGCATAAAGGTCAGATCGAGGTATAATGTTAGTTTCCGAATTGTCTAAACATCTATCTGATTAAATGGAACCTGTCCTATTACATGGGACTGAAACATAAATGGCTAAATTTGGGTGTACTATTAGATACACCTCTGCCTTACCCTTCGAGGCTTACAGGCGTGAGGTTATGTTATATCAAAACATCCTCTTCTATGTTTCAACCTTTTTGTTTAATATTTTTGGATCAATTTATTCTCATCGTTCATAATAACAGACAAATCTTCTTCTAATATATAAAAATCTCGTGTCCGAAACGGTTTGACCGATTTTTATGTTTTTGTGAAAATTTGGGAATAGGTCGTAGGCTATTTTTTATTCCCCAACCACGTGGATTAAGTCGCGAGCAAAAAATAGTTGTAATATAACAACAGTTTCACATGTTTTCGCTAACACTCATAATTTTATAATACACTGACCTGCAAAAATAAGTATCACACTTTTAAAATTGCTATAACTATTTAAGTACACAAGATATACTTTCGAAACAAAAAGGACTCGAAAAATAGTTTAATTTTGTCTCTAGTTATAAAGAAAGCTGATAAAAATTGCTGGTAAATCGTTTTTTTTGTATTTTTAATCTGTAACTTCTATAATTTAGGAAAAATTTAAATTTTAAAAGTGTAGTATTTATTTTTGCAGGCCAGTGTGGTATGAGGAACCTTGAAGACACTTTCAGATGCAGGTTGGTTGGTCAAGTAATAAAACCTAATTTACATACAGTGACAAGAGAAACTGTTCTATAATAGCCATTTGCATAATGTTTGCTAGTTCCTAGTTCAAAAGAGCTTGCATTAAACTAAGTATCCTGCTCCATGAGTGGAGTTACGCAAGTGTACTGTATTTACAACATTGTATACTTCAGGAAAGACTTGATACGTAAGTCAAGACATGACAGTCGTATATCTTTCTAAGGAAAGCGTAATCGTAATGAATGACATGCTTTTGAATGGACATCTAAAGTTTAGTAACTGGATAACTTAAGGTCCTGATAATTTGTTGAATTTGGACATAAAGACCATGACACAAAATTCATGCAGAGGCAACATGGACTTAAGTAATTGCCACACATGGCCGATTTTACAAAAGCAAGGTTTGTCTTACATCATCATCATCAGCCTATTAATGTTCCCACTGCTGGGACACAGGCCTCCTCTCAATGAGAGGGAATGGGCTATAATCCACCACGCGGGCCCAGTGCGGATTGGTAGATGTCACATGTCTTCGATTTTTTTGGTTCTAGGACATGCCAGTTTCCTCACGATGTTTTCCTTCACCGTTTAAAGAGCAGCGGTGATGAAATAAACTACACAAAGTAATGCGCCTTCCTGGGTTCGAACCCTGCTCTCAGGTTTGTGTTTATTGTGCGCAATGGACGATATTTCGTTGTTTGCATTTCGTTTTAGTTATCACATTATATTGTCATCTGTGTCTTTTATATATATATTATATATTATTTAGTTAAGTTTGTAATTTTATTTTGTAATTAGTTTGCGTAGACTGCTTTATGAACTATTCTAACTTTGCAAGTGTTGAGCACTCCTATAATTGTCAAGTTCACTGTAATCTGAAAATACTACTGTGTTTATTATAATTATGTGTATTCGTGAATAAGTTGTTGGAGAGCCATAAATAAATATTAACACATTATATTTGCCCGAGAAGAGACTTTTGCCATGCATTTTGATATAGGACATGCATTTAACATTATACCTGTTATAAAACAGCATAATATCGCACCTGTGATCCCCGAAGAGTAAGACAGAGGTGTACCCATTAGTACACCCACAACTCCAGTTAGGTTTAAGTCATGTAACCTATTGCATGGGACCTGAACCTGATGGCTATTGCCATCAACCGGGCGTAAATCCAAACTCCGTGGCTGCTTCGGAGAAATTCCTGATCTAAAAACCCAATAACACTGACCAACATGGGAGTCGAACCCAGGATTGCATGCTCAGTAGTCGCGCTTGCGACCACCTAGTTCATGTTATTGTTTTAGAAACAAATTTTTTTTCATGAAACCTGTCTGAAAACAATACAAAGCCGCACCACTCGGTGTTTTGCAATAAAAATAAGCTACACTCAATTTATTTTCTTATAAGTTAATAATGTACCAAATAATGATGACCAATTTAAATTCACAACTCAATGTTTATATTGCACTTAAATGACGCAACATATTACACCAGATGAGTTCACTAACAATGCTAATAAAGTTGGACAAATAACGACATTTTTATCTGTCACTGCAGCACCAATTGCACTTGGGTAAGAATTATGCAATAACGAGACAAGAATACAATAGTAATGTATTCGGATTTCTTTCGGAAATTCTTTGTAACTAACGAGTCGTCCGTGACAAATTTTTGGAGGAGGTTTTTTTATGACAACTGTTGTGTGTTAATTTTTCAAATCTTGTGCTGTAAAGTGCAATGACTCGATTGTTCACCAGGTCCTAGTCAGCCAACGTATTAGGTTGTAACAATATTTTTTAGCAAGTTTACGAAATTATAAAGCATGATCTTGTTTAGGTAAAAATTCATATTTTTCAATGAATAGGCATATTTGTTTTTGTTTCGTAGTTAATTAGATAACGTTATTTTGTTGTTTAAATGGCTATTGTTTTCCTGTGGAGGTAAAACCTGCGATAACAATTAAATTACAAGTAGGTAACGTAAGAATGATATAATGGGATATGATTTAATTACATAATCTTCACTACGTCATAATTTATGGCACGTGTTTACTTTAAAATTATAATTAATAATAATATATGCATAATTGCAAATTAACTCTCACCAAAAAGGTGTAATTAAAAATATTATAAATAGCCAGAAACATTACCTGAATACATATTTTTAAACAAAATGAATGACCATACGGAAAAAACTACTGCTTTTCGTAAATGAGAATATTCAGACGCAGATGTTTAAATATTACCGCATACCTTTTTATAATTATAAAATTATTATTAATCGTATTGTACCAAGGAAAATATGTTTTTTTGTAGTGCAGTCAACAGTACCAAGGAAATATAAAATTACCTGCTGTACGATCAACTAAACTAGCCAACTGTACCACGGGCAAGGAATAATAACAACGTCAGTCTATAAACTTGACAATTTATAATAACTGAAACTATGTTCTTTGGTTACCAAAAATAATTAGATAATTAATAATAGAAATTAGGCCGAATAGTGCGAAATGAGTGGTCTTTTGCGATTTACAAAAAAATCTATTGATTGGACTAAAAAAATAAAACACTATCCGATATCCGATAATGAATGATCCCATATATTTTAGTATGGGTTTTACTCGTTTAAAGAAATTTTTAGAGATAAGTTCGTGATTTTTTTTTATCAAGTAAAATTAGTTGCATTATGTTTTCAAAACATTATCATACTAGCATATATCCTGAAGAAGATCATATATTTTTCTGGTTTTGTTTATTGCCGTGAATCATATGATTTTTTGAATTGTAAAACTTGCGTTTAGCTCCTGTAGTCCCTTAAGTTGTGCGTATATGGTCATAACAACATCAGTCAATAAACTTGTCAATTTGGTACAAAACCGTTATAACTTGGCTGTTTTCCTGGTATTTAATAAGTATTATGAAATAATAACTGAAACTATGTTCTTTGGTTACCAAAAATAATTAGATAATTAATAATAGAAATTATGTTTGGTTTGAAAAACCTACCTACTCTATGATCTATCATAAAGCCAATAACTATTATCGAAAGGTGTTTTTGGAATAGGCGAGACGACAAAAAGAAACTATTTAGTCCGTCACTTAGATTATCAAAAAATATTTGACCAGTATTTTTTCTTTTGTTACGTAAACCAAAATTGACGAAGATATGATGCTTTTAAAATTCTTTCTTCACGCCTTAGTATAATTTTTAGCTAGTTCTTCACGAGCCCCCACTCCCGAGTTTTGATGCGTTTTATCTTTGTCAATATTCATTGATTTACAAAAACAAAAAATACGTGTCCATTAATTTCCAACACTCTAACTGACGGACTAAATAGATTTCCAATTTTTTGATACTGTCGTCATGCCTATTGGCGAATTTATTAAGAGTGGTGGTTAGAGAACATAACACCACGCCTGTAATCCCCGAAGGGTTAGGCAAAGGTTTACCTAATAGTACATCCAGATTTCGCCAGTTATTGCTATTGCCATCAGTCGGGCACAAATCCTGACTCCATGGCTGCTACTAAGAAATTCCTGATGGAAAAACACAATAAAAAAAATTCCCGACCCGAGAATCGAACCCGAAAATCGGCCCTGTTTCATATACGTGACAAGTTGACAATTTGTCAGTTTTTGTCGAATTGTAGCTACAAATTCTGTTTCATAAACGTGACAAATATGTCCGATTGCGACAGTTAAATAGTGGACAAAATTGTCAGTGTCAATCGCGTTTAATAAAGGTCTACAATTGTCAGTTTTAAAATGTCTGTATTTAAGAAAAGGGTCCAAGACTTTTTGTCATGGTAATCGACATAATTGTCGTAAATTGCGACAAATATGTCACAGCATTCATTTTTGTTAAAATGATATAGCTGTATGAGGTTAGCAATAAAAATGTTTATCTTACATTGTAATTTTGACTAGCATTCTAGGATTTGTTCGGTATTAATACTTGCAACAAGTAAAATGGACACTAAAATAATAATTTTGCGCCTTATAACACGACAACCGAGAAATATTGTTTGTGAACTTAAACGAAACAGAAATATGTCAAAATGTCGCGACAATTTGACATAATTGTAATTTTTCCACTACGACTTATTTTTCATAGGTAATGTTTATGAGACGAAAAATTGTCAAAATGTCGAATTGTCACCTGTCGCCTGTCATTGTCACGTATATAAAACAGGGCCTAGGACCTCATACCCGCTAGCAGTCGCGATTTCGGGCGCCACACCAACGAGGCAATCAATATTAGTTAGAGAACTACTCAATAATGCCACACATGATCACATCCATACAGCGCGTGATGCTCCCCACCCACACAGTAGCTACTTTCATACATGATGCGTGAAAGTGATGAGTGATTTGCGTCAACACTCGATTATTGTAAAACGTCAAGCCCTGCATGGGTTGAAAGTTGTACAGAATGCGGCGGGTTTAGTTCTGCGGTCTCGATTCATGCACCTACGGCCGTGACCACGGCATCGACAGGTCGCTGACTTTGCTTATTTATAGCTGTACATGTATTTGTCGTCTGTGTAATATAACTCAAAACGTTGTGCTGATGGATGGATTGAATAGTCCGGGGGTCGTGGCGGTGTTTAAAGTAAGAATCTTACATTAAAAATTAGATTTAAAAAAAAACAACTTTAAAAGTTGGAAATTTGACCCCCAATATCTCCGTAACTAGAAGGTTCCCAGGTATGGTGTAGAACAAAAAAACGATCGCAATGACGAGGAGAACAAGTACCTTTCGGCTTCGTTAAGAGGTTTTTTACACCCTTTATAGGTATTTTTTTTAAACGGTTCTAACGATTTCGATGAAATTTGCAATTATATAGTGGTTTACTGAATCGAAAAATCTATCTGGCTAAGCCTAGTATCTGGGAAAACTCAATTTCTCTATTGTCACCCAAACTTAGCTCGTTTGATATTAGATTTAAATTGTTTATTGTTAAAACAGCATAAGATTTTTACCATTTTTTTTATAAATTAACTAATAATAAAAGAAAAGGACGCGTACCCCAACTATGCAATGGTACCTAGGTACCTAATCATTGCACACTTATAAGTGCTACAATTTAAATGCTCCATACATATGAATTTGTACCACTAATCTACTCATGCGTTATGTTTCATTAAAACTGATATTAGCTAAGCTATTTCAACACTGCAACGAAAATATTAGACTGAGGTATTATTTTTCCACTTTTTCTGTATAATTTGTCAAGTAACGCAAGAACGGTAAACGTTTAATGTAACATCCTTTGAAGATACAGAAAACGTTTAACTAAAATGATAGATAGTCAGTCTGACACCTAATTTATTTGGGCTATTTCTTTCTTTGCTCGGTATTGCATAATCTGTTTAGTCGCAAAACAGTCGGTTAGACGAAAAAGCTTAAATTTTTAAACGTTCAAGTTAATGTAGTTTGAAAGGTGTTATGCAACGACTGAGTTGACGATTGATTATTATTTTTTATTTATTTTTACGCTAATTAATAAGAACTATCTAGAGTTAATACGAATTAAAAAATGTCGGAAGTTAAATTTTATTAGTAGAAAGGCGAAACCAAATAATATTTAGTTATGATATTTTTTGTTATTAGTTTTTTGAAAATAAAAACCATACAACTAATGATGTAGGTAATTAAATAATATTAAATGATATAATACCGTTACGCAATAATACATATTTATTGGATTATTTCATGGTGACGTCAGCTTTGATAACCCGTATAGTTACACTACTAATTAGGTCGACAAACAATGTTTTATTAATTTCGTAAAACACCGTATCAAATTCCCAGCAGTGCGTGCTTAGAAACCGTTACAACAAACACTTAATTAGTCATATTAAGTTGATAATCACTTTTGGGATTTCAACTTAATTCCCAAATTATTAATAGACATAATTCACACTGCACAAGTGCACAATGAGTAACATTGTGCAAGGATCATGTCAAGCTGAAATTATAATGTTGCACCATAATATTGCATTGAGTATAATGTATCATTTTCCGAAGTTGCATCAACTATTGCATAGACTTAGTGCAATGTAAGGGATCCGATAACTTGAGAGAATTCACTCATGTGTCATATACATATTATTATGATCGTACAGTTACATTTCCAACCGGCTCAGCTGGATTCATGACATAATATACTTTCACTGAAAGGCACCCAAAGGCGCGCCTTTAATCTCAGCAACTATTACGGGCATTGTATGCCTTCCTTAGATGTTACGAAATATTACATTTTGCACTTCCCTGATCTTTGAAGAGATAGTTTCTAAATAGGTCTTTTGTTGACATTTAGTTACTCTGAATTTATCCAGGTCAATAGATTTGAAAATATAACTGTATATACTGTTATGACTAGCAAAAGCTGTTATGAAGTACATTCTGAAGTGAAGAGGTGCTTGGAAGTAATAAAGCGTGGTATTGTAGGTAATTTAACTTGGATAAATAGAGTACCTATTATATATAGCAATTTATTCTTCCATAATAGTGCAACATTGATGTAACTAGATGGTATCATAGAGATACATCTTAACCTACTCATCTGACCCGGAAGAAATTTGAGACATAAATAATTTGAGACAACCAAACAATGAAACACGATGGTTTCCTCAAACTATGGGAAGATACGGAATTGAAAATGGTTGCAATCTTTCTTATATTGTCTTCGGAGTGATATTGCAATAGCCATCAAACTGAAAATTATTAGTGGAATTACAAAATCACATCCACAGTTGTTTGTCTGTCAAGTGTTTGAGTTATTTCGTCATGTAAAACGTCTATTTCCGTTTGAAAGGGAAAGTCTTACGTAAATGAGGTGAGGACGTTGCTGCGGTTTTTGGACGTGGAAACGGACCAATGAATGTCACACGTGTCGTAATACGCATAATGATAAGGTTGAAAATCATGCTCAAGGTTAAGACAACATTTTGTTTGCGAAAAGACTTTAAAATACGAGAGACCTCTTGAACTCTTTGTTGAGAGAACTCTTTCGATTCTTGAGTCCATTGATACATAAGTTTAAATGAAAGTAGATAGGTAAAAGGTAATTGCAAAAGAGTTATCACGATCAATCGTTGCTCTTATGTGCAGATTAATGTTTCATTGCTTACTTTCCAATACTGATGAGGTAGACACCTTTAAGTCCTGTCACACCACTTGGTCGGATGCGGGATGTTCTTCACAATCTATAATACAGTTTTACAATTGCAAAACACTTTGAGACAATGTCAGGAAATCTGTTCTGCTTTAGAGTGCCAAAAGAGAAATTATGTGCGAGACTGCTAGCAGACGATGCTTATGGGAAGAGATAACAAGAGAAGAATTGCTATTATAATACATAGCTAATAGAAGAATCAAAATTGATCACTGAATAATTCTTTAATTTATAAAACGTTTACGAAAATAAACGGTGCCAACAGATAATCAATCTCAAAAATAAGGTTTAAAATTAACCTGGCAAATGGCCTGCTAAAATGTCTTCAAGAACAAAGCGAAATGAAGCAGTAGAGAAACACAGTGACAACTGCAAGAAGACTTGAACTTACTCTTACCACAGTTCACTGACTAGGTCATAATATCGATACAATAGCTCCTCTGAGGGCATTGGCATCGGCTCCTCTCTAACAGCATCTACTACTGACGACATCACTATCATTTCTGAAAAAAGAAATTCAAATATCAAAAACAAATTCTGAAAACTGTCTCTGACACGATTTTATCACTGGCCTCGGCCAAAATAGACCAATATAAAAAAAAACAATACAAACAATAGACTGATTCGATTTATGATGAGACAAACTGCTTACATAAATAGTCTTGTGGAACTATGTTTAGTTCGCAAAAATAAACGAAATTAAAATACCTGTTCCAATTTAAATGATTAATCTGTTATTTGATGAATCAAATCAATTAATTTGTGTTTGTGTTACAAGACTTTTATCCGACAATGTTAGTCATCAGGTGCGAGAGTTAGATATACTAAAATTACAAACCATTGAACTGGAAATAACTAAAGAGACATTTAATGACGATATATCTCATACATCAAAAGAAATTCAGCCACATGAGTTTGCAAATGAAATCTTCAGATTAACTTTCTATATAAATAAATAACTAAGATATTTATGACGTGACGGTGTCAAACAATTTTATTAACTTGATCAGAACCCGATATCTCTCTCTCTTTCAATATCTAGAACATTTTTGAAAAGTTTTACTCTGCGAATGGTAATTATTTTCATATTAGCGTCGGATTCGGTATATGTCATGCTTAAACGTTCACTTATACAAAAAGGTAATTTAATCATGAGAAAACTAAATAATAGGCATGACGACAGTATCAAAAAATTGCAAATCTATTTAGTCCGCCAGTTAGAGTATTGGAAATTAATGGACACGTATTTTTTGATTTTGTAAATCAATGAATATTGACAAAGATAAAACGCATCAAACCTCAGGAGTGGGGGCTCGTGACGTCAGAACTAGCTAAAAATTATACCATGGCGTGACTTATTGAGAATTTTAAAAGCGTCGTATCTTCGTCAATTTTGGTTTACGTAACAAAAGAAAAAACACGGGTCAAATATTTTTTGATAATCTAAGTGACGGACTAATTAGATTTTTTTATCGTCTCGCCTCTTCCTGACGCGTTTGCACCCATTATTACCTTCATTATCATGTTCAGTTCGATACAAGGAATTAAATCTTCCTCTATATCTATCCGGATGCAGCTGAATACCCCCCCTTAGTAAGACTATACTTGGTAAGTCAATACTTATACAATATTTATTAAAATTATAAAAAAAGAAAGGAATTTTGGAAACATTTGGATTTAATGTTTGACCTTTTCAGAGTATATTACCTTAATTGTTTTTTTATTGTTTTTTTTTTATTTTGTTTTTTTTTATGTCTATTGCTATTTATTAATCTTAATTGTTTTTTAATAATTTTGTATTTTTTTTGTTGGTTTATCTTATTTCACAAGATTTAATACTCATAACGAATAAGAATCATGACCCCTACCTAAATAACTGCAATTTAAGCACTGTTTTACAAAACCAACCAAGTAATTTCGTATTCAGCACAAGAGTATTGGTGGTGGTGATGGTATTTAAAATTTAAATATATTCAAGTACAAATTGTTGCCAAAAGTAAAAGTCTCCTCAATAAACAATAGGTGAGTGGACGACTGCGGCCTCCTTTGGCTGTTAACCGAGTGCGGATGATAAATACTTATGTAAGGACAAGTCATCGTAAATAACTCAATAGTGATAAATTGGGTAATACGAGTATCGACAAATTGTAATTTATTGCTTGGAATTACTATGCCATATGTATCTAATTAAATACGTAATTGTGCTTCATGTATTAATTTTACCAGAAATAAGCTCGATATGTGTCTATCATTAATTAATGAGGTCAGTGTGAAAAGTAATACATATATAACATAACATCACGGCCGTAATCCCCGAAGAGCTAGGCAGAGGTAATAGCACACCTGAATTTCGCCAGTTATGTTTAACTCCCACATAATAGGGCGAGCCTATTGCCATTAATCGGGCACAAATCCAGACTCCATGGCTGCTACTGAGAAATTCCCCGATGGAAAAACCCAATAACACTTTGCGCGACCCGGGAATCGAACCCAAGACCTCATGCTCAACAGTTGCGATAGCGACCACTAGACCAACCAGGCAAATACATATAAGCCTTAAACATAGGTAAAGGGTGTAAAACGACACTTAACGAAGTCGAAAGGAACTTGTTTTCCTCGTCATTGCAATATTTTTTTTGTTCTAGACCATACCTGGGAACCTTCAAATAACGGAGATATTGGGGGTCAAAGTTACAACTTTTTCAACAAGCTTTTTTATGAATACATTGTTCTCAATGTAAGAACTTTACTTTAAACACCTCCACAACCCCCGTACTATTCAATCCATGTATCAGCACAATGCTTTGAGTGCGTTACATTGAGTCCTACCCCAAAACGTGGTTTTTCACCCCAAAAAAAAAGTCGTTTCCCAGCATTTTTTTTTGCGTAAAGTTACTTAGTTTGATGAGCAGAATGCTTGGTTGACGGCTTCGTGCAGAGTCTGTATTACAACTATGTTACTAAATTAAGGTGTGAATTTGTTGAATATGTTTTTGGCTACCTGCTTACGATACATTTACCATGATTTCAATAAAATATCCAAATGACCAGCTAGGTATTCTGTTAAAGGAAGTCCCACTCTCCGTCAGAGTTATTTTTAACCTGTTGTAGATTTTGTGGTGAAATATACTGAGGATGTTATTCGGAAAGCGAATAAATGATAGCCTTAATTGGCGCAGAGACGATAGTGTCTATAATAAATAACCTAAAACGGAAACTACTGTAATTTTTGGATAGACAATAATTTTATTTTAAAAGATATTTTTTTTCTACTCACACACACATTGATAAATAATATCCTTATTAAATATTCAGAAATTCCCGGAAGAACAACCATCAATTAGATATAACAAATCTTGGCTGAATTTATATAATTATGAAGAGACACTTCATATTAAAATGAAAACCATAAATGGAAGAGACGGTTGGGCATGAATAATTAAACCAATAAAATCGAAATGTAGGATGCTAGGTGATCTAGAAGATAAATGTCAAACCTTACGCAACGAGGCTAGGAAATAGAGGTTATGTAATAATGGCCTAGATGAAACACTAAATGTTGATATAACAGGTGATAAGAACTAGGTAGTAATAGGCTCGTAATTGGAAGATCGTGACTTTTAGTCAATAGGGTTACAATATTGCCAAGAATAGCACAAATTAAAATAAATAATGACTGACGTAAAAACGGCTTCCCATTTCTTTAAGCTAACTACTTACCCACTTTCATTTTTCTTTTTTTTTTATTCGTAATATCGACGTGTCTATCTAACAAGGAAATACAAGAAAGGAAGGGAATACCAGCGCTGTGACTTTTTTTTTTAATGTCACAGCACCTTGCTGAGATAGGAGCCTTTTGACCTTGCACAGGACAAATTTGATTGTTTTTTATTTTTCTCATGTTTACTTTTTTATATAATTTGGCCATAATTCTATCTTTTTGTTTCTATTATGTCCTGTGTGAGTTTAATAAATACTTTTTCTTTCTTTCTTTTCTTTCTAAATTTTCAGTATGTTTTCTGATCAATTTGCCAGTTACTCCGCCAAGCACGCTACATACATTTTCTTTAAGAGAAGAATTAAAAAACAATCGCAGTTTTTAGTCAGTGAGACGATATTTGCTTCGCGTATTAACACATGAAAATTATTCTTTATCAATTTATCATTGTTTAGCCGTTCCGATTCACTTAGAAAATTACTCGTATGTATTGTGAATTTTGATGGATGGCTAAATTCAAAACTATAAGTAACAGCGAAAAATGCTCTAAGGAATATCGAGCCTGATTTTGAAAAAGAAGAACTGATTCATATTTTAAATGAATGCCCTTGATTTATGTATAAGACACTCTCAGCGCAGGCATCTTCACAACATTGTGTTCTAATTTCAAATTGTTACTATTTCTTTCTGGTTGAAAAACCACAGAAAAATAATTTAAACAATCGAAATAAGAACTGTCACTTGTCTGTGACAGTGTAATAGCAACTTTATTGCGTCAGTTGAAAACCGCTAGTCACTTATTCACACATTCACTCCTCTTACGTACATTTCGGTACCTAAAGCATAAGTAGTTACAACTTTTATGCTAACGAGTTCTTGACACATTAAACTTTTGCCGACGACGACAATACATTCATCGTCAAGTCGATCGTGTTTGAAAATAAATCACCATGAGTGATTGTTACTGTTTTACGATGAGCTCTGTAGGTGTCAGCGTTTATGATTGAACACCTATCTTCATTATTTGATGTACATAATTGTTAACTATTCATAAACATTGAATAGATATAAGGTTAAAGACATTTATTTCTCAATAAGAAATTACAGTATTTCACTTACTTGAGAACATTTTGGAACTTAAATATAGTACATAATACATTAACTTTGACATAAAAACTAGTAATAGGTAGTTTTTTAACAATTTAATAATCTATTAAATAAAATGAAATTTCGTACTCAAATAACGTCATTTGTCAATACAAAACACAAAGCTTACAACTTTTTTTCCATTGAACACCTATCTTTATTATTTGATGTACTATCGAGGACACTCCCGCCTGATCACCACTAAGCTAATTTTTGCTTGCACTTACAACATAGAAACGCTCTCTAGCCCCGCCCCGTTGACTTTGTATAGAAATAATGAATGAAAAGATACCGATCGGAAGAGCGCACTGACAACGCACGCCAAACGAGAGTTATTGTTATTTTGCGCGCCAAAGTTGACGCTTTCCTAATAGGCTTAAACTTTAAGGGGGCGTGGCTCGGCCGGCCTCCGCATGATTTAAGACAAAAAATTTTTAACTGATCAGGCGGAAAAGACCACGACTGTACATAATTGTTAACTATTCATAAACATTGAATAGATATTACCTTGACATGTGGTCACTTATTTTAATTTGCGAGCTATTTATTCCTCATCTTGCTTTAACGCCCATTGTTACGCGGCTCCATGAGCGACTTAATGTTTTAAAGTCTGCTTGTGAAAATTACTGTCCACAAAATCTATTGCCGATTTGATTTGACAAGCAATTATGTTTAGAGCTCTTTCGTTGTTGCATCGCTGTTAAAATCAGATTGCTCTTTATCAGTGTTATAATAAGGTTGCTGTTACATTACTGCTATCACTTAAGTAAAATAACTGGAAAAAAATCTGGAGTTTTGGTATCTTGTCAGTCATTGCTGAAATGGTATATTTATGGTAGCATCCTCCAAGTTTTGCCTAGCCTTTGTTTTGTAACATGACATTATCACGCGTGTAATCCCCGAATAGTTAGGTAGAGGTGTACCTAATAGTGCACCCACACTTCGCCAGTTATGTTTAAGTCCCGTGTAACAGGGGGCGAGCCTATTGCCATCAACCGGGAACAAAACCAGACCTCGCGGCTGCTACTGAAAATTTCCTTACCTGACCCGGGAATCGAACCCAGGACCTGGTGCTCAGCGGTCGTTTAATCCCACACTGCTTAAAAAAGAATGTAACTACAGCATGTTGCTCCCACGATAGTATTCATTACTATTACCTGTCGAGTTGCGTAAGCATAATGCGATTTATATGAATCTTATGCAACCTCTCAGTTCCGGTGGATCTGGGACCTCTGACCGACCCGATTGCGTAATAGATTGATCATAATAGATATGTTCTACTTTGCGTATTTTTATTTATGAGCTTATGTTTATCGATTTTGTAACGATGTCTTGATCGCGTTAGGTAATGTTGTTTGCAGATTTTGTAGGCGCCTGGGAAGCCTAGTTTGCTACTTAATTATGTATTAGATGAAAGATTCTTCCTTATTTGTTGTGAATATTTAAATTTTATGTAAAAAGGTCTACTTCTACACTAATACTATAAAGAGTTTGTATGTAGTGTATGTTTTATATGGCTAATCTACGGAACTACTGATCCGATACCGAAACTTCTTTCACTATCGAGAAGCTACATTATAGGTGTCATAGGCTACATTTAAAACATTTCCGTGAGATAATTTCCGTACATAACAGAAACGAAGCCGCTAGCAAATTATAAAAAATATGATAGATCAAAATTAAGATAAGTTACTTAACGATTACCTCCTTATTGGAGCCTACTAAGTTCCACCAATCAATCATAATCCAGACTTCTAAAATTCTTATCTTACTGAGATACTCACTATTGTGACAGCACCTAATTAAATCATTTCCTGACAATCGTACACATTGTTTTTCAAAATAAGTATAACGAATGTTTACGCAATAACTTTTACTATAATGCGTACAAGCTCCTTGAATATTAGCTTACATAATATAAGGGGCACTTTTTAAAAAGTCGTTGTTTTTGTTGATATACTGGTTTTTTTTCTCCATAAACATAACTGGTTTATTTTACAGTGAGTTACGTATTTTTTTGTATTACAGCATGATTTGTCAAAAGATTAAACTCGACGTACATATAACTGCATGTTGATTTAGTTCATTGGCCTTTTTATGTCAATAATATGTTATAATCGCTTGCGCTGAACGCACCTATAAGAGCTGCGTTAGATAAATTGCTATTCATTGCATTTCTTGCAGTACATAGTAGGTAATCTTCTAAAGCTTTATAAAATCATCGGCGATTAAAACAAATATTAATTAAAACCATTTTTTGGCTCAGCAATTTTACTGTGAGCCTTTCAAAGATAAAATTCAGAACCTATTCAGCATCAACGACCATTCAAAATTACACTTAATCCCATCTGTCAAGGTGCTACAAATGGTGGTGTGTCTCCTTACCGTCAAGCTGCGACGGGTACTTGTGCGCAGGGGCGCCGTATCCCGTGGGCACGGATGGCGCGGAGAAGTGCGCGGGCGCAGTGGGCGCGCCGTACGCGGTGGGAGGCCCGTACTCAAGGTGCGAGGTTGGAGGAGGGCCGTATACCGCTGTCGCTGGAAAATTAAAGGGGACGCTTTTAGTCTTTGGTCTGTTACCCGGCTTTTCTCATCCTCATAAATAATTGGGAAGGAAATCTGCGTTCGTAGGTTACCAGCATAAATACCTCACTCTTACGCAAGATTCAAAAGCGATTTTTTAAAGTACTGATATGTAGGTAAGTGTTTTGATGTTACAAATATATTATTATTGAAATCTCACTTCTATGAAATAAGTCTTTTTGAAGTCGCTATAATTATTTCACGAGACAATGAGCTTTTGAACTTTGTGTCAAGTGTACAGTATTTATGCTTGTGACTGTTTTTGTCCAGCATTTTATATGGCTAGACCGATGAAACTGAACCAAAAAAAGAACGTTTTTTACATAAGTAATCTATTTTTTTCTATTAACAATTACTTACACCCTGACATATCTACCTAGCAATAATATTCGCTGTAAGAGGTAGCGGTAATAGATTATATATATATATATCGGTTGGTATATAGGTATCAAACAGGTAACAATAAAATATGAACAATAAAATGAATTTTATTTAAATTTTAGGTAAAATATGAACCAAACAATAGAATAATTGCTTTTAATAAATAACTTTTAACGCAAAGTTATTACATTATAGTCATTACATCAATTTATTACGTCATTATATTATTTATACTATAATAAAGGGTGACGAGCAGCGGTGGCGGTATTGTAATTACAAACAGACAGTGGTGACAAATTATTGATGCTGTCATAAAAACTTACCTTATTTAAGTGACCTCATAAACGATCCATTACCTCATCAAGATAACATCACCTAGATACCATTCCGTTTTCCCTAGGGAAAAGCGTCCACATATTGCGTTCCAAACAAGTTTACAGGGTAAAACAAGTTATTTCAAAAGCATCTCAGAGCATGGCTTATAGAAAAATGTTTTTATAGTATTAAGGAATTTATGAATTCCAGGTCAAAGGGAAAAATTGCATGACATGTAAACTAGATTTGACATTTTTATTTTAAGCAATTGACATATTTTATAATTGAATTTCTTAATTTATCATTTGTAAGTTGATTTTTAGAAAATTTATAATTTATTTATTTTCATTTTACTTTGCTTTGTCTTGATTAATTAAAATAAACCCGTAGTCAAATTATGCAATCACACCCGTGGTCCCGGTGGGATATGATATGCTGTTACTACGGCTTTGTATTTTCTATCGATATTTTCAGAAGTACAGGTAACAATCCCTAATGCCATGGGACCACGGGTAATTAAAATTACCCATGGACCTGGTAATCGGTCGACCCACTGGGACCACGGATAACCACCCAAAAAAATAGTTGTTTCCCAGCAATATTTTTTGCGTGAAGTTACTTAGTTTTATGTACAGAATGCTTGGTTGACGGCTTCGTGATGAGGTTCTTTACACCCGGTAGACAAGGAGTACGGTTAATATTTATTCTCGTTGGTTTACCTATAACATGGCGTCAAAATAAATTACGTCAATGTGTATAATTTGAAAAGTTATTAAAAATTACTTAGTTATTTTTATTTGTGATAATAAAAAGTAAGAAAAATCGAAAGAATAACCATTTAAGTAATTAATTTTATTCATTTTATAGGTTTAAATGAAATTGCTCACAATGTATATTAATCTTTCCAGTATTAGGTACACACATGAAAAAAAGTTTGCGATCACTAGCATAAGCTGATTTATTTTTTTAAATTGAACTTTATCAAGAAAAATTCTTTGTTGTGTGTTTTCTTTAAATAGAAATACCCTGTTTGAAATTAAAAAATAAAACCATTTTTTTTCATAATATAATCCGTAACAAAAAAGATTTCGATTTTTCAAAGTTTTTTTGATGTGTGTATTTTCAAAATAATTGTTAATCATAGAAAATTCCGTAATTTAAGAAACGAAGGAAAAGACTACTATTTATTTAAGTTTATTACATTATTAACAAATATTTATTTAAGTATTAATTATAACAATTGGTTCCGTATTAGCTATTATCCTAACCACATCTCTAGACATTAATTGTAAATAAGACGGACATATTAAAAATGCCAGCCAGCCAGCCTTTACATAATAAAAGCAATTATAAATAGTCTGAGTGACATTAAATATGTTTAAAATTATGTAGCACTATTTGTTTTTTTTTAATGTCTTCGATTTGTATTATTTATGCCGACTTAATTCTGCAGGGTCTAATATAAAAAAAATACTGAAATTACACAATTTGAACTTCTTTCACTGGCTTTTTCTATCCTACTCTATGGCAACTATAATATATTATACAATATGAGTCTAATACTATATACTATACTACAACGCACCTTTTTCGACGTTTTATAAGTGCCCATCTAGGCCTATGTGAAATAAAATATTTTGATTTTGATTTTGATATATGGCTTTTTTTATCTTCCTTTTTTATTAAGTTTGGCCATAGAAATTAATAATAGAATAAAACTGTTTAAATAAGAACAGTTGATGATTACCTAAAACTCAAAACAAAATAAATCTTTAAAGTACTGCATTGATTAATATTATACTATATAAAGCTAGATTACCACTCACTCACTGACAGAATTGTTCTCCCAGATGGTGAAGGGGGAGGTGGGTATATTTTGACAGATTCGTAAACAACTAACTCTCAAACCTATGGGAAAAGTGCCAAACCTCCCCTTTTCGCCCCCCTTCTCCCCCCTCCCTATCGTATCTCGGAAACCAAGAGACTTGAAACATATTTTATTTCAGATTCGTATAGAAGAGGCTCGGAAAAGTAAAAACCAGTTTTCAAAGTTGTCCCCCTTTCCCCCCTTCTCCCCCCCTTTAGGCGGATCTCGGAAGTTAAGAGACTTGGAACATTTTTTTTTTCAGATTCGTAAGAAGGGGCAATACATTAGTCGAAATCATTTTTCATAACTCCCCACTCTCCCCCCCTTCACCCCTCCCCCTATCGTATCTCGGAAACTAGGACACGTAGCGGAATTTTGATTTTGACTATACTTTATTATTGGGAGCGTTGAAATTTTTATACCCTCCCCTCCCCTCCCCAACCTCCCCTAAAAGTCCTGAGTAGAGCGAAAGCTGGGTGAAGCTCCCCTCCCCAACCTCCCCTATAATTGAAAAGGGCTGTAACTTAATAACGGTTAGAGATAGCTATCAGGTGTTTGAACAAATATTATAGTAGGTGTCGAAACCTGTCCGGTGGTAGGTAGGTCTTGAGTGGAGCGAAGGGGGGAGGTGGCGAGCGAAGCGAGCCGGCGACCTCCGTAGCGTAACGATGGTTGAGTGGGTGAAGCGTAACTCAGGGCGACGACAAGCAAACCTTAGGGTAATGTTTTTTTTACTTCTCAAATGTTTTAGGGGTTCGTAAGGGTTTTCATACTGTTTTAGGGGTAATTCTAACGGATTTTCCGATTCATTTAAGGATTCCTATGGATTCTCAAAATTTTATAAGGATAGGGAATACTTCTCAAAAACACGAAACCCGCGAGCTGCGCGCAGCTCGCGCACCCAAGCAAACTAGTTATATTATTATATAGTTACATATGTGCTTAGCCTAACTAAGTTGGACATACAGAATATATATTCATAATTTATCAAGAGTTTAAGTTTCTTGGTTCACAGCCTACAGCTGTAGTTCTTTCTCTAGCTTCTTGTCTTCCATTTTCCATCTTACATCCATTGGGAATATTATATTATCTTCGAAGTTATTCATTTCTAATAAATAATCATAATATCATTATATAGCAATCATTTTGTGTTAATGGAACAGATATTTATGCATCAATAGCAATATTTGAGTTATTATAACATAGGTAATTATAAATGTAGTAACATGTTATTGAAAAACAAGTACTCTATAACCTACTAACACAAATATTACGTAAACTAAATATGTAAATAAAGATAATTGCTATCTATTTGGGAAGTTTAATTACCTATTACATATAGATGACATAATACTCAATTGACCTAACACTATACAGATACATTATTATATAACATTATTTATAGCTCTAATTAATAATGACTAAATATTAATTTGTACTCTTATGTTGAGCCCCTTCATAAGTCCCGTTGAGTAGCTTGGAGATTGTCGCACAGAAACCTTTAGTAATAGGATTAAACAAAAGTGTTAAATTATAGTTATAACTATATGTTAAAAGCCTTCTCTTCAAGCCGCTTCTGATTTTTGCTGCATCTTGAAGCATCACTTAACATCTTAATCACTTGTAGTTTTTGATGCCAAGTTCTCATGTCCATGTTCAGTAACTAGGTATAGTAACAATAAAACTTAATTTTCAACGGTGCGCTTTTATTAGGCAATTGTTTTAAATGTTAGTGAAAACAGGCATAAGCCGCTTAGACACGTGTAGAAAAAGCATGAAAAACCCTTTAAATAAACGTGATTATGTATGAATTTTCATTTCGTGTAAGACGTAGTAGTCATTACAAAAATATAGCTTAATTTCTTACGCAATAGTCTTTATTCTAAAAAAAAACAGATGAGGCTAAACCAAATAGAAAAAAAACAAGGATTTCTTCATAAATGAATTATAAGCCTAGATAATTTATGTTAAATTAGAAAGAAAGAAATAATACATTATTTTTTTTTAGAATAAACCAAAATTAGACACATGATAAAACAGTAGCATCGATACAGAAAAACTAAAATTAACTACAGTACTCACAGTGTGGTTTCTTGTTACTAAGAGCAGCCGAGCTGACGATCTTCTTGCCAAGGTTGCTGACTGCGTCGCCCTTCACCGAGATGACCTTGCCGAGGGTAGCGGCCAGCGCTCCGCCTCCCTTGATCAGCTGTCCCTTCAAGATCGTCACTCCGCCGGTGATGGCTTTCACGGCTTGGAACAGTGTGTACAGGATTGACTTCTTCAAGCCCCAGTAATCGTACTTCTCTTCTTGTTGATGCTGAAAAGGAATGTGTGGTTGTAATTTGAGTTGATTTTGGTTTTGGCTGTAAGCTACGTCTATGAATTGTAAGTTTGATAGGCTGATCGACGAAAAAGAACACTGACCAGTTTCTGATTCGGTACCAAGTAATTGACGAACTGATTTGAGATCTAGCAATTTTATCAGTCATTTATGAAGTCTGATGTTTACTTCACTAAAAACAGTAATAAACTTATTTTCAAATGGCTCTTATGCTCGTCAGGGTTTCTGATGACATCTATCAACTATAAGGTTTCGACTGCTTCCAAGATCTTAAACCGGTATAATATTTTTCCATATCTTACCGGTTCATAGTTATAACCGTGGCCTTCCTCCCCATGTCCACTGTTCTTGCTGGAGGCTGACGAGATGAAGGCGGACGCTTGTCCCAGCAGTCCGACCTTACTTTGTAGCCCTGACGACGCTTTGGACACCACTGACGTTAGCGCTGCTTGAGCTGACGACCGCTTTGTCCTGGTGGCGAAAATATAAAATTGAGTTTCAGCTAAAATCTGCGAAGCTTCTCTAGATTGGAACCCTCGTACTCCTATTCCTCTGACATCAGAACTGAAAACGATCATCCAAAGCCAAGCATTGAAAAATTATATTGGAGAAAATATTGATGTTGGCAGAAGGGTTTGCAATCCAGTATTAATTTCAATCCGGCTGCATCCGGATAAATGTAGGTACTGCTATTGCTTATATCTGCAATGATTGCTTAATAAGATGTCTCCAGTCCCAAGAATCCTTATTAACCTATGGAAGACAACGTCGGTATTGTTCATGAACATGCCATACCTCATGATCTCTTCAGCTGCTAGACCTTCAGCAAGGGATTCCAGCTGCTGCGGCGACATCCTGCTTATGGCGGCCATGTCGATAATGTCTAGGTATAGCTGAGGACCCTGTGCTGGCGCCGGAGCGGCCAGCGAGGACGCCAGGCACGCCACGCAGATCCATAACTGGGGAAGAAAGTCACAGTTAGCCAACGAGTTGTATATTTAAACAAAGAAAGGGTTTCAAGTATAATTTAGCGACCTTTATCGACCAAAACTAATATTCTCATATCGTAGGCAATTCCAAAGCATAGTTTTCATAGCTTAGCATCCTTCAGGAATGCCACATCGAAATTGATTTCAAAATAAAAACGATCCGTTTAAGACTTTTGTCATGGGATATGCTGAACATTTTCAAAATAATGATCTTTATGGATTCCTTACGATGTATCATAGATCCTAAGGAATGGATAGGTAAATAGATTCCGTCATTGCCACTCAGCAGTTCAGCTTTTATATATATATTTTCAGAAGCAAAATGCTAAGAATAAAAGCTTTGCAACGTTGTTACATCACGTTTGGTTGCAAAGAAGGCAAACGACTTGAAGAACAAAGCACTTACTAAGACCATTGTCAACAACATGTAAAGCTACTTTAAATAATTGTGGCCGGCCACACATTTAAAAATAACCGTTCTTTGCAACATAACAAGTCTAAACAATAAATTATGTAGGAAACGGTAACATTAGGTACATTATTTCAATACACACGGGTCGTTATCGTTTCTACATTTCCCGTACAATTTAAGTAATAGACAATTTGAAACAATAGTTACATTGTTATAAACATGATATGATTGTGACGACAGTGCGCGGCCGCGGGCCGAGCCTTGGCAGTGAAAGAAAAGTGAAAGTTTTTTATGCGCGCGCGCCGCTCTGACGTCATCCTGCATGGTTCCGCTTGGTGGGGCCACGACGTTGCTCGCGGCGGAAGCGATCAGCTGGAGACGCATTTTTGTGAAGTAATTGATTGTTTTTGCTTGTTTTATGTCTTTAGTTAATATAATTTTGATCTTGTTTCTGCTTCAGATAATACAATACCGTTGAGTAAACATATTTTATTTTTACACATACACTTTTTTTATTGTTTTTTTTTCTTAATGGTTTCGTGTGTGTGTTGGACGTAGAGCAGAAACTGATCGAAATGCCACCATGACATTCACCCAGTTTAATTTTAACTACGCGATTTCTAAATCGCTTATTTGGTTGCCACGAGGTTATTGACAAAATTTATATGAATTCTCAAAACCTTGTGTCAAGGCGAAAAGAAAATTGACTATGTAGGTTGTAGTTAAACAAAAATTTCTCTGTTTTCTATTCATTAATAGGTTGCATTTAGCAAAGAATTTGAATTACAAATGTGGTGGTTTCAGAAAACTTGAATTTTTCGATTTGCTGATTGAAACTAGGTTACTTTCCAAAACCTGAACTGCACTTCATTAAACATTCGAGAATCGAGCAGATATAATATGAGATGTTAACAATAATGGATGCAATTAACAAATTGCTGCTTGCACAAAAAACCTAAATGTTATCATATTTCAATAGACTCCGACATTTCAGGATCCACCTCTGCACAAAGGCTCCTTAGCACATACGAACGGTCGTCCTTTTTGTACTTCTGCTAACCCCATTAGAAAAACTCAGTCTCAATTGTTGTTGCTAAGTATTAAAAAAAACCGCGAAACGGATGTTTGTTTTTAAAGTGGCGGTGTCGGCGTCGATGTGGAAAATTGGTGTTACTGCTACGCCAACCGAAACATACAAATGGTCTACAGTTATGGGTGTTGAAACATACTCTTTTTCATAGAGATCGACATTTTAATCAGCAGTAAAGGGCAATGAAATAGCCTCTACGAATGTCAAATTGTCCATACATAATTGTACATCCAGCGAAACCTGGGCAATATAGCTCTGATACTGTACTGCTGACTATAAATCATGATCTGTCGAATGACCGATTTGGTAGAGACGCCATTGTTTAACTGTTGTGTATACTTCGTGGACAGATCATGGGATAACCAAATTTTTGTAACAAGGATGTGCCTCTACATCGCTTATTGATGGATAACTGACTTGTACTGACGGTCCACATTTGAGCACGTTAAAATAAAGTAGCTATCACTTTCTAGTCTAACCCAAAGGGTATCCATAGGGATTTCCTCATGGCTAACTTTTTGGCTGTGAGGGAATCTCCGTCTGGAGAAAACGCAGCGTTAAATCGGACTCCTATCGAACACTTAAAACCCCCCGGGTCCTACGAATAATTTTACTAACATAGCTGTAAGTATCTACCTACTAACATAATATGGACTTGTATCAATTCATGAGTGCTTTATAGTCTGAAATGAAAATTTTCAAATTTCTATTTCAATAATAACTTTGTAAATCCGTACGTACCTCCGACTGTTCCAATCTAACCCTGTAAGTTAGATTACGATAATATTTTAACTATTCTAAGGTATTTAACTACCATAAGAAGTCAAATTCAACCTCAAAGCTTTATCTTCCAACAGACCCGTGACAGGCACTCTTGCATAGTAAAAAATAAAGTTAGGCCAATCGCCTATGTACTATAGAGTAAAACAATATTAATAAGACATTTCACGGGTGTTAGTAAGAGTAAGTTTACGATAGTAATAACGAAAAAAGATTAAAATACCTGACTGCGTAAAAAAATAACTAATAACTTTAAATAAAAAAGAATAAAACAATTACAGGAAACAGGACATATTGACTGCAACAGTCGGGACCCATATTGGATGTAATGATTTTAGTCTAGATTATTTAATGGGTCTCGACGATTTTTATTTTGATATACCAAGTGTCACTCTCACAGTAAATACAAATCTAACGACACCTCTCAAGCTAAAATCCATCGAGACGTTCAGGCCACAGAGCGTGCCAAACAATTATACATACATACTTACATACGAGTCTCGAAAAACATATCCCTCCTTCTGGCGCAGTCGGGTAAAAATAAAAGAAGACGGTTTTGCTTTACTGCGAGTAACGATACGACATTCTTTGAGACTGAATAGCGATAATTACCAACATTCAATTTCCTGTATACCTGTTGCAGACACTCAGAGAAATCTTGGTAAGTATATGTAAGTCTTATAATAAAATATTAGACCATAACGAAGAAAGTTTATTTCTGCCATAAAGCGAACAACACATTCGATTAGCATGAGTTAAATTAACCAATTTATGTTAAGAAGAATAGGCTATGCCTAATAGGCAGGTAGGCAAGTGATGGTATCTAAATTTCTAAAACCGAATTCCGTATAGCTAAATCTAAGTTGACATTCAAATATTTGTGTCAGAGGTATCAGGGGGTCTAAAATGACCGCTTTAGCAGAATCTTATTATGAACCACGTTAAAAAAATTAAATTCTTAAAATGGACTTTATTGGCATAACCATAAGGTCCATTTTAAGCGGCCATTTTAGGCCCTCAGTTAAAACGATCTTATGAATTTCTTTCCTTTCTGAACTGCTGTCAATGCTCGAATTATTTTTTTAAACCACTAAACAGTGCACTGTTTAGATTGCAAGAAACAAATGCCATGATCGTCACATATAGTAAAAGCCATGCCACTTTCTATCTACCACATAACACCACGCCTGTAATCTCTAAAGTGTTAGGCCGAGGTGTATGTTAGTCTTACATTTCGCTTGTTATGTTTAAATCCCATGTAATAGGGGCAAGCCTATTGCCATCAACCGAGCACAAATCCAGACTCCGTGGCTGCTGAAAAATTCCTAATGGACAAACCTAATAACACTTTGCCCGACCCGGGAATCGAACCCAGGACCTAAGCAGTCGGTGGCTTCCGGCCACCGTAGGCGCGGGCCTGTGGACGGTGAGCTATGGGCTAGCTCGCCGTCCGTCCGTCTCATGACGACAGGCCGTGTCGACGGCGCGTTCGTGTTCCACGCGCGCCTCAAAGAGAGTCAGCAATAGGGAAGGGTTCCGCAAGGGCCTAAGCCTGCCGGTGCTGCGGGACTGTTCGAAAGAGATACCGTGGCCCCGGAACACAAAGGGCGATGAAGGAACATGGATGGGTTTTAGTCAGTAAAAGTCTGACACTCCCTCCTGCTCCGCACAGAGCGGGAGGAGTCATTTGATGATTTCCCATCCGAAAAAAAAAAACACTTAAGCAGTCGTGCTTGCGAGCTTGCGACCACTATAACCTAACGAGGTAGTCCATTTCCATCTACTTATTAAGCTAATAAACAAATTCATGGTGTACATACTTAAAAAATTAGCGACTTTAAAGGAAACTGTTCAATTATAGGTTACAGACCAAAGAGTGGCTGTAAAAATGTCATACACGGCAATTTGTACTCAGTGGAGCGTCGTAATAGCATATCGGTACCAACCATTTCCTTTTAAGGCATTTTTTATTTCAAACATGGGGCGGCAAAGAATGATTATTATGTCGTAATGTCTCGTAGCTTACATAAAACGTTTACGATTTCAGGGATTTGGAAAAAAAGCAAAACATATAGGAAGGAGGTCACAGTTAGCGCGTAAATAAAGTTTTGTGGTGGTAAACGACAACCAACGTGGGCTGTAGAAAGTTTGTGGTGATGTCAATGTTTGATCTTTGATCCTCTCCTGGTATGAATGAGATGGATACAAAGATAGTGACGACTCGCTTGCCATGTGATATTGGTAAGCAACTAATATTGAATGGATGCCATTAAAATGCATTGTCTTTATCTGTGAGTCAACCGATCTGATTACTACAGCCGATTAAAATAATGTTATATTCCTTGTTTAAATTGAGAATGAAAACAAACTGCAGGATGATCCTGAAAGACAATGACTGCTTGTTGTCCAACAGTTACTTTGTTTTGAAAAATATGTACTATAACAGTCTGTACGGTTATTTGTATTTTAGTCTACTTTCATAGCGTACATTTGTCTTCTGACTTTCAACTTTAGTATTAATTGAACAGAAAACCTTTTTCCTTGGTTGCACAAAAGGTTCAAAGCACACACGGATGTTCGACAGTGTTTCATAATACAAGACAGACACAGAACCTCTTGCTTCATACGGAAATACAGGATGACTAATAAAAGTTAAAAGCTCTGGTTGCTCAAAGCGGGTAAGTATCGTGTTCGGGAATTATTATTATGACATAGTCACGCATAGTATGAATGACTCAATTGTGTTTCACTGTAGAGAAAGGTGCTTTTTGACTAATTGATCATTTATAATAGTGTAAATTGTGTCATCTCCATGACTTAAACTAAAACGTTATTTTCTTTATGTATTTGTATTGTAAGCGTTCTGAGTTTATTGTGATAATATACCATCACATTCTTGTCCTTGTCCCATTCTATTTGTAGTCGCCGCAACACGTTTTCTTCTTCCATTCTCACCTGTCAGACGTCACGGTATCATTTACTCTTTTCTCTCTCATATCATTCCTCACACAACCCATCCATCTTTTCTTTGGCCTTCCTCTCCCTCTCCATCCATCAATATTCATGTCCATCACTCTATTAGTCACATACGTTTCAGGCCTCCTAATTACATGTCCATACCAAAACGACTTACTTTATTTTTTTCTGTAACAGGCGCCCCTTTCAAACTTCCTCTAATATATGATGGAAACTTTAAGATTCAAAACGCGATACGGCTATTACATAAATAAATATTGAGTGGACCCCAGATGTAATCTTAATGAATTGCCAGTCGGATATCCGTAAAAGTAGTGACCCCGAATCGACTAATACAGATGATAATTTCCTATAAAAAATAAGGCTACATTACACAACACACATTTTTTATCCATCTTCACGAATTTGACACTCATTTCCTTATGAGGTGATGCAAGTAGGACTGTCGAATCCGTTAGCACTTATAACTTGTTAGGTGTTAAGTAACGAACGTAACAGTAACTGGTTTAAACAGTATAATTACCTATGTTACGTATTTAAAGGATTGTTACATTATAATCTGCGAACATCACGTCTTGTACACTTGTAATTTACAGTCGCAATCTACCAGACGTTACAGTTGACGCACCGCTATGTCTGGAAATTCCATGTAGTTGTGTAATCGTAATGAGAGCCACGAAATCAAACAAGCTTACTTAACATCTTTAAAGTGTTTAGTCAGTAGAGGATCAAGTGTTTGTTGCAGTTTAGGAACACTCCAGAAGTTGTGGTGCGAATCGAAAGGTAGATCTAGAAATTCACCATCGCCATCGTATCAGCCCAGAATCACTCACTGCTGGGTATAGGCCTCCCGTTTTTTCTCGGTTCGCGTCCCTTATCCAGGTGTTATTATTAGTATTATTACAGGTATTATTCGCACTCCTGAGCCACAAGATACAAGCGATGCTTAGTTTGTGGCTTACCGACTATTATGACACACCTGTATTTTTAACATTGATTAATAAACTGATTTTAATTTGATTTTGATTTTGTTTTCTGCGATTTTGACGAAATTGTCGACCCTACAAGCTTTAGGACGGTCCTGGTTTCTTTGGCCCAAACTTGGCCACTACTAAGTCAAAGCTTGCTCCATCGGCCATCTCCGCGTCTCAGTAGAAGATGATTGGTCAATTTAATGAAATCAAAAGATTTTCTGATTCAAAGTAGCTTTTGCTAGTATATTTAACAAAATGGATTACATTCGTACACATTGATTGCCTCGTTGGTTTAGTAGTCGCAAGCGCGACTACTGAGCATGAGATAACTGGCGAAATGTGGGTGTACAAGGTACACTTCTGACTAAATCTTCAGGGATTACACGCGTGATGATATGGATTACATTCGCTAGCAAAAATGCTCACAAACACGATCTCAAGGAAGCACCTTTCGACGGCGGTGGCGGCAACACTGCTGTCATTAACGGGTGTGTGTTGTAAACCGGATTGTCTGCCAGAAGAACCGTAGACTACTTTCTTTCCTCGTCAAGTCCGGTCTGCACACATGTGATATTAATATTGATTTTAAACTTTTCCTCGTCGATGGTGACAGCGTTAACTTTATAGTTTCTAGAATGGTTATCTGCTGAGATTAAAACAGATTAAATCATATTTAATTCTGTATTTATTGGTTTTACAAAACACTATGTATATGTATGTTTTAAAACTAGATGGGTCCGGTGTTTCGTACCTGTGGGCTTAGCCAAGTTGACAATCTACAATCGTTAACGCTAATAGAAAACTACCCAAATGTATGGGAATGACATCATTTCAACGTTAAGTCACGTGGTCGAAACAAACGAATAGAAACTTTTAAGTTCAGTCAAAACTGTAAGTTGGCTACGATTTATATGGGATGTAGCAATCACGATTGTAGAAACGAATACATTTCATTCTATCATCTTAACCGATGTAAAACTTGTCTACAAAGTTTCTATTCGTTTGTTTTGACCACGTGACTTAACGTTTACGATTGTAGAAAGAGAATCGATACGAATCGTTTGTAACTTGGCTAGGCCTGCTGAATACTCTGAGAAGAAACGGCCGAAACTAACTCAGAGGTCACTGTATATTATAAAGTCTAGACGTTGGTCAAGTAATATGAGGACTATGCAGATTAATGTCTTATTAATCACTTACGGACTTATGGTTATGTATTAAGCTTGACTGTGTCATTCATAATTTATTAGCCTTTCTAAATAAATATATATTACGCCTGTAATCACCGTAGGGCTTGGCAGAGGTATATCTAATAGTACACCCACATTTCGTCAGTTATGTTTAAGTCCCATATATAAAGTGGGCACCCTATTGCCATCAACCGGGCATGAATCCAGACTCCATGGCTGCTACTGAGAATTTCCCGATGGAAAAACCCAATATCACTTTGCGCGACCCGGGAATCGAACCCAGGACCTTATGCTCAGCAGTTGCATTTGCAACCACAAGACCAACACGGCATCCTATAATAATAACGGATAAACCTATATGCTCGGAAAGTTTGTTTGGAAAATCTGGATTAAAATAGATTCTGTCGCAGGAAATCGTGTGGTCCTATTTCACGTTGGCTCATGTTATTTTAGGAACATTGTTATAAAGCGTAAAATATTAAGTTTAAAAACGAACTCAAAAACCCAGCTGAATAACCAACTGCGGGCTGCAAGTTTACTATTATTTCAATGAATACACTATAGTATGTACTAATAAACTATTACATTATTTGTTATGATATCACTCACAATGTGGTCTGTATAACTACACTGACCTGCAAAAATAAGTACTACACTTTTAAAATTACAATTTTTCCTAAACTATAGAAGTTAGAGATTTAAAATAAGAAAACGTTACAAAGCAATTTTTATCAGCTTTCTTTGAAACTATAGACAAAATTAAACTATTTTTGGAGTTCTTTTTGTTTCGAAAGTATATCTTGTGTACTTAAAAAGTTATTGCAATTTTAAAAGTGTGATACTTATTTTTGCATGCCAGTGTAGTTCACTAAAATGTTTTAAAATTATGTATTAATTTGTCACATTGTTGGAATAAGATATGTAAGTACGGATGACGAATGAAGGGATTGTTATAATTATTATAACACTGGTTTCATGTTGATAGATGGTGATCTAACAAATGTTAGCATCATTAGCATCACAATCATAGTATCCATCTGCCTAGCCTTTTCCCAACTATGTTGTCATCGGCATCCAGTCTAACCGGATGCAGCTGAATACCAGTATTTTACATGGAGCGACTGCCTATCTAACCTCCACAACCCAGTTAGACTGATAATACGATACTGGGTCAAACGACTGCCAAGATCTATAAATGACAGCTATGACCTACGGCTTAACGTGCTTTAAAAGGCACGGAGGAATCTCGGTATGTAATCGGCCATTCACTGATCAACCCAGGCAAGTGCGACTTAACCTGAAGACTGACCTTGGCTGTTATTATTCAGCCATGAGCTCCACAAAGCACAGTAGACATAGTAATTTTAGTCTATGGAAGCTGAATGTTAACATATACACTCTAGATTACCGGACTATCTGAAATTACCTCAACTTCAACATGATGATACTATGCAACAACGAACAGGACACGCATAACTCCCATACAAGGAACTATTGTGTAGATGATGAACTCAATTAAATTGTTTACACCCAAATACACACGTAATGGCTCACAAATACGCAATACCATGAGAGTGAAGAGCCATTTCATTCATATCGCAATAGTGAACGTCATTGATTCAAATCTCACAATCGAATGTTACCGAATGAATGCATTACAAAAGCTATAATCTGTGCTTTGAATCAATTTATTCTAAGTGAATGTGAACTTTTTCATATTATACATTTAACAATACGCGCGTTGTGCGTTCTTTTTATAAATATGACAGTTAGTGACTGTCAACAGAGACACACCAAGGGTGTGTCACTGAAATATTATTATGTAGTTACTAAATTAATAGTAACTCGTTTATACTATTTTCAGTAGTGGACGAGTTATAATTGGAAGGATATTTATATGGTGGAGTAATTATAAGCCCACGTAACTTTTCAACTTCATAAAATTGGCTTCGACTCATAACATAATATCACGCTTGTAATCCCCGAGGGGCTAGGCAGAGGTATACCTAATAGTACACCCACATTTTGACAGCTATGCTAAAATCCCATTTAATATGGGGCGAGCCTATAGCCATCAATCGGGCACAGATCCAGGCTCTGTGGCTGCTACCGAGAAAACCTGATGGAAAAACTCAATAACACTTTGACTAATCTGGAAATCGAACCAAGGACCTCTTGCTTCAACCGGGCTGGCTTCGACTCCTAAACTCAATACGGTAAAGTGCAATTATTTTATCGTTGCAAGAAAGTAATTATATTTTTAATCAATAACCACCGTCAATAATTTATATATAGACATATAAAATTAAAATTGCACTTCCTCGATCCGTTTTCTCTGCGCAGGAGTATCTGTCAGAATTTTAGCTCTTTGCGGAGAAAGTTTGAGTGCAAGACAAACATACACAGGTGCAGTGCACTGCCGCGTGTCTTGTGATAATAACTTGAGAACATGTGAACGTATTTGTTTATGTTCACGCTTGTTTCCTTGTAGGTTAAGCAGCACTAAGTGTCATTAGCTCTAGAAATGACTATGTTTGTTTAAATGTTGCGACCGGTTTCATAATTGGTTTTTAATTTAAACGGTCAATTGCCGTGTTCCGCAATCGTAACATTAAGAGGACTAGATTTGTGTGTGGCTTATGGTCTTTTAGGATAATGTGCATGGATGCTGCTGGTTATAATCCAATGATAAACTTCCTCGTCAGTAGTGTCTTTAGATAGACAAGGATATTGTTTACTCGTTCATTCTTTGATTTTTGTAAGTGTAAACTTTCCTTTAGTCACAGAAGTTATGTCTCTGTCCCGCGAAAACCGTGTCAAAAGGTAAATTTATATATTTGTTTATTTAAATTGGCTTGTAGTCTGACGTTGTGGACCAGACGAAGATCCGGTAGACGAATCCATTTTAGTGGACTATCACTGAGTCATGTGATTACTTAATTCATAGTTAAGTAACACATATGCGTATAATTTTGTGCGGGTAAAGAAATTAGTGAGGTGTGAGAGGCTCATAACGAACTACTCTTTGTTTTAATAAAACAAAGAATATAACGTTCTTGTGCTAAGAAAGTGTTTTGAGTTTTTTGTTATAAAAGTCTGGCTGACTACCTAGTTCCTATAAATAGGCTACTCACTATAAATTTTGGGTTTCTAAATTAAAAAAAAATACATTAGCAGAATTTTCTGAGTTAGCTTTAGTTAGTGACAATTGTTAATTTGTTTGGTAATAATCGGTTGTTGAGGTATGGGCGTGTGATACGGAGGAATGAGGAAAATGTCGTGAGGAAAGTTCTGAGTACGAATGTGGATGGGTATAAGAGTAGAGGAAGACCAAAGAAACGATGGATGGACTGTGTAAAGGATGTTTTGGCAAAAAAGGAAGTGTCTGATGAGATGACGAGTTGAGTGTGAAGAGAAGTTTGGAAGAAAAAGACATGCTGCGCCGACCCCAAATGCATTGGGATAAGGGCAAGAATATAATGATATTATAATTGCAGATGGTTCTCTTTTATAGTTTAACAAAGTAATAGAGCCTTTAATGGCAGTGTACATGAACCATTGTTTTTATTTTTATTATCACCAAGTTAAGGAGTTGTTGCAACATTTTATTGTACATTACAAAAGCTTTATAGTCGACCTAGGGTCTAATCGATCGTAAAGACAGTTATAGCTTTATTATAGCATATGCGAGAACACAACGACTGATTGACATACTTTGTCACGGCCAGAACATCATCATGATCTGTCTAGCCTTTTCCCAACCATGTTGGGGTCGGCTTTCAGTCTAACCGGATGCAGCTGAATACCTGTATCTTACATGGAGCGACTGCCTATCTGACCTCCACAACCCAGTTAGTACTGAATAATACGATACCCCTTGGTAAGACTGCTTGTCAGACTTTCAGACCACCTGGCTACTTGTGACGGCTGTCAAATATCTACTACTGACAGCCGGGACCAACGGCTTAACTTGCATTCCGAGGCATGGAGGAAGTTCGGTAAGTAATGGGTGGACCCATCCACGGACTACTCTTGGCAATCGCGGCTTAACCTTAACATCGACTCGAACGGCAGTTATTATTAAGCCACGAGCTCCTCATGGCCAGAACAAAATGTTTCCAAAACTATCCTATCTGTAATTCTTTAAATCCAGGTCAGCAAGGAGGAAGGCTTCCAATCTTACACATTTCTGCTAGTTATTTTCCTTAACACCATTCGTTTGTGGGTCAACGAATTCGCTACTGTTACATAGAAAATAGCTGTGAAAAATTCCAAATACAATGTTTACAATACACTTGCATAATGTCTTGTTCATTTTACAATATTACTTAACATTGTACTAACAAACAAAAGTATGTGACTTTTCTTTTGTGTTATATTCGCTGGTGAGTTTGGGCAATGCTACAATGTGCCAGTTTAGGATTTGTTTTTAACCAACTTTTATTTGCTAACAATGTAACATAACATTACGCCTTTAATCCTTGAAGGGATAGGCAGAGGTATAGCAAACATTACAGCTACATTTCGTCAGTTATGTTGGTATAAGTCCCATGTAATAGGGAGCTAGCCTCATGATACCAATCGGGCACAGATTCAGACTCCGCGAAATTCCTGATGAAAAAACCCAATAACACAGCCCGACCCGGGATTCGAACCCAGTACCTCATGCTCAGCCGTCGCGCTTGCGACCACTAGACCATACGTGGCAGTAATATTGAAATAATCATACAGGTGAATAAGAAGCGAAGTACAATGAAGCACGATAAAAAATCAAATCATTCTCACTCAAATGCATGGCAGACACTTTCTATCGATAACTCAGTGCTGGCAAAATATAGTAATGTTCATAATTTGGCGGACACCGGACGGTGGTAGTCAGAAAGCAAAACGGCTTCACTTTCAATGTGGTGTTACGTTACATGTCAATGTCCGAACGTGGGCGAGATTATAGTTGGCCTTTGCGAAGGTTCTTCGTAGCGATGTCGGCTGTAACTCTTTTATAAATATAAAAAATAGGATGGAGGTTGTGTGGTAATCGGTTATCGTGGTATGGACATGTAATAATATCGCTGGACGTTACACATAGCGCCATCTAGTGCCACGCTGCAACGAGACTTAAAGTGTGTCGTGAACACCAGATAGTTGATATACTACATAGATAATTTTTGTTCCTAAATACATAGTTATTATACATATAAACATCCATAACTAGGAAACAAATGTACATGCTCATCACGCAAACATTTGCGGAAATGGACGGAATGCCTACCGGGATTCGAACCTGGGTTCTTAAGAACGTAAGGCAGCCTCACTACCGCTGAGCCATTCGGGTCGTTGATGCGGAGGAATGATAAAAATGTTGAGTATGAATGTAGGCTATTCGAGTAGAATAAAACCAAAGAAACTATATATACAGGATGTAAAAAGACTCTTCACGAAGCCGTCAACCACGCATTCTGTACATCAAACTAAGTAACTTTACGCAAAAAATATTGCTGGGAAGCGACTTTTTTTTGGGGTGATAAATCATGTTTTACGGTAGGACTCCATGTAACGCACTCAAAACATTGTGCTGGTAGATGGATTGAATAGTACGGGGGTCGTGGAGGTGTTTAAAGTAAAAATCTTACATTAAAAACATGTATTTAAAAAAACTTTGACCCCCAATATCTCCGTAACTAGAAGGTTCCCGGGTATGGTCTAGAACAAAAAAATGTTCGCAATGAATGGAAGAACACATGCCTTTCGGCTTTGTTAAATGTCTTTTTACACCCTTTACAACTAGAGATGAAGAAGAAGACATACTGCACCAACCACAAATAACTTGGGATAAGGCAGAAGAATGATGACGACTTTTGGAAGCAGGTTATTTTGACGATCTGATTGACGCAGTGATCAACGCGTCACCATGTTTGTATAGTCTATATACTTTACAGAATCCTTAACGCTTATTGCATTGATTTGTTCTAATCGATGTGAATCTGCTGAAGTATTGCCTATTACGTTTTTTTCTACTGGCTCCCAGCTGACGCGTACCGTGAGGGCTGGTTCACGGTACGCGTCAACCAGTTTGTTAGGATGGTGTTCCGTGGAAATAAATGATATCATGTTAAGTATATATTTTTAAATAAACTAATTTAGTAAAGGGTTCTGTAAAATCTGAAACAGATAACTCTTCAATTTCCCTTTTCGTAATAATTTGATCCCTTAATTTTAGTAGTAAATTTTAAATTATTTTGTAAGAAGTTTCGTCATAATGATGAACTTTAGTAAATAAGAAATAGAGCATTTTATTGTTTGCATCGACCGACTGTATGGTTTCAAGTTCGCGCTCAGCTGATGACGGAAAAGAGCACGTAAAGCAAGAGGTATTGGGGAGGTCTTTGCCCAGAAGTGGGCCAGTACGGGCTATTAACACATTTAATTGCACAAAATAGGCTTGTGTCCCGAAAAAATCTAATTAGTCCGTCAGTTAGATTATCAAAAAATATTTGACACGTTTTTTTTCTTATGTAACGTAAACCAAAATTGACGAAGATACGACGCTTTTAAAATTTATAATACGTCACGCCGTGCTATATATAGTTTTAGAGCGTTGTGACGCCACGAGCTCCCCACTCCCGAGTTTTGATGCGTTTTATCTTTGTCAATATTCATTGATTTACAAAATCAAAAAATACGTGTCCATTATTTTCAAATACTCTAACTGACGGACTAAATAGATTTGCAATTTATTGATGGTGGAAACTAGCCTATTATAGTAGGTAGTATTTTCATTATCGTTTCTATGGGTTGTTATAAAAATACACAACGAAATTAATAAGACTTCCGAAGATGCAACATACGTGCGTCTTTTAAACCGCCGAATTCGAGAAAGTTAATTCTTTGAATACATTAGTTAGCACTTCTAAGATAGTAGACATTTTGAAACTCATTATAACAGATTTGACTGTGGTTTTCTCGTGACTTCTTTGACCTACTTTAAATTGGTTAGCAGTAGATTACAAAAATAGAACAGAAAGTCAGAATACTAGCTATTCCATAACTACTTGAATATTCGGAGCAAGTATTGAACCACACTGGCCTACAAAAATAAGTATCACACTTTTAAAACTGCAATAACTTTTTAGGTCCCACTGCTGGGCAAAGGCCTCTTCTCATACAGAGAAGGCACGAGCATTGTTCACCACGCTTGCTCAAGACGGGTTGGCGATTTCAGACTTATATTAGGTAACAAAACAATTGATAATCACGGAAGATATCCCTTAAGAGACATTTTAAGTACACAAGATATACTTTCGAAACAAAAAGGACTCGAAAAAGAGTTAAATTTTGTACATAAAAACTTCATAGTCTATAACCAAAATTGCTATAAAACGTTTTTATTTTAAATCTCTAACTTCTATAGTTTATTTTAAAAGTGCAGTACTTAGTTTTGCAGGCCAGTGTAGAGTATTATTATAATAAAGGTACCTAAATGTAAATACGTCTTATAAAATGGTACGCAGTCCTATTTCCTGCAATCAGTAGAAATTCTCTTTGCGCGTCATTAGTTTAAGTAAAGAGTGAGCCACGAACAACATTGTATAGGGATAAGTCCGAGTCATGGATGTATATTATGACTAAGTAATGTTTGCAAACGCACCGCACGATACAGGAGAAATTGCTAGTTTGGGGTGAAACATTAAAAAAAACCGACCAAGTGCGAATTGAGCTCGCGTGGAGAGGGTTCCGTACAATGCCAAAGTCTTATATTGAGTTTACCACTTTATTTTCAATAGATATAATTTTTAAATGTTTCCCTGTAATCCACAAGCAATGAACTATAATTTTTATATTTTTCAAAATTATAGGCTCAGTAGTTTCGGAGATCAGGACGGGAATGGTCAATTTTCGTCTTCTTTCATGAATAAAATAAAATCTATTTATTTTACAATAATAAAAAAAAATATATATGAAATCCTCATAACGAGCCCTTTTATTTGATATATACCACATTAAGGTTTGCAAAACTTTTTTTTTAATTTCTTAATTTGTCCCCGAAAATTAAAAAATCAATATTTACTTCGCACATCTGTGTTTGGGTCATAGGATTACACCATCCTACCAAATTTCACCTGATTTGGTTCCGTAGATTCGGAGCAAATTGGCCGTGACAGACGGACGGACAGACAGACAGATGCACGAGTGATCCCATAAGGGTTCCGTTTTTTTCATTTTTTGTACGGAACCCTAAAAAAGTAAGTAGGTATTCAAGTGCTCCATTACTTAGCTTACTTATTATTTTTAGGTGTATGCAATTATAATAAGAACTCGCCATAAGTGTATTTTTGACATTTAGCTAAATAATAAATAAATATCGCTGGACATTACACACAGCGCCATCTAGTGCCACTCTAAGCAACAAGGCTTATGTCGTGGACACCAGATAGTTGATATACTACATAGATACTTTTTGTTACTTTTAAATGAGCCTTATGCTTTAAGGGCATGATAACCCACACAATAATTATTGCAATTAAAGAATGTCACACGAGTTCAGTCGCAATGGCACGTATAGAAGGTTGTTCAACCCATCCTGATTGCGTAATATAGTGAGAAAAAACCGGAGACAGGTATACAAGTGTGCCGCAGCATTAAATGAAAGGGAAACTTTTTTATTTCTCACTTCCGCTGGTTTGTTCCAAAATACAATGGGAAATGGAAAAATTGGACTTGCGCCCTCAGGGTTCTACATATGTCATGAACAGAGATCAGAATAGGCAGAGATTATTTACTTAGTAGGCCGTAATACGACCTCACTGGCGCGGTGGCACCTTCTAGGTACGGAACCGTAAAAACGAATATATTTCGAAAACACTTAAAGTACTTACGGGATGATATCCGTGATTTTCTTTTGGTTCGATGAGCTCCCGATATTTCGACGCTGTTGCAAGCATCATGATCGCGGGAATACTGAAGAGGTATGCGGGTGGGACGAAAATTATTTACCAAAAGAAAATCACGGATATCATCCCGTAAGTACTTTAAGTGTAGTGAAAACCGTGAAAGTCTAAAACAGTGCATATTTTGAAAATTCATTCAACCCATCTTGATAACGTCAAAGGAACAAAAAATGACCTATTTGGTCGAGACGCTATTGTTTAACTATTATGTCTAGTTCGTGGACAGATCATGGGATAACCGAAACTACTTCTACAGAGGAGTGTTTCGAGGAGGATATGGCATTTGGTATTAAAGAGCAAATATGAAAAGACCATTTAATATAAACGATCTTAATTAATATTAACGGTCTTAATTAAATGGTGTTCCTGTTTCATAAATCTGCCGTTTTATCAGTTGTTTACACATTGAAGTATATCTAGTTATTTGACCACCATAAAACGGAAAATGACTGAATTCTACATAATATTTCCTCTCATTCATACTTTGTCTTAAATATAGTTAGTTTTTTAAATTATCTAACTTTTTTTTTATGTGTGTGAAGTAACTAAACCAAACTTTAATTTTTTTAGTATGTAGGTACGTGAGTACAAATAAATAAGTAGTATTAGCTTCTTCAAATAAATAATTGAATTCTTAGGTTTAGTTTATTATTCGCAAAGAGGTAAAAATCTTTGCGCTCATATTCCAAACTAAATGTTCAATTTTGCGAAATAAGTGCCAGTCATCACTAATAACTAAAAACTGAGTCAAAACATTACACAGAATAGGTAGGTACGTATATAAGAAAACATCAGTAAGGAAGTTAGTGTGTAATGAACTTCTAAAAAATGTTTACGATACATTCACTATTACATAAACATGGTCGTCTCTGAAAGGTACTTGGTTCCGTAAGATAAACTTTCTTGCAGTTACCAAATAAATATTTTCTTCTAAACCATCTACCAATAGAATATTTACAAAAAAGAATAAGTAAAGGTATTCTACTAATGTAGAGTCTAGAATGTAGAACTATCTACTAATAATATCTTTCTTTATCGTGTGGTTAGTGCATAACCTAGTGTCAGAGTTTATATGCCGCCCATGGGCCTCTGACTTGGCTTTACAAGCCGTCAAGAAATATCTCTCAGGCATGCTGGTATCCTCATCCGATGTTTTCCTTCACCGAAGCAAGTGATAATTATACAATAGGCGTATGAATTCGAAAAATCTGAGTTGTGTGCCTTGGGTTCGAACTCGAGACCTATGACTTGGAATTCCGACGGTCACACCACTATGCTATCACTGCTAAAACGCAATAAATTGCTGGTTTCATGCATGCATGGTTTTTTAATGTCTATTCGCTAAAAATTATCGACCTCTCACTTTTAAATTGGGGGCACAGCCTTAAACCTAAGCTCTTAAAACAACAAATGAATTAACTTCTTCATTACCAATAATTACCTTAATCTGAAAATTTTCGCGTGTGCAGTATCTTAGTTTTCCATTCAATTTGGTATTCATTAGACATACGTTACATTATGATTAACTTAACTACAGATGGGTATCTCGCTAGAACCTAATTGCAGTATCCGATACTTTGAGACTAGGTAACAATAAAAGTTGTGAGAATATGTATGAGACCTGAGATTTGAACTTCAAGCCTTGGCACAAAATCTGACATAATTAAATAATATCACACGGTATTATGGTCATTCTCTTATGCCTGTCCACGTACCCAAGCATTTATAGTGGTATTTAAGAACTTGTATTTACAAATAATCTGTCCTAGATAAGTGGTATGTTTGAAACAAGTCAAAAGTTAACCTTTACATTAATAAGACATTACTTCTTGCCAAATTTCATGATTGGAATCAAAACCTAAAGAGTAATTCCCGTGGACCTAAACATCATCAACGGGAATTACTCTGTAGGTTTTGATTCCCCTGTGAAATCGCAAAACATGCGAAAATATGCAACATAAACGGTTTAGTTAGTTATTATTAACTTTCAAGATTTATTACTGATTTATTATTTGTTCCTGAGAAAAAGATTCTTGTCAGACATTTAGACAAGTGTTCCCATAAGGGTTCCTTTTTCCTTTTGAGGTACGGAACCCTAATTATAATGGCAATTTGAATATGGCAAAGAATAATGTGATTTGGCGTTGCCGAAATGCATACTTAGTAAATCCAGAAGCGATAAGGTAGATATATTATTACGGAGTACCTGCGGGTCTATAAAGCACGTATGAACCAATAAAATAAAAGTTTAAAAGTAAAAGTAAACATTAAGTCATTATTAAGTCAAATATTTATACTTATAACTTGCATAACCTTTCTATCTCGTCCGCCGGAAGAACTTATACAGCCATAGTTACAGTCACTTTACTTTTTTTAGAGCAACTGTAGGTGGGTCATTGACCGCTTTTGCGATCTTAACTGGCACCAACTAGAACATAGTTGGTGCCAGTTAAGATCGCAAAAGCGGTCAATGACCCACCTAAATTTATTAAAGTTCGTCCATCGTGATCTTCAAAATTTTTTAAAATATAAAATGATACATAGTTCATTTGTTTTGTTTCGTTGGAAGAGATATTAGGGAAAGGGCAATGACCGCTATTGCGATCTTAACTGGCACCAACTATTATATAGCTGTCGTAATTAAGTAGCAACCGTAAAAAGTGTGTTAAGAGCGACACTCATTTATCTTACTGTGCTCTTTTCAAGAATAATTGTTTTATCTTATCATGTAATCAAGTAATGTATCTGCAAACGCATCAGCTCTGTTGTAGTTTCATTAACGTTTTGATGTCTCAATCTTTTGTTGCTATAATTCTAGACTAATTTTGCTCTTTCTCTGTCATATCTACTATACTTAGAAAGCCCTATTTTAAATTGACGCAAAAATAAACCATAAATGTTAAAAGATTTATGGTTTATTTTTCTGCGTGATTTTAATTGTTGAGAGTTTTGTAAAAGTATTGAGTAAAATATTATTTTTAGACCGGACTCTACCATTACTACAAGCACTTGGAACCCTCAATATCTGATCTTTCCTAAACGGTATTGATGTCAACTTTCAAAGACTAGTCTATAAGTAGGTGTATTCTCAATAGGTTTGCAACATTCATATCTCCTTACTTGGAGTGTTTCATATTGTGATTCAATAAATATGTGGTTTAATGTTTTTCATACCGTAAATGACAAATATTTGCAAAACATGCTGTGAAATTTATTTAAATAGAATTTTCCTAATTTGGCGCACATTCGTCAGTAGTAGGGGAACCACAGTCAATACAGATCGACCGAAGACATGTGATTACAATCCTTGGCACAGGAGACAGGCACTGGAAATACAACGGGCAATCTTCTTGAAATTTACCTTTGATAAACCACTTCAGTCTATGAGGTTTAGATCAGTGCTTATCGACGGATACCTGGCTATACCTAGCCTGACTTAATTATTGTTATTGTGGGTTTGTGTTCCTCCCAAGGGAAACCTAAAGTAGTTAATAATTACGAAGAAATAATTATATATTAATTTATATCGGATGTGAAAACGAACTATGAGTGAGGTTTCATGAAATCATATACTAAAACATATAATTTTATAGCTTTTGTACAACCGGTTACATGAATTTGTAAACAAAGGTACGTGCAATAACTTAGTAAGTGGTTATCAGTTACAATTTATCAGGAATCGTTCAACCAGAAATCCCATCATTGTGTAATGATAAGAATCTTTATTTTTCAAGAATTGCTTAACTTTACGATTTTACTTTCGTTAGTGGAAATTGGAACAAAGTAAAGTTACTGTTCCTATTCTACGGTGAGTTTGGAATGAAATGAATTTCAGTTAATAAAAAGGGTCATATTTAAAAAAAAATACTGACAGGTGACAGGTGATAAGTGACAATCTGACAGTTTTACATTTTCTTTTTCATGCATCTTCTGCGTTATTATCCCTGTCGAGAAATGTTATACTTTTGTCTCTTTTTGACAAATAATATGCCTTATTGTTAGTCTTTATTATAAATCATAAGGGGCATGATTACAATTGATTCTTGACGCAATATTTTCCATACAGTTAATAACATCCATCTTAAACTCTGTAGCTAAAAAACCTTTTAGTGCAAAAAAAAATCGACTTAAAAAAACCCACTAAATGAATATGGAAAATAACTTTACTTTCTGAAGTCGGTGACAAAAAGATGTTGGCGAAATACATAACCTCCTCCTTTTTTAGAAGTCTGTTAAAAACAAACACAAAACTAGCGAACATCACGCAAATAAGCGTAAGAAACAAATTGACACGCAATGCACAATGCGTGTCATTCAGCTATTTATTTATTACTCAGAGGTAAATAATATACAATTGTTTTATACATATTTACTCAATTAAACGATGAGAATATTTTTACCTTTTATCAATTACATTTTTACGTCTTTTCTTCGTAGTACAACAATGACAAATTCACACCTTTTTGTTTACTTGCATTGAGTGAAAAGGTGAAACTTGTCAAAGATTTAAAAAGCTTTTCATTGCGTAATACTAGCATCGGTATTTATCGTTAAAATACACATTGAACTTAAATAATCAAAACTTTAATACTATTATATAGTAATTTTAGTTTCAACTTCAACAAATATTAGATTTTGTAAAAAATATATAATAGTTACGGCTAACATATAAAAAAAGTTTATTTTTTTAGTTTAAAAAACCCGTTGTTTTTTTTTAATCATTGAGTTTCTTTAGTTGCTAAGAAAACAAAATAGCCGCATAAGTGTTGTTACACCGTTAGGGAAATTACCTCCTTTCGCTTCAAAAGAAATATCTCCGTAGTGACACATTTATGTATTAATAATGCCTCTTTAAACAACAAATGACGACGGTATTAACTTACCTTTATATTACGTGTGTACATCATCCTGCACAAACAGACGGCGAAAGTCACTTAGCACTTGCACTGTCACCGCACAAGCAAAACCACGAAACACCGAATAAAGAAATACAAAATTCCACAAATAATAATCTGGCTGACACGTTTATGGTATCCCGTTCCAAAAAAAAAATATAAAAAAATGGCGGACGGGATGACGTTTATAATGGCGCGAGTTTGAATGCAACTTTCGCGCGCGTTCGCTAAGACGTCTCACTCTCACTGGCCACGGCGGTGGGTTTTCTTTTTATTTAAACTTGCAATCCCCTCTAGCGATTGTGAATTATCGCATAATATCTTGTTATCAATACGTTATTCGGGACGGACTGACGGTGATGCCTCTCGTTTAAGGATCTAGTTACATTCATTAGTGCATAATTTACATAACGCATGTTTGGATTAGTTCCTGTCTTGGAATTGTCAAGCGGAAGAGTTTTTTTTTAATAATCCTAATACCACTTTGCTCCTGATACAATTCGGTCATGATAGGCTTTCATAAGCCAGCAACGCAAAAATAAACTGATAAAATAGGTCAGAGATGCACAGGGTGACTTTTGTAAGGAGGGAAAATTTTGACCTAGTTTTTAAGAAAAGACATCAACGCGCGACCAAATTAGTAATTTATTGAAATAAATAAAACACTCGAATTAAATATTTATTCTGTTCGAAGGTGAAGACCAATCGATGATCAACGATAGGTTGGATACAATGTATAATTACATTTTAGGATGGTGTAGCCAAAAAGCAATCTTCGTACAAAAAAAAACCGCTCCTTTTCATTTGAGTCTGTTCAAACCCTGACCCTTGCGATTGCTTATTTAGTTAATTTGGTTTGGATTTTGTTGGCACTAATGATATGCTTCAAAATTATTGATGCAACAATTTATTTATTTTCCTGTATTTGGTTAAAAAAGAAAATGAAGTTATTTTGTCTTTATACGTTTTTACAAACGTAATTTTGGACTTCCCCAGCATTGTTGACTGAAAGAGAAAGAAAGAAATTTTTTTTATTTGACGTCAGTTATTAAAGCACGACACACACGATAATATAAAAAAGATACAAAATAAGGAGGAAAACATAGTATGACTGCTGCTCAACAATCTATGTTAATAACAACGCAAAAAAATGGTGCTTAAATGAGGCTTATTTGCAAAAATACTGAAACCACCCTTTCATTAAATTAAGGGATATTATTGTAACAATAAAATACCATGATATTTGTTACTCAGCGACTGAGGTATGAGGTCAGATAGGCATTTGTCCATTTTCTTAAACTGGATCCATTTTGGCTGGAAGCTGTCCTCAATATGTGGGAAAAGTTTGGGCAGATGATGATGACGATGATTTACATAATGAAATGTAGTTATATTTGAGTAAAAATGTAAATCCCCATTTGGGAATAACCATAGAGACAATTGAAAACATGCAAAGCAAACGGGACATTCCTTTTTTTACATTTTTCCTTGAGATTTTTTTTTGCACAAATATACTGTTAATTAGATATAATAGTTAAATAAAAAACAAAAAATATGTATATAATAATAAAATTAAATAAAAGTATAAAGGGTGTAAAAATACTCTTAATGAAGTCGTAAGGCACTTACCCACTTACACTTACCGAATACTGAAACGTCTCTAAAAATGTAAGGGCTGTTTAACATTTGAGCAGCTCCTAAACTTTAAATTTCGTATGGCCAAACTTTATTTTTGAGTATCTGTTAAATATAAGAGCTACTTAAATTTTGAGTGACGTTTTAGTATTCGGGGGTTAGACGCCTAGTTACGGGATATGAAGGTTTTTTTCCAAATTTATTCACTTTTTTTGTAATACTAATTATTAAGGTGATAACTTTGCTTTAATTACCTCCTTGACCCGTTAACTATTCAATGCATCCTTCCATAATGTTTTAAGTGTGCTACATTGAATTTTACCGTAAAACGTGATCTTGCTCCCCATAAAAAAGACGTGTCCTATTTTTTTCGTACGGTTACTTGGTTTGATATACATAATGATTGGTTGACGGTGTCGTGAATGGTTCGTTTACACCCTGTACTGTATCAAGTTTTAAGACTGCTCCATAATATCGTTCGAGAGAGTTGTGTTGGGGTATGTATGTAGGGTAAGTGACGGCGTGGCAGCCAGAGAAACACATGAGACTCGATTAACGCTTTGTATTGTAGTAACTCAATATGGATTACAGGATGCATGTAAGAGCTGTGGTGGCGAAAAAGAGACCATAGATTGGAATAAAATATTTAATGGAAATGTAATCAAATGAAATTAAGATCAGTTTAACTGAATAAAATGGGAATAAATGGATTAAATTAATTTGTAATACTTCAGAAACAGCCGTCACAGAAGGCTTTGTATTCTGTAAAATCTACCACAGTCTGTTATTCTTTTGTTATTCTATTGGTGTTTGTGATCTTTAGTTTATGAGGTTTTTTTGTGTTTTCTGTGGCATGTAACTGTTTTATGTCCCTAATAAATAAATAATAATCATTCACAGACTACAAATTAGTTGACATAGGAAAACCGACCACAGAGTATATACAGGGTTATTTTTAAAACACCGACAACCTCTCAGGACTGTGTTACTAACATCATAATCAACAACTTTTGTTCTATGACTTTTAAAAATTCATCATATTTTATTTCATCAAATTTTCGTACAAAAATAAAAATATTTAAATTGAACGTTCCAAATGTTAAGAAATGTATGCGAAGCAAAATAAACCGATACTACAATAGTGAGGGGAGCGGGGTCAGGGCGGCGAGGGCCCGTAAAAGCGTTCAATTTAAATATTTTTATTTTTTTTATGAAAATTTGATGAACTAAAATATGATGAATTTTTAAAAGTCATAGAACAAAAGTTGTTGATTATGGTGTTAGTAAGACAGTCCTGAGAGGTTGTCGGTGTTTTACAAATAACCCTGTATATTAAATGTTGGACACACCATAACAAGTTGCAACTGGGAATCATGATAATCGACTGTGCCATGAATGATTTATTGTTATACACGCAATATTATGCATATCAGTCTCAAAACGATGAAGGAAGCTCTTAGATGTATGCACTTAACGACCCCAATCACTTTTTATTGCTTTTCATATAGGTTGTTTACTAATCATTGCGTGTGATTCGCGATTGTCGGTCAGCTCCTTGCATCATGCAGTGAAGGGATGCTGCCTGATGTTATAATATATGCGCTAAGATACTTGGTTTCTTTCAACATTTTACATTAACAGTCTATTAGATAATACCTTGTATTTTTCCACCGAGGAAGCTAATAGATTAAGTGTTTCGGAAGCACAATTTTTATCTGGCAAACTATTGCGGAATAGTGCAGATTTATGATGGTAATATCATATAAATATTACAATGCAGAGAGCTGAATAAGCTTTTTACTAAATCGTTTTGTTGTTAATATTTTGCAAAAGTGTGGTGATGTTTCCATTTCTTCTACTTAACTAATAACGTCAAGTTCCTGTGCTCATCCTATTTAATTCATAGGAACATAACGTATAAATTGATGATTGATTGCTTAAAGAGATAGGAAACCAGAATTAATCGAAGTAGACTTATATATGTCGGAAAACTACGACTTTTGGCTTAATATCACAGCTCTTGATTCGGATATATAATTATGTAAAGTATTATGTAGGTATCCAATTCATTTATATACTGTGTAAGCTTACTATCACTCTAGAAAAACAAGCATCACGTAATACTCATAACACTTAATTTTTTGCTCACAATACAAATTAAAATCATATTTTTTTACATCTTGTTACATCATTGATGAATATCTAAGACTATAATGCCATGATCCAGCACATATGTAGCGCTTTTTTTAGGAATCCAAGCATGTTTTTCTGTTCTTACATTACATCAGAAACTGTAATGTGATAACCGAAATCCAATCGAGGTGGTGCACACAACATGAAGCAACAACAGCAACATAAAAACTTTAAATGGCTTCTGTGGAGAAGGAGCCATTTAATGTGTATTTTAAATGCAATTAATTGTTACGAAAAGCAGTCTTTCTTAGCACCAAGCTTAAATCGATTGCAGTAAAATTCCGCTCACATAAAGAGCGTTCCTATCCATGCCATGGCATCTCGATTTCCGACACCAATAAGTAAACATTGGCACCGGCTCCCGTAGACCATTCGGCCAGTTTCGACTCCTGACATCATCCTCATGACATCCCCTGTTTTCTGAAACCAATCAGGTCGCTCGTCAAATCTCATCTCAGCTGTGGGTTAGCCAAACACAACACCAAACAAAATTAATTGAAACGATGCCATTTGACAACAGATTTTACTAGTTCACAGGAAGTTAAACTCGGCAGGACACAAATGGGCTGCGGGACTGTTCGCATGAGATACCGTGGCCCCGGAACACAAAGGGCGATGAAGGAACATGGCTGGGTTTTAGTCAGGAAAAGTCTGACACTCCCTCTTGCTCCGCCCAGAGCGGGAGGAGACATTTCATGATTACCCATCCGAAAAAAAAAGCAGGACACAAATTCATTCAAACTTATATTGTCACTTACGGGATATCTTCCGTGATAATTATTTGTTTTGAGCTCCCGATATTTTGACGCTGTTGCAAGCGCCATGATCGCGGATTGACTGGAGAATGCGGGTGGATGGAAAATAAATTGTTAGGAGCAGACAAATCTGTCTACCCTCTCTTTGTCTAAAGCTTAAAACAGTGTTTAAATTCAGGGTGTCGAGTCTGCTATTACAATAGTGTCTCAATGATCTATCATTGATTTCATAATTGTTGATCAATGACAATGGTCATTTTGCTAAAAATTCGTAATCTGCTAAATTCATAATGGTCGATCATTGTACGGTCAATGGTCGATCATTGTTCGGTCAATGGTCTCGTAATAGAATTGTGATAAAATGAAATTATTGTATTGCCATTATTAAAAAAACCTGATTTCCGAAATACTAGAATTAAATTTGAACATCTAATAATGTCAGATTTTATTTATATATGTTTTTACATATTATTTATTAGTGTTCTATGCAATCTGAAGTAGTAAAAAGTTCGTAAGTAGCAAAAAACATTAAATTATGTGTTGTAACGCGGATTAATGTGAAACTATTCAATTCAATAATATTTATCTGTTTAGCTGTCAAAGTCAAATGTGACATTACTGCCTACTGACGTTTCATCTGTTTTTATTTCTAGCGGTCGGTGTTTTGATGTATTTTCATTTAAGTGTTTTAAATTATCTTTAATATAGAAGCCTATATTTATAGCAATACAAAATGGTGCTAATTGAGCAAATTTCGGCTGAAACTGTCAACATTTTAGCAGATTACCGCGTAAGTCAGTCATTCATTTGTCATTGTGTACGAGATTACCATTCTATGCCATTTCTTTCAATAAAGTGTCAGTGGTTGATCATTGGAAAGTCATAATGACGCCACTATATTAGTAGATTACGAAACTTGTCAAAATCAACTATTATGAAATCAATGATAGATCATTGTGACACCATTGTAATAGCAGACTCGCCCCCCAGGGCTATAGTGCAAAGTAGCAATAAAAATGCTTGCTTAACCAAGTTAACGCATTTTTTGATCTATAAAATGCGTATAATATCATATAGATCTTAGCCCTGTCACGATTGACTTCAAGACTGACACAAAGTCATTCATGTCATCAGTGCCTACTGGTATACTTCTCAATAGACTAACATCATCATCATCCACAGCCTGAATTCACCCACTGCCGGGTATAGGGCTCTCTTTTCTTCTGCCAATCTCCGCGTTCCTGTGCTAGCCTTTCAAGTTTCAACTGACTATCCTACTAATATTATTATTGCGAAAGTTTTTGAGTATGGATGAATATATGTATGGATGTTTGTTATTCTTTCACGCAAAAACTACTGAACGGATTTCGATGAAATTTTGCACACAGATAGGTTATAAACTAGATTAAAACATAGAATACTTTTTATCCTGGTAGTAAGATCCCATGGGACAATTATCAAACTTCGACCTTGAAAAAGTAATTCCTACTGTAATTCCTTTATGAGCTTGGAGGGTTGTATTAATGATTTTGATGATTGTAATTCTGTAACTACATACGTGTTACAGCCGCGAATCATATTTTAATGAACATACAATCTCACACTGACCTGCAAATTGCAAAAAACGTAAGAAAATTTGAATTTCGCGGGCTACCCTGGAGCATCCACCTTAAGATAGAAGAGCACAAAGGTACTGCTTATTTCATAAGAAATTTCTTCCAGCAGACCTGCGAGAGGAAAGTTGGATAAGAAATGTAGACAGTGTGTAGAGAATACAAAACAGAAAAAAATTAATCCTATTTTGAAATCATGACAAATAATTTTAATACTTAATTTTTTAGGTAGCTTCTCGTTATTTTGTAGCAGTCTTTTTCCTGTTAAGTACTTATTTGGGTATGGTCATAATTATAAGGAGTGGACTGACGTGTTTCAAGCATGTTGGAGTCAGTGGGTACGTTCAAAGTTTATTTTGAATTATTGGTAATGTTTTCATCAAGCTTATTTAGGTTGTTCCTCTAAGGAAAATGGGCCATCTTTAAGATTTTATGAACTTACTAACGTAAGATCATATTTCATTAAAACCGGCTGCAGTTTATGGTGTCCTAACCAACAGGTATTATGTAAGAGTAATTCTTTACTTAGACTACCTCGTCGGTGTAGTGGTTGCAAGAGCGACTGCAGATCATGAGGTCCTGGGTTCGATTCCCAGTTCGAGAAAAGTGTTATTATGTTTTTCTATCAGGAATTTCGCAGTAGCAGCCACGGAGTCCGGATTTGTGCCCCATTGATAGCAATAAGCTGGGGTAAAAAAAAAAATGTCTCTGGACATTACACACAACGCCATCTAGTGCCACACTAAGCAACGAGGCTTTTGTCGTGGACACCAGATAGTTGAGATACTACATAGATACTTTTTGTTTGTAAATACATACAACACACACACACATGGACACACACACACACACATGGGACATGGTACATGGGACATTACATGGAATTTAAACATAACTGGCGGAATGTTGGTGTACTATAAAGTACACTTCTGTCTACAGAAGATCTCCCTTCGGAGACTCAGGCGTGATGTTATGATGACCAAAGTAAGATCACATTTCAGTAAAACCTGATACAGTTGGTATGGGTCCACTGATACAGGGTATTTGCCGCCATTGCTCAACGGCCCACATTCATCGTTATCTAACCCGGCATCCTAGTGTGCGTCCGTCGGCCTGCGCAAGAATGGACCGAGTGCGAATTTCATTGTAAAACTTAAACGGCTATGTGCAATCGGTTTTAGTTTTAAGGATAATGATCAATGAGACGGATGAAGCCGGTGATTATGGTCAATATTATTTATGAGGAAAAACTATAAACATAGTAATGTGCTAGATCGTTGATTGCGGCATTTTATTTTCATGCAAGTCTATGTTTTCGGAGTAACTAAGCGTTTTCCTTAGTAGTATTTTTTTGATATCAATAAATCGGACGTGTATCCTTCTCCGTACATATTCGACTAAAATGTTGCGGTTTTGAAATTCATTCACAACGAAAATAAAAGCTTTTTAATAATATGTTCATGTTCATAGCAGTGATAGCCTAGTGGTGTGACCGTCGGACTGCCAAGTCATAGGTCTCAAGTTCGATTTTTGGGATTCATGTGCGTATTGTATAATTGTGATTTGCTTCGATGACGGAAAACATCGTGAGGAAGCCAGCATGCCTGAGAGACATATCTTGACGGCGTGTAAAGCCCTATGGGCGGCAAAAAACTCTGACGCCAGGTTAGGCACTAACCACAAGAAAAAATCGAAGACGAAAAAATTGTAGGGAATATTGTAAAAGTTGTTCATATTTATGAGTACTTCACTCCCTCAAAGTATTGCCCACGTTTAACCGATTATCCTGTATATTCTTACTAACTACTTCTAATAACATAAAGAGGCAAGCCACCACACTATTCCCAAACCACTGTAACTCCTGAAAGCCAGAATCAACAGTGGCGAAAACTAAAAAAACGCCGAGACAATGAAGCTCGACGAAGTCCCAGAGAATGAATTTAACTGTCTTGGAGCCCGCAACGAAATTAATTAGAAAAGTATAGCGGAGTAAGAAAAAACAAAGAGGTAAGCTTTGAAACTTCCGATTCCGAAAATTCTTTAACTAATATTAAGCGAAATTATCCACGAGTGTCTTAAGCCATACTAGGCATGACGACAGAATCAAAAATTTGCAAATCTATTTAGTCCGTCAGTTAGAGTATTGGAAATTAATGGACACGTATTTTTTGTTTTTGTAAATCAATGAATATTGACAAAAGATAAAACGCATCAAACAAAACTCGGGAGTGGGGGCTCGTGACGTCAGAACTAGCTAAACATTATACCTAGGCGTGACGTATTGAGAATTTAAAAAGCGTCATAACTTTGTCAATTTTGGTTTACGTAACAAAAGAAAATACACGGGTCAAATATTTTTTGATAATCTAACTGACGGACTAATTAGATTTTTTTTGTCGTCTCGCCTATTAGGGCATTCTCCAGGCATAATTTGCGACTAAAACGGGAGTGAAGCCGCGGCAAAAAGCAAGTGATTCATAAAGCGCAACGCTATGAAATACAAATCACATAGTTACCTAAGATCCAAGTTACTAGTTGGTAAATCCAAAACCCAAGTCCCCAATCCGGGACTCGCCACCGCAGCATCCGGAGTTACACCATAAGTGGCGAACTTTATGTAAATGACGTAAGTATGATGTCACGCTTTCAAAATATGTGACTCGAGGTTTTTTTATCATCATTCATTAAAGTTTCGGAACAATTCCTGCCATACAACTAAGATACTAGAAAGGCAACTCGCAATAATTACGTTGCTAATGCCAATCTCATGCTAATTGCACAGTGAGCATTAGTGATATTAAAAAAATGGAACAGGTTTTTTTTTTTGAGGAGCTCGTGATCGCTGATCTAATCTTTGGCCTTACCAAGGGGTATCGTATTACCCAGCACTAACTGGGTGGTGGAGATCAGATAGGCAGTCGCTCCATGTGAAATACTGGTATTCAGCTGCATCCAGTTAGACTGGAAGCCGACCCCAACACACACTGACCTGCAAAAATAAGTATCACGCTTTTAAACTTGCAATAACTTTTTAACTACACAAGATATACTATCGAAACCAGAAGGACTCGAAAAATAGTTTAATTTTGTCTATAGTTTCAAAGAAAGCTGATAAATATTGCTATAAAACGTTTTATTTTTATTTTAAATCTCTAACTTCTATACTTTAGGAAAAAATTTAATTTTAAAAGTGTAGTACTTATTTTTGCAGGCCAGTATAGTTGGGAAAAGGCTAGGCAGATTATGGAATAGGTTTTTTTTTGTGATTTTCGTCCATTTGTAGAGTCGATTATATTCTGTGGTACAGTCACGGAGAGAGAGACTTTAAACAATTTTTAGTTTCTTAGCAATTCGACCTGTATAATAACCACCATCCTTCAGAATTTTGTGTACACATTAAAGTTACCCAAATAAGAAACCTAATGTACAATATATGCGCGTTTTGGTACAATGACATAAACAGGTAAATTGAATAATATTGTGTAACTCACAACTTATAAAGTCGTTCACATATTGCAGACTGAGGAATGTGTTTAAACATTACATATCCAATTGTTATGTTGACAATTTGGATAGTAAACAGGGCGCAACGCATGAAGCCTTTTATTAAAGAAAAATCTACCTTACTCCTTTGATTTAGAGTCAAAAGCTAATCAGCCAGTGGTAGGGTTGCAAAAATGTTTTCCAAGACGAGGAGGTCTTAGAACAGCGTCTATTTTCACATTTTAATGACATAACGTGACAGTTTTACATGAAATCCGTTTCATTACATATAATTAAACTTTAAAGAATTTACGACATTGCTGTGCAGTACAATGCCCATGGCATGCACTAGCAATTTTCGCATGCAATTAACACTTCGACAGAGCTGGGATATTTACGTTGATTAGATTGTTACAAACTAGCAACAAAACGTTAGCTATAAAAAAAAAACCCGACTGCGTAAAAAATAACTAATACTTAACTGATAAACGAAGTTGCCAGGTTTGTGAGGTCCAATCTTGAACTATTTGAACGGAAAGATAACACAAATAAAAGGAAATCTACACATTTAGATTTTGAAATGCCTGTTCCAAAGCTAGAACTTTTTCGGCGGAGCTGCGTTTATATGGCTCCCCTAATTTATAATGCTTTACCTAGGTCAATTACCCAATTAACCTTCAATAAGTTTTGTGTTGCGTTGCGGACGTGGTTGTTGGAAGAGTGTTTTTATTCGATAGATGAGTTCTTTCAAAAGTGTCCCTGTAAATTTTATACTATTAAGCACAGACATATTTAACTGTAAAGTAGACATAAACTGAAAAATGTAGTTACATAATAATAAATATCTCAACTGTAGAACCCTGTACTATTGCATGCTATATATTGGCCAAATGTGTGTTACTAAATATTTTAAATAAGAACTTCATGTACCTACCATATTTGATGCAATAAATGATTGAATTGAATTGAATTGAATAAAAACTGAAAAGAAAAAAACAATTTAAAAAAAAATCTACTACGGAACATTGCCTGCAGCAGTCGGGACCCATATTGGATGTAATGATTTTAGTCTAGATTACTAAATAAATACTTAACACATTTTTTTAAATTAACATATGGTCATGATGTACCATTTTAAAGACCTCATGATGAGCCCTTTAATTTGTTACCCATATTTGCAGTATACTTTTATTTTCACCAACCTATGTTACCCGGGGTGACACAAAGATTCTAACGTAACGTACATCTAAATTGGTTTAGGCGTTTGAAAGTTATGGTGGAAAGAAACTCATAAACATACATACGTAATACATGAACCCTGAAAACATAACACTCCTTTTTTTGTGCAGTCGTGTAAAAAGACTTACTTTCTGTCGCAGAAACGTTATCCTCAAAAAATCCATTTTATTTTTTTAAACATTAATTTCTAAATTTGCTTGCCAATGTCTAATATGACTCCCAATTTATAACATAAACATGATTGTACGTTATGAGCATAAAACAATGATATAGCATAACATCACGCCTGTAATCCCGGAGGGCTAGGCAGAGTTGTACCTAATAGTACACCCACATTTCGCCAGTTATGTTTAAGTCCCATATAATAGGGGGCGAGCCTATTGTCAGCAACCGGGCACAAACACAGACGCCGTGACTGCTACTATAAAATTCCTAATGGAAAAACCCAATAACACTTTTCCCAACCCGGGAATCGAACCCAGGACTTATACTCAGCAGTTGCGCATGCGACCACTATGACCAACGAGGCATAAACAATGATATACCTAATTAAATAAATGCAAGTGATAATCTGGTTACAGTACAAGTACTTACCGTTAAAATTATGTAATCGATATTACTGTTGTTGGAGTAGCAAACAATCACTGTTTTATGAACTCAATATGTAGATGATATCATTATCTGTGGATGACAAAATGCATGGATTACGTCGTATCAGGATTGTGGAGCAATAACTTTTCATCATCGTTATCCTGCTCTTATCCCAATTTATTTGTGGTCGGCGCAGCATGTCTTCTTCTTTCACACTTCTCTATTACTCGTCATCTCAGCAGTCAATTCTTTCTTGCCAATTCATCCATCACACAGGCTATCCATCATTTCTATGGAAAAATAAATAGATGTCATCCCTAAATAATAAAAAATTTAGCCCTTTTGGGCTACATTTTTTTATATTTTTAAATGTTTTTATATATTTTTTTGTAAGGAATATTTAAAAATGTAATTAATTTGTAAAGAAATAAATAAAGGAACTTATAACTTTAATAATATAATATCTAGATCTGGCTCGCGAGGTTGTCGACATGTGGCACGTGAGTACGAAAGTCATTGTGCGGATAGTCGTGTCGGCCAATGGCTTAATAGCCAAGAGCCTCGACCAACATCTTGGAGGCTCTCGCTTGGCAGCTCGATCAACGGCTTGATTCAGAAAGCATTATTTTTTTTTTTTTTTTTATAACGAATATTTATTTCGGCATTGTTGCAAGCACCATGATCACGGATAAACTAAAATATCGGGAACTCACAACAAACAGTAAATATGGTAAATGTACCGTTTCTAGTGTTAATGATATTGCTAGTGACCATGACAGTATAAACACAGTTATTTAGTCAAAAATATCCATAAAAGTATTGTAGGTAGGGCGCGGTAGGTACTACCTACCATTTGAAGCTGAATATTATTCTAAAGCCATGTTACCTTTGTTCATGCTGATTTTCAGACTGAATTATGTAACAATGATTCAAGCCCGTGGTTCACGTGAATAGTATTACAATGGAACAATGATCGTGCCTATTTTAAAACAAAAGTATGAGAAATGGTAGGTACACACACCCTTATATGATCTAATGAAATGTAGGTAACAATACAATGTAAACATTTAATTTTAAAATGTGGTTTTATGTTTGTTTATGAATCAACTACGTATAGATGTAGGAATTTTAATTGTTGCGAATGCTTATGCTTTTATAAAAACAATGCATGGCTTTCATCTTTATCGTGTCGTTAGTGCCTAACCTGTAGGCTTAGCCAAGTTGACAATCTACAATCTTTAACGCATAGAAAACTAACCAAATGTATGGGAATTACATAATTTCAACGTTAAGTCACGTGGTCAAAACAAACGAATAGAAACATTAAAGTTCAGTCAAAACTGTAAGTTGGCTACGATTTATATGGAATGTAGCGATCACGATTGTAGAAACGAATACATTTCATTTTATCATCTTGATCGATGTAAACTTGTCTACGAAGTTTCTATTCGTTTGTTTTGACCGTGACTTAACGTTTAAGATTGTAGAAAGAGAATCGATACGAATCGTTTGTAACTTGGCTAGGCCTGCTGGCGTCAGAGTTTTTATGCAACTCATAGTCCTCTGACTTGGCTTTACATATATCTTAAACTACTGAACGGATTGGGATGAAATTTTCCACACAGATAGTTTATAACCTGGATTAAAACATAGGTTTCTTTTTAACCCGATAATAAGATCCCATGGGACAGTTATCAAAGTTCACGCGGGCGAAGCCGATGGCAGAAGCTAATTTTACAATACGCACATGAATCCGAAAAATCAGAGGTGCGTGTCTTGGGTTCGATCACGAGGCCTATGATTTGGCAGTCAAACGGTCACACCGCTAGGCTATCACTGCTTCAGGTTTTATATGCGTTTTATTTTATTTTATAATTATTTTTATTCAAGAGGAACAGCAAACAGCATAAGGAATAAAAAAAAAAATACACATAACAATTGAACAATATTGTAGCCCACAACGCTGTTCACAGATTAACTGTGGAATGTAATAAACAATTAATTAAATGCTAGGGTAATAATACAAAATAATATTATAAACTAAACTTAATTAACTATCATGCTTATCTGTATTTTACACATCAATCAAGAGAGCTCCTTGAGTATAAGACATTTGAACGTACTGGGAGAACATGCAAAAATATCAATATGTTCAAAAGTCATGTTATAGGCATCAATCATTCGGCGTGCTTTTGGTTTTATATAAACTTTTATTTTGTAACGTTGTCTTACATTCAGTCTGCGGTCGCTACCACAAAATCTTCAACATAAAAATAAAATGCCTATAAAGTTTAATGAATTTATTAGATAGCTTTACCTATGTAGCAAAGCTTTAATTGAGGCATTTTGTTTCTGAAATATGAAACCGCAAATTGTAAGACAAGCAATAATATTGCATCAGAGAAAACTATTAGATGCTGTGTATTTCTGTAGTTAGGCGTTGTAAAATTCTGAAAGACTTGGGGTTGTATATTTAAATCTTCATTTTATTGATTACACTATGTTCAATCTGGGCGCGGTTGCGCCATAATATACATTTAATTCACTTTGCTTGAGTAGTTTATATGAGTAAGCTCCTTTAAAATTAAAATAAAGTATTTCATTTGATTTTCTTTTTTTTTTCCATTGTTGGTCTAATTTGATGATCTCATAAAAACTTCTAGTATCATGATAAGAACTTGTGTGGCCCTGTCACAACGATAAAAAAATAAAACAAAAGGTCAAAATAAAATACAGAAATAAATAACCTACTCTCAAAAAAACACAAAAAAGTGAAAGAGTACTATACTTTCGGAAGTCAGTGGCAAAAAAGTCAAAGAAACATACGACGTTGGCAAAGTAATTTTTCGCTTTTTGATTGTTTCTCGAAGTCGGTTATTTTTTTCTGTTAAAATAATACTTCAAACTTTATAACCTTGTAATTTTAAATGATAATGTTATCACATCGATAGTTCAGCATGAAATGATTAATTAGTTTTAAACCACTTTTGCACCCCTCCTACGGTTTAGTAGTATGTACCTAAACATACTTGTAATTATGTTTTTACTTCTTAAAGACAAGAATCGACAAGTTGCCACAATCAGCTTAAGCTCCGAGAACAAGGGAATCCCATAGAAATGTTGTTATTTTTTATTATTTGGTCTTTATCAAAAAGTGACCTGCACCGTTGCTTTTTTACAAAATTACCTATTATCCTTAGCAACTTAAGGAAAAAATTGAATTCCCATGTAGTAAAATACGTATATAAACCGAGTAGTGTTTTAACTAAAGCAGTTGCAAGCTGCTATTCGTTGCGCAATATTGTGTAGTGAATATTTGTAAATATATACAAATTATTAAAATATTTGTTGAATACGTCGGGGTGCCCACACAATTTTCAAATCATTTTAAAAAGAAGCTCAGTTGCGATTAACATGGCTTCTTTAATTTTTCTATTAGCGGTAAGTAAACTAGCCTGCAAAAATAAGTATCACACTTTCAAAATTGCAATTACTTTTTATAAAGATATAAGATATACTTTTGAAACAAACAGGCCTCAAAAAATTGTTTAATTTTGTCTATAGTTTCAAAGAAAGCTGATAAAAATTGCTTTATAACGTTTTTTATTTTAAATCTCTAACTTTTATAGTTTAGGAAAAATTTAAATTTTTAAAGTGTAGTACTTATTTTTGCAAGTCAGAGTATTTTAAACTTTTAAATTTTCATTAAAATGATTTTTTTTGTTGCTTTTAAGTGATCTCTTAAAAGTAAAAAAAAAAAAACTTTTTATATATCTAACCTAACCAAAAAAAAACTCATGTTAAGTACCCAGGTTTAAAAACTAGATTCTATTTCTTTTGTTTCTAACTTAAACGGACTTTTTGTATATGCATCAAAGCAAAAATACTCACGGCATTTTTATTTTATTTTTCAGGCGTCACTACTTGTAGTAACCAGCAGAGCTGCGCCCCAAAGTAAGTTCTAAGAAGCATTTAATTTAAAAAAATATCCTACATAGTTTTTACTTAATTGTAAGACGTATAAACACAGCGCGAAAGTTTTTTTTTTCAATGTTGTTTTCATTAATTTTCACAGATACCAAGCCTGCCATTACAATTCCTGAGGGTTGTAAGGAAAAAGGTTTCTGCGCCATTAGACCTTATGGTTACGACGAAATCGAGAATAAGATCAACGAACTCCTTCCGCCATATATGATTGTAAGATATTCATTTAATTTTTCAAAATTTAATTACCTATTCTCCATTATCTTATCAGCCGACCAACGAGCTGCTGAGCATGAGGGCCTGGGTTCGATTCCCGGGTCGGTCAGTTTTTTTTTTCAAATAAAAAAACTACACTAACTAGCATTTCAGACAAAAGTGAACCGTTGGTGCCTGTACTAATGATTTAAACCATTGTATCACAGACACCAGCACCAAAGTGTTGTAGGGTTTTTCCATCAGGAATTTCTCAATAGCAGTCACGGAGTCTGAATCCATGTTTCTAACGTTTTTACGTCGTCTGTACAGGGTATGAACAGCAGGTCCGGCGGCGGTTCCATTGAGCAGCACACTGATGATGACGATAACTGTCCGGCCGTAATGACGGTAAGATTTTATAATAATGTAATGTAATAAAAATCATTTATTTAACAGATCATACAATCCAATTTGTTAATAGTACATACACATCTTAAACACTAGTGTTAGTACATGATTATATTTTGTAAAATTTTGTTAATAATTATTAATAATGTCAAAGTAATTAATAATAAAAATGTCAAAATCATAAAACAATAATGTCAAAATCACCATTAATCATGTCAAAATCATTAATAATACAGTCTAGTAATAGTCAGGAAATAAAAAGAAATACAAAAAAAAAAAAATACAAAAATCTTTATTTCATAACTAAATACTTTTACATTAGTTGGTGATTGGAGCCTTCTTTTAAGCAAGTAAATAATTAAAGACAATAGCTTTACTTAACACTTTTACGCTTTGTGCTCGTATCGTATAGTCAGCCACTGACTATGAGCAATTGAGCAGGCTTATTGTTAGCGTAGGACCGTATACTTAATGTATTAGAAGTTCATATAGTAATAGTTTCAGTTGGATTTTTCTTAAAAACTGCCTAACATGACGCCTCATAGTTGGCAGCCTTATAATATTATGTATACACGAAAACAGTACAATGTCAATCTAATAAAAAAGAAAGGTTCTCTTTTTTGTGTCTCTTTTGCAGAGAGGCGCGTACAATACACGTAGAATAATTTACTTTTAAAATGATTTTTTTCATCAAAATAAAATGTTATTTATAAAACCTAAGATTTGAACTTTGTATTTCAGCGGGAGTCAGTTTACACGTACGAGCATCCCACTGGAACAGCTGTAGACATCATCGTGCAAACTAAGCTGTTCCCCCAAACGTACACTAAAGTGAAGTGCAAGTAAGTAATCTAATTATACAGGGTGTAAACAACGACATCACGAAGGCGTCAACCAAGCATTCTGTACATCAAACTAAGTAACTTTACGCAAAAATTATAGCTGGGAAATGACTTTTTTTTTGGGGTGAAAAATCATGTTTTGTGGTAGAACTCAATGAAACGCACTCAAAACATGTCTAAAGGTGTCCTTAGCGCGCTGTCGCTTGCTCTAAATAACTATTGTGCCCTACACTTAAGGCACTTATACTAATACTGTTAGCTTGCGTCATCCCACTGCTGGGCAAAGGCCATGACTTCCAGTTTTTTCTATCCAGGGCTAATGTGAACCACTGGTTGTTGGTTTTATCCAGCTCGTCCCGCCATCTTCTACGAGGTCTGCCGTGACGCCTTCTGGCTGTGTCAGGGCTCCAGAAAGTGACTATTTTGGCTCACAGTTCGTTGGGCATGCGGCAGATATGGACAGCCCAGTCCCACTTCAGCTTAGCGGGTTTTTGAGCAATGTCAGTAATTTGAGTTTTGGAGCGCAGTGTGGTGTTGCGTACACGGTCGGTTAGTTTGACGCCTAGAATGCTGCGCTCCATTCCCAATCCACTTATGTAAAATAATGTTTTATTTATCCGTTCTATAGGAACGGCTACAGAGAAAATAGTGATCTCGGAGATGATCAGCAATGCTTCAGGAATTTGGGACTCAACGACTTCCACTTAAAGTCCAGATGCCGGGAGTCTACCGCAACGAGGACTCTGCTGGTGTATGATCATGATGTGAATAGCCTTAAGATTAAGAATTACACAATTCCGGTTTGCTGCTCGTGCCACATCTGGAAATAGTAAAAAAAAAACAATCACGCCTATTTTCTGAAAATTGCCAAAAAGTAAAGTGTTATTAGTAAAAGTTTAATTTTATGTAGTATTAAGTAAATTTATCTTTGTATAGTAAATCCATTAAAAATAATGGGCAACAACTCAATCTTTTATTTCATCAATTTATTCTGTGTTCGACGAAATTATTTCTATAAGTAGAAAGGTAGTATAAACCTACTTTTTTTTAATACCCTGCCTCGACAGCCTCGTTGGTATATTTGTCGCAAGCGAGACTGCTGAGGTCCTGGAGTCGATTCCCAGGTTGGGCAAAGAATTATCGGGTTCTACCATACGATTCACCTCACAGATGCCAGCAGCAACTGCTATGGCATTGATTTAGACTTGATCATCTCTGCAAACCTTGATTGGGTACATTTCTCATGTTCTGTAATTCGCCACGAAACATACCATATCATCGTATAAGGCTGGTAAAAAAATAAAATGCACAACAAAACCACACATTCAGATTTTTATTCAAATCAAATCAAATAATTATTTATTGCTAACAACAAGGTCCATAACTTTTTTTTTTTATATTATCAAGAAACATATTTACATTACAATTGACAGAATATACGTTCCAGAAAATCACAGAGGTAACGTAAGTAAAAGAGTACTTAAGAACTATGTTAGCGGTGAGAAATTATGTGATTTAGTTACATTCATATTCAGATCATTTTTCAATTATAATAATAAATTAATAATTCCACCATTTCGTGCTGTTCCTTTTTGTGAGTACCCTAATGTGATGACATAAAATAGGGCAGTCAAATTTGTCCGCAATGACCGCCAGAATACCATTGCCGCTAGCACGAATATCTGCTCAATAACGAAGCGACTTTCTTGCGCAGTATAGCTGCGAATCCGTCCGTTCGAGCCACCATGAACATAGCAGATGTGCTGCAGAAACGTGAGAGCCGCAATAGCAATCTGAAGGCATTGTTATATTGGACGCGCAAGGTGTTGAAGGCTGTAAGAGAATATGTTGTCCATAAACTTCTGCTATAGAAGTTTTGACAATACACCTTAAATAGGGTAGTTTTAACTTCTTTTGAACAAGACGCAAATCTTCTGAACAACATATTAGCCCTGACCGTCAACGCCCATTGATCCAGACAGAGAAGTAACAAAATTTATTATTTAAGTTATGATATTTTGCGTCTTGAAGTATGATCATCATTGTTCTCTTATTGCCCTTATTCCAATTAATTTGGGCTGAACACAGCAAGTCTTCAGACATCTCCTTTTTTGCCACTCGTTACCCGAAGTCCCAGTGGGAAAATTACCTGGTAATGGGTCGACCCATTACCAGGTAATTTTAATTATCCGTGGTTCCATGGCATTAAGGATTGTTTCCTGGACTTCTGAATATATTGATAAAAATACAAATCCATAATAACAGCATATCTTGTACGTTGCCATAAATCATCCTTTTTCCTCATTCCTCCGCATCATATGTCCATACCACGATAACCGATTACCACACAACTTTTCAGTCACTGGCGCCACTTTCAGACTTCCTGTTATAATATGAACGCATTTCTAATGTTTTCAAGAAATCAGGTCTAAACATTGTTTTATAAATCTTCCCATTAAGTTTAAGGGGAATGCGGAAGTAGCAGATTGTTCCTGTGACCTGCAGCCATTTCATCCATCCCGTGTTAATACTCTGTGTGTTGTGTGTACTGCGATCTATCTTGCCATTAAAGTTAAATTATCTAAAAAAAAACGTGACGTACTCTTTACATTAAAAAAAAAAGCAGCAGGCATTCATTCATAACTATTTATGATGAAATGTATGTATGTACATTAAACTTTTGGTACAAATACAATTACAGGCTGATTCCAAAGCTAAGAACTCTTGTGTTTCCATAGACTGGAGGAGATTTACCCAAAATGGCTAAGATATGATGGGACAAAACTGATATCGCAGCAATATAACTGTTTTTTCAACACACTTGCTCATAAAGTGGCTCTAATTTCACCGCAATTAGGCACTTATTGACACCTGTAATCAAACTGTGACTTTTTCATTGCCATTATTCACAAGTGAGTTATAGGGTTTTTTTTAATGGTTGAGTTGCTTTGTTCCTAAAAAAGTATAGACACAAAAAAGATCGTGTTCAATAGGACATAATAATTAAAAATCAAACGAACTTACCAAGTGAAGTTCGATGATAATTATGTGAACAGCTTCATTCGAAGCGATTTATTGTTTACGTATTGTAGCAGCGCCCCCATGTACCAGCCTTGCACGGATTTTTAGAGGTAAGTCAGTTTTTTTTTTTTTTTTTTGTCGGTAGTTTTGCTTCACTTGCAACACTATCCGTTTTGCCCCCACATCACTATTTCTCCTTAACGGTCCTCAGCAATTTTAATATCATTTTGTTGAAAGCTAAATAAAAATATTTCACATTTTAATTTATCTAGGGTAGGGTAGGTAACATTTCTAATAGGGAGGGTATAAATCGCTTCGAATGAAGCTGTTCACATAATTATCATCGAACTTCACTTGGTAAGTTCGTTTGATTTTTAATTATGTTTCACAGCTTCATTCGAAGCGATTTATTGTTTACGTATTGTAGATGTTCAGAGACAAAATGTGAAATGAAATAAAATAAAATAGGTGAGTAATCACAAATGTTTTTTATTGTAACTATTTATCATCGAATTAACTTTATTTTACATTGGTTTATATTCTTAATAAATTTCTTAATCTAATATTAGGTATTTATTTGTTACAGATTATGACCACCTGCAAGTACTGCAGTGGCAAACAGATGAGGATCAGTTATAACTTGCCTGTTATAATGTTTTGCGAAGACAGAAGATGATTCACTCCATCCGGCAGTTTTTCTAATTAGGTCAATATTGACTCCAAGTCTATTGGCTGAGGATGTGGCTGCATGACGAGTGCTGTGTGCACTAAATATGGAAGTGTCTATACCGCTACTGTGAAGTGTATCTTTTATCCAGTGACTAAGTGTTTGTGATGAAACTTTTGAGTGTGGTTTTTTGTAGCTTACAAATAAATAATCATTTTTGCGAAGCGGTTGAGTTTTATTTATATAAACCTCTAAGCATCTAGCGGGGCAGATCTGAGGACGAGTGTCGAAAAAAGGTAATCTTAAGACTGGTTGTGAAGAATTAGGTTTGGAAGTTTTTATTAAATCAGGTATTTTTATAATTATGTCAATAGGAGAATTTACTTGAACATTACTTAATTTTATTAGTGAAAATGTTTGAACGCGATGCGCAGTCACCAAAGCCAATAGAATTATAGTCTTTTTGGAAAGAGTTTCCAAATCAAGCTCTGTGTTAGGCCATTTTTGAGCTAAATAATTTAGAACAGTGGTTGGATCCCACGTCAAATTATATTTTGGATTATTAGGCCTTAATCTGTAAACTCCCTTCATAAATCGCTTAACTCTATCATCGTTTGCCACATTACTTAACAATAAGGATAATGCGGATTTATATGAATTGATTGTACCGTATTTTGCCCCTTTGTCAAAAATTGTCGTAAGAAAATGAATGACTACAGGAACTGAAACCGAGGAATAATCATAACCATGTTTATTACAATATTTTAACCAAGATTTTATACAACCATCATATTGTTTATAAGTAGAATCAGACAATGATGACAACATAATTTCAATAGATTTATTAGATAAATGTCTTTTTAATAATGTTTGCCTGAAAGCTTCGCGGCAACCAATTTCAGGGTGCGGTGTAGATTGTGAGGCGTTCTGAAAGGAGAAGTTAACAAATTTACGTGCGGTTCAAAACAGATTGGTTTGGAACAAAGCAATTTTTGGAAAACCGGGAACCAGGGTTGTGTTGGCCAATATGGTACAACTACTATGCCATTTGCTTTGTCATTAATAATTTTTTGCATTGTCTTTGTGATAAGTGAAAACGGTGGAAAGGCGTAGAATAGTTTATTTTTCCATGAAATGGTAAAAGCATCGATTGCATAAGCGTCGGGGTCGTTTTTCCAAGTTATGTACCTGGGACACTTGGCATTACACCTACTCGCGAAAAGGTCTATTTCTGGGTGTCCAAAACAATATGTTATTTGGTTGAATGCATCGTCATTAAGTTCCCATTCAGTATCCTGAAATTTCATGCGCGATAATTGATCTGCTTCATAGTTATCTTTAGTATTTATGTAAGAAGCAAAAATAGTTATTCTACGTATTTCGCACCACTGCCATATTTCTTTAGTGATAAAATGTAAATGTTCAAACTGTATGCTGCCCATGCGATTTATACAGGATATGGCTGTCACATTATCAATTCGTAATAGTATTTTTAAATTATAGGATTTGTGGGCAAAACATTTAAGTGCGAGAAAAGCAGCTTTTAACTCTAACTCGTTAATATGAACGGTTCTTTCAGTATCTGTCCAATAGCCAAAACATTTATCTGTGCTGCAATATGCTCCCCAACCCGTACATGACGCGTCGGAAAAAATTTCTAAATCATATTGATCACAAGTTAAAGGATATGAACCATGATCAATATGGTCTAACCACCACAACATATCACAATGTAAGCTGTTGGGGAGCTGAACCAACTGTTCGTAGCTAGGATTCCTAAGTAAACAGGAATATTTAAATTGTTCAAAAAGCTTAGTGTAAAGCCAGGCATATTGAATTGCAGGACAAGCTGAAATTAATAAACCTATGAACCGAGCAAACTCACGAAGTTTACATTTACGCTTTTTCAAGAAGCTAGAAATGTATTCTTTTATTTTTGACTTTTTTGAACTAGGTAATTTTAATAACATATTTTTCGAGTCGAATTCGAAACCTAAAAACTTGCATAGTGTTTGCGGTTCTAAGCAGCTTTTTTCTGTATTTATTATGAAACCTAAGTTTTTAAGTAGTGTTATGGTTAAGTTAACGTTATCTTGACATTCAAGAAAAGTGGTTCCAATGCAAAAAATATCATCGATATATATAACTGATATCATTCCAAGGATTCTGAGATATTCCATAACGGGCTTTAATAATTTTGTGAAAACATAGGGTGCAGTGCATAAACCAAACGGGAGACAGTTAAATTCATATAGGGTATTATTGTATTTAAAACGGAGGTATTTTCGGTGAGATTTATGTACGGGAATTAAGAAATAAGCATCTTTTAGATCTATTGATGCCATATAACAATTTTTTGTTATAAGCTTTGAGGCTGTACGATAATCTTCCATCTTAAAATGTTTGGTTTCTACGAATTTGTTTAAGCATTTAAGGTTCAATATAAATCTCTTGTCGCCGTTTGGTTTTGGCACTAAAAACACACTTGAAATAAATTCTCCTCTAATAGGATGACAATGAGATATTGCATTCATATCTAATAAATTTTCGATTGATTTATCAAAATCTTGGGCTTCTTTCATGTTTTTAGGTAAAACATTAGGAGAATCAGTGCGATATGGTGAACATTTAAAAGGTATTTGGTACCCTTTGATCCAAGATAGAATCGTTTTGTCGGTAGTGACAATTGACCAGTTTTTGAAAAAATACTGAAGCCTGCCAGCGGTTAGTACCTGATCAGTTACTTCCGATGCGGTGGCCTCGTCGGGGACGAGTAGCGGCGCGAGCTGCCGCTGGGTTGCGGCGGTGGCGGCGGCCGATACGCCGGGCGCGCAGCTCGCCTCGTATTGTTCTGCTTGTTGCCCGTCTTGCGGTGCTGAGGGTTGTAGTTTAAATTACCCTTATTTGGACCTTTTGGAATAACTTTGGGCTTGTTTCTTTGGGCGTATTTTAAGGCATCTCCTGATTGTTGAATGGTCTTGGCGGCCTTAACCTTGTCCGTAACATTTTCCCCAAATAAGAAACTGCCCCTTTTTGTTTCAAGCAAGGCGTCCTTTAAATTTATATTAATAGACGAAATCACGAAGTTACGTCTTGTTTTTGTTTCCCAAAAATGACTGTCACATAATATACGACAAGCGTCACTAATGGGCTTCAAAAGTTTTTGTTTGGACGTTTCATTTGAAATGATCATGTCAGTAGCGGATGCTAAGGCTGACAATGCTACACCAAGCTGATTTTGCTTGTACATGAGTGCCGAATCTCTTTTTACTAGAGCATCCTGCAGAGCTGCCTTTACTTCCGGGTTGAGAGCTGGCGCCAGCAGTAGGTCACAGTTGTTAGGCACGGAATAACTCTTTAAAAGTTTTTCCTTTACATCCTTAGCCAAGCCTTTGGAAAGGATGTCTTGCCAACGATTGGCAATGTCCTTGTGAACAGACGGACCCATGGATATGTCCGTTTTAGGAGCATCGCCGAGTAATTGCAGGGTGTCTTCATCCAAGTCTTGGTCTTCCATTACTTCTGGCTGTGCTTCTGCTGAGGTGCCGGGTGTAGGCGACGGAGGCTCGATGCATAGCGGTGGTGGAGCTGCTGGCGGCGAAGCAGGGCACGGAGAACAAGCACGTGACGAGGCATGTGAGCCACGTGACGGTGCACGTGGCGAGGCTTGAAGCGGCGAAGCGGTTGCTTGAAACAAGCAGGCTTCCTCATTTTGTGCCAGATCGCAGTCCACATCTAGTTGATGGCTCGAAAGATCTGCGAATAACGTTTCTTTTTAGAATACGTTAGGTAATAAATGCAGTATTTTTCATTTTTAAACGTGACAGAGGAAACCCAAGCTTGGTAGCCTCGCACCACTTAATAATGATTTTGTGACAGTATCAGCCCCAGTATGGCAGTACGCATCACTTTATAAAATGACAGAGGAGACCCAAACTTAGTAACCTCGCATCACTAGCAATATTTGCGTAACTTACTGTGTAAGTCTTCTTCAGATGAACAGCTAATACGGCGATTAGTCGTTGCCTGCAATTTATTTTGCAATTTTAGTATTTTTCGCCGTATTTCTTCTTCAGTTAGTTCTGACTTCCTTTTCTTTCCCATTTTGAGGAGCTGTGTCTATTTGTAGGAGCGGAGACGTGCGAAGGCTTGAGCACGGAAACGCGGAATGATATTAAAATTGCTGAGGACCGTTAAGGAGAAATAGTGATGTGGGGGCAAAACGGATAGTGTTGCAAGTGAAGCAAAACTACCGACAAAAAAAAAAAAAAAAAAAAACTGACTTACCTCTAAAAATCCGTGCAAGGCTGGTACATGGGGGCGCTGCTACAATACGTAAACAATAAATCGCTTCGAATGAAGCTGTGAAACATAATTAATGTACTTACATATTGCTTGCTCATTTCATGCAACTTCGTATTTAATAGTACATTATTGCAAAGGCCGTGAAATAGGCAATTGCAGGTCGAGTATGAGTTTAAAGGCTGAGAAATCAACACGAATTTTCAGCTTTGCCGCCAATTTTCTATTTATCATCTGTGCCGAAAGGCAAACGCATTTATGGCTATACAGCCACGTGAACGCAATTTGTACTAAGCAAAGGGAGTTACTTTGGTATGCCAGAATGATAAAAAGAGATCCAATCAAAGTGTATTTAATAACCCCAACACGCCGTTTCATAAAACATTGCTGGAGCGTTGTAATGTCCCAAATTCAAAAAACGCTCCTGCAATGGAATTGATTTTCTTTGTCCGTAAATTCGATACTTCGCGTGTTCATTTTTCGAAAATAATGACAACATTTCCATGCATGTTTGCATAATTTCAACTTGTACGTTTTTAATCAATAAAACTTTTACTCAAATATAACTTTTGTTTTCTCGGTTATAAAGAAAACTTTGAATTCCCCATTTTGTACGTCCGCGAAAAGCCAGAAAAATATAAACCTCATTCTTTTAGTCTATGGCCGATCGCCATTGTTAGATGCGCGCGCCTATAGGTGCGCACCGTATGGTTCTTAGGAACACTGATTAAGTTTTCCCGCCATTGCGAAAAAAAATTCACAACTAGTTTTTACCGTTGAAAATGATCTTTTAGTATTATTTTCTTCACAAGTGTGTTGAAAAACGTCGTATGATACACGTGTGTATTAATGATTACCGTCCTCGGCTCTCTTAAGACCCTCGCCTGACGGCTCGGGTTTCAATGGCGCCTCAGCGGTAATCACCAACATTACACACTTGTACCATAATGTACTATTATACTAAACAGCAAACCTCGATGTTAATGATAATATTTATCCTTGGGGTAGAGCAACTATGCTTATCCCAGTAGACATGTAGGTAAAAAAAAACACAAAATTATGTTCCCCAAGAAGCACCAGGCTGGCATGAGCTCAAGGTGGTATGTATAATAATTCTGGGTAGGTACAGTCTTAGTACTGTTCGTAAGGTTACTGCTCGTGCCACAAAAGTGGCGATAAGTCCCCTCTTTGAGGAGTGGTTTGAGAGACGCCACGGCGACCTCACCTTCCGCCTGACGCAGGTCCTCACCGGACACGGTTGTTTCGGGAGGTTCCTGCACCGAATCGGGTGGGAGGAAACGCCCGGGTGCTATCATTGTGAGGATCGACCGGAGGACACGGTGGAGCACACTGTGGAGGTGTGCCCCGCTTGGGCGGAGCACCGCCGTGTCCTCGAAGCGGCGATCGGCGGCGGCGACATCTCGCTTCCGGCCCTGGTTCAATCCATGGTCCGGAGCGAAGCAGTCATGCTAGCGAAGGAGGTGGCGGAACGTGAGGGAGAGAACCTCACGTCCCGGCCGCCGCAGGAGACGCCCCGGGCGTCGGTGGCCACGTGGAGGCCCCCGGCCACCGTTGTTGCGGGCCTGTGGACGATGAGCTATGGGCTAGCTCGCCGTCCGTTCGTCTCATGACGACAGGCCGTGTCGACGGCGCGTTCGTGTTCCACGCGCGGACCAATCTACTAAAGAAAATGACATAAACATAATAATTTAGTAAACTGATCCCGCGGGACCCAAATGAGTAGGATCAGTTGACTAAAGAGCCTAGTAAACGTCTATTTATGCCTATTGGCCTTGTTTTGTTCTGTCTCCTGCTGATATGGAGGGAAATGGCAATTACGTCATTTCCTTCTCCTCTGTTATTCTTTTCCGAATAATTTCGTTGCGGGATCCAAGACATGTTATAGTACATTTTGTTACAAGTGGAGAAAGTTTGTTATTGCATCCGAGGCGGAATTAACTCCCAAGCCGTAGGCGAGGGTGTTTTTAAGCCGACAACTGCAATAACAAATGTCCACGTATCGTATCAAACGACGTTTTTCAATATTTGTCATGAATTATTATGAAACTATGATTTTCTGTTCTTTTTTTCCGCGCTTTGCTTTCGCCAGATTGAAGGAGAAGCGCAATGGTCTTTTTTTTTATCGTGTGGTTAGTGCCTAACCTGGTGTCAGAGTTTTTAAGCCGCCCATGGGCCTCTGACTTGGCTTAACATGCCGTCGAGAAATATCTCTCAGGCATGCTGGTGTCCCCACGATGTTTTTCCTTCACCGAAGCAAGTGATATAATTATACAATACGCACACGAATCCGAAAATTCAGAGGTGCGTGCCTTGGGTTTGAACTCGAGACCTATGACTTGGCAGTCCGACGGTCACACCACTAGGCTATTACTGCAAAGGTATGAAACCGTTAAACAGCCTAATATAAAAATAATATAATAGGTTTTTTTTTTGTATTTGTGAATTTAGAACATAAATAAATTAATGTTAATTTGTTTATAAAAGTAAATATTAGTTTTAAAATAATCATGTTTTATCTATGATATTCCACACAATTTGAATATTCAAAAATATTTACGCCGTAAAGACGCATTATTACTTTGCCGAAATAAAAAAAACTACTAAGTATAGGTATAGTTATCTGTGGCATTTTTAATTCCCGCACACGTGTTAGAAAATGAAAAAAATCGCATGCGTCTGAAATACATTGCATGTTGAACCTAATCATAGTGCATTAGGAACCAGTTTTCGAGGAAGTGTATTGAAAAATAGTTTCTCTGGGACTTCGTCGAGCTTCATTGTCTCGGCGCTTTTCTGGCATTTTGGTGGTCGCCACACGTGATTCTGGCTTTCAGGAGTTGCAGTGGTTTGGGAATAGTGTGGCAGGTTTCTCCCAATTAAAAAAAAAGGCAGTATTTCATTCTCAATAGCTGGAAAACCAAGCCGTATTTTTGACATAGCTGATTGTCTTTTTTCAAAATAAATTCGCAGTCATGGTATTCTTGGTATGGGAATTCCATTCATCGTTTTTCAGGAAAAAACAAGATGACGAATAAAATAAATCCATTGTAGGATGAACTGATAATATTAGTCATTTAACTCAACTCCTGTACTGTACAATACAACAGTGATGCTTTAAATAAAAATAAAAAATAAAATAAGTTTACAAAAAAGTGTAGGTACAGGTAGTAGTAGATATAAATAAATAGTCCTATAATAGTTTTACAATCAACAACCAGTCTGACAACCAGTCTTACCAAGGTGTATTGTATTACCCAGTACTAACTGGGTTGTACTGTAGAGGTCAGATCGGCAGTCGCTCCATGTAAAATACTAGTATTAAGCTGCATCCGGTTAGACAGGAAGCCGACCCCAACGTAGTTGAGAAAAAGGCCAGGCAGATGAGAATAATAGTACATTATGATATAAGTGCGGTAAGTTGAAAATTACAGCCGAGGCGATATTGCTTGCCTGAGCCGTAGGCGAGGGCGATAAAAAAGCAGAGGCTGTAATTATCAAAGCGCACGTATGTCATACGACGTTTTATAACATATTTGCGAGGAAATAAATAAAAAAAATACAGCGAAAAGAAAAAGCACGCGGAATAATTTTGACTTGTTCACAAATTAGCGAGGCGCGCGCATCAGCGCTTTTTTTTAAGGCAAAGACACAAAAAACAGCCAGTATTACTAATAAAGTAAATTAATATTTTTGTGTTTTTTTTACAGATAAATGGTTGTAATTTATTGTCAAAATTAATTAAATTAAAGAATTAAATGTTTATTTATTATATTTCATCTCCCAAAGTTAATTTTATTCATAAAATGTTGACCACTTTTCTGACATAAAAACTCTTTGCTAAGATTTAAAAAAGTATAAACCGTGCATTTTACTTTACAGCACAAGTACGTAATGAGATACATTACGATATTGAAATTGGTGAAATAAGAGACCCTTTACGAGCAAATGTGTTATAAACCATTTTACAATCTGGAAGAAACTTTAAAAACTAGCGGTTGACTTGGGCTAAGAGAAAAGTAAAAAAAAGTAATTTTGCGAGAGGGACTTGACCGATCTAGGTTTATTTAACCCTGTTTATCGGGCCTAAGCCTTTAAGTAGATACTTATTTTCACGGCGATACATTATTTAGATGCTATGGAACCACGGATAATTAAAATTACCCATAGACCCGGTAATGGGTCGACTCACCGGGACCACGCGTAACGACTCCTATTAATGGGTAGACTACATAAGTCCGAAAAACTTTATTCCGAAAGTCACAATTCCGAATTTCAAAATACCGATTTTCATAATTCCGAATAGTTCAAAATTCCGAATGTAACAACTCCGATATAACATTAATCCTATTTTCATAATTCCTATATTTCAATCTTCCGAACTTTCATAATTACTATTCTCAAAATACCGAATTTCAATAGTTCGACTTATTTACAAAACATTAAAAATACGAATCCATTTAATTTTTCATTTTCTTTAACTTCATGTTGAGAATTACGCGTCAGGCGGGTTATTAAGAGGGCAACATTTAAATTATTTTTGCGATAAAACGCACCGTTTTCGAGATATAAGCAAATTTAGAACATGCTACGACTCCATGACGGGAGCTTAAAGTTAAGTTGGATGACGAGATTTCTAAAGTTATCCCTAATAAAATATAAAAAAAATTGAGCTTTATACTTCAACGAATTTAAGGTACTATTTTATACACCTTTACTTCCTGTTACCTGCCCAAGTAACCACAACCCAAACTCTATAGTCCCTGGTCGTTCTTACCTCTATAGGGGACACACACAAGAACTTTCAACTTTTATAAAATAACGAAGGTCTGGCCGTCGTGGGCTCTTAGGCTATTACGTGAATAGGGACGTTTTTTCCGTTTACAAAAAAAAGTACGGTACCCAGTGGTAATCATATCTGTTCGCATTTATTCCGGTTATGAAATGAAATGAAATGAAGTGATGTTTATTTTTGCAAGTAGGTTTTTACAAACACTTTTACACGTCATTTTTTTTAAAACTAGATGGGGCCGGTGTTTCATACCTGACTACTCTGAGAAGAAACAGTCGAAATAAACTCAGAGGTCATAGTCTCTTTTGAAGTCCAGACATAATCTTGCTCAATTCACATGAGGACTATGCAGATTAGTGTCTGAGATGGTCTTTAGAAGAAAGAACCACACAGATTTGAGTGGACTTGTCCAGTCAGTGCAAGCATTTGTCAGTTATCGTGTAGCTCGACTTATAACTCAAGGAGCTCAACGAAACGACGAACAATACCAAAGAAAGGAGGTTAGACAAGGCTTAGCTAATATAACTCTACTCTAGATATTTTGGCCTAATCTCCAAAAAAAAAATATTGTCTCCTTTAAACAAATCACAAATTACACTTAAAGTACTTACGGGATGATATCCATGATTTTCCTTAGTTTCTATGAAAAACCGTGAAAGTCTAAAACAGTGCATTAAATCACAAATTATTTAGTCGTATGGCATCGAGAATTAAATTTCGGGTGTGTTTTTTTTGTGTGACTAGCTTTACTTAGACACCTGTGTCTACGGTGACTGGCTGGGTCCGTGGCTTAGGCCCCCAGTGGTCGAGGCACCCGTGGCCGACGCCCCCGATTCGATTCATTTGTTTTTTGTGCTTTTTCTCCTAGTACAGTCATCGGCAGGTACAAAATAAAAAGTTTTCGACCTCGAGGAGCCTAGAGTGTAGGATCAAAAAAAAAGTTTTCGACCTCGAGGAGCCTAGAGTGTAGGATCAAAAAAAAAGTTTTCGACCTCGAGGAGCCTAGAGTGTAAGATCAAAAAAAAAGTTTTCGACCTCGAGGAGCCTAGAGTGTAGGATCAAAAAAAAGTTTAGACCTCGAGGAGCCTAGAGTGTAGGATCAAAAAAAAAGTTTTCGACCTCGAGGAGCCTAGAGTGTCGGATCAAAAAAAAAGTTTTCGACCTCGAGGACCCTAGAGTGTAGGATCAAAAAAAAAGTTTTCGACCTCGAGGAGCCTAGAGTGTAGGATCAAAAAAAAAGATTTCGACCTCGAGGAGCCTAGAGTGTAGGATCAAAAAAAAAATTTTCGACCTCGAGGAGTCTAGAGTGTAGGATCAAAAAAAAAGTTTTCGACCTCGAGGAGCCTAGAGTGTAGGATCAAAAAAAAAGATTTCGACCTCGAGGAGCCTAGAGTGTAGGATCAAAAAAAAAGATTTCGACCTCGAGGAGCCTAGAGTGTAGGATCAAAAAAAAAATTTTCGACCTCGAGGAGCCTAGAGTGTAGGATTAAAAAAAAGTTTTCGACCTCGAGGAGCCTGTGCTAACTTGGTGACGAGCAAAAAAACTTCGAAATTTTCGGACTGTTTGTATTATTCCTCGGCAGGTACAAGACTCAATTCCGAAGTTAATGATTTCCCATCCGAAAAAAAAGGGGTAATAACCCAGTACTAACTGGGTTGTGTGTGGAGGTCAGATAGGCAGTCGGTCTATGTAAAATACTATAAAGCTGCATCCGGTTAGACTGGAAGCCGACCCCAACATAGTTGAGAAAAGGCTAGGCAGATGATGATGATTTTTGTGCCTGACAGTACATTTGATCAAAAATTGCTTTTTATTAAATGTATCGAATCGGGGGCGTCGGCCACGGGTGCCTCGACCACTGGGGGCCTAAGCCACGGACCCGACTGGCTTTGTTGTGGTCTGCTTCTCTCTAAATAAAAAATTGTAGGTAGTACATTTAATGTGGTTTTCCTTTCAGCCGTTTGGCATAAATACCCATAAATAGGATTCATCAAACCGTTTACATACATAAATCAGTCGTTTGTCGAACGTGTAAAACGTTGTGAATTTAATAATAATAAATGGCATTTGCCTCTACAGCGTAATATTTAACGCGTGTCTTCTATTTATTCGAAATTTTAATCGAAACAAAATGTATCGCTTTTTGGTTAATCTGTGTGTGGTAAGTTTTTGTTTTAATTTTAAAAGTTGCTTTTATAATATCTTTTATTAATGAATATTAAAAACTACAAAAAAAAACTATCAAGCAACCATTATGTTACGCTTTCTAATTAACTAGCTTATTTATTTACCACTTGAAGCACAAAGTACAGAGGTGGACTTAATGACGACCCGAATGGCACAGCGGTAGTGAGGCGATTCCCGGGTTCGAATCCCGGTACGAGCAAATGTTTGTGTGATGAGCACGGACATTTGTTTCCGAGTTATGGATGTTTATATGTATAATAAGTATGTATTTACAAACAAAAAGCATGTAGTATATCAACTATCTGGTGTCCACGACACAAGCCTCGTTGCTTAGTGTGGCACTACATGGCGTTGTGTGTAATGTCCAGCGATATTTATTTATTTTTCATAACATAGAAAGTAAATTAATAATTTTAATCTAATAATTTTCAGGTCGCTCTCCAAATGGGCACACATTCAGTAGAAGCATCAGCAGATTATCTGATGGATGGAGACACATTTTTCGACTCCAGGAATCTACTACATTGTAACTATCATTTTTCTTTATTTTATTACATTTAATATAATGAACATGGATGCCACATTTCGTACATGTATTATATTAAATCTATTGGACTGTCTCATTGGTCTAGTAGTCGAAAGAGCGACTCCTGAGCATGAGATCCTGGGTTCGATTCCTAGGTAGGACAAAGTGATATTGGGTTTTTCCATCAGGAATTTCTCAGTAGCAGCCACGGAGTCTTGATCTGCACCCGTTTGATGGCAATAGGCTCGCTCCCTATTACATGGGACTTAAACATAACTGTCGAAATGTGGGTGTACTATACGGTACACCTCTGCCTAGCCCATCGGGGATAACAGGCGTGATGTTCTATTATTAGTTGGCGGAATGCTTAATAGTTTATGGACCAAAAGCGAGTTGTTCAGTATTTTAGTAACCCTTTGTATCTGGGGTAAAAAAAATAAAAATATTTAAATTGAACGCTTTTACGGGCCCTCGCCGCCCTGACCCCGCTCCCCTCACTATTGTACTATCGCTTTCTTTTGCTTCGCATAGATTTCTTAACATTTAGAGCGATATTTTTATTTTTGTACGAAAATTTGATGAACTAAAATATGATGAATTTTTAAAAGTCATAGAACAAAAGTTGTTGATTATGATGTTAGTAACACAGTCCTGAGAGGTTGTCGGTGTTTTACAAATAGCCCTGTATATCTATGGGCCAAACTTGGCTGGAAATAAATTAATGTTGTCATTTTGGAGGAAAAATGTGATGAGTTAATTCTAGCATAAGCGAATAAGTATTTAAAGTACTGACGCCAGCATATGAAGCTGTTCAAAGGAGATGTTTCAAAATGTATGGAGGGGTCAGGTCTTTGTACACCATACAAAAAAATGGTAAAACACAATTAAAACAGTTTTCAATCATCCAATTACTTTAAATTGGCTTTGTTTGGTAGTAAAGCACAAGAATGTACCTACACTTGAAATTGCAACACACACAAAATCCCGTCATGGCGGTAAGCTGTCATGTTGATTGATTATTGACGTTTGACATGTTTATTTCTGTCATATTACGCGTTGTCAAAGCGACTGAAGTGACAGTAGTAGTGGTTCACGATCTATGATCAATGGTCGACCTATGGTTTACTGTGATTGTTTTTTAACCACAGAGTACCTGAATTGGCGAGACGCCGTATTGAAATTCGATAAAAATAATTGATAAACATCAAATTTACAAGAAAAAAATGCATTTATGCAATTTATCTGTATTTTTCCCGAATTCCACTGATAATTCGAGGTACAGGTCCCGTTTTGAAACATCTCCTTTTCACAATAAACCTTGAACCTAATACTTTAGCGATAAAGTTGAAAATCTAATTAAAGTTTAACAGATTGTAGTAGCTGGATGTGCCTTTAATATTTTTAATGTTTGACTTTTGTTACACAGTTGAGATGCCGCCGTCATGCGCAGGACAAAGGTTCTGTTTTGATAAGGGTGATGATTACCCTGAAGACAGGATTAAAGAAGTATTAGATCAGATATCTATGGTGAGTGCAGTATCCGTTTAACACCAACAAACTTAATTGAAATTCCTTTTTAGGGTCGCGTACCGGGTGCCTGTCAACGGAACCCTTTTAGGCCTGAATTCTTGTCGCGCTGACGGTCGGTCGCGTACGAGTATACATTGTGTTCTATATGTATAGCACCATACTGCGACGCTGACATCAGCGGCGACCGACAGGTGAATTTTGTTCTCGCTGACGTCACGACCGACCGTACGCGACCAACCGTCAGCGCGACAAGAATTCAGGCCTTAGTTTGACAATGTCTGACACCTCGCACGTCGGCTGTTTATTAAGGCTTTCCATCGATTCCGATTTCTTGTGTTGTTTATTATAAGCAGTTTGAGCTATGTGTTTTCGTTAATAACAAATAATTCAAATGTTCCAGCCGTTATATAATATTGGAAATGGCTTGACCTCTCGCGACGGAGGTGACAATACTGACTGCCCAGCCAACACCAGTTATATTGTAAGTATCTAAACGTTCTGATTAAGGTATTTATTAAAAATGTGGCATCGATAACATTTCTATAAAAATTCTCTAAAAAGCAACAGATTTCTCGGTCATACAAGGTATAAACGGACCATTCACGAAGCCTAGTCTACCAGGCATTCTGTACATCAAACTAAATTACTCTAAGCAAAAATTATTGCTGAAAAACGCCCTTTTTTGGGGTGGAAAATCACGTTTTACCGTAGATGTAACGCACTCAAAACACTGTGCTAATGAATGCATTGAATAGTGCTTGTAACTTTGATCCCCAATATCTCCGTAACTAGAAGGTTCCTAGGTACAGTCTACAACAAAAAAATGATCGCAATGACAGGGAGACAAGTGCCTTTCGGCTTCGTTTAAGGGTACTTTTACACCAACAAAAACCGGTGACAATAATATTGTTTTTGTTTTTCAGGACAAACCCATTTATTACATCGTCGATGAAAACGATCAAGTCCGAGCGGTGGTACAGTCACCAGAGAAGTTACAGCAGATTTACAGTGCTAAATGGTGCCTGTGAGTATACAATTGATTAAGTTCTATAAAAACAGGTAATTGAGTCGTACTGAATATTATTAGTTTCGAGGGTGATTAGTATATCATTAAGTTATGCTAATCATGAGATTTCTTTGAGGCTTAAGTGTGCAATCTTTATACATATTTGCATAATCATCTGTATTGGGCCAGTTAGAATTTTTGGCAAATAATTTGTCCTGAAACAAAATCTCCAATAAGTAATACTTACGGATGGTCTTTCTTCTCCTATTAGGATAAAATATAATTTTGGAAATCAGTTTTTAATAATTAATAAATTTATTTACTCAAACAGACAGATTGTAGTAGGATACGTGGTTATAGCAAAGTTCTTATAGAATAATATGTTAGGTAGTCTACAATCGAGTGGGTGAAGCACTGTTCTCCTAGCTAGGTTACAGAATAATCTGTGTTATGGAGAAACAGTCTCGGTCCCCTATGCTTAATGGTACAGTGATAATTTTACATAACATTTCACATACGTTTAAAATCTGGACATGTTTTGTGGCAAACAGTTTCACTAAAGTTCAGATTTTTTTTTCTATTTTTATTTCTCCTTTAGCGATAAGACCGCCCGTTGTGCCACCCTATGTGAAATGTTTAATTTTATGAATAGAATAGAATATATTTAATGTAAAAACATGAGTTGTGCAAGGTTTTAAATAACAGGTAGTTCTGCATGTTTTGCCATAGATGGCGTACAAAATAACATATTTTTGGTTTAGAATAAACCATAATAAAACTTTAATCTACACAACAAACTATGAAATTAACAACGTAATGAATGTAACTTTTATGGTGTACATAATAAAGCATATATTCTATTCTAATTTCAGACGACCGGGACAAATAACTCAAGACACGCCTCATTTCTTGAAGGGATCCCGAACACTGGCACAGTTCAAGGTGGAGTGTGTCAACACATACATGGATTTGGATTTCTTTGTATTATCGGACGAATACTATGATCTCAAGATTGAACTCGTTAAGGCTAAGGGTGGTATACCAGTATGCTGCAGATGTAGATATACCGAAATAGTTGCTTACTAAACTTAAAAAAACTTTTTTGCAAAATATAAAACCAACTTCAAAAACACAAAAAGTGAAAAATAACTTTAGCTTCAGAAGTTGGTAACTTTTGTTTGTTCGATTCAGTTTTTTTTTTTGCCACTAACGACGACATTTTTAGGGAACTCTTCAATTTACCTATATATAGCAAATCTGTCGTGATTGCTGCAATCGCTGGGATGTTTATTGTTTACACAACATCATTATAACTCCGAAAATCAGCATCAGATCTTCACCAAAATTAAACGGGACCACCGCGAAATAATATTGTTCCAAACAAAAAAAGAACCATCAAAATCGGTTCACAATTGGTGAAGATATCGCTGAACATACATACTTATATAAAAATAAAACAGACAAATTGATAACCTCCTTTTGGAAGTCGGTTAAAAAAACCCTTCGGCTTTAACCTTTTAACCGTCATAGTCATATATACGTGACAAGCAAGCGCGTGCCCTGTGCGCTAAACGACACTAATATGTGACAAAATGGTAGGTGAAATTGTGGCTAGGCGTGTAGGGCACGCGCGCGCGTTTATGCTCTGGCGGTCAAAACGTTAATCAATTTTAATTTCTATCAAATCATGAATCTCTCATAAGTGTTACCATATTACCATGTTATAATTAAATAAATTTTCATAAAATATCATTTTAAAAGACTGTGTAAGAATTTAGAGCCTTTGTATAGGTAATTCTTGTGATACCTTAGGAACCGTTGTTACTTATTAGTTCATAAAATTTATAGTACATAAATTATCGTAGTCTAGATAAGCTGAAATCAAGTGATGCATTTAATATTATAGAAATTTATTATCTATTAAAAATATAATACCATACAAAACATTTTTATTATTCTGTAATTCCCCAACACCCCAACACCCCCTCTAATTTTTCATATTAAAGGAGGAAAATTCTGAAAAAAATAGGTTTAAACAACGCAATTTCAAAAGAACTTTCAAAGAAAATAAGTTTTGATATTTAATAAATTTTGTAGAACTGAGGCACAGTAACATTGTTTTTCTTACTATGAAAAACAAATTTTGTTTTGCTGTTTAGTGCAAATTGATATAATATGAACGAGTGTTCAAAATATTGTCATAATATTGTTTGGTGCTACGAAACCCTTCTCGCGCTAGGCCGATTTTTTTCCGGAATGCCTCGTAAATGACCTAGAATTGACACGAACCGATGTTTTTTAAAGGGTAATAAAACAATCCTAACAACCAACTAAGTTTCTAAGCAAGTGTTAGTTTATTTATTTATAGTTAATTAAAACGGTTCACACCAATTACAAAAATTAACATAGAAACAATAATTAACAGAACAAAACTAAAATATTCTAGTTGACACCTTTCAATGGTTTGAATTAAATTACTAATTAATACTAACACAGAACAGTGGACACTCTTGCATACTTTCTCTCTCAGAACATCAGACATATTCGCCTAACCTTACTACATTCATCCGCAAACACATCACATTCAGGGTTGGCAATCAGGAGGGCGTTGAGCGTCTTACGACATACCGGAGATTCAGCTCTGGCGACAGTTTTAGAAGACGGTGGGGCGAACAGATTGTGCCGGCGGCACTGGCGGTGTCCGATATATTTGTCGGGAACAAATAGCCGGCAGAAAAGGCTGTGGAGCTCAGGGCAGTCGATTAGTCCCCGTAGGATCTAGGTCCCGTAGGGTCCCGTAGTTATTGTTAAAATAGCTTTAACCTGTCAAAAGTAGTTTTAACTGTGACATAGGTACTTTTCATTGTCATTTTTCATTGTCTACAATAATCTTTGTGCCATCATATAATATTGTAGTGCAGTGTTTTTTAACCTGTGCCTCTGGGAGGTCGCAAGTGGCCGTGAACACTACTTCAATAAAAAATATCAACAAACTTGAAAAAGGTACATTTAATAATATAAGATATGATAGAAAATGGTAAATAAAGGATATAAACATTATACAAATTAACAAAATAAAAAACCTATGAGTACTCGTCCATAAAACCTCTACCCTATTAGAGCTGCACCGACTAGTAGGCGTATTTGTAGTCGGGGGTGACGGCTGTACACGAAGGGTGGTTCGCTCCCCGATGTGGGCGAAGTTCCTATCTACCCAAAACAATGCTCTACTGCAGAAGCATGGCAGTCAGGGTCATACACAGATACCGCACCGTATCTGCAGAAGCGGCGTGATCCCTTGCTTCCCGTGGGACCCGGAGACGCAGGTGTTCGCCGAAGTCTACCGGTCTGGCGTAAATCTGCAGGCGGAGAGTAACAGGTGCCGTCTAAAGTGGTGTCTAAAGTATAAGTTAGTAAGTATGAGTTAATATATTATGATATACCTAATGTACTTAAACGCTATTATAAGATACGGACAAAAATGTATAATTAATTAAGGTCACACATGTAAATAAAATGTAAGAAAACAAATTGTAGTACTACAAAAACAAAAACAATTTGTAGTACTTATTTTTATTTTTATTTTAAAATAAAAAAAATAAAAAAAAATCGTCAAGGCATTTTTGTTGCGGGCGACAATTTGCTTAGACAGCGAATAATAAACGGAAAGCCTAAAGTATGACGCACTAGGTGCCCTCATAATCGACGGAGATAATATATCTATGTTCCGCTATTTTTCTAGCTGGGCATTCAGCGTCTCGCGTTTTATGGTCACAGGGCTTTTTAAAGCGGAAGCAAGTCGCGCATCTCGGAGTGTCAGCTTTCTATGGGCATTCGGACATTACATGACCTGCGTCACCGCAGTGACCACACGTGGAAATTAGTTCTCTGCAAGATTTGGCTGCATGGCCATACTGCTGGCATTTGTAACACCTCGTAACTAACGTGAAGTCCCTGACAGGACATGATGACCAATTTATAAAAATCCTTGATTGAGGAATTACAATTTTCCGTATATTGGCCGCAACTTCAATAACGTAGTTACAGGTCGCAGCCTCTCTCTTTCCAGATTTGTGGCTTAGTTTTACCAAGGTCAAGAAGGATTCTAAGGACATCGCTGGTAACTTGTCGGCTAAATTTTGTTCGAAAATGCACTTGAAGACCTCATTTTCAGTCAAGGAAGTCGGCACTCCTATAACCACGATCCGGGGTTTACGCTTGTTGGGTTCATCGGCGGTAAGTCCAGATGTAGAGAGCTGGACTGCGTTCTTCAGCTTATCGGCGTCGTGTTTAGTCTCGGTACTTATTATTACGCCACCATTTTTTGTTTTCCGGACACCACGTACTTGCAGCTTCATTTGCTCGGGCCGTATGATTTTTTGCACCAGTTCTTTAGTTTCGTTACTTGTTTTCAATTTGTCATTGGGATAAATAGCGACAGAGCTTAAGAGATTAGGTCGAACGAAATGGTTCGAACCCTTTTTCATATCGGCAAAAGAAGCATTTCCCGCAGAACTGGAATCCCGTATCGTCTACTTGAGCTCGGAGATATGTTCCGTCAGGTCGCGCTGTTGTTTTAGGGTACCGATCATGTTATCCGCGTGAATAGATTTTTGTTTCAGCGACTGGTATAGGACTGCCATTTGTGACGTACCAGATTCGACTTTACGGCAAAGGTTTGCGATCTTCATCTTCTGCTCGGTGTTCATTTTCCCATCCATGGCAATAGAGCAAACTTCATCCAAGTACTGCTGGATCTGGGCCATCCATCCTTGGATTTCAGGCGTTGAAGCAATGACAACGGCCGTGGCCGACTGCGACGGCGAGACGGAGGGTTGCACTGGCCCCCTTGGATTACTGGGGCTGCTTTCCATTTTGTTAGTTTTACTTCACTGATTCGTGTCCATTATTCACAAAAACTACACACTAAGCAAGATTACTTCATGCATTACGATAGTAATACCTGCACTAAAGGAGGTCACTATTATTAAATTTTTAATCAAAAATTGCTGAGCACGTCTGTACGCTGCGAGTGCTCGATCGACTCTATGTAATATGGGTCCCGACTGTTGCAGTCAATTTGTCCGGTTTCCTGAACTTGTTTTTTTCTTTTAAGTTTTTATTTAAAGGTATTAGTTATTTTTAGGCAGTCGGGTTTTTTTTTTTTTATTAAATTATTTTTTTTCATGTATGTTGATTATATTCATAACCCATGATCTGTCCACGAAGTAGATACAATAGTTAAACAATGGCGTTTCGACCAAATTGGTCATTTGACAGATCATGATCTAAAATAAAAAATTAAGGGAAAATAAATAAGGGGAAATAAAAATTAATATTTTTTGCCGTTTTGTCTAATGGTGTGTAGATAACGGTACGGAACCCTTAGTGCGCGACTCACACTTGGCCGGTTTGTACTGTAATTGTTTTATTGTTTATGCTGTTGGCTTTTACGTATCATTATAAATTATTATGTAGGGACAGCTATGATTACAACACTAACAATAACTTCCAATGATGTAATCACTCATTTAACAGTAATTTGCAGTGAAAAAGGCTTAGCAACAAAATCAATAACAAAGTTTTGATATAGTTTGAAGTTTCTAATAATTATAACACGTTTTTTGACGTGTGATGCGTACCTACGTCTACAAGTGAATAGCAAATAGGGAATATGCAAGAAATGCAAAACTTTAAAATTGCCTTGTATTGTCCCATAAAACATTGTGGTACACATGTTTAATTTTCTAATACAACTCTATTTTACAATTTAATATTTTGTGAAGCGTGTATTTGGTGAAACGGAACTCAAACTCTAAACGCATCGTCCCTCGACAACGCCGGTAGTGACGTCAAATACTATGTGTCAAAGAAACACTTATAATTGAAATCTAGTTAAAGTTTCACTTATTTGTTTTTATATTATTGTAATTGTAAATTAGAGCGGGCTGATTTGCCATTAGAACTTATTAACATTTTAAAGTTTTGGTATGGAAACCAGATCAACACTGTGCGATGGGCTGGAGCGTTTTCTCGTCCGTACGGGTTGGAGTGTGGGGTGAGGCAGGGGGGGTTGAGCTCCCCAACGCTTTTCAACCTTTATGTGAACGGACTGATTGCCGAGCTCAGCAGTACCAGGGTTGGATGCTACGTAGACGGTATCTGTGTCAATAATATCAGTTATGCTGACGACATGGTGCTGCTGACTGCGTCAGTCTGTGGCCTAAGAAAATTGGTTGCACAGTGTGAGGCGTACGCCAAAGTACATGGGTTGGCGTATAATTGTAAAAAGTCTGTGGTCATGGTCTTTAAGGCTGGGGGTAAAAGCCCTGACAAAGTGCCTTCTGTACTACTGTATGGCACACCTTTGCAGAGAGCACAAAATTTTAAATACCTTGGTCATATATTGACCCCTGACCTTAAAGACGACGATGACGTTGAACGTGAGCGGAGGGCATTGTCGGTTAGAGCGAACATGTTGGCTCGCAGGTTTGCACGATGCTCACTTCCAGTCAAGATCACGCTCTTTCGAGCGTACTGTACTTCATTTTACACGTGCAGCCTGTGGGCTAGGTGTACGCAAAGATCGTACAGTGCTCTCCGCGTTCAGTATAATAACGCGTTTAGGATGCTGGTGGGGCTGCCCCGCTTCTGTAGTGCGTCGGGGATGTTCGCAGATGCGCATGTGGATTGTTTTTACGCAACAATGCGTAAAAGGTGCGCTTCCCTGGTGCGCAGGGTGTGGGGCAGCACCAACAGTATCTTAAGCATGATTGCCAGTCGCCTGGACTGCGTTTATGTGGGTCGCTGTTGTGCAATAACTCATGGGTTGTCGCAGCAGTGATCCACCATTATTTGTTGTGTTGTTTGTTCTATCAGTGCTTACTAACATAGTCATAAGTTTTACTAACAGCTTTTGAGTCTTGGATACTCGAATAAAGAGCCATTCTATTCTATTCTACACTGGCCTGCAAAAAAAAGTACTACACTTTTAATTTTTAATTTTTTTCTTAACTATAGAAGTTAGAGATTTAAAATAATTAAACGTTTTATACCAATTTTATCCAGCTTTCTTTGAAACTATAGACAAAATTAAACTATTTTTCGAGTCCTTTTTGTTTCGAAAGTATATCTTGTGCACCTAAAAAGTTATTGCAATTTTAAAAGTGTGATACTTATATTTGGAGGCCAGTATATTCTAATGTTTGCTTGAATTGAATAAAGCACATACATTGAGTAAAATTATTATATTAAGGGTATAAAAAATTATAAAACAAGGCAGATAGAAGAAAATTACGTCAAATACTATGACATGAATGGCCGCGATAGTCACGGACGTTTGAACTGTCGTAGAAAATTGTAGAATTTTACATTTTTTTTTGAGCAACAAGCAGTAGTTGTTGTAACTTTTAATTATTTTTTTGGGTTTATTGGAGTGAAGAAAAAAATACATTCATATTCCCTATACTACGGCTAAGTTGAATAACTAATCTTATTTGACTCCTGTCAAACTACATAGTTCACTACTGTCATTGGACGTTTTCGGAATAGGAAACATCGTTTGACAGGGGTTAAGAGCGCGGATCCAAAAAGTTGGCAACGCCGCAAATAGCTGTCAAATATTTGTATTATAATTAATTTGACAATATTACTGTTTGTAAATAAGAAATATGGGTGACTAGTGAACTAGAATATTAATAGTGAATTGCAATTAAAACACTGAAATTGATGTTGTAACCGTTTTGGGTTTAGAAAAGGCATTTGGAAGGTTTCCAAATACATAAAACGGAACCCTTATAGGATCACTTGTGCGTCTTTCTGTCTGTCCGTCCGTCTGTCACAGCCAATTTGCTCCGAATCTACTGGACCAAATCAAGTGAAATTTGGTAGGATGGTGTGATCCTATGACCCAAACACAGATGTGCAAAGGTAATAAATTTATATATATATTTAAATAAGGCTCATTTTCGGGAGACAAATTAGGAAATTAAAAAAAAAGTTTTGCAAACCTTACTGTGTCATTTATAAGATGAAAGGGCTCGTTATGAGGATTATAAATATATTTTTGTTATTATTGTAAAATAAATAGTTTTGATTTTATTCAAAAAGAAGACAAAAATTTACTATTTCCCCCCCCCCCCCCTGATCTCCTAAACTACTGAGCCTAAAATTTTGAAAATAAATTACAAAATATAGTTTATTGCTTGTAGATTACAGGAAAACCTATAGGATTTCTATCAATTGAAAATAAAGTGGTAAACTCAATATAAGACTTTGGCATTGTACGGAACCTTCTCCACGCGAGTTCAACTCGCACTTGGCCGGTTTTTTAATATGACGGATGTCACTATCCATCGATGAAACAGGAGAAAATCCTGAATTCATAAATATAGTACAAAATAATAAAATAAACCCAAAACAAACTTAAACCCAACTACGACAAATACGGCAACTAAAAGTGCTTGAACAAGATTTATCTATATTTTTTTTTCGGTTTTCGTATTACCGAAGTATACAAATACGTGTGTATTTGTACATACAACAAACTAAAGCTCCCTGAAATATTAAGTAATACCACAGATAATATAATACTTCGGTAATACTAATACCGTGCAGGACCGCGACCGATGTAAAGAACGGAGCGAGTCTTTGCCTATATTTGGAACAGTACCTACAGGGTAGCTGTTATAAAAAATAATTAGGTAATCAAAGTCGGCTGTGGTTGTAGGTACTAATATTTATGTACATGGGGTATCTACACAAATACAAAAAAAAATATACAAAAATGTTTTATTTCATTATTACACGTTGTAGGTAGTACATACATTAAACAGTTGGTGGCGTCTCCTTTTAAGCATATAGATGCCTGTGTCAGGAGGCGCCGCTCCTTTATATATTACTATTAGTGCAACATGTTAATAAACAAAAGTTAAAAGTTAATGAATTAATTATTTTTATTTAGTCTGTTGGTGTGTGTGTGTATATGTGTGTGCGAGCGTGTTTATGAGTTTGTGTGTGTGTATGTGTATGTGTGTCTGTGTGTGTGTGTGTGTATGTATGTATGTGTGTGTGTGTGTATGTATGTGTGGTTGTATTATACGGAAAGGGTTTTACCTTATATTTAATAAAATATTCTCTACTTTATCGTAGCTTAACTTTTTTATCCACTTAATCAACAACGATTTGCATTCTTTAAATGGTTTAGTATGTATGTCTATTTCTTTATTTATTTTATTATATAAGAAAGACGAAAGTTTGTCGTTCTGAACACAGTCACACAACTGAGTTTTCGCAACCGGGAATATCACATTTTAATAAAATCGGGATATTCCCGTCCTTGAGTAACAACTTTTTATAATACAAAAATTCCAAAGCCACAGTTGAACTTGTTTTATACGAGTATGTTTTCCTAATTACATAATATAGCAGCAACAGCAGCAAATCAGCCTATAATGTTCCCACTGCTTCGACAGGCGTCTCTGTGAGGAGGGACATATGCTAGACTAGAAATATAATAAAAGTCTGGATTAAAGCCCCGTTGATGGATATAGTCTCGCCCCCTATTACATGGGAATTAAACAGCCAGCTTCAAATGCGTAATCCTGACCACCATCATGCAACGGAAGAACATTCCTGGTCAGAACCCTCACCCTCATCGAGCGACCTTGGCATGGCACACTGTATTTTCAGCTGGTTGAGCTTGAAATGCTCTCCCGGTCTACGCTAGCAGCCAGCCATATCGCGAACCTGTACCATGTCCAACGCAAATGCAGCCGGCCTCGGTTCACTGGGGTTCGCATCAACGCCGCAGACAGCTCCGACTCACTACGAATACTTCGGCAGCAAGCTTCCACTGGCTCCGTAAACATCACAAGATGTATGGATGTCTCATTTCATCAACGACCACGGTCTCCGGGGGAGAGTGATGTAGCGATACAACACAATTTACTAAAACAACATAGTACAAAAAGTACTACAACGCCGTCTATGACACAAATGAAGATCTAACATCAAAATCCTTAATCACGCAGTTAAAGCTATCCGCGACTTAAGAATTTAAGGGCTGAAAATGGTCTAAAACAAATATTGGGTTCTACGATTTTGTTCAGCATTTTTAACCCCCGACGCAAAAAGAGGGGTGCTATAAGTTTGATGACTATGTATGTGTGTCTGTCTGTGACACCGTAGCTCCGGGTGGACCGATTTGGATGCAGTATATACCCTTAACGAAGCCAAAGACCCTTGTTCTCCCCATCATTGTGATTATTTTTTTGTTCTAGCTTCTTGACCATACCTTAGCGTTCTCGTCAAAGTTATTTTAAATACAAGTTTTTAATGTTATTCCCCCAAACTATTCAATACATCCATCAGCGCAATGTTTTGAGTGCGTTACATTGAGTCCAACAGTAAAATGTGATTTTAAATTCTCAAAGAAAAAAATCCAGAAATCATTTTGCGTAGAGTTACTAAAATTTGACGTACATAATGCTTAGTTCATGGCTTCATGAAGGGCCCGTTGAAACCTTCAATTTGTAGTTAGTAACAATTTGAATAACCCATGTTGCGTCACGTAATCAATCGTCATACCACCTAGATTTCTGACGTAATGTTTTTACGTAACATTTCATTATCAACGAGGAATGCCATGCGGTTTTTTAAACCCAATCAATTAACTGTTTTCCTTAAATCTATGCCTAACTATAGGTATAAAACACCTGCATTCCACAACGTCCATATCATTCAGATACTGAGCTTTAAACGAAGAGTACCGTTGTTAAGAATCATTTCGGATTTTTAATATCAGACAATTTTTTTTTACTTTTTATTATTTTAACTTAGTCGTTGTTATTTGTTAATAAAAATGGTAAAAATGTGTCTCCAGCCCTTGTTTGCACTTGTGGTGAGTCTAATTCTACAGTTTAATAGTTTAAGAAGATTACAAAAACAAAGAGAGAAGAATTCAGAGTGACATAATCAAAAACTTCGTTTCTCCCGAATCATGTAAAATATCATCAGAAAAACTTTTTTCCAAAAAAGGAAACCTATGAAAACAAAAACTGAAAACCGAAAAATAAAAACCTTTTAGTCCAATTGAACTCCTTATTAAATAAGGAGCGTAAGTAAGACATTTTGAGGTAAGAAAGCAAGTTCTTTTCGTTTTTCAGTTACGCTTAGCGTAAAATCATCAATCATCTCGTTGATCTTCCTTGATTATTTTGTTTGGCGCAGCCTCTAAATTTGTGTTTCTTTCATTTATTTAGACTGAAACCTTTTAGTCTAAATAATTTTCTTTGTGTTTTTCAAATTTTCAGTTTCTGTTCTCGTAATGATTTTTTATTTCGTAAATATTTTTTTTTTCGCTTTTCAATTTCGTTTTATTCACTCCACGTGGTAAGAAGGGACATGGATGGGTTTTAGTCAGTAAAAGTCTGACACTCCCCCTTCCACTCCGCCCAGAGCGGGCATTTGATGATTTCCATCCGAAAAAAAAATGTCTATCACATTGTAGTGCAAAAATTCAACAGAATCTACAATAATTCAAAATTCTGTAGCTGAAACATCAATCAACCTTTAGGGATTATATAGGTACTTTACTACCCTTACAGGTGGAATTAATTTTAAAAATTTAAATACGATCAATTTTGAGGTAGGTATCCCTTTCCAAAAAAAGATGATCTAATGAAAAACCGCACCACTCCGTAAGAAAATATTTGAATCTAGAACCTCCTCATTTATTTCGTCGCTTAAAAAGGGGGGAAAATATAATGACCACCAAAAATAACTTTGTGACCACTAACATCATCACCTAAAATATCAATTGATCACCAAATTTAGTAAATTGAGCACCAAATTTTAATGAGGTGGTTGATGACAAACTAGTTTCGCCTAGGCCGACTTGGGGCACCCCGACACGGATAGATTAGGTTAGAAGCGAATAGACCCCGCCATACCCTTTGTGGTTATTTTTTTATAAACCATTCAGGAGTAGGAGCCCCGCGTAGCGTAGCGGGGATCCGTCGACCGGGTCTCCCTCGACTCGGATGCAAGAGCTTAACAGTTCAATTTCAGGTGGTCATTAACTAAAAAAATATTTTTTTGGTTCTAGTTTCACGATAAAATGGGGATTAATTTTGGTGATCATATACTAATTTTGGCAATCAAAAGTGATTTTTTTGCCGTTACATTTTACTAAATCTGGTGGTTCGTTAAACAGTAAGCCCTTGAAAAGTACAAGAATTTTAAAATGTGTTTTAATTTTCAGGTCGCTCTCCAAATGGGCTCAAATTTAGTGGAAGCACATTATTTAGAGATGAAGGATGGATGGGAGGAAGATGGAGGAGCAATCTTCGCCTCTTCTAACAGTAAATATCAACCTTTATTTATTAATATCATTATTATACTTTACTAGTTTATACCCGCGGCTTCGCCCTTCGGTAATCATCCCAAGGGATCGTACTACCTGGCTAAAAATATTTATGAAGAATTTCATCCAAATACATTCAAACGTTTTTGCGTGAAAGAGCAAAAAACATCCATACATCCTCAAAAACTTTTGCATTTATAATAGTAGTAAGATTTCGCGAGATAGATAGTAAACTATCGAAAAATTGTGAACAGCAACAAACCATTTACAGTTTAACGCGTTATTTTTGATAGTTCATAATCTATCCTTTACAAACCAACAAATTGGGAACTGGTGTGCAACCTGCATGCGACGGAACAAACCTTGCGCGCTGATTGGTTGAATGTCACGTGTCCCGCGCTGTCACAAAACGAGCTTTCCGCCAAGGATTACCAATTAGGGACTGTTTACAATTTTACGGGTAATAAAATAAGATTCATTATGAACCCTGTCCACACACAAACACACAGGATGTTTATGCAACTCTGGTTTTGCCTTGTCAGAATACACAAAATGTGTCTCACATAATGTACCATCTCAACATGAATGATGTAACCAAGGTTTTGTAAAATATTCAGATATAAAAGAGTGTCCATGGAGTTTCTTGCCGGTTCTTCTCCATAGAGATCTAGGCTAGGGAATGGGCAACTACAGTACTTTCACAGTTTTTATGTTTTTTTGTTTTTGTGTTTTTTTTTTGTTTTTTTTTTGTGTTTTTGTTTTTGTGTGTTTTTGCCTTGTGTCTGAGACTGTAGCCACATAATATATAATTGTTGTCTTTGTTTCGACAATTCAAACGTGCCTGTAACTGGCCTATTTGAAATAAATGCTTTGATTTTGATGATATGAATCGTACCATCATTTAATCGTTTATCATTTAATAAATTTCTAACATTAGTGTTTAATAAAGATTTTTTGTTTCATTGTAGTCATTAAAATTCCACAATTCTGCAAGGGGAAGCCGTTCTGCTTCGAAAAGGGTGAGAAGTACCCTGATGAAATGATTGATAGACTGGTCAAGAACTAGCGTGATATGGTAAGAAAAAACATCATTATTCAGAGTAAATTTTATTGAGGGATGTTGGTAAAATCTTTAAAATGAACAACTTTCTCCATGGGGCCAACATCGTTATCGCGAAAATATAATTAGCTTTTCCATTCATTTGGGTCGAGTAGGTAACTTTTCAATAAATTCTCGGCTGAAATGTGTGGGACAGATCACTATTTTTCCACCATACAAACTTTTTATAAAATATAATTTACAGTGTTAAATATTGTACGATGGTACCTACGGAACTCTTCTGGTGAGAACGATTCACACTTTGACCGATTTATGTTTCAAATCCATAATTACCCATTAAAAATAACAATTAAATAACTAATAACACATTCAATGTCGGCTAGCAGAAAATTTAACAACAAAGCCAGATGCATTTTAAAATGCCGAATGAACTGAATGAAAAATTAAACAATATCGATACGTAGGTATTAATATTGTTGCCGGGGCTGCGGGACTATTCGAAAGAGATACCGTGGCCCCGGAACACAAAGGGCGATGAAGGAACATGGATGGGTTTTAGTCAGTAAAAGTCTGACTCCTGCCTCCTGCTCCGCCCAGAGCGGAAGGAGTCATTTGATGATATCCCATCCGAAAAAAAAAAAAAAGGTGTTGATATTGTTTCATTTTTTCTTTGAACATACCTACCTAAAAATATATTAATATATATATATATTTTTTTTTTTTTATAAGTAAATCAACTTCTGAGCATGAGGTCCCGGGATTGACTCCCAGGTCGGACAAAGTTTTATTGGGTTATTCTATCAGAAATTTCTAAGTAGCAGCCACGGAGTCTAGTTTGTGTTTGTGTTCTGGTTTGATGGCAATAGGCTCATCACCTATTACATGGGAGTTTATAAAACATAACTGGCGAAATGTGGGTGTACTATTAGGTACACCTCTGCCTTACCCCTCGGCGATTACAGACGTGATATTAAATTATTTTTATAAAAACCAAAAAGAAATATTTACATTAACATTATTTTTACAGGAGTTGGAAGACCCTGAAGCACGAATCAGCAGTGGTTCCCGCTCCGGAAACGGAGCTACTGAGTCTGAATGTAAAGCAAACTTCAATGTAAGTATAACAATGAACTCACGAACTTAATATATGAATCTACAAGGTGTAAATGGACCCTTTGCGAAGCCGTCAACCAGCATTATGTATATCAAAAGATTTCGTAGCACCATGCCTACTTTCGCACTATGACGAATAGTGTCTGAACATGCGCGGTTGATGCGTTTCGGTGCGTTGACGTAACGCGGGCCGCGCTGGTAATAGGATATTACTGTACTAAAATAGACATTATGTTATCATTAGATTCATTTCATAAAGTTGACAAATTGCGATAAAAATTATATGCGATAACTGTGATAAAAATTGAAAAGTAGACATTTTGCGATCTAATGTACGGTGGTTTTAAAATGTTGGTATTGTGCAACCGATTCGAATACTTGAAAATACAAAAAAGTAGGCATCGCGCTACGAAATCCATCAAACTAAGTAACTCTGCGCAAAAATTATTGCTAGAAAAAGACTTTATTTCTGGGGTGAAAAATCACGTTTTACGGTAGGACTCAATGTAACACACTCAAAACATTGTGCTGATATATGCATTGAATAGTACGGGGGTCGTGGAGGTATTTAAAGTAAAGTTATAACATGAAAAAAATATATTTAAAAAAAAACTTGTGGAAAAGTTGGAACTTTGACCCCCAAATCCGTAAGTAGATAGGGTTCACAGGTATTGTCCAAAACAAAATAAGGATCGCAATGTCCAGGAGCACAATTGCGTTTCGGCTTCGTTAAGGGCACTATTACACCCATTATACCTGTACCTACAATGCAAACCAATATTCCAAACACAAAAGTTGTTTCACTCGTCAAAAATCAAGATTTAATTATTCTTCAAGTAATAGGCATGACGACATTATCAAAAAATTGAAAATCTATTTAGTCTGTCAGTTAGAGTATTGGAAATTATTGGACACGTATTTTTTCTTTTGTAAATCAATGAATATTGACAAAAGATAAAACGCATCAAAACTCGGGAGTGGGGGCTCGCGACGTCAGAACTATACCAAAAAATTATACCAAGGCAAAACGTATTGAGAATTTTAAAAGCGTAATATTTTCGTCAATTTTGGTTTACCTACGTAGCAAAATAAAAAACACTGGTCAAATATTTTTTGATAATCTAAGTGACGGACTAATTCGTTTTTTTTTTGTCGTCTCGCCTATTACTGGTTGATAACAAAACCTTTGTTTTTTTTCTCAGGATAGCCTTATCTACTACATCACTGACACCAATAATAAAGAGCGAGTGGTTGTGCAGTCTAAAGCCGAAGGGCACTTCCGGCAAAACTATAATCTTAGGTGGTGCTCGTAAGTATTAATTATTTTATTTGAATTCTCGGTAGCGTGGGTCACAAAGAGTTTAAAAATGGAAAACATGTATAAATGTAAAAAAAAAAAATATCGCTGTTCATTACACACAGCGCCATCTAGTGCCACACTAACCAACGAGGCTTGTGTCGTGGACACCAGATAGTTGATATACTACATAGATACTTTTTGTTTGAAAATACATAGACTTTTATTATACATATAAACATCCATGACTCTGAAACAAATGTCCATGCTCATCACACAAACATTTGCTCCTACAAAGTGTTTATGTTATGAGATCTACTATCTATCTATCTCTATGAGAGGCGTTCGTGGCTAAATAGTAACACCCGCTCGCTCGGTTCGATTTTTAAGTAAAGCCGCGCTTGCCTAGGTTGGTCTATGGATGGGTCACCACCCATTGCATATCGAGTTTCCTCCGTGCCTCAGAAAGCACGTTAAGCCGTTGGTTCCGGCTGTCAGTTGTAGATATTTGACAGTCGTTACAGAGTCAGTGGCCCGAAAGTCTGACAACCAGTCTTACCGAGGCTATCTTATTACCCAGATGATGGGTTGTGGAATTCAGAACAGAATGGGAATCGCTTTTTGTATTTTTTATTTTATTTTATTTCTTTATTTGCATCAGACACAACGACCCGTAACTTAATTAATAAACACACTAAAAATACTGGTATTCCGCTGCACATGGTTAGACTGGAAGCTGACCGACGTGGTTGGGGTAAGGCTAGGCAGATGTTGGCTGTCTCTATGACCATCCAAAACATAAATCATTAAAGAAATTCTTACTGTTTTATTTTAGAGAGGAGGGCAGGCCCAGCAACACACCACACTTTTTAAAACGCGTGAATTGTGTCACCAAAACGATGGACCTCGACTTCTTCGTGCTGAATGAAAATGAAATCTCTGAATATACAAAGATCACCGTGGCTACGGCAAAAATCCCTGTGTGCTGCAGATGTGAGCTCGATACTAAATAGTTCAACAGAAAATTTGATCAAAAAAGATTGAACTCGATGACGAATGGCTGAAATCATGCAGTACCTATGTTATAATTTAATAATAATAAATAATAATAATAATAAATATCGCTGGACATTAACACACAGCGCCATCTGGTGCCACACTAAGCAACGAGGCTTGTGTCGTGGACACCAGATAGTTGATATACTACATAGATACTTTACTTATTTATTTTATTAATAGTTAGTTAATGTACAGTCGAGGACTTTAATTGATGAGCGACTTGCCACTCTTCGTATTTTAGCCGTGTAATGCAAATTGGGTTTAGTCGGTAATATTAATAATATTCGTACTCCTGAATGTATTAAAGTGCTAAATTGGATAGTAGTGAAAGTGGGTAATCAATTAAAGTCCTCGACTCTAAATATTATGCATTTTATCAATAAACCAAGCGAGACTATAACATTAGTATGACAAGATATCATCGCTTATAATTATTCGTTGGAAATTGTAGCGGATTCTTCATTGATGACGTGAATCAAGACTGAAGAAAGTTTTGAGGGATTACAAAATACCCTCTACACTTTTCATAAAAATGTTATCATAGATAAATTAGAAGGTGTTGTAGTTACCGTACACTTATGTATTTAAAAGATGTAAATTCAGTATTATTAGTTCTTAAGTTTAATTATAAAAATAATAAAACGCAGTCTAGATATGAGATTTTGTTTTTATTATTCATGTACCCGAAGACGAACACTAAAATTACAGTACCTACACACAAAACAGGTGATCAGTTGACTTTTCAAATAGTGCAACAAGTTAGCACAAAACATAAACTAAAAAAAACGATTGAAAAGCACAAAACAAGCCCACTGGAAGCAGGTGGGACCTATTCCATGTTTTAATAATTTTTGTAAATGTAAGTAGGTACCTAATTACGTAAGTATTAAGAAGAGACGAGTTTTCGAACCTTTATCATTAGGTACAGTTTGGTATAATAATATGCTAGGTTTTACCAATGACGGTTGGTAAATGTTCGTTTTGTGAATGCTGATGCGACTGATGATGACGTAATGTACTACCAAACCATGATATGTCTAACCATGATCAACAATGTGTGGATCGAGTTGGTCGCAGTTACTAAGCTCTGGCACTTATAATTTTGCTGCTTCTGAAGTAGACTTAGCTAACATAACTACCATGGAACATTCCAACATCTATATTACCGACAATTTCATCGCCTTGAAACGTGCGTTTCTCTCCTTTATTTATCATTTCTAATATCTATTACTTTATTTATTTTTTATTTTATTTATTTGGGAAAACAAACGGTTACACGTTACAGTATTACGTACACAGAATTATATCTAGGGTGTGAGTAAATGTATAACCAACGACATTTTCCACATATTATAAAAACAATTAGTTATAGAAACAAAGCGACATGCGCTTACAATTAAATGCAAACATGTTAAACAAAGCAGACATTATATGAATTAAAACGAAAAAATACATGAAATGATAGTAATCTAGTTAAAGAGTTGAAAGAAAAAAAGAAAATAAAAAAAATATCACTAAAGCCAAAATGGTTTTACGAACAAGGCCTTTAAATTTACCTATTGATACAGCAAAGATGTCAACATTTTCGAACAGATTGTTGTATTGGCTAGTTAGGCGACGTAGGGGTGCTCGTAAGCCCGCGTTCGTACGACTAGAAGATACGGCAAACAGGGGTCGTGCGCGCACCCCACGGCTTATAGTTGTTCTAGGTAATACGTAACTGATCTTATTAGTGATGTCCATACAATCACACACATTATTACATAAATCATATAAAAACATTGTCTCCAAAATACTTATTCAAAAGATCAATAGAGGAAGCATAATTAAAATAAGCAAGCAAGCATAATTATAATTTAATTTAATTCTTGTTGATTGAGTTTGATTTTATTTTTAATTATTTTTTGTAATTATGTTTTTATCTTTTATTTGGCAATGGGTGTTATTTACTTACCTGAAATAAACGAATTTATTATTTTATTATTATTATTATACGTACGAAAACAACGGAAATGCATGGATTTCAAAGACTTGCTTTGAACTTTTTAATAATAATAATAATAACCCCACCGTTGTATCTCTACGTTGACGACGTGGTGGGGCTTGCGTGCTCTGATGAGCCCTAGGTCTGTGCCGGTAGGGTTTACTTTACCGAGATAGGTCTAGGGTGAGGGGCCAGACTAAGAGAGATACAATCCAAGCCAAGGTCGCACATGCCGAGGGCTGCATGGCTAGGGGAGAGGTTAGTCGCTAGTGTGCCAACTCTGGATAATAGGGGACCTCCAGTTTTATTACTCTTGCCACAGTGAACGCAGGGCTCTGCTGTGGTCGACTTTTTAAGTCCCTAGCTACTCGTGGGAATAACATGAATACTAGATCCAAAACAAAAAAACAACTTCAGGCAAAGCTGCCTCATATAGATGACGAAATTTCACAACCATCTTCGTCATCGCCTTCATCTCTTTTTCCATCAATTCCTTCATCATCGCAATCTTTTCGCGTCACACCGACGCCTTCTTTCTCATCAATAAGTATACAGTCAGCGGATGTTGTACAGGAGACAAATTTTGTCGACGATACTGTACCCTCCGCTAAAGCTGCAACAAGCCGTAGGAAATGGAGCATTGAAATGAATAAATTCATCCTACGCACCTATCTTCACCTTACTAGTATGGAAACAGACAAAAATGCATACTTACCACCGCTTCACACTAAGTTCTTAGAAAAATACCCGGCTATGCAAGTCAGCCGACAAAGAATCGGTGACCAGCGTAGAGCCATAGTACAGAAGAAATTATTACCACAAGACACAATAGATCAGATTTATGATGAAGTCAGAGCCGAACTACAAATGATACATACTCAAATATAGCAACACTCCATACAACTTAGTACACAATCCGGCCAACGCATGAGATGGACGAACGAATACAATGAAACAATAATTAGAATATACTTCACTGCCACACAGTTAGAAACAAATAAAACAGCCTATAGAAAAAAGTTACATGAGGAATTCATAAATAAATATCCAGAATTGCGCATAAAACAGAGCAAAGACTGTCTGATCAAGTGAGAGCGATTATAAAAAACAAATATATGCATGACAATAGATTAAAAGAAATTAAAAACCAGGTAGCTTCAGAACTAAGCAATACTAACACTAACACACAAAATATAGAAGACATAAATCGTGATTACTGGAACACACAAACCCAAGACGACTCAGAAGAACCTGCTGCAAATACTAACTTCTCTGATACACCTAATAATACTCTTACGACAAATATAATCTTAAACAACAGCACAGACACTAACATCGTATCTCAGAATGTCGTAAGTCTAGATGACGAAAACTTTTTGAATAATATAGATGTTGGTCAATTTGGACCTACGCAAACTAATTTTGATACTACTCCAGAAACCAATCCAGAAATTGAATCCAGATTTCATCAAGCTCAAATAAATTTTAATTGCACACATCCCACTAATAGACCATACATCCCCAAGCAGAAGACTTCTCGTAAGTTTTCTGCCATTGTTTCCTACATAAATACTGTCATTTTTCCTAAGTATGTAAATGCCGACACCGAATTCACCAAATTGCAGACCATAATCTACTGTGCAGCATGGACGGCAGCTACATGCAACGGGGCTAAAATATCAGACCCTATCCAAAATGGGCGTCGCCCATATACACAGAGAAAACCGAAATGGCAAATCAGATTTGAAAAGAAGATTGAAAATCTAAGAGCAAACATAGGTAGGCTGACACATTTCATTAAGGGTTGTAGAAGTTAGAAATTAATAGCTGCAGTAGAAGAAATAAAGATAAAATATCAGCTACATGCACAACACGAAAACCCAAACACAGAATTAGCACACTTTTTGGACACTCTAAAGCAAAAATTAAGCGCTGCATCGAGTAGACTTAAAAGGTACATAACATGCACGAATCGCAAAGTCGAAAACAGAAAATTTATCAACAACGAAAAAATATTTTATAGGAATCTTACATCTAATAACAAAGACACCACTAACCAAAGTCTAGAGACACCTACATCCGAAACACTACGAGAATTTTGGCCTAACATTTGGGAAAACCCAGTACACCATAATGAAGACGCAGAATGGGCTAAAGAAGCTACACCAGAAATTCCAGAAATGGAATTTGAGTTTATACCAATAGAAACATTTATAGACGTCATCAAACGCACACACAACTGGAAATCGCCTGGCACTGACAACATCCACAACTACTGGTATAAGAAATTCTCGAGCATACACCCTTTCCTATATAACCATTTAAATACATTCATCCAATCACCACATTTACTTCCTCAATACATAACACACGGAGTTACTTACATGATACCTAAAGACACGAATGACACCAAGGACACTGCGAAATACCGGCCAATCACTTGCCTACAAACTCTATACAAAATTCTAACAGCCTGCGTAAGCGAAATAGTATATGAGCATTTAACTAAAAATAACATTCTAGCAGAACAGCAAAAGGGTTGTCGTAAGAATAGCCAAGGGTGTAAGGAGCAACTAACCATTGACGCCATTACTATGAACAGCGCTGTGAAAAGCAGAAAGGATATTCACACAATGCTTATAGACTATCAAAAAGCCTTTGATTCAGTTCCGCACAGCTGGTTGCTACACGTATTAAATCTTTATAAAATTCACCCTACACTTAAACATTTTTTAGGAACTTCTATGCAGAATTGGCAAACTGTTCATAAAATCAATTCCTCCTCCTCAACTGTAGCTACTGAACCAATATGTATAAGACGTGGAATATTTCAAGGAGATGCCCTAAGTCCTCTGTGGTTTTGCATGGCACTCAATCCACTCTCACACTTGTTAAATCAAACAGGCACGGGATTCACGCTGGACAGCAATAACACACATTACACGTTAACACACCTTATGTACATGGATGACATAAAGTTATATGCAGCTGACAAAGATGCACTTTATCAACTAGCTGATGCCACTCAACAATTTTCTGATGATATTTGTATGTCATTCGGAGTTGATAAATGTAAAATTTTGTCCATTGTAAAAGGAAAAATTCAAAATAATAGTTACACACTTCTGTCAGGAGCAACGATCAAGCCAATGGATGAACAGAGTACATACAAATACCTAGGTTTCAAACAGTCCAGACAAATACAACAAAAGATGTCGAAACAAGAACTGCTCAAAAAATTTACACACCGCCTCAACCTTATCTTAAAAAGCAACCTTAACTCAAGAAATACAATGAAAGCCATCAACACCTTTGCAATACCCATTCTCACATACTCTTTCGGAATTATACGATGGTCAAAGAACGATATTAAAAAACTACAGCGCACTCTATACACTCCTAACCAAACATAGAAAACACCATCCAAAATCCTGCATACAACGACTTACACTACCACGCCAAGAAGGAGGGAGAGGATTAATAGACATACACAATTTATACAACAAACAGATACTTTCACTCAGAGCATACTTCCATAACAAATCAGAAACCTCATCACTACACAAGCAAGTAACGGAGACCGATAACAAACTAACACCACTAAACCTACAAAACCGAAACACACAAATAAATGAACACATCTTAAGTACACAACAAAAAATTGCAGCATGGTCTGAAAACCGGCCCTACACGGAAGACATCGAGCCTGCCTGAGCCAGCCACACGTCGATAAAATAAAGTCGAACGAATGGCTCAAACGGGGCGAATTGTTTCCCGAGACCGAGGGTTTTATGCTGGCCATACAAGATCAAATAATAGCTACCCGTAACTACAGAAAATACATTATAAAAGATCCAAACCAAGCGACTGACTTGTGCAGACATTGCAACAATGCCTCCGAAACTATACAACATATAACAGGAGCATGCAAATCACTGGCACAAACCGATTACAAACACCGCCATGACCAAGTCGCTGCAATTATACACCAACAGTTAGCATTTAAATATAAATTAGTTTCTGAAATGATACCGTATTATAAATATAAACCAGAAGTAAGATTAGAGAATAACGATCAAAAAATTTACTGGGACCGAACTATAATAACCGATAAAACCATTCATTACAATAGACCCGACATTACCGTTCACGACAAAATCAATAAAACAGTTTATCTGATAGACATAGCAATACCTAAGTCACATAATATTCAAGCCACAATATCCGAAAAGCTCAGTAAATACCAAGATCTTGCCATTGAAATTAAAACCCAATGGAAAGTACAAACTGTTCATATAGTCCCCATTGTTCTCTCATCTACTGGTATTATACCAAAATCTCTCACACAAAGCCTCAACACTCTACAGATGCCTAATCACACACTTTACATGCTGCAAAAAACCACCATTCTCAACACCTGTCGAATCACCCGAAAGTTTCTGACATCATCCACACTATCATCCACTTTCTCTATTTATATTTCACCTTACATCCTTGGTTCCGACCCGCGTGTAAGGTTTCTTAGGCTCTCTTAAATGAGAAGAAACATAAAGAACAACTAAATAATAATAATAATCCATTTATTTCAGGTAACAAAGACCCATACATAAATACCTTAACCTAATAATACATACTAATAACAATTTTTGTTAGATAAGCAACTTAAAACTATGTTAGTAGCACTTCACTTGTACGACGTTTTGTGCGTTCTTGTGGAATTTGTCCGCGGAAGCGACGGAACACCACATCCTGCGGCCAAAAACTTTCTTCCAACACCAAATGGAGCATACACGTTGGGATGCGCTCCACAAACGCCTTGAAATTGACGTTGCGGCGCGACTCCAGTAGCTGTACTCTTGGCGTGTACTTCAATCTTTGGCGCACGTACTCCTCGATGTCCTCAGCCTCAGTGGTGTAATGTAGGCGAGAGATGTATACCGGGGTCTTCGGCTTCGCAGCGCGAAGTTTAACGTTGGGCTCCGCAGGAGCCTTGCCGGAGCGGTTCTTACAGCTTCGCTGACGGCGTTTCCTCCTTTGCACCGTCACGAAACCGTCATCATCAGCCCGGTCCGTTGCCTTTGCAGTCACGGGCTTTGCGGGGAGAGTAGCAGGGATGCTTGAAATGACCACTGGCCCAGGTGGTCGCGTCGGTCGGGCAGCGCTGCGGGGAGGAGCTGCGGGGGCGGGGTTGCGAGGCGCGCTTACAGCTGCAACGCAGACTCAGCAATCGGCGCCGGCGACAAAACCGCTGACGCGAAACTCGTAGCCGATGCATTGAGGCAGCCGGCTCCTCGGCATGTGTTTACGTTGCTTACACGTGCCGGTGACCCAGTTAATGTTACAGAGTTGCGCAACTCAACTAGTTGTGAGCGCAAGTCTGCAACGGTGCTCTGGGATGTAGCCAGATTTCTCTGCACATCAGCCAAACTAGCCTTCAAGAAAACGATGTCCTTCAGCAGGCTCGTCACGTCGACGTGGTCGAAAGTGACTGGAGGTAATTTGTTTAAATCCTTCGCCACAAACGTCGGCACGTCGTCAGGGTCGGTCGCTTTCAGCAGCGTTGATCGCATCTGTGTATTTCATATAGAAGGGACTCATTACCGCAACAGCATACTCTAACAGGGACCTGATTAACGATTTGTAAAGGTATAAATATGTATATGGGCGGACAAATTCAATGTCTGATCTCATAACAAATCCGTACATTCGGAAAGCATTATTCACTATTTTACTAATATGATGAGTGAGATGAATGAGATGAATTACATCAAGGTGTAATTTGTCGTCTAATAGAACTCCAACATCACGCACTAACGTTTCTCTTGTTAATGTTACTTTATCTAAGGAGTACGGATGCATGATAGTATTTTAGTTTTTAGTAAAACTTATACAGCAACATTTATTTAAGCTAAGTTGAAGTTTATTATTTGAACAGTATGCAGAGAATCTGTCCAGGTCTTCCTGTAAGATTAGGCAATATTGCAAATTCCTAACAGGCCTAAAAATTTTGAGATCATCTGCAAACAATAACAATTTTGAATTTCGAAAATACATAACACTCTCAAAGAGTTTGCCTACCTCATACAGCGACATGATGGGCTAGTATACAGATGTGACAAATATTTCCCGGCACAAACGCCCAATGCGTTCTCATTGTTTGGTGCTTGTTGATGATGCTTAAACATACAACGGTGATAGATGGCGCTATACGATGATGTCGCAAAAGCAATAAAGAAGTTGTATTAAGATAACATCCAGGTAAACCAATACAAAATCAATCATAGTTGTTTCCCTTCACACGTATGATAATAGTGACATACAATATTATATTCATATAGATGTTTTTATGACCTTACAAATGGCATATTTCACAACTTGATACAGCTCTAGGGACTAATCGCCCAAGTACGTATTATAGTACACAAAAGTATCAGTTTAGCGCCTGGCCGTTTTGAATGGCAATGCGATAGACACACTACATGTCTTTGCTATTATTTACGCAGGCGAAAATACATTAAATAAATCAGACTGAGTGTTGATCTTCTTCCATACAAACATTACGTCCTCTACAATTGCATTTGGGGGTAGTTTAGAAAAATCTTATAATGTCAATCTTTTGTAATTATTTATTTCAACTTTGTCTCCAAGGACCCACCAAGCAGATCCACCGGCGGGTCTCCGAATACTGATGTGTCTCCCAAGACCTACTGACTGGTAGGACCTATGTGACTATTTAGTTTTATATCCCCTGAGACCCACCAGGAACTTAAATGTACGAAAGGAAACAACTACAAATAATACTTTATGGTCAGCATGGGCACCGGGCCGTAGGCCGACGGAGGAGGCCGGCGATGTTTCTGGTAAATGAAACATTCTAAATTATTGGTCACTAACATCCCCATAATTTTTTTTTCTCCATATTACGACTATCTTTACAGGGTTACCTAATGCGATAGTGTATACAATAACAATATTAAACTTTGTAACTAATCACCAACAATACATTTTTTGTGAACTCACACACAGAGAACAATTGAATAAGTCAACGTCTATGAGGTTGAAAGTGCGGAGCGCACGAGTCAATAGCGCCTCACCTTTTTTTTTAGGATGGGAAATCATCAAATGACTTCTCCTGCTCTGGGCGGAGCAGGAGGGAGTGTCAGACTTTTACTTACTAAAACCCATCCATGTTCCTTCCTCGCCCTTTGTGTTCCGGGGCCACGGTATCTCTTTCGAATAGTCCCGCAGGCCCGGCAGGCTTCGGTCCTTCCGGACCCCTTCCCTATTGCTGACTCTCTTTGAGGCGCGCGTGGAACACGAACGCGCCGTCGACACGGCCTGTTGTCGTGAGACGTACGGACGGCGAGCTAGCCCATAGCTCCCCGTCCACAGGCCCGCGCCTACGGTGGCCGGAAGCCACCACGTGGCCCCCGACGCCCGGGGCGTCTCCCGCGGCGGCCGGGACGTGAGGATCTCTCCCTATCCTGTTCCGCCACCTCCTTCGCTAGCATGACTGCTTCGCAGAAGGAGGTGACGGCGTCCCATTCCGTCTCGCTCCGGAGTCCGGACCATGGATTGAACCAAGGCCGGGAGCGAGAGGTCGCCGCCGCCAATCGCCGTTACGAGGACACGGCGGCGGCGGTGCTCCGCCCAAGCGGGGCACACCTCCACCGTGTGCTCCATCGTGTCCTCCGGTCGATCCTCACAATGGTAACACCCGGGCGTCTCCTCCCGCCCGATTCGGTGCAGGAACTTACCGAAGCATCCGTGTCCGGTAAGAACCTGCGTCAGGCGGAAGGTGAGGACGCCGTGGCGTCTCTCCAGCCACTCCTCAAAGAGGGGACTTATCGCCACTATTGTGGCGTGCCCTGCACGGGGTTGCGATAGTCGCTCTCTCCATGTCGCCATGAGATCCCGCCGGAAGTCCGTCCGCTGAGCGACAATTTGCCGCGGCAGCGGAGTTTCCCCCCGGCGTAGCGCCTCCGCGCGCCACTCATGTAGGCGCGTGAGGACTATCGCCTCCAGATCCTATGGCGGAAATCCGGCAAGGAGGTTTGCCGCCTCGCGGGAGATCGTGCGGTACCCCCGGACCAGCCTTACGGCTACCACCTTCTGGGGCACGTTCAAGTGGTGGGCGGCACGCCGCACTATGTGGAGGTGCCTAAGAGAGCCTGGCCATAAATACATTTTGTAAAAATCGGCGCAGGTACTCGTATTATACCTCAAACTGTAGCTAATCTACTATATTATACATAAATTATGTATGTGGTCGCTACTGGTTTATAAAAAAAGATCATCTAAACACGATCATTCCTAAACTATCACAAAACAATCTGAATTTGCATTTGTTTCAAGATTATTTTCTAGCCAACTTGCAACAAAAACTATATAAGTATTATACCATTACAGAAAGCTTATGCTATGTACTTTTGACTGGTATGCATAAAAGTGCTATATATTTGTAAATATATTTACTAAAAATATTTATCTCGTGACATATCATTTTTGCGTACCTGAAACTTTCAATTAGAGTTTTGACAGTTGCCGAAATTTGCCGAAGGTCTGTAAATTATGTTATTTGATAGGAAATTTAATATTATAATAAAAGAAGAAAAGAAAAGTTGCAATTTCGTTGCACAACATATGTTAATCTATTATAGCATAAAAAAGTGAAAAATTATACAAATACGTAGGTGATGCTATTTGGCTACTTGCTTATTATAGGTCTTATTTGTGACATTTTATTAATTGCGGTTTCCGTTAAGATAATGTATCTAGTGTTTCCCATATTTTTTAGTTCACATACGTAATAAATTATCAATAATAAAAATCAAAATGCTTATCAATATCGGTTATCGACATTGCATTGCTGGATTCGATTTATGGAGTTAATTTTACATGTATCCTATAACCTAGCCTTTGAAAAATGGTCTGCTACAACAAACGAAAACAAAGATTTGAAAAAACAAAAGAAGGCATATGTACAAAGAAGGTTCAGAGAAGAGCCTATACCTAAACAAGGTACTGGCAACAGCAATGACGGTAATACAGCTAGAAGATTTTTTCAAAATTATCAGTGCAGTGCAGAAATTACTGGTGTAGACTAGGAAGTGATTAAACGATTTTATGTTTTACTTCAAGTTATGTCAAGTGGAAAAGTTATTAATGCTACAAAATTCGGTCAGTATGCTTTGGATACAGCACAAAGATATGTTAATAAATGTATGTGGTATTATATGCCATCATCTGTCCATAAAGTCCTAATTCACGGGGAAAGCGTCATTCGGCATTATTCAGTGTTACCCCTAGGACAACTTTCCGAAGATGCGAAGGAATCAAGGAACAAAGACTATAAACGATTCAGACTTCATCATGCTAGAAAATGCTTCAGAATAGCTACAAATGAAGATGTTCTACATACACTTTTGTTTACTTCGGACCCTTACATAACAAGTTTAAGAAAACCATCTAGTAAAATGTCTATGGAACTTATAGATGAAGCTTTAGAGCTAGTTGAATAAAACAGTGTTTTTTTTTAGTTAAAAGTAATGGTACATAATAATAGCAGAAATAATTTTAAGAGTTTAATTTGCGTTTATTATAACATTTAAGGTCATATTATTTAAATATAGTCGTACGTTTCTGAACATTTTTCAACATTTCAAGTTTACTATTTTTTTTTAGACAATAAAAATATGATTATATCCATTAATTGTATATTATTTCAAAGTACATTTATTCAAGAATAGGTAAAAAAAAATCAGCAGGAAATCTATAAAAACATGGAAGTTATGAATTTATGACCAGAAACCGACTCAATCTCCACATAGTGCACCGCCTCAATGAACGTGCCCACACTGGGGCCCCGTAAAGGGCCATGGACCGCACGACTCCCGCGTAGAGCCTCCGGCAGGAGGCGTTTGGCCCCCCCAGGTTGGGCAGGAGCCGCCTGAAGGCAGCCCCTGTCCGCTCCAGTTTGGGGGCTTAACGTCGGAAGTGCTCCACGAAGTTCCACCGGCTGTCGAGGACAAGTCCCAGGTACTTCAGCGTCGACTCGACGCCGATGGAAACCCCTCCTGGCAATAGCGCCTCACCTAACAGATAGGTCCGACGAGTTTATGGATTTCGGTTCCAGAACGACCTAAAAATAAGCGTGTATAATCATATAAGGAGCTTTTAGTCAAATTATTATGAGCAAATCGAACACCCTACCGGTTCCTCATTAATAGTGGTTTACAGGGTGTGTGTGTGTCTGTCTGTGGCACCGTAGCTCTTATACGGGTGAACCGATTTGAATGCGGTTTTTTTTTTTTAATTTGATAGCAGGTATTCTAATATGTTTGCCAAGATTAAAATTAAACCACTAGTAGCCAGTACATTTGGGAAAGTGATGACTTGATGAGAGTCAAACCCTTCAAGGCATTCATGCCTCGATCAAATGGTTGGTTATAGCTAGAAAAAAACCCCTACAAGCAAAAGCTTTCAGAGCGATGGTTTTATATAAGGTTTAATACGTGTTCTGATTAAGTCAGAAACCCTTAATACCCTTACAAACAAAAGCTTGTTAGAGCTATGGTTTTATATAAGGTTTATATGTGTTCTGATTAAGGCAAGAACTCATAAAGTGTTATTTTATAAGTCTATTTAAGTTTTAAGAGCATTCATACTTGTAACATAGTCTTATAGACGTATTTAAGAAAACGTTATAAAATATTAATAAGTGCAGTGGTATTATAAGCGCCTTTTACAAGTCTAATTGCCTTTGATTCTTAATTAATACTTATAAATTCATTTTATAAGTACAGTCAACCTTAGAATACTCGAGGTGGCGATCGGCGGCGGCGACCTCTCGCTTCCGGCCCTGGTTCGTGCCATGGTCCGGAGCGAGACGGAATGGGACGCCGTCACCTCCTTCTGCGAAGCTGTCATGCTAGCGAAGGAGGTGGCGGAACAGGACAGGGAGAGATCCTCACGTCCCGGCCACCGCGGGAGACGCCCCGGGTGTCGGGGGCCACGTGGTGGCTTCCGGCCACCGTAGGCGCGGGCCTGTGGACGGGGAGCTATGGGCTAGCTCGCCGTCCGTACGTCTCATGACGACAGGCCGTGTCGACGGCGCGTTCGTGTTCCACGCGCGCCTCAAAGAGAGGCAGCAATAGGGAAAGTGGTCCGCAAGGACCGAAGCCTGCCGGGGCTGCGGGACTATTCGAAAGAGATACCATGGCCCCGGAACACAAAGGGCGAGGGAGGAACATGGATGGGTTTTAGTCAGTAAAAGTCTGACACTCCCTCCTGCTCCGCCCAGAGCGGGAGAAGTCATTTGATGATTTCCCATCCTAAAAAAAAAAAAAAAAACCTTAGAAGTGACTACACTAAGTGTTTTATAAAACTAGTATTTTAAAAGTGTGATTTATCTCACCTAAGATATATTATAGAGTAGTAGCACTTTAGAAGATCTACAACAATTCCTATTAAGGGTTATTTATTTTCTTTGTTGTGTTGACTCCAGAAATTGTTATAAAATCAGCAGGCCTAGCCAAGTTACAAACGATTCGTATCGATTCTCTTTCTACAATCGTAAACGTTAAGTCACGTGGTCAAAACAAGCAAATAAAAACTTCGTAGACAACTTTACATCGGTTAAGATGATAGAATGAAATGTATTCGTTTATACAATCGTGATTGCTACATCCCTTATAAATCGTAGCCAACTCACAGTTTTGACTGAACTTAAAAGTTTATATTTGTTTGTTTCGACCACGTGACTTAACGTTGAAATGATGTCATTCCCATACATTTGGGTTGTTTTCTATTAGCGTTAACGATTGTAGATTGTCAACTTGGCTAGGCCTACAGGTAATAGACTATTTTAATATTTAGTACACATTATAATTAATTTTCTATTAGATCCTTCGACTTCGCCGTTTGGCTTGCTTTTACACATGTATTATGGAACCCTAAAAATATAAGCGACATGGCCGCGTAGACAGTCGTTTTAGGTTTAATTTGACTTTTACGAGTGCGATATAAAGCTTAGACAAGAGTACTGGACTTACATTGCTCTAATAAAGTACATATAAGTCGTGGTTGGTCGTAATGGCGACATTTTGATATTATTTTACAAATAATTAAAAAATATATAAAGTAAAAGACACATTTTTGAAAAGGCCCGTGAAAATATTGTTTTTAAAATTTCAAAGTGATTACTTCGAAATTTTAAAAACAATATTATCACGGGCCATTTAAAAAATGTGCCTTTTGTAGGAAACATAAATTTAAATATAATACTTTATTATTTTCACAAAAGTTCCAAGGACTTCGCAGTTTGTGATAACACTCTTATTAGGAGATCACAAAGAGGACTACAAGCGATATTACCCTTAAAATAGTATTTTATTTTATTAGTAAGAGGACTTTAAGGTTATTTACCCTAACAGCGCGTCATTGTAAGTCACTTGTAAGTTTATTTATCATTATAAAAGTATCAGCAAGTCTTGTAACACTTCGCGAGACCATTACAAGGCAATTGCAAGGGTGAATATACTTATAAAGTGCGCCCAAATCAAACACTTATATGTGTCTGTAAGTGTGATATTATAAGACTGAAAAAAATATGGTCTTGGGATATTTCGTCCCCGTAGCGCGAAAAGTCACTAAGTCCGAAAATGGCCAAAATGAGTTAGCTATTGCATTAAAATCACATTTTTTCTCTCTAAATATCTGTCAAACCGTCATGTTTCTAGCTGCTTCGTTTTTGAATTACGTAATGTGAAAAGTAAGCAAGTCTACCCTTTGGACCCCCGAGCGTTATGGAAGAATTAACTAATTTAGTTAATTATTTTATATTTATTTTAATTGTACAAAATACGAAACTAAAACGACTTAATTACTTTTTCTTTTGAATTGTTAATGCATGCAAACGCCTTTAGGAATCGTAAACATCACTAAAATGATTTAGTGAGTTTTTAACATTAATAGTTTGTTAAAACACACGAAAGCGAAAATTAACTAACTCGACATAGTGATTTCTCACTTTTTATATTTAAATTATTAGTACAATACTCCTAAAGTGAAAAGTCATCATCTCATTTTATTTTTCGTTTTAACACTTTCGATCTGAGAGCAAAATCACTAACTCCGGTCGAAAATTCACTAATTCGCAACTAAGCCAATGATTTGATAGAAAACAATTAATTTTGTTCCTTTTCTTAATTATTAGAAGTTTTTCACGTATTATTGCACTTATATTATAAAGTTTATTTTATTATCTTTAAAATGAAGCTAAAACAACAAAGATATGTAATGACAAACCAAAGTTGTGACTTTTTATATTTTCTAAAACTTTAACTCTCGATATCTCAAAACTAGGTTTTTCGAGTTAATGACTTTTCGCGCTACGGGGACGATTTGTAAGATTATTTTTTGCTAGCTGGGAGGTACCTACCTAAATAATCGTAACACTAGACAAAGGGGTCGCTGACCGCATAAACCACTAGAACTGATGAAAAATTCGGTAGGTAACATTGATTAATGAATGAATGAATAATAACATTAATTAATTGTTACATTACATTCTTATAGGACTTTAATGCATTCATAACACGTGTATTGAAAATCAACCTTTATTCTGACAAAGACTAGTTTCATTTTTTACTAGATTTATAATGTGTGAAAGTACCCTTTAATGAAGCTGAAATATACTATTTTTCTAGCAGCTACTATTGTTCTGGACCATACTTGGTAGTTACCAAGTATGGCCCAGAAAAAGAAAACTAGAAGATTTTCTAGTTGCGGAGATATTGGGGGTCAAATTTCCAACTTTTTCACAAGTTATTTTTAACATATGTTTTTAATGTAAGGTTTTTACTTTAAACACGTGATTCATCATCATCTGCTTAGCCTTTTCTCAACTATGTTGGGGTCGGCTTCCAGTCTAACCGGATGCCTATCTGACCTCCACAACCCCACAACCCAGTTAGTACCTACTGGGTAATACGATACCCCTTGATAAGACTGGTTGTCAGACTTTTTCTGCCACTGACAACCTGAAACGGCTGTTAAAGACCTGCAAATGACAGCAGGGATCAACGGCTTAACACGGAGGAAACCTGGTATGTAATGGGTGGCCACCCATCCACAGACCACCCTAGGCAAGCACAGCTTAACCCAAAGATCGACCCAAGCGGCTGTTATTATTTAGCCACGGGCTCCGCGTTACATTGAGTTCTTCCGTAAAACATGAGTATTTACCCCAAAGAAAAAAGTATTTTCCACACCTATAATTTTTACGTAAAGTTACTTAGTTTGATGTACATTCGTGGACTTTCCGCCTGATCAGTTAATTTTTTTTTCGCTTAACTCGGAGGCGCCGAGCCACGCCCCCTTAAAGTTTAGGCCTATTAGGAAAGCGTCAACTTTGGCGCGCAAAATAACAATAACCTTCGATTGGCGTGCGTCGTCAGTGCGTTCGGCCGATCGGTATCTTTCCATTCATTATTTATATACAAAGTCAACGTGGCGGGGCTAGAGAGCGTTTCTATGTTGTAAGTGTAAGCAAAAATTAACTTAGTGGTGATCAGGCGGGAGTGTCCTCGATAGTACAGAATGCTTGGTTGACGGCTTCGTGAAAAGCCCGTTTACAGTCTGTATGTGAAATAGATTATTGATGCCCCCTGTGCGCAGGGAGTAATGTTATATAATATTATACTCCGATAACTACTAAATACATGCATTCTTCCCATTTAGATCAATAGATCTCAGACTTGGTCTTTGATAAACACTCAGAAGTCCAAGCTCTAGGTTTGCCAACGTACAATAGAGCGCAGCATCCTAGGCATCAAACTAACCAACCATATACGCAACACCACAAGACACAAATTACTGACTTTTCTCAAAAAGCCGCTAAGCAGAAGTGAGACAGGGCTGGCCATGTCTGCCGTATGCCCAACGAGCTGTGGGTTTAAATAACCACGATGTGGAGCCCTGATACAGCCAGAAGGCGATGCGGTAGACCTCGCAGGAGATGGTGAGACGAGCTGGACAGAACCAATGACCAGTGCTCTACATTGGCCCTGGAACGAAGGATTTGAAAGTCATGGGGGCCTATGCCCAGTCATGGAATGACACAGGCTAACAGTCACAACTAGGTAACATTTGTATGTGACCTCATAACCAATAGCCATTATTTCATCAAGGTAACATCACCTAGATACCATTCCGTTTTCCCTAGGGAATCTAACTTCTAATGTATTGATGCAATCAAGTAACATGTTTATTACGCAATATGTGGCAACGCTGATAATGTATACGTGGACGTGTGGTGTGACGTGCTGAATTGCTGATGAAATAAGACGACGATTTATTTCGCGGTAGGTTCGTAATTTAAAATTAAGTTTGGTAAAATAGCTCACCATCATCTGCCTAGCCTTTCCCAACTATGTTGGGGTCGCCTTCCAGTCTAACCGGATGCAGCTGAATACCAGTAGTTTACGTGGAGCGACTGCCTATCTGACCTCCTCAACCTAGTTGTACTGGGTAATATGATACCACTTGGTAAGACTGGTTGTCATACTTTTTGGGCCACTGACTACCTGTAACGAATGTCAAAGATCTACAAATGACAGCCGGGACCAATAGCTTAACGTACCATGCTCACCAAGACTCATAAAACCAAAATTACAAAGTTAGGTGAGAGTTAGATAAATCGACAGAGTAAACAGGCTCGGTATTACAACAAAGGCGCAAGAGATATTATTCATATCTCTTGTGCGTTAAAAGCAGGTCAAAGAACTCCCCCGTTCCATATATCCCTACCGACATATCCCCACTGGTAGGGATACTTGGATTTTTTTTCCAACTATCGCTACCGGTTGGGATATATGGAACTTACCACTCCATGTATCCCCACTGACCCGCACTGGTGGGGATAGTTGGATTTTTTTTTCCATTTATCGCTACCAGTAGGGATAAGTTTTCAAGGGTTTCTTTATATGATTAATTAGTGGTTCCAGAATTACTTGTGATACAAAATATAAAAAAAAAACAAAAGAAAATCGCGAAAACAAATATTTTAATTAAATCAAACAAACCCATAGGTACTAAATCACCTATTGTTAAAAACATAACTTTATTTGAGTTAACTTAAAATATAAAATTATACTCCCATGGAGGTTTGGAACGAGAAAGGGGAAGCCTTTGCCCAGCAGTGGGACATTCAAACAGGCTAACAAGTAATTCAGGAACCACTAATTAATCATATACTTAAAGAAACCCTTGAAAACTTATCCCTACTGGTAGCGATAAATGGAAAAAAATCCAACTATCCCCATCAGTGCGGGTCAGTAGGGATACATGGAGTGGTAAGTTCCAAATATCCCAACCGGTAGCGATAGTTAGAAAAAAATTCCAAGTATCCCTACCAGTGGGGATATGTCGGTAGGGATATATGGAACGAGGGAAAGAACTAAAGTCAGAGTAAATAAGAAATGGATAAACGGAGTTGTTACAGCTTTGGTTAAACTTTCCATTAGTGGATAACGATTTAAGGGGCAGAGGTGAGGGGAAGGGAGGGGGTACCCCCTGTATCACCCCCACCCCTCGGAGCCCCATGGTTATGGAGATATCCATGGTTAAAGCTTTGAGGTTAAAATAGCGCTATTTAGTTATTAGAATGAAAAGGAGTAAAAATTTTGCATCGTTTGGTAAGAGAAGGGAGGGGGGAGGTGTCCCCTGTGTCCTGGCACCACTCTCATGTAAAGGCGACGCACCGTTCTTGAGAAAAACAAGTTATAGTATCCTGACCCTAAAACACTTTATATTCGCAAAAAGCGTAGTCGACGGAGAAGACCATTTCTAAGACCTCTAAGACTCCATGACGCGCGCACTTTCTGGCCTACGCTCCTCATGCCAGCTAGCAAGACTTTTAGGGACAGCTAGGACTCCATGACGCGCGCTCGCTACGCTCATATTTTACATTAAATACCCACTTTCTGTCACAAATGTCTTCGTCACTCCGCCGGCCTTCGGCCTACTCTCTCATGCCAGCTAGCAAGACTTTTAGGACTGCTAGGACTCCATGACGCGCGCTCGCTAGCCTCGCATTTTACATTACACACCCACATTCTGTCACAAATGTCGTCGTCGCTCCGCCGGCCTTCGGCCAACGCTCCTCATGCCAACTAGCAAGACTTTTAGGACAATTTAAGCAATTTATTCGAAGTATATTGAAAATCGGAATATTGTTTTTTTTTTCAGATGGCTTGGCGTGTTTTTTGGTGTCACACAAATATTAAGAAAAAATCGTTATTTTATTTACAAAAGTCAATGTAATTCCATAATACAGCAATCAATTTTTGTGCACATTAATTAGACACTAAAAGTATGTGAATAAGAAAATTAAATAGAACATGTAAAATTAAATTATGTTTATGTAAAAAACATGTACAATATACACTTCTACCGTCAACGGAAAGTGAAATGTCAACTTTGAGGTCTACCATGACAATTTATCCAACCAAAAAATTTGCAAATGGCGTGCTATTTTCCAGATTCCAAAAAAACTTTAAAGAATTAAATCTCGTGAACCGTGGGCGTCCGATTCTTGAAAATTTGTAAAAAGCTTTGTATTTATGTTGTGTAATATCTACAAAAAAAATATGAACTTCAAAATCGTTGCCCATTAATGGAAAGTTTATCCTGTTTGTTTTTTGGAAAAGGAGGACGTTATTAAAAGATATAAAATAATAAATTTAACTGAGGGTAAGACAACAAGGTAAATAATTTGGTCGTCAGAGCTGGTGTTTAGGTAGGAAGGAAGATAACTCTAAATTAAATTAATTACCTAAATTATTTAACTTGTTATCATTAACTAGGTAAATAATTTAGTAGAATAAACATCAGCTCTAACGACTAAATTATTTACCTTGTTATCTTTAAGAAGGTAAATAAATTTAGCATGGTAGGTTAGGGCTTATAGGGCTTAGGATCCAGTAGGTAGGGTAGGGACTGTTAGGCTTGTAGGTCTTTGTAGGTTCCTTTAGCTTATCATATATTTTCATGTACCGTCACACCCTTGACAGTATTGCGGCCTTACGTGACGTTTGTTAAGGGTGGATGTACACAGTTACAATATCTTTTCGCTGCATATCTGTGCCCACAAACCAAGGAAGGTGGGAAAGGCTGTGTTGAATAGTTTTATACCAAACTCCCTCCCTTTAGCGACTTGTCATCAAAGTATTCTTTCCATAATTTAAAACATTGGTCGCGACCTTAATACAAGAGGTCACTAAATAGGGCAAAACACAACAAATACTCCATTCGTTATAGCGTATATAACACATGCATTTCACAACTCATAATCATTCAAATCCTGAGCTTTAAACGAAGAGCTCCGTTGTAATTTTTTTCTGTGGAATTTTATTAGCCTTTATTTTTTCTTTTTACTATTTTACATCAGTCAGTGTTATTACTTGATAAAAATGGGTTTCCAGCTCTTGTTTGCACTTCTGGTGAGTCTAATTCTACAGTTTAATACTTGTAGGAAACAAAAAAAACAAAGAAAGACGAAGTCAGATTGACATAATAAAAATCATTTTTTCCAAAAAAATTAAACCGCTGAAAAAAGAAACTTGTAGTCCACGCGCAAGCTTCGAGGAATCGGTGGCTTGTTTAAAACATCGGTGGTTCCACCTCAAGCACATAACACCCTTTTTTTTCGGATGGGAAATCATCAAATGACTCCTCCCGCTCTGGGCGGAGCAGGAGGAAGTGTCAGACTTTTACTGACTAAAACTCATCCATGTTCCTTCTTCGCCCTTTGTGTTCCGGGGCCACGGTATCTCTGTCGAACTGTCCCGCAGCCCCAGCAGGCATCGGCCCTTGCGGACCCCTTCCTTTCTGCTGACATCTCTTTGAGGCCACGACAACGTGGCCGGAATTCTCCTAAGTGTGTACATATGGTCGTCGGTCGATCTATTGCGAAGAAAGGCTGCTTGGTAGTTTCCTAGTTCTTTTATTGAAGCATCTAGTTTTCTTAGAAGAAAGCTTGCATATATCCTATATCCCGCGTTACACATAGATAACCTTCTGTAGTCATTAATTCCGTCTAGCTTTGCTTTTTAGGCACTGGAATTTGGATAGTTTTGTTCTAAGACATTGGTATATCATTGCTTAGCCATCTTCGATATTATTGATCGAAGTTAGCCATGCTGCCTGCATGTGGTCTGTAATTTCCGATAGCATTTCTGTTGGCAAGGCTTTGAATAGCTCGGACACCAACTTGACAGTACCTGGTGCTTTGCCGTTGCTCATGCTTTTAATAATATCGTTATTTCCTCTGTGATGGGTTTTCATTGGGTAGGAGTTCTATGTGTGGGCCTGCTGACTTTTTTAATTCTTCTTCCCACCTTGTCATGGGTATAAAACGTTGTTTGTTGTTGTGCTTCATGTTCATTTTATGTCTCCTGTAAAAATCGTATGTGATTTTCATGCGTTGCGATGGATGAGTTTCGCTTAGGTTTCTAAAGAATACTTCGCATTTTTCCCCCTCTTCTTTATTTTTTATATTTTGCAGCTTGTGTCTTGCTTCGCTTAGTTGTTTGATTGCGAATGCTTCTCTCCCCAGAGAAGCATTCGAATTCCTAAACTTGGCTTTTTGCAGATTTGCGAGCTCGATTCTATGTTCCCTGGATCTGATTGGCCTGCTTATAAGAATTTTCGCCGCTGCTGATTTCATGATATTCATAAGGGAATCCCATGGGACTAGTTTTCTATTTCCCTTGTTTTGTAGATTTATTACCTGAGATTGGCTCTTAATTTCCTCTTGATATTATTTCATTATTTCCTCGTTTTGTAGTCGGCTATAGTCATGATTTCTGTAGTTGAATTCGAGCTCAGATTTGTGCATTGGTTTCGTGCTGGATTTCGGCATACGCAGTGTCGAATTTTCCCTCTTGAGGTTCAGAATAATAATATCCGCAAGAATAATTTTTTGGTCTGATATATTTTTTCTCCACTCGCCTTTTATGTAATTAAATATATTTGGCTCGTCCGCAGCAGTAAGTATATGATCAATTTGCGATTTCCTTTGTCCAGATTGCCTAGTTATTTTGCAGCTTGTTCTGCCTTGTGATGTATCGAATCTAAGGTTTTCTCTTTTTATTATATCTAATAAGATTTCACCATTGTCATTCGACGCTGTGTGCAATAAGTTGGCACCAATTTTATTAGTCGTTTGGTTTCCATTGGTGTTTATGTCCTGCTTTCCTATGTGCGCATTAAAGTCTCCTAGTATCATCATGTTTGACCCTTTTGGATTTGCATTGATGCAGTTGATCAAATCGGAAAATGTCTTAGTTGGCTTAATGCTTGGTATATGTGTTGTTATTATAAACAAGTTCACAGATTGTCCTTTGCAGAGAGCTGTTATAACTGCAGCCATGACGTTTGTATTTCTTCTTGTTGTTTAAAATGATATAGTCGTGTCTTTTCTTACCAGTAACGCGAGACCACGGCGTTCGGTAGAGCCACTAAGGTGCCAGGTGTAGTGATTTGAGTTAAATAATGGTACTCAGGTTTGTTTCCTGTAGGCATGCTATGTGTATCCCTTTATCTTTCAAGGTTTTGTTAATGTTATTTTTCTTGGAATGTGTGGCAGTGCCTCTAACATTCCAGGTTGCGATTTTGACACTATTAATTTCTGTTACCTTCCTAGGGCAGGGTGGGGGTCTTAGTATTGTATATCCGGTGGCGTCAGGTTGTTCAGCCGGCGATAGCGTTGCGCTTGTATTTGGCGTTGTGGTGTACATTCTGTTGCAGAGTCTTGAGAATTAAGTGCGCTAAGAAGGCTTTCATAGTGGTTATTGTGATATAGTAAGTTAATAGTGGCTACAGCTTGTTGTGGATCTCTGGGGCGGTATGTAATGGGAGCACTAGGCCCGGCTTGGTGCACTGTTACTTTGATGAAATAGTACTCGGCTGCTGAAATGATTTTGACCTTTGTTACTCAGGCCTGCAGGAGAGGCCTATTATTGCTTCTGTGGACAATGTTGATTAGTGTTCCTGGAAACAGAGCTTATTAACTAATGGTGTTTCGTTAGGACTTTTATTAATCTTGCGTTGTTTTGGTTAACTTTGCCGTGGTTTAAGTGTGGCTTTGTTTGTTCGTTGATGGTCGAACTATGCAATTTGTTTTTGTTTCATGGGTAATAGGAGAAAGTAGGGTTCACGCTGGTCACCCTTGTTAGATTATTTGTATAGGTTTTGTTATACCACCTGTGCTCGTTGGGCACGGAGTGAGACAAGAGTAAAAAATAATAATCTATTGCTTTCTGGTGTAACTAATTTTTTTGGCATCCTAGTGACTTTAAGTATTCGGCTTATGTTTTTGTTTTCTTGGAACACGTCTTTTGCCACATGTTGCTGGCAAATGCGCGGAGCGCAGTATTCGTGCCCCGAGAGGTGCCGGTCGCAGCGATGCTGCATTGTGATAACGGGCTACTACGGAACTAGGGTTCCGTAGTAGCCCGTTATCACTGCGCGTGGCAATCGCCCGGTTTTTTTAATAAAAATGGTTTGTTTTCCGCTTTTTAATTTCGTTAAGTATTTTACTTTTTATTATCTTTGATTATTGTGAATGTGAGGACCATGTGGGTCACATTTTTATTTTTCGTTTTTTTTTTACCCGTCTGGCAGTTTGAGTACTATAAGCGACCTACCCAAATGTCCTTTCTTTGGTATTGGTCGACGTTTCGTTGAGCGCCTTGAGTCGAGCTACACGATAACTGACAAATGATTGCACTGACTGGACAGGTCCATTCAAATCTGTGTGGTTCTTTCTTCAAAAGACCATCTCAAACACTAATCTACATAGTCCTCATGTGAAGATTATGTCTGGACTTCAAAAGAGAGCCTCTGAGTTTGTTTCGACTGTTTCTTCTCAGAGTAGTCAGGTACGAAACACCGGCCCCATCTAGTTTTAAAAAATGACGTGTAAAAGTGTTTGTCAAAACCTACTTGCAAAATAAACATCATTTATGATGTTTATTTTGCAGATGTATTCACTCCAGGTCTTTATTATGTTGTGTGTCATCAGAACCATACATTAGTGCGATATTTCAACAGAATCCGTTCACAATCGAAAATTCTGTAGCTGAAATATTAATTAAACCTTACTTTTTTTTATTTGAATGCGATAATTTTTGGTCAGAAAAAAATTAAAAATATTTTTTACAAAATCGCACCACTCCGTAATATAATAAGGGAATCTAGAACCTCTGAATTTTTTGAATTATTTTGAAATCTGTTTTAATTTTCAGGTCATTCTCCAATTGGGCTCAAATTTAGTGGAAGCATATAATTATGATTACGAAGATGGTGGTTTCTTGTTCAGCTCTTCTAATAGTAACTATCAACCTTAATATCATAAATATAATGTATCTCGAGAAACAGATAATTAACTATAGAAAAATTGTGAACAGCAAGAAACCATTTTATGTTACTTTTATAGCATAAAATATATGCATGGCAAACCAATAAATTGGGAACTAGTATGAAACCAGCCAGGTTTCATCACTTGACAGCGCTGATTGGTTGAATGTCACTTGTCCCGGGCCGTCACAAAACGAGCTACCGCCAAGAATGACCAATAGGGGACGGTCCACAGTTCTACGGGTGACAAAATAGGACAGATTAAGAGCCCTGTCCATAAGTTTTGAGAAAAACTCACTCTTTGACGATTTCCATGATTTCACACTCGGTCGGTTTTTTAAACCACTTTGGTTTTGCCTTGTATAGAATACAATACACTAAATATGAATCGTATCATCATTTAATAAGTTCCTAAATTAGGTGTTTATTAAAGAATATTTATTTTTATTTTAGTCATTGAAATCCCAGATTCCTGCAAGGGGAAGCTGTTCTGCTTTGATAAGGGTGAACACTACCCTGATAAATTGATTGATAAACTGGTCGGAAACTTGCGTGATATGGTAAGAAAAAACATCATTATTCGGAGTGATTGTATTGAGGGATGGTGGTACAGTCTTCAAAATGAACAACTTTCTCCATGGGGCCAATGCCGACATCGCGAAAATATATGAAAATGAGGTCCTGGGATCCATTCCCTGGTCGGGCAAAGAGTTATTGGCTTTTCTCATCAGGAATTTATCAGTGGCAGCCACAGAGTCTGTATGGGGCACAACCCAATTGATGGCAATAGGATGGAAAAATGGCGAAATGTGGGTGCACATTTAGGGTACACCTCTGCATATCCCTTCTTCGATTACAGGCGTGATGTTATATTATTTTCATAAAACTAAAAAAAACATTGAAATTGTTTTTAAAGGAGTTGGAAGACCCTGAAGAACTCAGAATCAGTCGTCGTTCCTGCTCCGAAAACGGAGTTTTTGAGTCAGAATGTAAAACAAGCGTCAGCGTAAGTATAAGAATGGACTCACTAACTTAAAAGAATCAATGTACGTCAGAATCGCGGGTGTACTTTTCAGATCAGCCTAAATTTATTGTAGTTATTTGATACCTTCTGAGTACCTTTACGTACCTCTCCTGAAAATCTGTGTACCTACACCCGTACAGTGTTATTTTAAAAAATTAGTTACACCCGCCATCCTGATGTGAGAACCGTGGGTGTACCGCTAACCAATCTATGTAGCTAAGTGCACTGTATAAGTGGATTTGGTACCTCTTGTGAAACCAATTATGTCAACAACAAAATTCAGTCTAAACTACATTTTTTTTTGTTGTATTTGTATTACTCTGATGCGTGAAAAATGTATGTAGGGGGAATTACATTAAATAAAAAGGTAGTTATTAGGCACTGTTGTAGGTAGTTCTGCTTGGATTAGTGACTGGGAGGAATCGTCAGTGGTCGAACATTTGATCGCAGAACATAACTGAGGTATCAGCGTTGGACATCGGTATTTAATATGATTGTTCATACTTGTAGCATTTGCTGTTTATCAGCTGAATCAGCTGTAAACAAAGCGTCACGGAAATCTCTGAAACCGTAATCAGCTAGGCCGAATAGTCTGCCGACTAGTCGGACTCTTTACAACCGACTAATCAGCTGGCCGGATAGTCGGTCAAAGTCATAATCGGCAGATCTCTAATTCAAACCAAATCTTCAAACTCATTTTTAATCGTTAAAAGTCAAGATTTAAGAACCCTACAAGTTTACACAAACTGAATTATTCGTTGACAACAAAATCTTTGTTTTTTTTTTCAGAATAACCTCATCTACTACATCACTGACACCAAACAACGAGAGCGCGTGGTTGTGCAGTCTAAAGCTGAAGGGCACTTCCGGCAATACTACGATCTTACATGGTGCTCGTAAGTATTCATTATTTAATTTAAATTCTCCATATGGTTCTATAGTATAAGATAGTCAGACGTGTACCAATAAAAAAATTAATACTTAATATCAAATCAATTATGTATTCGTCCTTAAAATACACTGTTAACAACTCAATTCACAAACTGATTCAATGAACACCTTCCTTAAGGTGGATGATCCAGGGTAGCCCGCGAAATTAGGTTAATTAATTATTATTAATTAGGTGTAGGAATTTACTTTTTCAAGGTCAAAGTCATTCCTGCACCTTTATGCGCTTGGACGGTTGTATTGATGATTTTGATGATTATAATTTTATAACTACATACGTGTTACAGCCGCGAATCAAATTTTAATCTACATACAACCTGACATTGACCTGGAAATTGCAAAAAACGTAAGAAAATTTGAATTTCGCGGGCTACCTTGGAGCATCCACCTTGTTCTGAATCTTTCTACCTTAACACCGGTCGGTATCGCTCCACAAATCAGACTGTTTCAACATGGCCGACCGCAGTGAAGTAAGTAACGGATGAAAGTCAAAACACGAACTATTATTCCAAGAATAAATGGTATTATATTATTAATATGAAACAGTCTTCTTGCAAAGATCTTGCAAATTAAATTATTCTAAATATTACAATAGAGTTTAAAATATAACATACCTAACATCACGTCTGTAATCGACGAGTTGGTATGTCTGCCTAACCCTTCGGGGTATACAGGGCGTGATGTTATATCAGAATACAATGAGGTCCACTATGTACACAGTAAAATAAATTACAGCGGATTTTGGCTATAACAACGATTAAGGCACCACTATAATTTCGTCGTTATATCCGGAAGTCGTAACAGGCAAAGGTAAAGACTTTGTAACTGAGCCATAAATTTAACTCCGAAACGTACAGGCTTACCTGCCTAATTGGCTAATATCTATAAACAAAAGAAAAAGGTCTCCATAGATGCTAACCATGTGTGGTCTTTGTGTCTTTGGCGGCCGACTCCGGAAGTCCGGACGCAATATCTGACAATATATATAAACAATATATAAATCTTTATTGACAAATGAATGCTCAAACATCAGTGTAGCCCTGGCTCTTGTACTAGGAGTTCCTGTATCACAAGAGCCAAAATCTGCATAGGAATTCTAGGAATTTGTTACAAATAATTAATTAAAACAGTCGCTACACCCGAACTCGGCGTTACATCCGAAGTCACTATAGCCACATGAATTTTGCACTAAAGTATGCTTTAAAATCAAGGGCTTTTGAATAAATGAAATCCACTTTATATATAAATGTAGCAGAGTACATCTATAAAACTATACTTGCAATGCCTATAGCGTTTGCCTCACAAATGTTGCTACTATCGGAACGAAAGGCACACAGGCGGATGGACAGACGAGTGTGCCTCATCCTAAAACATAAATCATTAAAGAAATTCTTACTGTTTAATTTTAGAGAAGAGGGCCCGATCAGCAACACGCCACACTTTTTACATGACATGAAATGTGTCACCAAAACGATGGACCTCGACTTCTTCGTGCTGAGTGAAAATTACGATTCTGACTATACGAAAATGACCGTAACTAGGGCAGCCATCCCTGTGTGCTGCAGATGTGAGCGCGATACTGAAACGTTTTACAGACGATTTGATAAATCCAGACAGAACTCGATGACTAATAGCAATTACATTACAATTTAATAGTTATTTAATGTAGGTACATATTATGCATTTTATCAATCAACCCTAACCGAGTCTATAATATTAGTATGGCAATATATTATCGCTTATAATCATTCGTAATTGTAGCGGTTTCTACATTGATAACGTCAATCAAGACTGAAGAAAGTTTTGAGGGGCCAGAAAACACCTTATACGCCTTTAATAAAAATTAAAACAATAATTAGGGAAAAATATTGTTAAAGGATACATAAATTAAAAGGCGTCGTAGTTACCGCACAAATATGTAGAGTTTAAAATATATAGAAATAATGTAGATTCAGTGATATTAGTTCTTAAGTTTAATTATACAAATTAATAAAATGGATTCTAAATATGAGATTTTGTTTTCATTATTCATGTACCCAAAGACAGAAAACTAAAATTACAGTACCTACAGACAAAGGAGGTGTTGACTTTATATAAATAGTGCAACAAGTTAGCACGTAACCTAAGTACTAGAGTTGAGCCTCTTTAACTCGAACTTCAAGCGAAAGGTAAAAACGATTCTTCGAATCGAGGACTTAGAGTTTTTAAACAATCAATACTCTTCTACTTATACATAGTTCTGTCTAATACATATGTTATGGTATCTGTATACATCATTATTAATAATTACCTCATGATTTGGTAAATGTGAATATAAAATTATCACTTTTAGCAGTTGTTATAAATAAATTACTACGCTCGTTGGTAAAAGTAATAAAATAATATTCTAAGGTATCCAGTAGGTATTTATTTGTAATACCACAGTTATTGCATGCAAAATCGTTTATTCTTTGAAAGGAGAATATAGGAAGCAAGAGCTAGCTAAGCGGGCTCGGGACTTGTGGACAGGCTGTGTGTGTGTGTGTGTGTGTGTACAAGTGTAGTGAAAAACCGTGAAAGTCTAAAACAGTACTTTAAATGTTCCGTTCACTCCGACCAAATAGGTTAGGTTAGGTTCGAACTGTGAATTGATCCCCGTAATAAAATAAGAGCTCTCCGACATTATGAACCGCTTTAATTTTGCATGAAAGAAGTGTTTTGTAGCACTTAGAATTGCAACAAACGTGCATTTTTCCGCATTTACAGTGTTTATTTATTACCTGTATATTTACTAAGGTTACATTATTAATATAAATAAAAAAAAAAAAAAAAAAAAATCGTTTATTCTATAACCAAAACAGGACAACAAGTTGATGATTGGAGCCTCCTTTTAAGCAAAGAAAAGCCTGTATTAGGAGACTCCGCTCTTTCATAGCTAGACAATAATTTTGCAACAGAACAGAATAATATATTATATATAACATAACATAACATAACATTTTTCACGTGTAAGTTTATGGGGATGGGGGGGGTTGTGTGTGCTTAGTGCGTGTGTGTGTGTGTATGTGTGTGTAGGTGAGTGTGTGTAGAGAGAAATGGGTGAGTTAAACTATGTGTTGTAAGAGCGCCTCAGTATCATCATAAGAAAGAGGTTTTATCCAATTTGTTACCATTTTTTTACATTCATGTAGTTGTTTCGTGTATATGTATATCTCCTTGTTTACCCTATTATAAAGCTGAGCAGAGCGTTTGTTGTATTGTATAGCAGCGAATTTTGATTTAGTTTGTGGGATTTGAGCAATTATATCTTTCCGTCTCTTTGAGAGTGTGTTTGCATTATAAGGAAGTGTTTTATGTTTTTTTAGGACTGTGTAAGAAATGTATAGTTTTCTAACAGAAAGTAGGCCACTCATCTGGTAAAGACTTTCAGTTGGGTATCTTTTCTTTTTGAAGTACATTATTTTTATTAGTGCCCGTTGTGCTCGTTCTACATCTATAAATCTGGTTTTTGCCGCACCGCCCCAAATGGGGATACAGTAAACTATTACAGATTGCACAAGTGACAAGTAAACTTCACTAAGGAGATTTCTATGAGGGCCTATTTTTTTATTTATATTTGTGGGGAGGACATATCGTAATGATTTAAAAATCCATCCTAGCTTCCTAACTCTTCCTGTAACATGCTCAAGATGAGCATACCATGATAATTTTTGGTCAATTATGACGCCCAAGTATTTGGTTCGTGACACTTTACTAATTGCAGGACATTTACAGTTATTATTCGAAACTTTATCACATGAGTGTATTTTGAGGCTAAAATCTTTATTTGGTTGTGAACGATTCGAGATGGTAAAACAGATGTAGTTCGTTTTTACTGTGTTTAGTGTGAGTAAGTTGTCGTTGAGCCAATTAGTTATCTGGACCATGCCCATCTCCGCACTGCGCTTAACATCGGCCCAGTTATTCCCGGAAAAGACAACAGCTGTGTCATCAGCGTAAGAGAAGATTTTTGCTTTGTCGACTTTTAAGTTGCAGAGATCGTTAATATACGTTAGAAAAAGTGTAGGGCCTAACACGCTACCTTGCGGTACGCCGAATGACACATCCGCATCATCACTAATATATGCTCCTATCTTAACCCTCTGCGTTCTATTTGATAGGTAATCTTTGAAAAAATTCAATGGGTCTCCTCTTATTCCGAGTCTTTCCAGCTTATTCACAAGGGTTGGAACAGAGACGGTGTCAAAAGCCTTTTTTAGATCTATAAATACCGACAAGCATTTCCTTCCTGTATCCAAATGTTCTGTAACTAATGAACTGAGGGCTGCAACTGCGTCCTCGGTGGATATTCCTTGTCTAAAACCAAACTGTGTAGATGATAGTAGTTTAAATTTGTTTAAGAAGTTTATGAGTCTAGTATTAGTTAATTTTTCAATAATCTTAGACAGGGCTGGTAAGACGGAGATAGGTCTATAGTTATTGACATCATCTTTGTTCCCTCCCTTGTGTACCGGTGTAATAATTGATTTTTTCAAAGGGGCGGGGAAAGTACCATTTTTGAAACAAAGGTTGGCCAGGTGGGTAATGATGGGAACAACTTCTTTGTTAACATATTTTAAGAAACTAGTAGAGATACTATCCCATCCTGGGGCACTGGACGATTTTAGGCTCATCAGAATTCTTTCAACCTCTTTTGGGTCAGTGTCCAAGAGTACAAAGGAATTTGTTTGCGCAGGAGGAATGCTAGTCCGATCAGCAGGGATTTTATTAGTCCTGGATTGAATTTGCTGAGCTAAGTCTTTCCCAATATTCACAAAGTAATCGTTTACGAAGTTGACGGATTCAGTTGGAGATGGTCTAATACTTAACAGTTCTGTGCTTGGGCTGTTTATTTTATTTGAGTAGGTGATAGATTTTATGTTTTTCCAAAGTAACTTAGTGTTTGTAACTGATTTACTGACTAATTCCCTTTCATATTTTCTTTTTATTTTTTTGATGAGATTATTACAATAATTTCTGTATCGACAGTATGTGATTTTTAAAATTTCATTAAACGGGTCGGACCGAAAGTTTTTTTGCAGTTTATTTCGATTTTTAATGCAGCGTAGTATTCCTGGGGAGATCCAAGGTTTGATTATGCGTTTACTATTTGGGATGCTTGTTATTGTAGTATTATTATTAATAGTGTCAGCCAGTTTCTGTATGAGTAAGTCAGTTAGGAGATTTGGATCATTGCAAAATAACAACTCGGCAAGATTCTTTTCCTGTAGATATTTTAGTGCTTGTTCAAAATTTATATTAGTAGAAGTTTTATTTGTAACTGCTTTGTGTTTTATTTTAGAAAGTGATAAAAACGTAGTGTAGTGATCAGTAATTGTAGTTTGTAAGATGGCAATTGAAGCAGATGTCTTCTTTTTATGAATTCGTAACATGAAGTGGTCCAGGCAGTTCAGTTCTCTGGTGGGTAGGGTATGACCAGGTAATATGCCATAGGCCGACAACATATTAAGGTAACTATTTCGGTTTTTTCGGTCATGAGCTAATTCTGCGTCTTTGGGCCTAATGTTAATATTTATGTCACCCGCTATCACTAAATTTTTCTGTGAAGCTAATGAGTCCAAGTGTAAACCAAGTGATTCCAAAAAAATATCGGGGTTTGTGTTTGACGGGGATCGATAAATGCACAAGACAGTATTATTTAGTATGTCCAGTTGAAGACAAGATGCCCCGTTCAGGTTTATTTCTTGAACTTTTGATTCTAGCGTGTTTTTTACATAAATTACTACACCATCATTTTGGTTCATCTGCCGTGTTGTTACATAGGAGTGATAATTAGTAAGTTGAGGTAATGGTTTATTTGTATTTAATCTGCATTCCGTTAATATTATTACATCGGTTTCGAACTTAAAAGTGGACAACGTAACAACAAAAGCATCAAAATTGCAATATATGCTTCTTATATTTTGTGAAAAAATAGTCAAATCACTTTTCTTTACATAAATATGTTTAGTAAGATTCAAGCAGTCGCATTCAATTGTGCTCGCAATTTCAAGTTTGTCTATCTCATGAACTGTCTGTAATGTGTCACTCATAAAAATTGTTTGTTAATAGAATGATAATCACTGCAAGATATTCGTAAACATCTTTGTAAAGTCTAGTGAGTTTGAGGTATGGAATAGAACAACGAGACGGTTTTATGTTCCGTAACTTCATGTATGATAATGATAACCTAAAAGTTAGTATTTTAATATGTTTGTATGTGATTATTTGTGTTAGGGGGGTATTAGAATTGTGTGAATTGAATATATTATCAAGGATTTTGTTTAAATAAGCTATGAAAGTCTTTTGAGGAGTGTATGTATGTTTGTTGTTTCGTATTTGTGATAAAGTGAGGGTGTTAGACGTGTGTGATGAATTTATATGTAGGTTTATATATATTTTCGGGAGGCATGGGTTGCAAGGGCTGAAATGATGTAGTTTTAAAGCGAAATTGAACTGTGTTAAAGAGTCAGTGTGGATATTGAGTATATGAGGGTTTGTGAAAGTCTGTAAGTTTACATAATGAAAGAGTGGGTACCTTGTTACTACTACGTCCATGGTAATATTATAACACAACACCGCACTATACCGTAAACAACTCGGTGGGATTATCACTGAAAACACTATGAATATCGGTAGGAATGACATCATCTCAGTTATACACATACTTTGTAGGCAAAAAGAGTTAACGGTAAAAAGTCATATTTTAACTAACAGCTGATGAATTTGTTCTTCGCTTCTAACAGTTATAGTCGGTGCCAGGTCCTCCTTCTTTACATAAACTCTTCCATAAGCAGTCCAGCAGTATTTATATGCTCCCGATTTTATTAGGTCACGGGCAAGGAAATACAGGCGAGATCCCTTAGGGGTCAGATGCTCAGACAGGAAGATCGGTGCATCTTCTTGTGTTTTAAAGCCGAGATGCTTGCAGCATAGCTTGGACCTATTTTTAATGTTGAACTTCTTCCCTGATTTCATAATTTCATTTTTTAGTAAAGTGGATCCGGTTTCAACAACAATGGGCATCTTTTGGCTATCATTGTTTTTCCCCCGCACTCTGTAGACGTCCTTAATGTCGTACTTGGCCATGGAACAATCTATATTCTGGGAAAGGGTCAAGACCATATCTATTAGATCTTGCTTAGACTCACTGGCAATTTTTGGTACATTTTTTATAACAAAGTTGGCCTTACGACTTCCTGCTTCAATTTCTTCAATTTTGTTCTCCAAAAGTGTGATATACTTTTTGTCTTCTTTCGACTGATTTTCCAACTGCGAAATTTTTTTTTCAAGATCTTGATTCTGTGACATTAGGTTTATAATCGTGTTTTCTATGTTAATGTTGGATTGTTGTATTTCTTTTAATGTAGTCGAAACCTGCTGTGTTTCATTTTTCTGACTAGCCAAGAAGAGATCCATCATTTCTTTTATTTCCTTTTTAAATTCTTCCAACTGCTCACTAATTGAGATATCTTCGCGACTTCTTTTAGCCCTCAGAAAGACATAATTAGGCGGTGTTTTGTTATCGTCGATTCCCATCAGGCTAACCTCCGATTCTGAGACAGATTTATTCATCGGTGCAGCTGGAGATTGCTGATAGCTGATTTTAGCAAAGTATTCTTGGTATATCCTTTCGGGGCGTCGGCGTAGCAAGCTTGAGCTGTTAACACAGAAGAATGTTCGCGTGTCAGCTTCGTTTCGGAGATCAATTATTTCTCGTAGTAAGTACTTCGATTTGTCTTTCGTCACGCAGTAAGTAGATTGTCCGGCCCGCGAAGCGATGACGTCGCACGACAGGTTTCAGATGGCGGCGCAAGAGCAGGATGGCAATTATGGCGGAGGTTCTCGTTCCCTCGAGACGCGCGGGTGGGAAGGGGCGCACCTCCGCGGCGTCAGAGACCCGGTAATTAGTGTCGGCAATAATGAACAATTTGCAATCAGGATAAGGTTGATTGTCGTATGCAGGTGAATAATTTGCGTTGAGCGGCAGCGAGACACACGTCTGTTCTCAATGCTGGTTTGGACGAAAGAGGAGCGAATAATAATCACCGATAAATTTGATTAATTTCTTACTTAAACCTCGACTTTCGGTAATTATTAAAAATGATGGCTAATCTATAAGTACTACTATACTAATATTGTAAAGAGGAAAGATTTGTATTTTTGTATGTAACGAATAAACTTGAAAACTTCTGGACCGATTTGAAAAGTTCTTTCAGCAATGGATAGCTACATTATCAGCAAGTAACATAGGCTATATTATCCCCGTAATCCCACGGGAACAATAACACAAATAATCTGTTTACTTTTCCACATTAAATTTAATACTGGTAAAATGGGGTGAATAGACACAACTTTCAACTTCCACACTGATTTTCTCAGATAATATATTGTATGAAGGCTGTTATTAAAGCATTTTGAAATTGTGAGTATCATTGTATTTTACCATTTACCAATGCTTAAAATACGCGAAAAAATGTGAATCATTTATAAAATAGAAAAAAGAAGGCGGTTTCTATTTACCTGGAAACTGGGGTCAAAAGATACGAGAGAGGGGTGAATAGAGACAAAACTAGGGCTGTCAAAATCAACTTTTATTATAAGTAGTTTTTTTAAAGTACTAATGTGATGAAATAGTCCTCGATTGACAACCCTGAAAATCATGTTTCTATTGACCTCTTTTTCGTTTCTATTAGCCCCTCACTCGTATCTATTCACCCCTTTCTCCGTGTCTATTGACCCTAAGGGCGTTTCTATTCACCCCCCACTCGTATATATTCACCTCGAAAATAGGAAAAAGTATCAGTGTCCCGATTTTACTTAAAATACGAAAATACAAAGGTGCGGTGAGGTCTATGACTCACCTTTGTATTGCTAGAAGATGGGAAACTTCCTTAATTAATTATATCAATATTGTAGCAGTTTTCACTGAACAATTTTAAGTTAGAGAAAAGTTTACACAGGCTTAAATTGGTAGCACACGCAGATATCTATCACTTTAACCGCTTTTTTATCTGTTTCATTAAACTTGGCGTAAACGTTGGGTTAGCCAGTCTAATGGAAAAATGTTGTAGTTTAATAAAAAGTAGAAATAAATGTATGGTAACCGACTATAGACAAATTGGAGACAACAGCAATAAACTCCAAGATTTGTTTCTATTCACCCGACGATTTCTATTCACCCCATTATACGGTAATTGGGTTGGTATTAGAAATGTTTTAGAGGGAAAACTATAATTACAGTTTAGCTAATTAAACAATAATTAATTAGCCGACCTTCTCACAGGATAGCTATGAGGAAACCAATTGAATAATTTGTGTTTACAGGAATATTTACTACTGCCTATTTACAAGTATAATTTACCTATACTACGAAAACGTGAAAAGTAGAAATGACGACATTTTAAATGGCAATTTTGCATAACCACCAAGAATGGAGTGCCCCAAATGACATTTGACCATTTTCATCACTTTCAGCTGGCAACCCCGAGAGCCATTGGAGCTTGAATTTTCGGGTCAGACCCGACTTTGGCGAATTCTTTTGTTCTACCAAAGTCAACGTACAGCCACCCTTTTTTTACTGACAGGTAGCTTGTATCCTGGTTACTTTAGAAAAATTTTGACATTTTAGAAATTCAAGATGGCGGCCGTGCCTATTCCGGTTTCCGAAACCTTCATCCCACTGCGGCGGGGTATGACTTTGTATCGAATTTTAGGTTTTTCAGGGCTTTGAAGGATATTTACTTGACTGACGATGGCTGTGATTCAAAATGGCGGCCATGTTACTTCCGGTTTCCCAAAAGTTGACCGATTGAGGTCATTCAAAAGATTCATCCAACTGAGGTGTATGAGTTTGTTTCGAATTTTAAGATATTTTAGGGGTTTGAAGAGATCTTCACTGGATTTAGGTCTTCTCACGGCAAACCAATAGTTTCCGATTGGGTTTCTTTAATCGGTTTCAACCGAAAGAGGATTTGCACTTTTAAATAATTTTAAGGTTCTCTGGGTTTTTTGGATTAGTAAACAAGTACCTAACTCTCACGAGTAGGGGAAAAGTGCCAACCCCCCTTTTTGCCCTGCTTCGTCCCCCTCCCTATCGTATCTCGGATACTAAGAGACCCGTGTTCTGTTTTTACGGATTCGTGTAGAGGTGGCTCAGAAAAGTAAAAACCATTTTTAAAAGTGGCCCCCCTTGCCCCCTTTTCCCCCCCTTTATGCGGATATATTTTCTTTTTCAGATTCATAAAAGGGGCCCAGAGTTGGTAAAAATCATATTTCAAAACTCCCCCCTCTCCCCCCTTTCACCCCACCTCCCATCGTATCTCGGAAACTAGGACACGTACTGACTTGTATCCACAACTATTGAGGGGCGTTGAAATTTGCTAACCCCCCCCTCTCAAAATCAAAATCATTAATTTGCGTAAATGAGGTACAGGTTAGATTGCAGATTGATCTGCCAAACGGTTTTTAAGTCAAAAGTCTTAATGTTATTTATCGCTGAAAATAATTAGATAAGAATTAAAATTAGCATAAATGCACGTTGAAACACTGAATTTGATGCACGGGCTTGACAGCGGGTGGTTAGTAACAATTTGTGGAACTCATTGCGTCATACAATCGATCGTCATACCTAGATTTCTGACGTAATGTTTTTACGTAAAATTTCATTATCAACGAGGAATGCAAAGCTGTTTTTTAAACCCAACAACCAATATTATTATGATTCAATTAACTGTTTTCCTTAAATGTATGCCTAACTAAGGGTATATAACAAATGCATTTCACAATTACTTATAATCATTCCAATCCTGAGCTTTAAACGAGGAGCACCGTTCGTCAAGAAAAGTTTCGGATTTTTTTATCTAATATTTTTTTTGCTTTTTACTATTTTACATTGGTCAGTGTTAATTACCTACTTGATAAAAATGGTAAAAATGTTTTTCCAGTTCTTGTTTGCACTTCTGGTGAGTCTATGTATTCAAAAGTTTAATAGTTATATAAGAAAAAAGAAGAGTTCAGATTGACATAATTGAAAATGTCTTTTCAAAAAATTGAAATCGGCGATGATAACAGAAATAGAAAATCGAAAAATAAAAAACTGTTGAACTAATATTGTCACCTTCGGGATATCTTCCGTGATTATTATTTGTTTTGAGCTCCCGATAATAATAATCACGTAAGACATCCCGTAAGTGACAATATAAGTTTAGTTTTAAACCGTGAAAGCTGAAAACAGTGTTTGAAAAACCTGTTAGTCTAAATAAGCTCCTTAAAAATTAAAGTCTGACAACCAGTCTTACCAGAAGGTATCGTATTACCCAGTATACTAACTGGGTTGTGGAGGTCAGTGGGCAGTCGCTCCATGGTAAAAACTGGTATTGAGCTGCATCTGCTTAGGTTAGACTGGAAGCCGACCCTAACATAGTTGGGAAAAGGCTAGTCAGATGATAATGATTTAGACAATTTTTTTTTGTTTTTCTATTTTACTTTTTGTTTTCGTCGTTAATTTCTATCTTTTCAATTTTGTTGTATTCACTCCAGCATAGCTATTCACAACGCTTCGATTCGATTTTCGATTCGGAAAGTCGTATGTCTATCTCGCTCGATTTCGTAATGTCAAAAACATATAGACATACGACTTTCCGAATCGAAAATCGAATCGAAGCGTTGTGAATAAGGGGCCTGGTCTCGTATTATGTTTTAATGTCATCAGAATCATACGTTAGTGCGATATTTCAACAGAATCCGTTCACAATTCACAATTCAACATCAATCAAACCAGACTTTTCTTCCCTTAGGAATGGAATTTATTTAAAAAAATTAAACTATCAATTTTGAGGTATACCATTTCCAAAAAAAAAATATTTTTTGAAAGATTGCACCATTACTCCGTTTAAAATTACCTACAAATTTGAGGTATTCCTCGAAGCGCTCCCGTTTTGAAACGCTCCCATCTAAGCGCTCCCGTTTTGTTCCTCCATGCGCTCCCAAAAGGAGCGCTTGGAGGAACGATTAAAAATATTAAAATTTATTTCCTCGAAGCGCTCCCTTGATTAACTTTCGGATAGAGATGGGACTATACTAACTGAAATTATCGATAATAACTAGGCAATAAGTAGAACACATTGTTATAATATACAACTAGCGGCCCGTCCCGGCTTCGCACGGGTTTGGTAATTATTTTTTTTGTTTTATTATAAATCCACCAAATAGATGAATATAATCTGCCGACATATGTACCTATTCATATTTTTTTACTAGCTGACCCGCGCAACTTCGTCTGCGTCACATGAGAGAGAGAGAGAGGGGGTTAGAGAGAGTGTGAGTAAACCCACTGGGTGTCGATTTTATTCGCGATCTAAAAGATAGACATATCGCTATCGGGTTTTTTTTTAAACGTTTTAAGAAGAACAATTACGCAACAATCATGTATGAGGGATACATGATTGTTGCGTAACTTTAACCGTTTATGCAGCGCTCGCAACGGAAGCTCTCAACAGAAATACATTTTCCCTGTTTTTGTAACATTTATTGATTTATAGTTGACTTCGCTCCTTTTAGTTGTAGCGTGGTGTTAAATAACCTATAGCCTTCCTCAATAAATTGACTATCCAACACTAAAAGATTTTTTTAAATTCGAACTAGTAGTTTCTGTAATTAGCGCGTTCAACTAACCAAACAAACAAACTCTCGAGCTTTATAACATTTTTATAGATTCAAGTGGATAACAATTTAATTTCTCCGATATATTACATTAACTGACTAAAACCCATCCATGTTCCTTCATCGCCCTTTGTGTTCCGGGGCCACGGTATCCCTTTCGAACAGTCCCGCAACCCCGGCAGGCATTGGTCGTTACGGACCCCTTCCTTTTTGCTGACTCTCTTTGAGGCGCGCGTGGAACACGAACGCGCCGTCGACACGGCCTGTCGTCATGAGACGGACGGACGGCGAGCTAACCCATAGCCCACCGTCCACAGGCCCGCGCCTACGGTGGCCGCGGGCCAAGGGTGGCCTCCGACGCCCGGGGCGTCTCCCGCGGCGGCTGGGACGTTAAGAGGTTCTCTCCCTCTTACGTTCCGACACCTCATCTCTAGCATTACTGCTTCGCAGAAGGAAGCAACTTCGATGTCGATGATGCACACATGAGTTTTTAAAAATTATCGATATAATTCATTACGTTTACTTCATGCTTTTCCCTATTTTTTAACGTGGGAGCGCTTTGAGGAAATACATTTTAATATTTTTAATCGTTCCTCGAAGCGCTTCTTTTGGGAGCGCTTGGAGGAACAAAACGGGAGCGCTTAGATGGGAGCGTTTCAAAACGGGAGCGCCTCGAGGAATACCTCCCGAATTCACAACGCTTCGATTCGATTTTCGATTCGGAAAGTCGTATGTCTATCTCGCTCGATTTCGTAATGTCAAAAACAGATAGACATACGACTTTCCGAATGGAAAATCGAATCGAAGCGTTGTGAATAAGGGGCCTGGTCTCGTATTATGTTTTAATGTCATCAGAATCATACGTTAGTGCGATATTTTAACAGAATCCGTTCACAATTCACAATTCAACATCAATCAAACCCGACTTTTCTTCCCTTAGGAATGAAATTTATTTTAAAAAATTAAACTATCAATTTTGAGGTATACCATTTCCAAAAAAAAATGATTTTTTGAAAGATTGCACCATTACTCCGTTTAAAATTACCTCCAAATTTTTTTTGTCGCTTTAAAAGTACAAGAATTTTAAAATGTGTTTTAATTTTCAGGTCGCTCTCCAAATGGGCTCCAATTTAGTGGAAACAAATCAAGATGAAATTGATGGTAGTTACATGTCCACCTCCGATGATCGTAACTATCAACCTTTAGTTATTCCTTTAGTTAGGTGTCATAATTATAATGTATCTCGCGAAACAGATAATAAACTATCGAAAAATTGTGAACAGCAACAAACCAATTACAGTTTAACGCGTTATTTTTGATAGGACATCCCAGACAAACCACTAAATTGGGAACTGGTATGAAACCAGCATGCGACGGAACTGACAGCGCTGATTGGTTGGATGTCACGTGTCCCGCGCCGTCACAGAACGAGCTACCGCCAAGAATTACCAATTAGGGACGGTCCACAAGTTTCCGGGTGATAAAATAAGACAGATTACCGTGTCCATAAGTGCAGATTCGTTCACAATTTGACGATTTAACATTGATATATTATAAACTAAAAGGGTTTGAATTAAATGATACCAGCTATCAAATAATATAGGTTTTATGCATGGCCATCCAAACTTTAACAAAAAATGGTGGAAGCTAGGCCGGCCAGGCTTCATACAAAAATCTTTCATCCGATTTCCATAATTTCACACTCGGCCGATTTTTTAAACAACTTTGGTTTTGCCTTGTTTTACACAAAATATATATATTATCATCAATTATTAAGTTCCTATATTTATAACTTAATAATTGATGATACGATTCATATTTTGTGTAAATTATTATATATATATATTTTTTATTATAGTAATTGAAATCCCACAATCCTGCAAGGGGAAGCCGTTCTGCTTCGAAAAGGGTGAGAAGTACCCTGATGAAATGATTGATAGACTGGTCAAGAACTTGCGTAATATGGTAAGAAAAAACATCATTATTCAGAGTAAATTTTATTGAGGAATGTTGGCACAGTCTTCAAACTGAACAACTTTCTCCATGGGGCCAACATCGTTATTGCGAAAATACAGGGTTACTTTTCAATGAACAGCCAAAATTTTAAATTAAGATATCAAACCAAAAGTGCATTTTAAATATTATTGTCGAAAAAAAATAAAACAAAATAATAGCTTTCCAATGTCCAAAAATTCCCTAAATGAGGAACCCAGTGGAAATCAATGCACTTGTGTGCGTGCATGCACCGCCAAATATATGTGTGTGCTAACTGCTACCTATCTACCTATCTCTGCGAATAAATTATTTGATTTGATTTATCTAGGTTGTTGAACTGAATTGTGCTGTTGCAATATCCACACGTTCGCTTTTTAGTGGTGGACAGGAATGGAATATTATTAAAAATATGTTGTTTTTTTCATATTATCGATTCTAAACCATCTCTGAGAATTTGGCCGGTTATTGAAAACTAACCCTGTATAATCAGCTGTTCCATATATTTGGGTAGAGCAGGTAACTTTTTAATATCTTCTCGACCCCAGTGTATTTTAGGAACAGTTGATATTTTTTTTACCATACAAACTTTTTTATAACATACTAGCGGATGTCCCGTGTCGCCGTCTGTGTTCCCGTTCTTGTGGGAGTACGGAGATAAAATATAGCCTATGTTGCTCGCTAATAATGTAGCACAAAAATCCGTACAAAAATACAAATCTTTCCTCTTTATAATATTAGTATAGAATATTAATTATTATAGTTTAGATGTAGTGTTAATTAAATATTGAGGATACTTTCTTTTTTTCTTTGTACAGTTACGGTTGTTGTTTTAAACCAACAATCGCCCATTCAAAATAAATAACTTTGAACCTATTAGCCAAGCAGTAGATTTAGCAACAAAACCAGTTGATTTTTTAAATGTCGAATGTTATAAAAATATTTTATATTTAATCTACACTAATAATAATATTATAAAGAGGAAAGATTTGTATTTTTGTGTGTGTGTGTATGTTTGTAATGAATAAACTCAAAAACTACTGCGCCGATTTCAAAAATTCTTTCACCATCAGAAAACTACGTCTTTACTGAGTAGCATAGGCTATATTTTATGATCCGTACTTCCACGGGAACGGGAACTACGCGGGTGAAACCGCGTCACATCCGCTAGTGTAAAATATTTTTATAAATAAATTGTGAGCAACTGAGCTCCTGGGATCGATTCCCAGGTCGGGCAAAGTGTTATTGGGTTTTCCCATCAGGAATTTCTCAGTAGCAGCCACGGAGTTTGTATTTGTGCCCGGTTGATTTCAATAGGCACACCCCTATTACATGGGACTTAATTAAAAATAACTGTCGAAATGTGGGTGTACTATTAACTACCTCTGCCTATCCCTTCTGCGATTACAGGCGTGATGTTTTATATAGACTCTTAACGAAGCCAAAGGGACTTGTTCTCCTTCCCTGCCCCTCCTTTCCCTCCTTACCTTCTAGCTACGGAAACATTGGGGGTCAAGTTCCAACTTTTCCACAAGTTTTTGTTTTAATTCTAAGGTTTTAATGTTATGACTTTACGTTAAATACCTCCATGACCCGTTTAATACTCAATGCTCTCGCAACTCAAAAATTTAGTAGTAGTAGCAAAGAGTTACTCAGTTGGATGTACAAAATGCTTGGTTGGCGGCTTCGCTAAGAGTTTGTTTATACCCTGTATTATTTTTAAAAAACTAAAAAAAAACTATTAATATTATTTTTAAAGGAGTTGGTAGACCCTGAAGAACGAATCGGCTTTGGTTCCCGCTCCGGAAACGGAGCTGCTAAGTCTGAATGTAAAGCAACCGTCAATGTAAGTATAACAATGAACTCACTAACATATAAGAATCTATTTCTAAACAATTTAAACTAAATTCAAAATGTCACTTCATAATGGCGCTTGCAAAAGCGTCGAAATATCGGCAGCTCAAAAATAAACAATAATCACGGAAGATATCCCGTAAGTGACATTTTAAGTTTAGTTATGAACCGTGAAAGCTTAAAACAGTGTTTGAATTTAAACCAATATTTCAAAAACAATTTTTTTTAATTGTCAATAGTCAAGAGTTAAGAATCCTTCAAGTTTACACAAACTTAATTACTGGTTGACTACAAAATCTTTTTACAGAAAAAACCCCGTAAATTGATAAAAAAATAAACAAAACCTTTGTTTTTTTTTTAGAATAACCCCATCTACTACATTAATGACACCAAAAATCGAGAGCGCGTGGTTGTGCAGTCTAAAGATGAAGGGCACTTCCGGCAATACTACGATCTTACGTGGTGCTCGTAAGTATTCATTATTTAATTTAAATTATCCTTAAGGTTCTACAGAGTTTAAAATAATTACCTATCTATTACAAATACCTATCATCACGCCTGTAAGCCCCAAAGAGTTCGTACCTTTGACTAACCGTTCGGGAATTACAAGACGTGATATTATATCAGACTACAATTAAAATAATAAAAAAATACTCGTGACAAAATAATAACAGCCGCTCGGGTCGATCTTTAGGTTAAGCCGTGCTTGGCTAGGTTGGTCTGTGGATGGGTGACCACCCAGTACATACCGAGTTTCCTCCGTGCCCCGGAAAGCACGTCGAACCGTTGGTCCCAGCTGTCATTTGTAGATCTTTGACAGTCGTTTGTAGGTGGTCAGTGGCCCAAAAAGTCTGACAACCACAGTCTTACCATGTATGGTATTCCCCAGTACTAACTGGGTTGTGGAGCTCAGATAGGCAGTCGCTTCATGTAAAATACTGGTACTCAGCTGCATCCGGTTAGACTGGAAGCCGACCCCAACATAGTTGGGAAAAGGCTAGGCAGACGATGATGTGAATGTAAATTCTACAAAAAACACTTGCAATACGTTTGCCTCACAAGTGTTGCTACTATCGGCACGAAAGGCACCTGAAAGACGAGTGTTACCAGCATAATAAAACATTAAAGAAATTCTTACTGTTCAATTTTAGAGAGGAGGGCCCGGCCAGCAACACGCCAAACTTTTTAAAAGGCGTGAAATGTGTCAACAAAACGATGGACCTCGACTTCTTCGTGCTGGATGAAAATGAAATCTCTAACTATACGAAGATCACCGTCGCTAAGGCAACCGTCCCTGTGTGCTGCAGATGTGAGCTCGATACTAAAAAGTTTTACCCGACGATTTGATCAATCCAGACAGAACTCGATCTCTAGTGGCAATTAAATTATAATTTATTTAATAAATAGTTAGTTCATGTAATAAGTACATTAACTATCTATGCATATTATATCAATCAACCCTAAGCGAAATTAGAAGGTTACAGTACTGCACATTTAATATTTATGTATAGTATAAAAGATAATTTTTCGAAATTGTAATGTTAATTCAGTATTATTAGTTTTAAAGTTTAATTTTAATTTAATTAATAAAAATAAACGAATTTTAGATTTTGTTTTTTTTTTTTTTCATTTGGATCCGAAAACGACACCCTAAAACTTCAGGCAAGAGAGTTGACCTATATACTCGTAGTGTGATGAAACAAATGAGAGCCTCAGATCTAAAAAAAAAATAAGCTGTTATTATGAACTTACAAATAGCACATCTTGATACAGCTCTGGGGACTAATCGCCCAAGTAGTACGGTGGGCTGCATCAATTGTGTACCCCAGCACCCCGGCTTCGAACGTAGGTGCTTTCAAGGGGGTACCCACATCGTGAAGCTGACTGTACGGTGGACCAAGCTATTTGGTTTACATTTTACAATGTAATTTGCATGTTAAAATGTAAACCAAATATCTTGCTGGACCGTACCGTACGTACGTGTTACAAAAACAGTTTAGCGCCTGACCGTTTCGAATGGCAATGCGACACACACACTACACGTCTTCACTATTATTGAAGCAGGCGAAAACTTTTATCTTTTTCTTATTAATCAGACTGCGCTTTAGCATTCTTTCATACACATATAACATCCCTTTAATTGCATTTGGGGTTACTTTAGAAAAATCGAATAATGCCAAACTTCATTATTTATTTCTGGTTAATGGAACATTCTAAATTTTTGGTAACTGACAGCCCCATTAAATATTTGGTCACTGAAAGCCCCTTTAGGGTGTGTAAGACAGGTGATCGTCTATATATCGTCAAGTGCATAGAGTAATTTTAGAATCAGCTGAGACATTTGTTAAAAGATAGTGAATTATTGCCTCATTTGTCTTTATCGTCGTCTGCATTTACGTTTATTCTAGTACAAAGCATGGTCGGACAAAGTATAGCCACTGGACCTCTGACTAGGTTCATCTTAGGTCATAGTTAGAAGACCAGTGGCTATACTTTGTCCGACAAGAATAAACGTCAAAAAAAACGAAAATCGTCTCTCAGTTGATTCTAAAATTACTCTATGCACTTGACTATATATAGACTATCACAAGTTGGTCATAACTTCAATTTTCAATATTAAAAATACATTACTTAACTTATAATGATTCCTTGGGGCTTAGGGTATGCTTTTACAAGGAGCTTTTAGTCAAATTATTATCAGCAAAGCGAACACCCTAACCCCATGAATAGTGGCTTACAGGGCGGTAAGTCACGGTTCTTCGATATTCGAATTTTTGTGATTTTTTAATATTTTCTAATTCTACATATAAAAAGTAAAGTATTTTTTTTTTCTAGAATTTAGCAAGAACAGGCAATTTACCCAGTTATTGACACACTTTTCGCAAACGAGGTTTGAACGCAACCTTCTAACCTAAGCACACGGGGCGATCGTGAAACGCGCGTCTACTGCGCGTATACCCGCAGATACAGCGATACAGACGCTGTGGTTGCTCCTGGTCAGTTGACCCTTTGTACGCGCTTCAAACGAGTTTCAAACGCACTTCACACGCGCGTTTGTATCGCGTTTTACGCGCGTTTGAATCTATAACAACGCAAAAATCGGCATCTACAGCGCAGAAAACGTCAAAATCGTCTGCGCGTTTAAAATACGCCGTGTGCTGGGGCTTTAAGAGTCGAGCTCGGTATCTTACTGTCTGTGCCGGCCGCAATGACGCCTTTTCTAGTAGTAACACTTGGTTATATTAATTGCATGACGTACGGTTTTCTTACTCATCATAAGATAATGGGGAACTTTAAGGAAATTTCTAAATAGTAAGGGTTAAATTACATTTTTAATGGTATTATTAGCGACTGCCTTTGGTCTTGTGGTCCCAAGCGCGACTGCAGAGCATGAAGTTCTGGGTTCGACTCCCGGGTTAGGCAAAGTGTTATTGGGTTTTTCCATCAGGATTTTATAAGTAGCAGCCACGGAGTCTGGATTTGTGCCCAGTTGATGGCAATAGGCTCGCCTTCTATTACATGGCACTGTAACATAACTGGCGCACTGTGGGTGTACGAGTACTGTTAGGTACAACTCTGCCCCACCCTTCGGGAATTACGAGGCGTAATGTTATGTTATTATTAGCCATGGTACCGGTTAACAATGTGATTTCGCAATACTTGCATGTTGCACTTAGTTGTAAGATAACCTACAATGACGTAAATATTGGTCAGCAAAATAATAATTCACTATCATTTTGGCAATCTTCCTCGGCTATTAAGATTGCGATCAACAATTAAGGTCTAACATAGAACGTGACTTTATGATTTTGTTGGTAGGAAAACATAGTGTTCAGCTTACCTACTCCATTAGGAAAAGCTTACTAAACTTAGAGGTTTTAGGCAGCTAATAAAATATAAGCTGAATGCATTCTTATGAAAAGATAATACAACACAACATCATGTAGATATGGGACCTCGTTACATTTTGTGTCTTGTTACTTAAACCATAAAACATATCTTTGTCTGCCTTTTTTCCAGTCTAATTGGACGCAGCTGATTGCCAGTATTTTACATGGAGCGACTGCCTATCTGACCTCCACAACCCAGTTAGTACCAACTGGGTTAGACCCCTTGGTAAGACTGGTTGTCAGAGTTTCGGGCCACTGGCTACCCTTAACGACTGTCAAAAAGCTACAAATGCCAGCCGGGACCAACGGCTTCGTGCTTTCCGAGGCACGGAGGAAAATAAATTTCCATATATTTGTACCTGAGTATATTACTACCGGAGTTCGTAGAAATTCGTGACCGTGTCATTACTTTTAATGCGTAGGTACAGGAAGTGTTTTTTTCCGTCACTCACCTAAACCTAATAAATTCAGGAAATCCCCGTTACGTGGTTACTGTAATTCCATTCGAAGTAAGTCGACGTCATCATCAAGCAATAGAACATACTTTATGACGACGTCACTTTGCCCGTTATTAGTGCAACCTAATTTAATGTGTTGAAGATTTATGTCTAAACAAAATTTATCATCCTTATAATTCAACAAAGTATGTAAAAAGGGTGTAAAAAAACCTCTTAACAAAGCCGAAAGGCACTTTGTTCTCCCCGTCATTGCGATATTTTTTTTGTTCTACACCATACCTGGGAACCTTCTTGTTACGCAGATATTGGGGTCAAAGTTTCAACTTTTTCACAAGTTTTTTTTTTAAATAAGTACCTACAAGTTTTTGAATGTAAGATTTACTTTAAATACCTCCACGACTAGTACTATTCAATCCAGTACTATTCCAGTACTATTCAATCCATCCATCAGCACAATTTTTTGAGTGCGTTACATTGAGTTCTAACACAAAACATGATTTTTCACGCCAAAAAGAAGTGTTTCCCAGCAATAATTTTTGCGTAAAGTTACTTAGTTGATGCTGCAGAATGCTTGGTTGACGGCTACGTGATGAGGTTCCTGTATAATACGATTAAATAAAATTGACATTTCTGTTTGTAATTTCAAATTAACAGTTTTGAAAACATAACATAAAATACATTTTTAAAATTTTTGTATGTTTTTGTTCCGTGCAAAAAAATGTAAACCCTTGAAATTGTTAATAAAATTCGATTCAAATATGGAAGCAGGCAATATTTTTTTTAATAATTTCACGCGGACGAATGTCGTGGACTATGCGGGCAATGCATTAGCATTAACGTGACAAGCACAAAAAGCATTTAAAGCTATACAGTTAGGTACATCGAATGGTTACTATAGAGAATTTTCCTTTTAAATACACAACTACGTAAAAGGAAAGAATTTTGCAGCTAGGCTACCAAATGACGTCAAACCCGAATGACGTATAGGTACTGAATTCATGTGACATTATCCTGTATAGGCTTAAAGCCATTCATGGTCATAATTCAAATATTACTACCTCGTTGGTTTAACAAGAACAACATCCTGTTATTTTCAGACTACTGTGGCCCATGGATATAATTATACCTTACAGACATTATGATAAATACAAATTGTCTTAGTAGATAGAAGGAACCAGAAAACTGCGTTAGTAACACTTGTGCACTAACGGCCGTTTTCTATAACTTACTTACGAATAACTGTTGGTTAACCCATAATATATAATCTGGGAATAACTGGACATAACGATCTGGGAATCGGAAAATCATGCCAAATAGACACAGATATTGTTGACAGAAAAAAAAATAGAGATTTTTATGTTCATTGAATATTTAATGAGTGATTGATATAAGTCTTTAAATAACCTTTACAACAATAAAATTACTAAGAGCAACACGTTATTTAGATAATGAGCTGAAAAATATGGTAATAAAAATATGCCCTTTGCCTTATGTCCCTTCTTCTGTAGCTATCAGTGTTTCTATAAACAAAGAATATCCTATCCGTGTCATCTATCTATCACTTGATTCATAGAAAAATCAAAGAAAAATTTTCTGTGACGTTCTGTTTCTAACCGTCTGTAAGCTAAATGTCAAACAGACAGAGATAGCAAACTACCGAAACCGGCTAGTCATCATCATCATCAGCCCATTAATGTTCCCACTGCTGGGACGCAGGCCTCCTCTCTATGAATGACGTCTTTAGGGAATGGGCTATAATCCACCACGCGGGCCCAGTGCGGATTGGTAGATGTCACATGTTTTTGAATTTTTTAGTTCTAGGACATACCGGTTTCCTCACGGTGTTTTCCTTCACCGTTTTGAGAGGCCGCCACCACTGGGCCACCGCTGCTCTCCGGCTAGTTAATTAAAAATGGCCGTAAGTCACTGCGCTCATGTGGCACTCCCTTTTTTTTTCGGATGGGAAATCATCAAATGACTCCTCCCGCTCTGGACGGAGCAGGAGGGAGTGTCAGACTTTTACTGGCTAAAACCCATCCATGTTCCTTCCTCGCCCTTTGTGTTCCGGGGCCACTGTATCTCTTTCGAATAGTCCTGCAGCCCCGGCAGGCATCGGCCCTTGCGGACCCCTTCCTATGTGGCACTCCCTGCGGTCAAAAGCGGTGAACGGTTAGCGATTTAGTAGCGCGACTGCTGAGCTTGAGATCCTGGGTTCGACGGTTCGGTTCCCGGGTCAGACAAAGTGTTACTGGTTTTTTCCAATCAGGAATTTCTCAGTAGCAGCCAGGAAGCCGGGATTAGCGCCCGGTTGATGGCAATAGGCTCGCCGTCTATTATATGGGACTTAAACATAACTGGCGAAGTGTGGGTGTACTTGTTTGGTACACGTATGGCCTTACCTTTCGAGGATTACAAGGCGCGATGTTATGTTGTTTTCTGAACAAATATTTTCAAAAGCTTAAATGTATACTCTCCTGCATTTTCTATAGTTAGTGCCAGTTAAGATCGCAAAAGCGGTCATTGACCCACCTACATTTAATAAAATTCTTAACTTTGAAATCCAAAAATAAGCCTGTTCAAGTCTTGAATCTTCATCTATCGTGATCTTCAACATTTTTTCTAATGAAAAACGATACATGGTTCATTTGTTTTGTTTTATTTGAGTTATTAGGGAAAGGGCAATGACCGCTATTGCGACCTTAACTGGCACCAACTATATCTCACACTGGCTATTGTATATAGGATGTAAAAAACCTCTTAATGAAGCTGAAAGGCAGTTGTTTTCCCCGTCATTGCTATCATTTTTTTGCTCTACACCATACCTGGGAACCTTCTAGTTACGGAGATATTGGGGGTCAAAGTTCCAACATTTTGACAAGTTTTTTTTTAAATAGGTACAAGCTTTTTAATGTAAGTTTTTTTTTTACTTGAAACACCTCTACGACCCCCGTACTATTCAATCCACCCATCAGCAATTCAGCACAATGTTTAAGTGGCTTAGTGGGTTACATTGGCTTCTACCACAAAACATGATTTTTCATCCCAAAAAAAAGTCTTTTCCCAGCAATAATTTTTGCATAAATTTACTTAGTTTGATGTACAGAATGCTTGGTTGACGGCTTCATGATGAGTCTGTTTACACCCTATCTTAGTAATGAGTGGTACCCTACACTCTCTTAACGTATTTTCTAGTCACATGATGACACTAAACGTATCTTACGTAGCTTTGACGTAAACACAGGAGCAAATCAGAATTCGGCGCGGCGTGCGTGTAATACCAGATGAATGAACGTGCACGAGGCAAATGCAGTATGTAAAGATCGTAGCAAGTGGCCTTCTGTGGTTTACCCCCATGGGAAAAAGGCGTAAGTTATATGTGTATTGTGTATGTATGTAGAGTCGAGGACTTTAATTGATGAGCCACTACTTTCCAATTTTGCACTTTTATACATTCACGAGTAGGTACGAATATTACCGACTAAACCCGATTTGTATTACACGACTAAAATACGAATTGTGGCAAGTGGCTCATCAATTAAAGTCCTCGACTGTACCTATATGTGTTTATTAAGAAAGTAAGTTCTAAGTCTAATGAAAATATATTTAGAAATACCTTCCTTTTTTTTTGGATGGAAAATCATCACATGACTCCTCCTGCTCTGGGCGGAGCAGGAGGGAGTGTCAGACTTTTACTGACTAAAACCCATCCATGTTCCTTCATTGCCCTTTGTGTTCCGGGGGCACGGTATCTCTTTCGAACAATCCCGCAGCCCCGGCAGGCATCGGCCCTTGCGGACCCCTTCCTTTTTGCTGACTCTGTTTGATGCGCGCGTGGAGCACGAAGGCGCCGTCGACACGGCCTGTCGTCATGAGGCGGTTAGGTAACGAATACATTAAACCGAAGGAAAATACAATTCGGGAATATAATAATTTTAACTTTTTAAATTACTATTCTGATCAACGTATAGACTCGAAGAGAACATGTTTGAGATAAAATATTAAGGCCTAAAGCATAGTTAGCTATATTAAAACGTCGGTTGTATTTTTGTTTTAAAATCAGTCCTAATATGATTGAAATATGACTGATTTTAAATAATAATGTTGAATTAGTTATTGTTTGAATCCGAGCTACTATTTTGTGAACTTTATTATTGCCTGCGTTTATTTTTTACCTATGTCTTACCCACACGGGAATACCTAAAATATTTGTTTTTCTAGCCCGGAATGTCCCAAAATAATATAGCGTTAGTAAATACCCAATACTTATTTTCTTGACCAATTCAATGTTTTTGCAAAAAGTGTACTTAATTATGTGACTAAAAAGGAGGCAACTGCTGACATGATAAAGAAGAATAAAACTATGTATGTAAGCAAACATGCAAGCAACAAGCATGCTGCGCCAAGCCAAAAATAAATTAGCACAAAAGAAAGAACAGTGATCACAAATGCCGCTATTTATAAGCAGGTCCCTTCTTGGGTAAACAAGTCGCCTCTCTGGAAACATACACAAAGATAAAGTTACGGCATATTTTATTTCGTGGCAGTTTTCGTAGCGTTTTTCTACGGCGTTTATACGCTATGTCACATTAGTATATCCAGCCAGTGTACGAGGTGCTTTATGCAAAAAAATATAAATACAAAGAGTGTATGTTTGTAGCACGCATCAGCATTACTTAGTAACCGTCGAGACAAAGACGGGAGCGCACGTCTGTGTAGCCGTGGTCAGTGATCGTGAAACATGTTCGTGGGAATTTGCGTTGTTTTTGTGAGTACTAGTTGTATTATTATATCGGGTTTTATATGCTATATTTGTATTCTTTACAATAATTATTATTTAATTCGATGGTCACGTATTTATTGCGTTCTGTGTTTCGAATTTTGAGTTCTTGATTTGTTTGATACGAAAATGGAATCTTCATGTTGCAGAATGTAGCTATCAGTGAAGTAATAGCTAATACATGGCTTTAGAAATAAAAACACAGTTTAAAAATAGGTTACGATCTTCCTAATATTTTTTGTTTTTTTATTTATTTAAAAAAAAGGAAAGAAACACTGTTTTAAGCTTCCACGGTTTAAAACTAAACGGGGTATCTTCCGTGATTATTGTTTATTTTGAGCTCCGGGGATATCGGGATATCCCTGTGACAATATAAGTTTAATAATGAAAGATTTTTCGCCGTAAGTACGGAAATCCGGAAAACCCACTAAGATTTCTCCTTCAGTATTTCAAGTTATGCTCAAGTAAGTACCTCCGGGGCTGCGGGACTATTCGAAAGAGATACCGTGGCCCCGGAACACAAAGGGCGATGAAGGAACATGGATGGGTTTTAGTCAGTAAAAGTCTGACACTCCCTCCTGCTCCGCCCAGAGCGGGAGGAGTCATTTGATGATATCCCATCCGAAAAAAAAAAAAGTAAGTACCTACATTACTACAGCTACCTACTCGGTATTGTTATCAGGTTGGGAGAAACAAATATACGAAAATCAGCATTCGTTCTTCAATAATACTATAGCGTTTTTTTTAAACTGGGACAGTATGGAAAATCCGAATCCGTATGAGATATACGAAAACTATATAGATTTTATAGATAAGACGCACTTGAGCAGAAATTTAAGCTTGGAAATATTTTTTCATGATACAGATTAAGGTTTACCCATGTCACACATAAAAAGAACACTCTGTATAGTTACCTACCTACATTATGAGACGATACAATACATAAGAGGCATCCTATTCGACAGTGAAGTACTTGAACAAAACTCTGCGCTTAATTGAGCGTAAAACAATCCGGAGTTAGCAAAAAAAATAATTTAGCAAAATAAACAAAAATAATTACCAATCAAGCTAAAGTCGCGAGCTCCATCCACGTGAAATTATAATAAAAATCTAAGCTCTGTATTTGAATCGGATCTTGTTAACAATTTTATTGATTTAAATGCACGGAAATAATCAATTTTCTAAAATAAAATATGTCCCTATAATATCACCTATCTGTCAGTAAACGTCTGGTCAAAATAAGTCCAGCCGTTTTGGAGATTAGCCGGAACAAACAGACAGACATACTATATTAAAAAAAATGTTTTACGTTTATAAGTACTTTCATATGCATGATTCACTAAAAACCTGTTATTTTAAAATTTCAAATAGACACTCAATTTTATTTGTATACAGGGTGTAAACAACCTCATCACGAAGCCGTCAACCAAGCATTCTGTATATACATCAAACTAAGTAACTTTACGCAAAAATTATTGCTGGGAAACAACTTTTTTTTTTGGGGTGAAATGTCATGTTTTGTGGTAGAACTCAATGTAACACCCTCAAAACATTGTGCTGATGGATGGATTCAATAGTACGGGGGTCGTGGAGGGTGTTTTAAGTAAAAATCTTACATTAAAAACTTGTATTTAAAAAAAAATACTTGTCAAAAAGTTGGGACTTTGACCCCCAATATCTCCGTAACTAGAAGGTTCCCAGGTGTGGTCTAGAACAAAAAAAATATCGCAATGACGGCGAGAACTAGTGCCTTTCGGCTTACTTAAGAGGTTTTTTACACCCTTTAGATAAAAATGCAAACATGCAAAAAATGGATACAACGCCAAAGAGGAGTTTAATTCCAGGTTTGTTGTGTATCTCGTTGTAATTCTGAAGTTGTCACAAAAAAGTTTCGTTTTCTTCAGTATTTTCTAAAATGATCTCATTTGGCCAGTGACTATCATTATAATAATATTTGTATTGTTCCGTTTATTCATTTATCTTCAGATTTTTTTTTTATATTTTAACAAACAAAACATCTAAAAATATAAAATACGTGGTCCGCCGGTGTCGGGAGTAGGGTCCAAGCTACCGGTCGTTAGGGCTGCAGAGGCAGGAGCCTCCTCATAATGCGGGCCCTGTCGAGGAGTACTGCCTTCTGAATCAGGCACTTGATCCAACCGCCAAGCGAGTCTCGAAAGATGTTCGTCAATGCTCTTGGCCATAAGGCCATTGGCCGGATCGACAATTGGCACAATATTATATTCACATTTCACATGTCGACAATCTCGTTTGCCAAGTTAGTATTATTAGTGTTGAGTTAGGGTAGATTCAGTTTATAATCGATAGAACTAGGTTTTGTTATTTGAATGTCAAAAAATGTTAACCTAGTTGTAGCTAACCTAACCTTTAACTCGAAAAATATCGAAATTGATGATAAAACATCAGACGCTTTGCAATGTAAATTATACAACTAGTATAGTATTCGGTACATCTAACACAATAATTCCAGCACTTACTACTTAGATTACCAGGACACATTAACGTAATAATATTAGGATAAAATTAAATATCCACGTACAAGAAACAAATCGTCTACTACTACTGTTGGCCTGTGTCATTCCACTGCTGGGCAAGTCTCTCCCCATGACTTCTAATCTTTCCATCTAGGGCTAATTTAGACCACTGGTCGTTGGTTCTGTGCTGTTCGTCCCGCCATCTCCTGCGAGGTCTCATCATCCACAGCCTGAATAGGCGAGACGACAAAAAAAAAATAATTAGTCCGTCAGTTTGATTATCAAAAAATATTCGACCCGTGTTTTCTCTTTCGTTACGTAAACCAAAATTAACGAAGATATGACGCTTTTAAATTCTCAATACGTCACGCCTAGGTATAATTTTTAGCTAGTTTTGACGTCACGAAAAGTTTAGATACAACGCATCAAAACTCGGGAGTGGGGCTCCCGAGTTTTGATGCGTTGTATCTTTTGTCAATATTCATTGATTTACAAAACAAAACATACTTGTCCATTAATTTCCAATACTCTAACTGACGGACTAAATAGATTTGCAATTTTTTGATACTGTCGTCATGCCTATTCATCCACTACTGGTTAGAAGAAACTGACCTCTCTTTGTGCTAGTGCCAGCCTCATCCAGGTTTTTCCCCCGATGGCAACTATGTAGCTCGCCGTTGGACCACATTTCTTTTTCCCGTTCTTGGACGCCATTCCGTGACAGCCAGACACCACCTGTCATCATTGCGCCTTGCTAGGTTGTCCTGCCCAAATCCATTTGAGTTCCGTAACGCGATTTCCAATATCGAATACCTTTGTACTTCGGATTTAGACGTCTACCGAACGAGGTCCTGCGAGGTCTTCCGTCTAAATGCTCTATACAAAACTATTTAATCAAAAATTCTAAATTATCAAGATCAATTAAAATGACATCAATCTTGAAACTGCACGGAGACAGGTATCAGCATCTTAACGACGGACATCCGCCGGCGTCGTTCAGATTACCTGTCTCCAAGTATTTATAGTTAACGACTGGTTTTCTCTCATAAGTACTATGTACTAGCTTTCTGCACTAATGCCTGTTCTTACAGACTGGTTGTGGGCAAGACCTGTTCTATTATGAGCATATTTCTGTTTATATTCTCGGTTGAGAATAACAGCTATGCTTTTAACTCCCAAGCATCTAGATTTAAAATCATGCATTTTTTTTTTACTAGCTGACCCACGCAATTTCGTCTGCGTCACATAAGAGAGAAAAAGCTCACAAAAGGATTTTTTTTTTTGCAACATTTTTCATTTATGCTCCGCTACTGTTGGTCGTAGCGTGATGTTATATAGCCTATAACCTTCCTCGATAAATGGACTATCCAACACACAAAGAATTTTTCAATTCCAACCAGATTTCTGAGATTAGCGCGTTCAAACAAGCAAACAAACTCTTCAGCTTTACAATATTAGTATGGATATGCGCCGTTTATCATAAGTAGCTGGGCTACTGAGCCCGGCTGATAGAGAAATCGAATTTTCCCCGATATAAGACTAGCTCGGTCGATTTTTCGCCCCTGTAAACCCCCATATTGCAACTTTCATCGAAATCATTGGAGCCATTTTCGAGAACGTGATTACAAATACAAATATTGCTCATTTTATAGTAAAGGAGGATATCCGCACCTGATTACTGACTAGTCAGTCAGTAATCTGTAACCGATAGTCATCGGTATCGGTAGGTAGAGATACCTATCTATAGTAAAGTGATGCATTGAGTTTATATATATTCTTTTTTCTGGTACTCCTTCAGAAGACTAACAGTGAGAACAGACATGCTAATGAGTAAGCGGTTTACAAAGGCACATTGACACCCATATATCTACAAATAGGACAAACTGATTACTTGAGTAAAAGTAATTATTTAAGATAAGATTTTTTTCTGTAGTTTAGTTATTGCTTGAAGTTAGAACTGTAAAAGTTAGCATTTTTAGCTTTTCGTTCTTTGTCAATTCTTATTATTACTTCATTTAAACGTCTACTTGTGGCACGTCCCGGCTTAGTACGGATAAAATATAAATAATTACTTAAACTCAAGTAATGACTTTAATTTGACTATAAATACGGGTGTAAGATATGGTGCACAATGCACATACTGCACATGATCACATTACAAAAGGCGCAAAAACGAATGCCTTCATCTCATTAGTTAGTTCCTATGTAACGTAGTGTTGCATCAGAATGACTTAATTTATATCTTACGATGATACAATGTCTAGCACCCATCTTATCCGCATCACACATGCAGTTCATGAGCAACGTCACAATGAATTATGATAAATCAACATTTTTATTGATTCGTTACATGTTTGCCATTATAGATAACTTAATTTAATATTTTATTCACATTATATACATACTACAGCTAGAACTCTATATAATTACAAAAATAAAACTAAACGTAAGTACCTACATATATACAACGACGTCAATAGGCATCAAAGTACTCCTCCGCATCGCTGTCCTCCGGAAACGTGGCCAGAAGACTGGCAGCATTGCCACGTTGAATGGCAATGCTAACTCTTTGGCCAAAGAAAGAGCCAGCCCTCTGGTCACGCGAAGTGTCGACCAGACGGTGAGAGATGTCCTTAAAAAGGAGACGCGCACTCGGACCCCATGACCCGAGCGTTTCGACCTCTTGTCGTATAATGCATAAGAGAATTATAGGGGCATTTTAAAAGTAGAGCCTGCACAATGTAGATACATAAATAACATAACATCACGCCTATAGTCCCCGAGGATTAAACAGAGGTGTAGGACACTAGGACACCCACATTTCGCCAGATAAAGGTGCATACAAGATATAAAGCTCTTATAATCAATACAAAGGGAGCATTAACGTTTTGTACGTGATCACGTTTTTTTTATTTAGCGAGATATGACCACATTGTCTCATTGCAAACTTTTGCCTGCTATATTTTATTTACTAAGACAAAAAATGCAAGTTCATTTACGACGCATTCTGACTTTATTTGTTTATGTTAAAATGTTCCCAAGCAAGTAAATGATCCTATATTATATATATTTTGTTTGTACTTACATCGTGCTTGTTAGGTAACTCCTAAAGAAGAAATATTTATTCAATAAAAGCACTCAGCTAATTTTAATCATATTAGAATATATATATGTTACGGTAAATGTGATTAATTGAAAATTATTAATAATTACCGGTGATTATTAATAATTACCGGGACCGAGGTAAAAGTAAGAAAGTCGAGGAACGACTTTTTCAAGGTCAAAATCATTCCTCGACCTTTATGAACTCGGAGGGTTGTATTGATGATTTTGATGATTATAATTCTGTAACTACAAACGTCTTACAGTCGCGAACAATATTTTAATCAACATACAACCTAGCACTGGTCTACAAATTGCAAAAAACGTAAGAAATTTTTTACTTTTTTACCGTAACATATATACTGGCTCTTTTTTTTGGTGCACAAAGAGTTTGAGAAAAGTTTGAAGGCACACTCTCGCAGAAACACTCCAAGGCAGGGCGAGTGTGTACATACCTATAGGAGCGCTCCTCTAGACTCGTTGTTCCTCCCTTGGCTATGCACTCTCTCTGTACTGACGAGGGTGTACGGCCACCACCATCATCATCACCATCAGCCTACAATAGTCCACTGCTGGACATAGGCCTCTTCAATCGCACGTCACTTAACTAGATTCCTGGCAGTTCTTATTCAGTTGCTACCTTCCACCCTGCGAATATTGTCGCTCCTCCAAGCCTGAGGGCGTCTTCCCCAACGGTCATCGGTTCTACGGCTAATATGGCCGACCCATTGCCACTTTAGCTGACTTATTCTGTGAGCTATGTCGACAACTCTGGTTCTCGGAACACCTCGTTCTGGATGCGATCCGTCAGAGAGACTCCAAGCCTAACCTGTTCCATAGTTTGCTGAGCGACCTTGAATTTATGGACCAATCGTACCGTTTTGCATTGTACAGCCACCAAAATAAGTGTTAATTAGGTGTAATGAAAACTTACGACCAGTCTGCAACTTTTGAATTTTCAGTTCCATTCAATGTATTCTTGAAACTGTATAAATGTAACGTCGCATTAAGTTTCCAAGAATAATAAAATCTGTTCTCGTTTTGGGTTTTCTTTGCTTTGTATTTTTGTTGCGTTAAAAATAATTTATAAGTTTATTTGTTTATCGAAATATTACAGTGGCGTAACTCGTAAGTCAACGGTAAAGTATAGTACCATAGTAACTCATCACGTCATCATATCAGGGTAACTTATATAAGATGACATGTGATGGGATGAGCTTATTCCACAGTTTTGACTGTGTGCGTCATAAAGTCACTTTTCAATAGGTATGACGACAGTATCAAAAAATTGCAAATCTAATTAGTCCGTCAGTTAGAGTATTGGAAATTACTGGACACGTATTTTTTGTTTTTGTAAATCAATTAATATTGACAAAGATAAAACGCATCAAAACTCGGGAGTCCCCCGCTCGTGACGTCAGAACTAGCTAAAAATTATACCATGGCGTGACGTATTGAGAATTTTAAAAGCGTCGTATATTCGTCAATTTTGGTTTACGTAACAAAAGAAAAAACACGGGTCAAATATTTTTTTGATAATCTAAGTGACGGACTAATTAGATTTTTTTGTCGTCTCGCCTATTATTAATCAGCTTTCTCATATATTTTATTCGGGCGAAAAGCAAGTTCCTTAGCATTTTATTGCTTAATATATTTTTATGATCTTCTTTCTTAAATTCGTGTCTCTAACCTGGTGTCAGAGTTTGTATGCCACCCATTGGCCTCTGACTTGGCTCCACATGCCGCCGCGATAATCTCTCAGGGTTTCCGCACGATGTTTTTCCTTCACCGAAGCAAGTGATAATTGTACAACTTTCATATATTTACATAGCAATAGAAAAGTGGTATTATCTCAACTAGGCTAAGAAATGTACTAGTTCATTGATTGCCTATAATTAATTGGTGAAACTGAATACATGTGGTAACTCGTTTGCATGCATGTCATCTAAACCAATTGACACTAGAAACTCGACATGCATTCCTAAGCACTTGCATGCATGTATCTTTAGTTTCCTTTTAATTGCACGCTTTTAAGATAATATTAAAATCGTTTTATGTATTTCGTCTTCTGTCATGCTTCGCATGAATAGCCCAAGGAATGTATTTTCTTAGTAGGTATTACTTAGTAGTTAAGGTAATCATCTGCTGCGGAATCCTAGTAGCTCCTATATTAAGTAAAGTCTCCTTTTATAGGCTAAGAATATCCACGTTTATTCGCCAGAAATCCATCTCGATGTGGACAAGAATATGTCATCTAGCATTCTCATTCATTGATTGCACTTCAGATAAAATTCCCGAGATATACTCGTACCTTTTGAATATACGACTTACAGACAGAACAAATATTAAAGACATCATCTTCTCTAATTTCAGTGTGCACTCAGCAGTCTACAGCTAACAAATGGAGCAGCTACCAAGAAATGTGAGTTACTATATATTTACAAGCACACAAAAAAGTAACAGATTCTTCCTTCACTCGCATAATACAAAAACTGCGCAAATTATACTGGTAAAGGTACTACAACTAGAGATACTATTTTCTCGTACTAAAAGAGTATCTACAGGGTGTCCGGCAACGAATGGATAACCTTGAAATGGCCCATAGCAGAACCCATGGCCATTCAGAAAAAAATACGTTAAAAATCTATCTCATAAAAAAATTTCATCCGCAGATGTAGGGCCTGCATAAGAATGGGGGGCCATATTACATTTTTTTGTTTCAGTATTTTCTTCTCCTTGTCTTCATTAATAGCAATAATTCACTATTTTAAGGCAGATACAATTATGAATTGTACCATTATCAAATCTACTTGAAACCGGCATTATTTTAAAATTATTGATCATGTATGCATATTTTTTTTTTTGCCCAAGATGTTTAAAATTTGTTTAAAAATTAATTCATACTAGTTTGCCAAAATAAATGAACTTGCTTACAGGTGCTACGATAGATTTTTGGCATATGGCCATAAATTCTACTATAAGCCATTTCAAGGTTATCCATTAATTACCGGGCACCCTGTATATAAATAAGACACAAAACCAAAATAATCATTTGCTTTGTGATACCTTATGTTCTCCAAATGATTTTAAACCATAAAATGTCAATGGCCAACTTGATTAATAGTGTATGAGCAATAAATATAATTTTTGTCAATAATTACTACGGATTATTTAGACTCTTTATAACGATTTCCATGGAAATAAGTTCTTCCATTGTACAATATGATAGTGAAGTACGTCGCATCTTGGCTCGGTCATCAAAAAAGCCAATTACAGCGCACATTGATGCGACCCCGATAACCTATGTAATATAATTTAATTAGTTGTATTCGTACGTATGCGAAACGGAGAAGTCATAAATTATTTTATAACTACGGTTTGTTGTCAGCGTATGTATGACATCACTTTAAGATGGCACAATTTGGAACAAAGTACAATAAATATACCTAAGTACTTTTAAAAACATAAATAATTCATATTCGTATCTGACCGTGGCATAACTTTGGGCCCTATCAGAATACCATCGCTGTCTTTTTTTTTAATTTTACAGCACGATGCGTAGATAGGCCCCTTTTAAAACCTCGTTTATTTGATTTTTAATTTTGTTTTATTGTTAATTTAACCATTTTTTTGTTTTAGTCTGTGCGAGACTAATAAATACTTTTTCTTTCTTAAATTGTGTTTCATGACCTGTTTCTCTTATTCAGTTACTTGAAAAACCTGATACTTACCGGCAAATCAAAGCACTCATACCACCTGAAACCTTTCTGTGAAGAACATTAAGTCACTATATTTTTTTTTATGAAACACCAATATTCTAATTATTGTGTATGCAATTCCAGTTGATGACCCAACGATCGTGTTCCCGGGGCCAATCCAAGACGTGAGCAATCGTCACGGAACCGCAGATGTAGCAGACATATGCAAGGACAAAAACTTCTGCACAGTCAAACCTGATGACTACCCGCAGCAACTGTTCAATAAGATGTTTAAAGGAAAGTTTAAGGTAAGCTGCTAAAATAGCTTGGGTCGTAATACGGCTCGTGGCTAAATAATTAAATAACAGCCGCTCTCCGGACCGCCCATTACATACCGAGTTTCCTCCAAGCCTTGGAAAGCACGTTAAGTCCCGGCTGTCATTTGTAGATCTTTGACAGTCGTTACAGGTAGTCAGTGGCCTGAAAGTCTGACAATCAGTCTTACCAAGGCTTATGGTATTACCCAGTACGTTGCGTTGTGGACGTCAGTTAGGCAGTCGCTCCATGTAAAATACTGGTATTCTGGTACATCCGGTGATACTGGAAGCCGACTCCAACATAGTTGGGAAAAAGCTAGGCCGATGATGATGATACTAATCTGCAACAATAAAACCTTTTGAAAATCGTGCTGATCCCAATATTTCGTACTCAAAAAATACATTTTTAAGACCAGGATATTTTTAAGGACCAAGACCACGACGATAATGCAGTCTTTCACATAATGCAGGTTTTAGAATCAATGTCACTTTTAAAGCCAGTCCGGGAAATTAAAGAATATTCATGTGTTTCCAGGAGCCGGCGTTCCAGCCCACCTACGTGATGACAGGTGATCGCCAAGGAGACCCTGACGACATAGACAACTGTGAAACTACGGTCACGGTAAATACTTTTGACTTCTTTAACAGTATTGAAGGTATCAAAGAGGTCGCGAGCCTGTGGACGGTGAGCTATGGGCTAGCTCGCCGTCCGTCCGTCTCATGACGACAGGCCGTGTCGACGGCGCGTTCGTGTTCCACGCGCGCCTCAAAGAGAGTCAGCAATAAGGAAGGGGTCCGCAAGGGCCGAAGCCTGCCGGGGCTGCGGGACTGTTCGAAAGAGATACCGTGGCCCCGGAACACAAAGGCCGATGAAGGAACATGGATGGGTTTTAATCAGTAAAAGTCTGACACTCCCTCCTGCTCCGCCCAAAGCGGGAGGAGTCATTTGATGATGTCCCATCCGGAAAAAAAAGAGGTTGTAAGATTTTTTATGAAGCGTAGCCGGCCTAACTTTTGCCATTTTATTTTATTTTCTAAAATGCGGCCACGCATCAGACCTATTGTAATTAATAGCTGGTATCAATATAAACGAATTTGAAATGTGACAAAACCTAAGGCGTCACTTTTCCAAGATATAAGCTGTCAAAGTTACAACCTTTTCACTGATAGCACCACCAGTAACTTTGATTTTATTAGCCATACATAAAACCTGTACCAATCAATAGTTGGCATTAATACAAACAAGTATTGTATGCGACAAAATCTTCTAGAGCGTTACATTTCCAATATTTTAAGTTATCAAAGTTATGCCGATGGCGAAGATTGTAACTTTGATGACTTATATCTTGGAAACGTGATGCTTTAAAAGATATTTTCTCTCATATAATATCTTGTTTGTCTTGATGTCAGCTATTGATAGATAAGTTTAATGTGTGGCCGTAATTTTGAAAATAAAATGGCGGTATTCAGGCCGAATAATTCAAAGCCCTGATGATTGGCAACTGTAGTTACCATAGAAAAAAAGGTCAAACGATTGATTAATAAATAATTTAACGAATGAGCAGCTCAGTCTATTCAGCCTGTGATTAACTGGACATTTATTTTACAAACAAACAACGCATAATCGACATTGCATAATAATAGTAAATACGCGAACGACCGGAACTTGCGTCGCAAGGTTATCGAGGTGTTTTCCTCAAACGGTCTTGTTTATAGACGGGTTACTACGGTGCCATATTTGTGGAGAATACTGACCGTGATGGTCTTGGATTCGATTCTATCATCCTATTATTTGACTTAGTTTTAGAATCATCATCAGCCTACAACAGTTCACTGCTGGACATAGGCCACTTCAATCGCTAACCAGCATAAGCATAATCAGCCTAAATGTTCCCACTGCTGGCACACACGGCCTCTTCTCTATGAGATGGAATCGCTCGATTCTAGGAAACACTCACCCAGTTGCTACCAGACAATAGCCGGCGGTTTTAGAATGATGTATTAGAATGGTGCCTGACTGATGCCTGATTTAGGTCGACGTCTGTCGACGGGTGGTGGTGATACACGATATGCCCTTTATAGTCACGTCGTCGTAGAGATCCAGACACCATGAATAGACAAGTTTTGTTAACATGTTTGACAGATCTCTTGAGCCAAACTAATATTCATTGAACGGCTAGCAACACGTGCCATATTGTAATTATGTGACCGTGAACCATGCCGTAACTTTTTTAAATACCTAAGTAGGTAAGATCGTTGACAAAAATGAAATCACGCGTTTAAAATAAAACATGACATAGCGGAGTGCTGTTTCCTATAGTACCCGTCTAGTAGTATTCTGTCCAAATATTAGCACAAGAGCTTGGATCAAAGAGTATAATAATAATATGGGAGAAGAGAGCCCTCTTGTGCCATTTTGAAGCATCCGATTTGAAGCGCCCTCTGGATTTCTTAACGAGAACTAAGGCTCTATAGGTAGCTATAGGTAGATAGGTATGTATGTATACCTTCTTACGTATAGGTCAATATTTGTTCACCTATAGGTGATCCTTCAAGTTTTTTTTTTTACAAATAGCATCTGTTTTGTTCAATGATGATACATTCTAATACGAGCCATCATTTAATTCGCGAATTGCTTTTTGATCATATAAATACGATGTAAACACACCTTCTATTTGCAAAAACAAGAAAGAATTTCGCCGGCTACATTTATATTTGAACAGAATTGACAGTTACACAGAGAATTTGTATATAAAAATGGACCAACGAAACACATTCAAGCGCAAGCGCAAGTTGCGGCAGCCATAATATATCATGATCTGTCAAATGACCAATTTGTTCGAGAAACCATTGTTGTAACTATTGTGTCTACTTCGTGGACAGATCAAGGGGATGTTGCCAGATTATGTTACACAAAATAGGATTTCCGAGACAAGGTTGTGGTATCATTGATAATACGAAACAGCCTTGAAATTTAAAAACGTGATATTTTTTATGAAAAATGTAACAATTATTCTCTAGAAAATTACTTTAAATTAAATTATAGAACTTATTTGATCTTCATAATTGAACAGAGACATCTATCGTTAATTATGAGATATTTAGTTATTAGTTTATTGGTTAAGAAAAGTAGATGGCGACTCTTTCTTCACTGTAGTTGTGCATGTTCTAACTGTCTCCCCCCTGGCTTGGATATTTCAAATGTGTAGTCCACTTCATCCGGATTTAACAGATTTACCTTTTTGAGCTTTCTTCTTCTTCCAAACATCTCTATTATCCGTGATCTGTAGGCTTAGCCAAGTTGACAATCTACAATCGTTAACGCTCATAGAAAACTAACCAAATGTATGGGAATGACATCTATCAACGATATGTCACGTGGTCAAAATAAACGAATGGAAACTTTAAAGTTTAGTCAAAACTGTAAGTTATCTACGATTGATATGGGATGTAGGGATCACGATTGTAGAAACGAATACATTTCATTCTATCATCTTGATCGATGTTAACTTGTCTACGAAAGTTTATATTCGCTTGTTTTGACCACGTGACTTAACGTTTACGATTATAGAAAGATAATCGATACGAATCGTTTGTAACTTGGCTAGGCCTGCTGAACTGTCCACCCTTTTTAACCGACTTCAAAAAGGAGGACGGTTGTCAATTCGTCGGAACCGTTATTTTTTAACCAGATCACTTTCACACAAGCATCGCCTTTTCCTAGTAGGAGAAATTAGATAATATGACTACATCCATATTCATGCTCAAACTTTTCTCACCACAAGTCCCTCATTCCGATCTCATCCGTCACAACCGATTTCCACACATGGGTAGTTTATAAGATTTTTTTTTGTTTACAGTATGAGCCTCTTTACAAAGTGAAGACTACGCAAGGTGATTGGCGCACAGTCGTGCAAGCCCCTGAGGAGAATTATGTACAGATGGTCCGACTGGAGTCATGCAAGTGAGTACATCCACCATAATACTCTACGTATACAGCAGGCCTAGCCAAGTTACAAACGATTCGTATCGATTCTCTTTCTATAATCGGAAACGTTAAGTCACGTGGTCAAAACAAATGAATAGAAACTTCGTAGACAAGTTTACATCGATCAAGATGTTAGAATGAAATGTATTCGTTTCTACAATCGTGATCGCTACATCCCATATAAATCGTAGCCAACTTACAGTTTTGACTGAACTTAAAAGTTTCTATTCGCTTGTTTCGACCACGTGACTTAACGTTGAAATGATGTCATTCCCATACATTTGGTTAGTTTTCTATTAGCGTTAACGATTGTAGATTGTCAACTTGGCTAAGCCTACAGGTTGGAAAGGACGCCGACATTTTAATCGGTAATTTAATAAAAAGCAGATGTATCCTACGATACTACACGGTCAAAATATCAACAGCCTTTAATTTACCAATGAAAATTTTAAATAAGGAATAAGCATGTAATTTTTTCTTCGCTTACATCAATAAAATACAGTACTATGAACCCTATGAAATTATTAAAAGTTAAGGTCAACTACTAATTGTCGCTCAAAAAAAAATTAAACTCCTTCAATTTTCTACGACAGTTCAAACGTCCGTGACTTTCGCGGCCATTCATGTCATACTATTAGACGTCATTTCCATCTATTTTTTAGCTTAATATAATAATTTTACCAAATGTATGTGCTATATTCAAGCAAACATTGCAATAACAATATTATAATAACATCTTTGTGAAACTATAAGTAGTTTTCGAATAAAAGTGTTTCTTTGACACATAGCTTTTGACGTCACTACCGGCGACGATGCGTTTTGAATTTGCGTTCCGTTTCACCAAAAACACGCTACATGCAATATTAAATTGTAAAATGTGTGTTGTATTAGAAAGTTAAACAAGTGTACCATGGGCCAATACAAGGCATTTTTAAGGAATAAAAAAAGTTTGGAATTCCTTGCATATTCCCTTTTGTCAGGCCCCCCTCAAGTTCCGAATGATGTGCTGAATACGTAGCCGTTTGTGCGCGTGTCGCGAGTGATAATATTCAGTCCAGGATTTCACTTTAATTACTTAGCCGAACTGCACTCTGAAGATGCACAAGGTGAACTTTCTATTCAGAGAAAGTACATGCATTGGTAGCAGTTTGTTTCACTCGTAGGAGCTTGTTGCCTTGCGTATCCAGCAAAATAATAAATAATTTATTAAAGGCTAAATGACGACCCGAATGGCGCAGCGGTATTGAGGCTACCTTACGTTCTTTGGGTCCCGGGTTCGAATCCCGGTAGGAGCCAATGTTTGTGTGATGAGCATGGACATTTGTTTCCGGGTCATAGATGTTTATATGTATAATAAGTATGTATATACAAACAAAAAGTATCTATGTAGTATATCAACTATCAGGTGTCCACGACACAAGCCTCGTTGCTTAGTGTGGCACTAGTTGGCGCTGTGTGTAATGTCCAGCAATATTTATTTAAATGTGGCGTAGTTCCCACTATACACTTCTGGCCACCAATTGGCTGCGCTGTATGATACGTTATTGTCTAACTTGGAACCCCAAGAACTACCAACCAATGATTAGACTGCCTTGTTGGTCGAATGGTTGCAAGCACGACGGCTGAGCATGAGGTCCTGGGTTCGATTCCCGGGTCGGGCAAAGTGTTATTGGGTTATTCCATCAGGATTTTTCTCAGTAACTGCCATGAAGTCTGGATTTGTGCCCGGTTGATGGCAACACACAAACCTAACTGGCGAAATGTGGGTGTACTATAATTAGGTACATCTCCACCTAACCCTTCGAAGATTACCAGCGTGATGATGTTATCGTATACAACACCTATTAATATTTCGTCTCTATTTTACAGAGAAGTTGAAAGTCCCTGCTTCACGGGATTCAAAATGCCTTTCGGTATGGAGCCGTTCTGCAAACAGAAATACAACGTTTGGGAGTTCCTGGTACACGATGGTAAAGATAGCACTGAAAAAGTGACAGTTGATTTGCCAGTTTGCTGCTCATGCCATTACAAGAACAAGGCATTATAAAAGGCTGAAAATTTACCTACACAGAGATTCTAACAAAATCTTGAAGCTGAATATAGAGTGTGCGCCTGTACTTATTTATTAATTTGGGACAACTAATATAACTACTACTGTAAGAATTTTTGTCAAGTGTGAACGTAATTTTTTACTGGTTATGCCCGTTTCACATTAATCCTGCCCAATACTGAACTGGATCATAATATCCCATGATCTGTCCACGAAGTAGACACAATAGTTAAACAATGGCGTCTCGACCAAATCGGTCATTCGACAGATCATGATTTATCGTCTACATTACTCCAGTCATTATTAGGAGAATTCACAAAAAAAAAACAACAATGCGTGTTCTCTATTCAAACGTTTCATCCATCACTCACTGGATTGGCCGTCTACACGATTTCAGTTGCACTGAAATGGGCCAGCTGGATTAAAAAGTAGACCAGCAATCCGACTGGATCTGTCACTGGATCAGGTGCATTAAAGTGGCGGTTTAGATTATTCCAGTTGTATTAGATCACTGAACTGGAATGGAATTAGAATAACGTGAACAGGGCATGGCAAAGAACGTTGTTTTTTAAATCTTTGTTTTAAAATAAGTAAATTAATGAGCGTCTATACAGAAAGTGGGCAACGTCGCAAATAACTGTCAAACATTTAGCTGTTTTGATTAATCACAATCACAATATTACTGTATGGAAATAAAAAAACATGACTAACTAGAGAACTGAAATATTCATTACTAGCGGACGTCACGCGGTTTTACCCGCGTGGTTCCCGTTCCCGTGGGAGTACGGGGATAAAATAGCCTATGTTACTCAGTAAAGACGTGGCTTTCTAATGGTGAAAGAATTTTTGAAATCGGAAATACAAATCTTTCCTCTTTATAATATGAATGTAGATGAAATGCAATAAAGTATTTGGAAAGTTTCCAAATACTTTTTTACATCTTAAACTAATAATTCGGTGTTAAGATATTATTAGTGCATTTTATAATCAATATTTTAGTTCTCTAGTTAGCAATATTTCTTATTTTCACACACTAATAAGTGTATGAAAATAAATTAAAATAGGTAAATATTTTACAGCTATTGCGATGCTGCCAACTTTTTGGATGAACGCTCTTAAAATGAAAATAATATTGCAGTCTATTTATTTATATTTGTACAACATTAGTTTTTATTCTACTTTATTTTATAAGTTATCGGCACAATGCTAGGTAAGGATTTAAGGGGACTACAGGAGCTAAACGCGAGTTTTAAAATGCAAAAAAGCATATATGATTCACTGCAATAAACAAAACCAGAAAAATATATTGATATTCTTCAGGATATAAGCTAATGTTTTGAAAACATAATACAACAAATTTTACTCAATAAAAAAAAATCACGAACTTATCTCTAAAAAAATCTTGTAAGAGTAAAAACCATACTAAAATACATGCGATAATTCTGATTTTTTGGCAAATAATTCTACAAGCAACATATTATAAGCATGATAGTGTTTTATTTTTTTAGTCCAATCAATAGATTTTTTGTAAATCGCAAAATACCACTAATTTCGCACTATTCGGCTCGTAGTGGCTGACGTAACTACCACTTTGTAGTGCAAGCTGATTAGAACTTTATCCTAACAGTATTTCAAACGAAGTTTGAACCACCACAAATAGAGTTGCTAATTTTGCTCCTGTAGTCACCTTAAGTTTAAACTTTGTCTGTCTGATTCAAGAAATTCATTGCTACTAGTCAAATTAAGGTAATTTAAAAAATAAATATATTTTCAACAGAAAGGGTGTTTTATTTTTAGGGTTCTGTACTCAAAACGGAACACTTATAGGATCACTTTGTTGTCCGTCCGTCCGTCTGTGTCAAAACCCTTTATCTCGGAAGCGCGTGAAGGTATCGAGTTGAAATTAAAACCAAATACTTAAGTCTACAGTCCCTTGAAGCTGTGAAAAAAAAAACTTCATCCTTAACTTAAAAAAAGATACGGCCGTATATGCCTAATGCGTAATCAAATTTATAGGGTACTTTCCATTGGCCTAGAATCATGAAATTTGACAAGAAGCAATGTCTTACAGCACATGTAAAGGGAAAAATCTGGAAACCGTAAATATGTAATTTAATAACCAAATACCTACAAGTTTATACGGAACCCTTGGTGAACGAGTCCAACTCGCACTTGGCCGGTTTTTTTTTTATTTACCCACTCACTGGCGAAGGATCTACTCCATCAAAGCGAAGACAAGCGAAGCGGGAAAAGATGAGATGAGCAAGATTCAACCAAACACAGTAGAGACGAGATATTATGCGATGTCGATTTCGACCAATGTCATTGATCGATTTCCGAGCTGTGGCGAGACTGTGGCGAGACTATGCTTCCTTACTGAAACTCGCAAAAATCTTTATATACGAGGACATTATACTCGTATATAAAGATTATTCATTAAATGTAAAGATGAATACAGTGAGACTGATAAAATAAAAGTCAAGAAAAAGGAAGTATAATAATTATACAGTATAATAACTTCTATAGGTACTACATAGTTTAGGAGATAGATTTTATTAAAACGTAATGGGTTTCAAAGTTACCGACGTAGCCCGAAGACTTGCCAAACTTAAGTGGCAGTGGGCAGGTCACATTGCTCGCAGAACGGATGGCCGATGGGGCCGAAAAGTTCTGGAGTGGAGACCGCGAACCGGAAGACGTTACGTTTGAAGACTTCCCACTAGGTGGACCGATGACCTGGTGAAGGCTGCGGGGATCCGCTGGATGCGAGTCGCGCGGGACCGGTTAATGTGGCGACACTTGGGGGAGGCCTATGTCCAGCAATGGGCGTCTTTCGGCTGAAATGATGATGATCATGAATGGGTTTACTAAGTAAATAGTGAACCCATTTTTATCCATTTCGTTGATGGCGATTCCGGGTTTTTTGTCTATAAACTTCCTGCCAAGTCCTTTGGCGACGAGTTTGGCACTTTCAGTAGCATCCATCAGCTTATTTAGGACTACACCTTGTCCTTTTTATACAGGGTGTAAACAACCTCATCACGAAGCCGGCAACCAAGCATTCTGTACATCAACCTTCTGTAACTTCACGCAAAAAATATTGGGAAACGACATTTTTTGTGGTGAAAAATCATGTCTTGTGGTAAAACTCAATGTAACGGATTGATATAACGGATGATGTTATGGATTGAATAATACAGGGGTTGTAGAGGTGTTCAAAGTAAAAATCTTACATTGAAAACTTGTCAAAAAGTTGGAACTTTGACCCCCAATATCTCCTCTAGTTATAGAGGGTTCCTAAGTATGGTGTAGAAAAAAAAAATGATCGCAATGACGGGGAGAACAAGTGCCTTTCGGCTTCGTTAAGAGGTTTTTTACACCCTTTATTGCGTCATAAATGTGTATAAATTGTCTGTCATCACTGCTTTAAATTTGAAGAAACTCCAAGCGATTTCTAAAACTATAATATCTAAAAATTCACTTCACTTCACTCACACTTGTTCACTTGTTCTATTACTGCACGACACCTTGCTATATGGCACAAATAAGCACAAGTTCGCACGAGAGCTTTTACCTCGGTTTTGTCTTAGAGCTGGTTCTGGTCAGAAGGCAATTTGCGAAACTTTCACCCAGATAAGCGGTAACGAGCAACGTTATTGACTTAATGATCTGATAAGTGAAACGATAAATACACGACGCTCGTAAAATTTCACTGCAAGTCAATTTCACTGCAGCAAGTAGGATAGTCTCTCTTCTTATCTTCACGACATACTGATCTCGGATAAGAGATTTACGAACTGGCTGTGTCTGCAGGGTTCCATACTAAAGAGGAAGAAAATAACTTTTAAGCCTATTTTTTTGAGGAAACCAGTTTTTTGCCATAACTAATTAGTTTTATAAATCCCAGAAGTTTTGAATAACTGTACAAATAGACATAACATAATATCACGCACGTAATCCCCCAAGGGTCAGGCAGTGGTGAAGTGTAATGTTTTAAGTTCCATTTAATAGGGGGCAAGCCTATAGCCATCAATTGGGCACAAATCTAGACTCCGTGGATGCTACTGAGAAATTCCCAATGAAAAAACCCGTTATCACTTTGCCCGACCCGGGAATCGAACCCAGGACCTCATGTTCAGCAGTCAACCTTGCGACCACTCGACCAACGAGGCAGTCAACAGTATACAATTATAATACAAGTTTTATCAAAATCGGCAAAGCAGTTCCGGATATGAACACGCGAATGTAATGACTGAAGCGCCTTAGGCATTATGTGCTTCGGTGATATTAGATTGCATGTCAAGGAACTAATGTTATGTGTTATTATTTGAAACAATTATCTCAACTGACAGCAGACGAACAAAAAGTTCCGAATACTGGGATTTCTACTAAACTAATTGACAGTAGTCGAGTCAGTGCTATGGTTCACATTAAAACAAAGACTGGATGTTTGAAATAGTAACTTCGCATCTTACATGACCTTGTGGAATTTTTTCACCGATTATCTATTTAAATATATATTATAATCTAGGATTACGTAAAATTAATTTCAACTTAATTACCACTTCCTCCAATATTTTTAAAATGTTTATGTTTTTGTCTATGTCATAATATCAACAATTATTATAATTTGAAGCTTGAATGACACCTCAATAGTAGTATCTACACTAGCATTAGTATAATATACCATTTCCCTGTGTTGGGGCGACTTCAAATCTAACCGCATGCAAATTTTGTCATCACCATTCCCAATCCATCTCCATTATATCATATGGACGAGCAGAAATACAGCGAATCGTCACTGTTATATGGTTGAAGTTTCACGGACCTGAATAAAGTGCCATGCTTCCACATTTAATGTGCGAACCGCCAGTCTGTGGAAATTCACTACCGGGTTCTGTGTTCTCTGGTCATTAAAATCAAGATCCATGCAAAGTTCGAATTAATCGGTTTGTTCTAGGCAAGCGTGCCTAGGCCACATCATCGCTTCACATCAGGCGAGTTGCGGCAAAACGCAAGCCTATTTAGTATAAAAAAGCGCAGAAAAAAGAAAGCAAAAGGAAAAAGAGAAAGAAAGAGAGAAAGAGAGCAGTGTCGCTTGTTGTTACTTGTTAGGGAACAGATACCATCACCAGCTAAGACTGATGAATCGACCAGCGCTTTTGATACTCAGCCATGAGCCTTTTCAACACATACCTATAACTGTTATCTGACCAGTTCTGCCAACGCATGCAGGAAGGGCGAGCCCAGAGGGCATTGCAAGAAGAACAAGAATAATTTATTTGCTAATAAAATAATACTGGTGTACAATAGGTATGACGACAGTATCAAAAAATTGCAAATCTATTTAGTCCGTCAGTTAGAGTATTGGAAATTAATGGACACGTATTTATTGTTTTTGTAAATCAATGAATATTGACAAAGATAAAACACATCAAAGCTCGGGAGTGGGGGCTCGTGACGTAAGAACTATCTAAAAATTATACCTAGGCGTGACGTTTTGAGAATTTTAAAAGCGTCATATCTTCGTCAATTTTGGTTTACGTAACAAAAGAAAAAACACTGGTCCAATATATTTTGATAATCTAACTGGCGGACTAATTAGATTTTTTTTTTGTCGTCTCGCCTATTCGCGCCACGAAAGGTGAGACCTCTCACGCCACTTATATACAAGTTAATTGTGTAACGAAATACTTCTTTTGACATATAGGTGTACCATCTCCTATCCCATCTTCCTACCTTGTCTTCTTAATGTTTTACCTCGAGGCATAATCAAGATTTCACAAAGTTTCACTCGTTTCTAGTGATGTGACAGGTTTCGTCTTTCGTGGCACGGTGTGTACCAGTTGTTAGAATTGGTGGATTAGGCACAAACCATGTTTTGCCATTTTATGACATACAAATATAATTTAATTTAATATTTATACCTAATGCGAATTTAAATGTCAATATTATAATCTTTCCTTAACCTAATTTAAAATAATGTAATTATTAAATAAAAACTTTGACACATATTGCCATGAAAACCATACATATTAACCTTAAAAGCATAGGTATTAGCACGAAAACCTGATAGGAAGGTGTGATGAAAGAACGCCATAATGTTTTTTAGATGGTGTTAGTGATAGATCTCTCATAGTGTTTTAGATACTGTGGGCAGGTCTCCACTTTAAGGTTTAGCGACGTTAATTGTTATCTTTCCATACCCTCTATATTTTTTAAAGGTTACTAAGTGCTGGCCACGACTTCGTTCGCGTCGAAATTTTAATGTGTATGTGTGAGCCTATAAAATAGCCTACGACCTATTCTCAGACCTAACAAATAATAATAATTTAGAGTTAAAAAAAAAACAAAAATCGGTCAATCGGTTTCGAAGGAGTTTGATAATAAACACTGTGACACGAGATTTTTATATATTAGAAGATTAAGCAAGAGTAAAACGTATATATTCCCTTTCTCTTATAGTTGTAAAACAATTTTTAATTTTGGTGTAATAATATAATATATAATAATTTATATTAATATTCTGTTCTATTCTATCCCTGAAAGTTTTCCTTGTCCTAATAACATTCGCCCGAATTCGCCGTACTGCTAAAGTTACAAAATTCAATTTGTCTGATTCAGTGAAAACCTACAATTATGGTATAAGTTAGTTAGTTAAGGTTCGTACGATAAGATGAAAATCAACGTCGCTGAAAACTTCGTTGTTATATTTAGTCCTTTTTATCTTGTATGGCCCTGCGTTCTCTCATCACACCTCACCCACTCAGCCATTCAGTTTTCGTGCAGAACATGCTCGCTGATAAACCCTTTGGAGGAGTCCAAAGGGTTTATCAGCGAGCATTTCACTTCAACCTTCAACCCCGAAAATTCTCAAAAAGCCATCAGCCCAAGCTTATTTACGGAAACAATGTTACCAATTAGTAAAGCAGCATTTTAAAGAAAAGCCCCTGACAGTTAGTCCTACGTTCAGAGAAGGGTCAATTCAGTACATTTTAGACTTCAGTTGTCGTTACAGCTGATATAATGTCATTTCGTCTAGCTAGATCCTCTAGTCACAGAAAGTGATTACCTACTTTATTCTAGTTTCTGTTTGGCAAAAAACAAAACTGAACAGCACAGCTATTCACAAAGCTTTGATTCGATTTTCGATTCGGAAAGTCGTATGTCTATCTCGCTCGATTTCGTAATGTCAAAAAAAGATAGACGTACGACTTTCCGAATCGAAAATCGAATCGAAGCGTTATGAATAAGGGGCCAGGTACGTGTGGAGCAGCGCAAAAGGCCATAAGTCGATTTCAAAGTTGAAGAACAGAACAACAGAAACAACAACAGCGAAGAACAAGAACAGCCGAAAAAGCCTTGAGAATATATCCCGTCGGTAGCTATTTTTTTCTGTGAACCTGCCAAAACATGTTTGTAGGTAAGTGTTGGGTAACAGGTCCACGAATTAATTTTGTTCACCATGGTTATTAAACGACATGCCTTATTTAAAAAAGGTCTCGTGTTACAAGCAGGTAAAGGATAATTTTATAAAAACCTGAAAAATGAATAATGTTAAGTATGTTGCTATGCTATTTAACAAAATTATTTATAGGCACCACCCGCAACAACCATGCTGCAGGTACAGAAAACCTCAAACGGCGCAAATACAATAACTTAATTGGTACTTGTGTGTTTGAGCCGTTTGAGGTACAAACACTAGGGCCATGGGGTCCGAGTGCCCTAGTATTTCGGAATATCGCCAAACGATTGGTCGACTCTTCACGTGACTAGAGGGCTGGCCTTTGTTTGCCCAAAGACTCAGCATTGCCATCCAACGTAGCAATGCTGCCAGCCGTTTGTGCACTTTCTTATTGACAACGATGTGGACACTTTTTTTGAGGGATCCCTTCTTTTTGCATAATGTTCTTTTTCCTAATATACTTTGGCATAACTGTTTTGGCATAATTTGTTTTGCCATAATAATACTTTGCCATATTTTTTTTGGCATACAGTTTATGTTGTCATAATCATCATGAAGGCAAATTTATTTTGGCATAAATTGAATTCGCATAATGTTACTAGGCATAATGACTATTAGCATACTAGTATTTAGGCATACAATTAATAGAAATAACGGAATCAAATTTGAGTTATTTTACGTATTTATTTTGAATTAAAAAATCATTAAGTTGAGCTACAAAAGTTAGTGACAGAAACTAATCGCTGCAAAACCGACTCCACGTAGTCTTGTCTGCCCTACTCCTTTTTTTTTCGGATGGGAAATCATCAAATGACTCCTCCCGCTCTGGGCGGAGCAGGAGGGAGTGTCAGACTTTTACTGACTAAAACCCATCCATGTTCCTTCCTCGCCCTTTGTGTTCCGGGGCACGGTATCTCTTTCGAATAGTCCCGCAGCCCCGGCAGGCTTCGGCCCTTGCGGACCCCTTCCCTATTGCTGACTCTCTTTGAGGCGCGCGTGGAATACGAACGCGCCGTCGACACGGCCTGTCGTCATGAGACGGACGGACGGTGAGCTAGCCCATAGCTCCCCGTCCACAGGCCAGCGCCTACGGTGGCCGGAAGCCACCACGTGGCCCCCGACGCCCGGGGCGTCTCCCGCGGCAGCCGGGACGTGTGGATCTCTCTCTGTCCCATTCCGCCACCTCCTTCGCTAGCATGACTGCTTCGCAGAAGGAGGTGACGGCGTCCCATTCCGTATCGCTCCGGACCATGGCACGAACCAGGGCCGGAAGCGAAAGGTCGCCGCCGCCGATCGCCACGTCGAGGACACGGCGGTGCTCCACCCAAGCGGGGCACACCTCCACAGTGTGCTCCACCGTATCCTCCGGCCGATCCTCACAGTGATATCTGCTCTACCTATAGAGTGTTATCTAAGCCCGCGTAGGCGCGGAGGGGCGAGGCGGCCCGCAAGCTGAGGAGCAGGTGGTTTTAACGCTCGCTCGTGAGCGTAAAACACATCTGCGACGATAAGCTCGCGTGGGACCGTCGGAGCCCCGCAGCGCCGGAGCCGTGACAGAAACCATGCCTGCTGCATGTTGCATACTGCATGCTTGCTGCTTGTTGTATACTGCATGCATACATGGTGTATGCTTGTTTGCATGCTGCATGCATGGTGTATGAACGGGCGCTGTCAGTTGGGACTGGTCAGGTCTTGGTTGCCACGGCTCATTTGAATTGATATTTTTTATTTTTGAATTGTTTGTTTTGTTTTTACTATGGACACTTTTAACGTGCACATCTTGCTACATTGTTCTGAAATAATGTACCGTCTCAACATGAATGATATAACCAAGGTTTTGTGAAAATATTCTGATTTAAAAGAGTGTCCATGGAGTTTCTTGCCCGTTCTTCTCCATAGAGATTACGCTAGGGAATGGGCAACTACAGTACTTTCACAGTTTTATGCCTTGTGACTGGGACTGTAGCTACATTTAATTTTCATCTTTGTTTCGACAATTCAAAAGTGCCTGTAACTGGCCTACTTGAAATAAATGTTTTGATTTTGATACGATTGTTTTCATGCTTCTTACAGGGAAAAAAACTCAACAGAACAGGGAACAATCAACTATGTTCAAAACAAATATGTTAACGTATGTATTACCTGCTTCAGGAGATATAGTTTTTTTTTCCAATCGTCAAAATAAATTGGTATATCCAATCAGGGTATGTCTAACATTTTAGGAGTTAATTATTATGCTTCTTTGTTATGCCTATAAAAAATATGCTTTAATATCATTATGCGTAAATAAATTTATGCCTAAGAATGTTATGCTTAAGTAATCATTATTACGATTAGAGAAATTATGCTTAAAAAAAATATGCATAAGCTGTTATGCGTAAATAATGTTATGCGAAAATATAATTAGGAGTAACAAAGGTATGCCAAGTTATATTAGGTCTTAAAATTGTATGCAAATGGATAAGGAACCTTTTTTTGATGCCCTGTATTTTTTTCCCCAATGATACGTGTACATATTTTAATATTATTTTAGATCTATTTGTAGTTTTTAAATAATTGTCAGTCAGACTTATTTATGAATAATAACAGCCGTTTGGGTCGATCTTTAGGTTAAGCCGTGCTTGGATAGGTTGGTCTGTGGATGGGTGACCATCCTTACATACCGAGTTTCCTCCGTGCCTCAGAAAGCACGTTAAGCTGTTGGTCCCGGCTGTCATTCGTAAATAATTGACAGCCGTAACAGGTAGTCAGCGGCCCAAAAAGTCTGTCAACCAGTCTTACCAAGGGGTATCGTATTACCCATAATATGTAAAGATGTCGCAAGGCAGGCTGAAGAGTCGGAATAGCTTCCTTAGGTCGAATATTCCACCAATCGACCATACTAGGGTTGGTGAAGCCCGCAAAAAGCTGTGGCTCCTTAAACATCACCCCCTGGCTCACTATGTTGAGCCTGCAGAAAAGCTCCCAGCGGGTCATCGGTGGGGGTATGCCGATAAAGCTGAGTGCGACTGTGGAGCCTCATCTCAAACCATGACCCACCTCCTGACCTGCTCTTTGTGCAACTCCACCTGCACTTTAAGGGACCTGTCTGAAGCCACCACCAACGCCGTCGACGTGGCCGAGTTCTGGTCGAAACAAATTTAAATAAATAACAATGGGAATCATCGACACGAAGAAAAAGAACTGCGTTGTGGAGGTCAGATAGGCAGTCGCTTCATGCAAAATACTGGGATTCAGCTGCATCCGGTTAGAATGGAAGCCGACCCCAACATAGTTGGGAAAAGGCAAGGCAGATGATGAGATGATGAGACATAATTATGAATCCGTTCCAGTATGATCCATTTGTAGACGTGAAAAGGTCGCTGCTCTACTAATTAATTTTTCATCCCACCATCTCGGAAAGAGTATTTTTAATCTTCAATATCTGAGTGGAAAAGCCGCTTTTATTCTCTAGAGGATAAAGTAAATTTAATTTAGAACATCTTGTGCACTAAGTTTGTGAATTAAAAAAAACATTAAACCTATTTACTGCTACCTCTATGTTGCCGAATATATCATACATTTGTTAAAAACTCAGACTCGGAACCTTCTTGGTGTTCTTTTTTCAATTTGCTTTTGTACGCGGTTCTTTACGCGGCATTTTTTCACGTCATTGTTAAACCTTATATTAAAAACAAGAAACTTGAAAACAAGTGAAAAAACTAAAATGAGTGATTCTAGCGACGAAGAAGTTTGCTTGACGCCAACAGAATCGACTGAAACTGTTAATAATGCGCAAATGAGCTTTCTCCCTCAACAATCACGCGAGAAGTATTTAAAACAGTACGATATGTTCAACACGTGGCGACTAGCAAAAGGAGCCAAAACTTTCTCAGAAAACGTTTTGCTGGCATATTTTATGGAATTATCCGAGAACAAGAAAGCAAGCACTCTATGGAGTACGTATTCGATGCTAAAAGCAACAATAAAGATGAAAAAAGACAAACATATCGATACCTATCCTAAATTAGTGGCATTTTTAAAAAGAGCCTCATCTGGTCATCAACCAAAAAAATCGAAGGTTTTCACAGTATCTGATATTGAAAAGTTTCTTAACGAAGCACCCGATTCCGTATATTTGGCGGCAAAAGTAAGTCAGTTGCACATTCAGTATCTACTTAAGTATATTAATCTCAATTAAATAGTATACTTAGTAGATGTTGATAGGCATAATTATGCGTTCATATCAATTTTATTCATTTATCTACTACAATACTCTTTACGTTACAGGTTGTTCTTATTATTGGAATAAACGGAGCATGTCGAACTAATGAACTAACACAACTTAATGTCAAAAACATTGAGAAACATTCAGATGACTTACTATTAATTAATTTACCTAATACAAAGACAAAAAGAGACCGCAACTTCGTCATTCGCAAGGAATACGTAACGATTGTTGAGAAATATCAAGCCTTACGCCCGCCTAACACTCCAATCAATCGATTTTTTCTACAGTATCGCAATGGAAAGTGTGTTAGACAGCCTATGGGTACTAATAAAATTGGCAGTATCCCACGAGAAATAGCAACATTTCTTGAACTTCCAGAACCCCTGTTGTACACGGGTCATTGTTTCCGACGAACTTCAGCCACACTTTTGGCTGATTCCGGAGCTGATCTCCTGTCCCTTAAGCGCCACGGAGGCTGGAAGTCCAATGCAGTTGTAGAGGGATACATAGAGGATTCCATCCAAAATAAGTCTAAAATATGTGAAGGCATCGTAGGAGCCATTACACTGAAAGAGCCTCAATCGGATCCTTGGACTGGCCCTTCTACATCTAAAATTAGCCCTTATGAAACACCTAACCATCTCCCTCTCTCTCCAACATTCACGCCAAGGGAATCCGATGAATCGGTACAACTATTAAGTATGACAGATAGTTTACCGAAAAACAGTACACAAGTGACTAACACCAATATTACAGTACCAAACAAAAATATTACACTCAATTTAAATAACTGTAGCAACGTTACTTTAAAATTTTCTTAATTATACCTTAGTATTATTTTGTTATAATTTAAAGATTATTCTGTAATACTTACCTGTCATAATGTAGTAATTAATACCTAAACTGAAATAAAAGTGTACCTATCTTGTGATTGTAAACGTTTTTTTTTTGCATTTAGTCATTTCCTCGCTGAGGTGGAATGAAAAGTTACGTGTTGCACTCGAGTGCAAAGATTTTTCACCTCGTGCTCTTTTGATTCCCTCGCTAACGCTCAGGATTCTAATTTGAATTGAACACGCGGTTAAAAAGCAACTTTGCACTCTTGTATAACAAATAACTATTGTTCACCATGGTTATCAAATTAATAAAATAGGTATCGTGCTACACGCAGGTAAAGGATAATTTTATAAAAACCTTATCGCTCGAAAGTTGGGGAGATCCAGAATGTATTAGGTACACGGTGCAATCAGGTGTACCTAACTACATAATTCCTGCTATGGACTAATGAACAATATTTAGTACCTATGTTGCTAAGCTATTTAATTAAGTTTTCAATGCTCATGCTCTAAAAGTACGCCAATATAGCCCTACGAAGCGGGAGTAAAGTGACCCTTTTAGTCTCTAGGGAGTAAAAGTAATTAGTTTAATTTCCTTCATTTGACAAAGACAAACTCCAACGGGTAAAAACGGGACCCTATTACTAAGACTCCGCTGTCCGTCTGTCTGTCCGTCTGTCTGTCCGTCTGTCTGTCCGTCTGTCTGTCCGTCTGTCTGTCCGTCTGTCTGTCCGTCTGTCTGTCCGTCTGTCTGTCCGTCTGTCTGTCCGTCTTTCTGTCCGTCTGTCTGTCCGTCTGTCTGTCCGTCTGTCTGTCGGTCCGTCTGTCTGTCCGTCTGTCTGTCCGTCTGTCTGTCCGTCTGTCTGTCCGTCTGTGTGTCCGTCTGTCTGTCCGTCTGTCTGTCCGCCTGTCTGTCCGTCTGTCTGTCCGTCTGTCTGTCCGTCTGTCTGTCCGTCTGTCTGTCCGTCTGTCTGTCTGTCTGTCCGTCTGTATATAATGAGTCATTTTAGCCCCTTGTATTACAATGTACTATATTATCAGTCAGACATAATAATGAACCCAAAAACGTATTTAAAAAAAGCTGGCCAAGTGGGAGTTGGACTAACACACAGAAGGTTCAGCATAAACTGGTAGGTATTTTCTTATTAACTACATAGTATTTACGGTTTTCAGATTTTTTTCTATACATATGCTGTAACACAATGCTTCTTGCCGTTCATGATTCTAGGTCAACGGGAAGTAAACGGTTGCCTATAGGTTTTGATTCGCAAAATATGTGACATAAACGGTCATGTCTTCTGATCGCGTTGATTTACAAGTTTGATTTTTTCACTGCTCCAAGTAGTAGCAGACTTGAATATTGTTTGATATTCATTTCAGCTTGATACCTCCATGCGTTCATGAGAAAAAGAGTCTTGACAGGCGGACAGACAGACAGACGGATAGACGGACAGCTAAATGACCCTATAAGGGTTCTGTTTTTGCCGACGGAACCCTAAAAATGTTTGTACATGTGAGAAGGTATACCTGTCCCCGTGTAGGATACCAAGCTCTGCTATTTTTTTGTTCACCATGGTTATCAAAAGGTACCTATTACGCACAGGTAAATGAAAATTTTATAAAAAACCTCGAAAGTTAATTAGATCCAGAATGCTATTTTAGGATGCAACTAATTAATGTCTGATATGGACTTATTAACAATATTTAGTAGATTGCTATGCTATTTAATTAAATTATTGTGACGAACTAATTTAATGAAAATATCCTGGAATAGGGATGTGAAAGATATTATAGTAATATCGATATTTAATTTTAATTATTTGACGAATCGTACCCAGAAATAAGGTTGAGCTGGTGAATGTAAAATTGAAAGGATTTGAAACTTTATCAAACATTTAATCGTTTATGAATTAATTATTTTATAAGATCATCTACTTCATCGGGACGGTCCCGATTATTAAACCTAAACCTTTTTTATTCCAATATAAAATTATTAATAATCACAATGAATTTTGTGGAACGTACCAAATAGCATCATAAACAACGAACTCTTTTAAGAAGACTTATGTCGTTTTTATGAAATGAATACGAAGAATATTGTACTTATAGATTAATTAGCCAGAGACATTGCAATTTGCAACGGCTTCCACTAATCTATGCGCTAATATTGTGATAACACTATTGCCAAAACTATAATAAATATAACTGAACATTTTGTGGCGATGAGTAAACTTCAAGAAGTTATTATTTATACTATGTATACGATGAGGGTAATAAATAATTATCGTTAATAAATCCAGTACTTATTCTAATAAAATTAGGTGAGTAAATGCGCAATTCTTGATGAAACTAGTAAGATACCGTTGTATTCTATATACCATAGACATACTCAGGCACGTACATCCCAACATATTGTCTTCAATTTCAAACAGAGAATAATAAGTTTTATACATTGATTATCAACCTTTGAACTTGGAAAGTGAATAGGTCAACCGCGTATTAAAATCGAACAGAAGGATGTCCTTACTCGCAACCAATGTATGAAGGCCTTCCCCGCCTCTTGCTATGTTCAGATTTTTCTATCGAGGGGGGACTTGAAGAGTGAGCGCAAGGTTCTCAAGACAGTGGTCGACTGACAACGCGTCTTGAACCAGGCCGGTCACTTCTACTGTGTACGGCAGTTGACATCTGTCCGCGAAAACAGGTGTACGTGTGCCGCGATTATCGATATCGGTGTTTCGCTTAAACCGCATACCTACGTCATATCAACACATAAATAGTGTCGCGGTTCGATATGTAATTATTGAGTGACAACTACCCGTTGAGGCCGGATTTATAAAAAATATGTTTTAAGTGCCACAAGTGCTTAACCATGGCCTGGACACTACACTTACTCGTTTGGATAACTGTGGTAAGTTTTTTTGTTACTTTTATTTATTTATTAAGATGATTGTGTCAACAAACTATTTATAGGTCTGATAATATAATATTCTGTTATTGCGTATTCTAATTAGCTTGCAGCTTTGTTATTCTTGAAGGTTGCTTTACTATTAAACTTGAATGTTTTAAAGGCTAGAATCACTTCATGAGAACAAAATCATGGCTTTAGATACGTCAGTCAATCAAAGAAAACTCCTCTTCCTTCTTACTTATCAACATCACATTCAAAGTAGAAAAGTTCACCATGGATACTAGATATAGGTATCTAATGTATAAAATTCTCGTGTCACAGTGCTTGATAACGAACTCCTCCGAAACGGCTTGACAGATTTTTATGATTTTTTTTATTCATCTTTGGTAGGACTGAAAATAAGTCGTAGACTTTTTATTAGTCTCAAACATACAAATCAAAATTTCCTCACAAACGAAGTCACGGGCAATAGCTAGTTATATATATTCCAATGACATAATATAACTTAAGCATAACTAAAAAGAAAGCTTTTTAATATTCAATTTAATTTAAATAACGATACAACATATTGACACAGAGCAATTCACTTATACTTTTTAGTGAGTGTGTTCATAACGGCAATGTCTTGAAAGTAAAAGTGTAGTCACTTTTACCGCGCGTTTATTTGTACGAGCACGAACGATGATATTGAGTGCTATCCGAATTAATTGCTTTATAATGAGCACTTGATTGTTGTCTCTAAGTGAGGTTAGATGTACATAGACATGATTTTAGCGTTGATTGGAATTGTATGTCTCCTTTAATCATACTTTTGTATCACCATGTTCCTGCACGAGGGGTCAGTGAAACACGTAATTTCTTCCATTCTCCCCTGTCATTCGTCACGCTAACATTTACTCCTTTTTCCTTCATATCATTCCTCACACAAACCAGAATATATCTTTCCTTTCGTCTTCATCTCCCTTTCGATCCATCAACAGTTATATTCAATACTCTTTTAGTCACTTGCGACTCTTCCCTTCTCATCACATATACCAAGACAGTCGATTCACTTTCAACTGTTCTGTTACTGGTGCAACTTTCAATCTTCCTCTAAAATACTCATTCCTTACTTTTTGCTTAGAGGACTTTTCATAATATGCGGCTCTTTAATCTTAAAACGGACTCTTGTGCTTACTCATGGTAGGCCTATACAGTAGAACTTGCTTGGGTAGGTACCTATCATCATTATGTAGACAACCCTTGATACCTACTTTGAACATACAAGAGAATTTTAAACGCTTCCAGAAAGAAATATAACATGAATTCTGATTTACATGAACTATCTTATAGGTTAAAATGGTATCCTATTAAATAAACGTACTTAGAAGTACATATCTATATGTACAGGAATTTTAATTTAAGCCAATAAGTACATCTAAGTCAGACATAATTATGGATCATTAGCAAATTAATAGCATAATTAAGTTGATGACGAAGCCACAGAATTAATAAGCGCATCAAGGAAGCAAGCTTGACTGGAAAATTAGGACATAATCAGACACAGTCTGCACACAAGTTGAATATTTAAGTCTTCCCGACCTTAACTATCTCATCTCTGCCTAGCGTTTTCCCAACTATGTTGGGGTCGGCTTCCAATCTAACCGGATGCAGCTGAATACCAGTATTTTACATGGAGCGACTGCCTATCTGACCTCCACAACCCAGTTAGTGGGTAATAGTAAGACTTGTTGTCAGACTTTCGGGCCACTGATTACCTGTAATGACTGTCGAAAATCTACAAATGACGACCTTAACTATCTGCATAGGGAAAAATAAAACAAATACCTGGGTTATAAATACACTAAGTAACCAATACTGAAGAATTAACGTGGTAATAAATTAGTTTTGTAATAATATGTTCTACAAACTGACAGGTGACAACCGTATCAATTTAGGTAAATCTCAACATGTTGGTCACATAAACTCGCATTTGTTATCACCTATTAACACAACGACTACAGGATCGTATAATAGAGGCATTTCAAGTACAACATCGACATATATGTATAATAGAAACAGTTATTATGTAAATACTTGACGTATTTCATGCTTGCTTTTCCTAACTAACCGCTATAAATACACCTTTGAACGTAGATATCATTGTTTTAGTCATATCTGTTATACCTCTCTGTTTATTTGTTGTTTTCACTTTGTAAGTATCAAAATGTAATATAACGCGGAACATGTATCTGCTTTAAAAATGGTCAAATTTTCTTTAAATCATGATCATAATTTCTGTCAAATGACCAATTTGGTCGAGACGCCATTGTTTAACTATTGTGTCTACTTCGTGGACAGATCATGGGTTAAGGCCATTTTCTTAAATGTAGTACCAAGTGCACCAACATTCAAATTGACCTGATAATCAGCATTTTATGATTTTATGAACGTTGAACGTTTTAGAGATAGTCCCCCAAAACGCCCATCCTTCGACACTTCCCAGTGTTGTCATTTGTAGATGTTTGACAGTCGTTACAGGAAGTCAGTAGCCCAAAAGTCTGACAACCAATCTTACCAAGGGGTGACGTATTACCCAGTAGGTACTTACTGGGTTGTGAAAATCAGATAGGCAGTCGCTCCATTTAAAGTACTGGTATTCAACTGCATCCGGTTAGACTGGAAGCCGACCCCAACATAGTTGGGAAAAGACTAGGCAGATGATGATGAGAGCTCCAGTACTAATTAGTCGAAATGTTAAAGACTTTAAAAAACACTTAATATTAAGTTACTATGTGCCTTTATTTACCAACCTAGCCTTATAAAATGCAAATAAGAAACTTTGGGAAATTTTGTCATTAATAAAATTTCCCAAATATTTTATTACTATAAGTATATTAAATTATATTGATATCGTGGGAATCACGATAGAAATTGCTTAGTTAGTTATCTTCTAATTATCATTTTCTAAAAACCCCGTTTTTTACGTGGGTACCTGTTGTACATAATCTAAATAATTCGATGTCAGTGGGCTATAAAAATACTTTGCAAAACTTGAATGGAAAATACAAACGCCATTAAAACTATATTTGGAAAAACCTATAAATAAATGTATCTCCTCGGTATCAATAACTTTATCAATCTATAAATAAGTTGTTTAACCTGTCTCTATAAGCGAGGTATTCCCCATGATGATTAAGTTTTGTCACATGTAACATAACGGCGGTAAATATTTATTTCAATAAGGTGGATGGTTAAATACTCCATTAATTAAGAGGAAACAATATCCTCATAAATATTCACAATTTAGGTGAAAAATCCTAACAATATGACAGAAAATAACTGATCATTCTATAATTCTTGTGCGAGGCATAATGCTTCCACACATTTGGGAGCAGCGTAAGATAAATATTCGAAGAGTCTGCAACGATCAGAACGCTCGCTAGTCGAAAGGAAATTCTTACCCCCAAGTTACTTGCGTCCTATCTAGTCCAACTTGTTCAATAGAAGTATAAACTGTCACATCACACGCAAATTATTAAACAGTTCCTTGATTTTAAATAGAAACATGAGCTTCGGTTCGCACACGAAATTGTACAATCCGTGCCACGAAAGATGAGACCTGTCACACCACTTGTATACGAGTTAATTGTGTAACGTAATACTTCTTTTGACATAATTATAGGTTTACAGGACGTAAACCATCTTCCTACTTTGTCTTCTTAATGTTTTACCTCGAGGCATAATCAAGATTTCACAAAGTTTCACTCGTTTCAAGTGATGTGACTGGTCTCATCTTTCGTGGCACGGTGTGTACTAGTTTATTTTTTCTTTTGTTTGACGTTTGACTCAAAGTTCGAATTTCAATTCTGAAAGCGGCCCTCAGATCGTTTCAGTAATTGATAGATGAAATACAGGCTATGCCTAGTTCGGCTACAGACGCTAATTTCTTTGCCTAAATTGAATTTGTTGCCACAATGCCATTGTAAAATAGTACTAAGTTGTTTGAAATAAACTATTATATTATATTAATTGGAAAAGGAAGAAAAGAGGTTGTAATAAAAACAATAGGGTGTTACGCCCATTTTTGAAAAGTGTTTCAATTAGATTCTATAGTGCTAATGAACCACAAAAAAATTTACAAACATTTTATTCAATCGTTAAGTGCCATAAAAATGCATTTAAATTTAGCATTTTCAAATTTCGCGCGTAATTTGACAAAAACGCTGGACGCAGTGGACGCCATGTTGCTCTGTGGTCATGACGTCAGTTGGCTATGTAAACAAATGCAGTGATATTTGAATGTTGACAGTTGACACTTCTTTGTTTACATAGCCTTATGATGTAATAACATGGCGACTACTAAAATGGTGTTATGAAACAGATTAAAAAAGCTGAAACCTTTGAATTGAATTTTAAAATTTTGTTTGCTTTTTTATGAACTAAAACTAACGTTTTCCGACTGCTTTTTGCCTAAGCTATCTCAATAATATATTTTTAGATTTTTTCTCAGATAGAGTAAAATACCCTATTCTAATTAGCGTTCCAGGTTAGGTTGAAGAGTATAAGGGTTGGCATGTATATTGGTACAAGTCGTGTTCCTCATAATTTAAATAAAGTTGAATTTATTCAACCACATGGAAGATATCTGATAACCAGGAACAAAACTCACTGAAATATTATTTAAAATAAACATCTTCATCAACAAATAGGTAAAAGATATAATATGTTAAATTAATCAAGAAAAATACAGCAGCTATACCCAGGTGTTAATCACTATCGACTTGTTGAATCATAGCTTGTCTAGATCAAAGCCAAAAGGAAGTTGAAACTAGTTTTACCTATGTACATAATTAAGTAAATATTCATATAATTCGACGAGGTTGCCTCCTACGCGAACTGTGAGAGTCAATCAACTGAGGGAAGAAAAACAAACGCGTAGTACAGTAGGCGAAGGGCAAATAAGATGTTTAATTTGCGACCAAAGTAGGCAGCTACACTCAAAATTTATGTAACGTTGAATTTTCTATACAAATTATAATACATCACACATACAAATAAATACAATTGATTTACGGCACTCGTGTAAAAAAAAACCTTTTTTAATTGGTGTGTCCTTTCCGGCTATTCTCCGAAACGGCTGGACCAATTTCGTTGATTTTGACGGGACTTTTACTGGCTAGCTATCTAGATAGCTGATGTTTATTTTATCTACACTAATAATATTATAAAGAGAAAAGATTTGATTGTTATTTTGTTTGTTTGCATTGAATAGGCTCCGAAACTACTTTACCGATTTGGAAAATTTATTTCACTGTTGGGAAACTACACTATCTCCGGTGAACATAGGCTACATTCAATTTTCAAAAAAGTTAGGGAACCATACTAAAACTCCAATAATGTAACCCAAGGTGTGAAAAATTACCAAAAAACTTTCTTACATCGCGTGCGCTGCGAAAGCTATTGATTATAAAACAAAATAATGTACTACTTCTTTGCAGAATATATAATTATCTACAAAAATATCGCGACAGCATGTCTAACTATTATAGTTATGTCACAATAAGTGTTTTTTCATTTTAAAAACTATATATAAATGCCACCGCCATAAAACCTCTTTTATTTATACTTTGGAATTAATCCTTCTCAAAATAAATGACTTCATATTTAAGTCTGCTTCAATACCATTATATGACTTTTTGAATTATTCAATTTGGACATTCCATTCGAAAGATATCACAAGTTTAAAATACCCGTGCGAAGCCGGGGCGGGCTGCTAGTTTTCTAAAAATTTAAAGTTTTGGTAAAACTATAGAAAAATGCATGATTTATAATGGATGGAACACATAGCAAGGCATGGGTGGCAACAGTTGGTACAGCGTCCTTACAAGATGCTAAAAAATGAAGCAACAAATGTCTTGAAGACAATTTTCGACTTCTTGCGTCGATGAGTGAAAATCAGACTAGCGAACATTTGTCGTGTGAAACGGAAAAGCAAGGTTAAAATATAAATGACTAGCGGACGTCACGCGGTTTCAACCGCGTAGTTCCCGTTCCCGTGGGAGTACGGCAAAGAGTATAATAATAATATGGGAGAAGAGAGCCCTCTTGTGCCATTTTGAAGCATCCGATTTGAAGCGCCCTCTGGATTTCTTAACGAGAACTAAGGCTCTATAGGTATCTATAGGTAGATAGGAATGTATGTATACCTTCCTACGTATAGGTCAATATTTGTTCACCTATAGGTGATCATTCAAGCTTTTTTGTTTTTTTTTTGCAAATAGCAGCTGTTTTGTTTACGTCGTATATTGATCATAATGAAATTTGCGAATACATAATTTAATGATGATACATTCTAATACGAGCCATCTTTTAATTCGCGAATTGCATTTTGAATCACATAATACGATGTAAACACACCTTCTATTTGCAAAAAACAAGAAAGAATTTCGCCGGCTACATTTATATTTGAACAGAATTGACAGTTACACAGAGAATTTGTATATAATTAAACATAAAATGGACCAACGAAACACATTCAAGCGCAAGCGCAAGTTGCGGCAGCCATAATATATCATGATCTGTCAAATGACCAATTTGTTCGAGACACCATTGTTTAACTTACTATTGTGTCTACTTCGTGGACAGATCAAGGGGATGTTGCCAGATTATGTTACACAAAATAGGATTTCCAAGACAAGGTTGTGGTATAATTGATAATACGAAACAGCCTTGAAATTTAAAAACGTGAAAATATTTATGAAAAATGTAACAATTATTCCCTAGAAAACTACTTTAAATTAAATTATAGAACTTATTTTACCTTCATAATTGAACAGAGACATCTATCGTATTATGAGATATTTAGTTTTTAGTTTATTGGTTAAGAAAAGTAGATGGCGACTCTTTCTTCACTGAAGTTGTGCATGTTCTAACTGTCTCCCCCCTGGAGTACGGGGACAAAATATAGCCTATATTACTCTGGCCTATATTACTGGCTTTCTAATGGTGAAATAATTTTTGAAATCGGCGTAGCAGTTTTTGAGTTTATTCATTACAAACATACACACACACACACAAAAATACAAATCTTTCCTCTTTATAATATTATATATATTTTAGTGTGGATTGATTGTGATATTTTTGTCTAGGTACTGTTAGTTTTAAATCTTGTACGAAATCACAAAAAATATACGAGTATTTTGCTACTGTGAGAGGTGTCCACAGATCTATGGGTGTGCCAAACGTTATTTTAATTAGTCAATATTTGCTTACTTGGTTGAACTTACATTTACATGACGAAGTTAACGTGGATAAACAAGAAAACGTATTCTATTGAATTATTAACATCGTTGTTGTAATAATAATCTTGGTTATTGACGATCTTGTTGTACATGTTTTTATAACCTGGGCCGCGTAGAAACAAAGACGTTTGATATAGTAATTATCGTATTATGATGCCACGATACACACTTAATCATGCTACGTGTTTCATTTTATCGACAACGGTAAAATATAGTTTTTCTTATTAATACTACCTTCATCAGTCGTGAAAGTTGACAAAAATGTATGGGACTGACCCAAGTTACCAAAGAGGTTTTGTTAATCATTTAGCGACACTTGGGGGAGGCATAGTATGCCCAACAGTGGACGTCTTTCGGCTGAAATGATGAAATGATCCTACAAGTTTCTAAAGGATTCATCATTATTAGATGATGAATCCTTTAGAAACTTGTAGGAATACGAAACGCTTCGAAAACGATTGCCCCTTGTCTGCTTATAGTCCTAAGTTATGAGCTGTTATATTTGATTCCAATAGGTATGGCAAAAACGCTTGAACGCACGGTAATTTGTTCTAGTTTCTACTAAATTCGTATAGTTAATTTGAATTTAAAAATTAATTTTATATTAAATTCTGTTCATTCTTAGAACATTGACTAAAAGGCGAGGCAACAAGCTTGTAGGAAAATAATTTACTTTTAAAGTTACCATGACCTGTGAGAAATTGGGCAACACACATTCATTTTAATGATAATATTTATCCGTAGTATTTGGCAAATGGGCTTATCCCAGTTGTAAACTTTATGCCTATTGGCTTTGTTTTGTTCTGTCTCCTGCTGATATGGAGGGAAGTGGAAATGATAGCTTTTCCTACTCCTCCGCTTTACTTTTAATTTCGTTGCGGTATCAAAGTTAGTCAAATTATTGTTTCTCTGTGACTTCGTCGAGCTTCATTGTCTCGGCGCTTTTCTGGTGGTCGCCACTGTTGATTCTGACTTACAGGAGTAGCAGTGGTTTAGGGATAGTGTGGTGGGCTTGTCCCAAAAGTATACTGACTGACTGCCATCTTGACATTGTGTTAAGTATGTTGCTAGATTCTTTCTGTCGAATAGGCGAGACGACAAAAAAAAACTAGTTAGTCCAACACTTAGATTATCAAAAAATATTTGAACCGTGTTTTTTCTTTTGTTACGTAAACCAAAATTGACGAAGATACGACGCTTTTAAAATACTCAATACGTCACGCCATGGTATAATTTTTAGCTAGTTCTGACGTCACGAGCCCCCACTCCCGAGTTTTGATGCGTTTTATCTTCGTCAATAATCATTGATTTACAAAAACAAAAAAATACGTGTCCTTTAATTTGCAATACTCTAACTGACGGACTAAATAGATTTGCAATTTTTTGATACTGTCGTCATGCCTATTGAATGAAGCCTTACTTTGGTAGTGGTAGTGCATAAAAACGAGTAGATTGACGTGACTCGTAATTGTCCCACTAGTGCCCGAGGCATCGTTCTTGTTTAGTTCAAACATTCGGGTTTCCCAATGACGTTTTCCTCAATCATATGCCGCTATATAATCATGAATGGCGTAGGTATATGCATGTTTCATGCCGTAAAAAAATGACATATATGGATGTTTTCTGAAACAAATATTTTTTCCTGAATACTGTAATTTGGTTTCGTTCCAAATTATTTATTTATTTATGTAGGTACACACAAAATACTTAACAGGACATACTCGTACATAGGTACATATTTTACATTTTTGTAAAATGTTCATCAATAAAAATAAATGAAAATAGCGTAAATATTGTACATATTTGTAGCTATTTAGTTTATGTAACCTTATTGGTAACTATATTTTCGAGCCATTTGGGGTTGAAACTTTAGGACTGTGGGGTCCGAGTGCTCACAAAAGGCTGTGGAGGAAATTTCTCAAGGAAATTTCTAAACGCTTAGTTGACACTTCCCTTGACCCTAGGGCTGGCTTTTACCTTGGCCAAAGGCTTAGCGTTGCCGTACAGCGTAGAGGAGGAGTTTTTTGACGCCATTTTTTAAGTTTATATAATTTATTTTAATTAATAAGTTGCTTTTATTCCATTATTTACAATATATAATAAATTCTAATAAGTAATAAATTCATCAATTACCTAAATTGTTCAATCATTTTGTGTAGGAACTCCACATCTTTTAGGGTAGATACATTAGTGATTGTTAATTTTGATGGTTACCATACAACCGCGAATTACCTACGTTAGAATATGTATTTATTTACTCCCCTTTTATGCAATAGTAGAGATAATAATATGAATAATTTCCTTAACCCATGACGTCCGTCGTTCATACCTACATAGTTTTTAGTGACGTCAACACTACTGTGATATCCCATTCCCATAAAATAGGGATGTTTTGGTTAGTCTTTTTTGTACCATATTTAGTATCATGTACTATTTGATTTAAAATGTAATTTCCATGTTAAAATGTAAACCAAATAGCTTGGTCGACCGTACTACGTACCAATTATTTTACTACTAAACAAGTACATATCACAGTTTTGTTGACACCACTGAATGCTAAAGGTAGGCCCTACCTAACAATTTAAATGTCAGGTAGGAGTAGGTACATCTCCTGGGTCTGTTTATTTCCATCTTTGCGGTGACTATAAGGTTCTCCAAGTTGGCAAGTGGTTTACGGGTGTTAGACAAAGCACCTGCAAGTTTACAACACTCTCTGAAGCTACTTATTTGTTTTTGAAGATTGGACTTAGAAATGATCACAAAAAGCTATTTTAAAAAAGAGTTGATTTCTGTATTTGGAGCTATTTGCAATGAATTTAAATGACATCAGCGAGTAAATTGTATTACCTACCTTAATAAAATATCCAAATAGCCATAATGACTTCACGAATGACATCCGCCTGCTATTCTCTCATTTTAGAGATGTCGTAATTATAATAACGTTTTATTTCATTAGTGGTTTGCACTAATGTTTTTGTTACATAAACTGTTATCGAGATATTAAGATTTGCTAATGCATCTTATAATCTTACACGTTATTTTGTTGGACCTATACTTAAGCTTTAGACTGCTGTCTCGGCGATTTTGGATATTAGTTTTGTATCATTTACTATATTCTTGGGTTGAACCTCTAGGGCTGTGGGGTCCGAGTGCTCACAGCCTTTTCAAGGAAATTTCAAAACGCTTAGTTGACACTTCCCGTGACCCTAGGGCTGGCTTTTACCTTGGCCAAAGGCTTAGCGTTGCCATACAGCGTGGTAACGCCGCCAGTCTCTTGGGGACATTACCAGTTGACAGCGTTGAGGAGGTGTTTTTGACGCTTTTTTTAAAGTTTTTAGTTTAAGTTAAGTAGTTAGTTTAGTTTATTTTAATAGATTTGTAAATTGTAAATAATGGAAATACTGAAATAAATTCATATGCTTTAAAAAAAAAAGAAAGAAATCGATTCGTTTTTCTATATTTTTAGTATCGTAAAGGTATGAATTTCTAATAAAATTGCCAAGTTAACTTGGTTAAAATACCTCTGAATTATAGAATGAATTACTCGCTAACAAAGAGCTGTTAATGCTTACTAATCTAACGCCAGTTCACTACCTAGAAATAGGTTACAAGTCAATGAATTGACAATTTTGTTTAATTAGTCATTGTTAATATTTATAGCCTAGCGGACACTGTACCCTAGAACATGTATTTTAATTGCTTAGCTTATTTTACGTATGTTTTGCAAGTTCCTCAATACTGCTTAACGGCTTCATTCGCCAGAAACTACACTTTCGGACTTAATGATGTATTTCACAATAGGCTAGTTTCCACCATCAATAAATTGCAAATCTATTTAGTCCGTCAGTTAGAGTATTGGAAAATAAAGGACACTTATTTTTTGTTTTTGTAAATCAATGAATATTGACAAAGATAAAACGCATCAAAACTCGGGAGTGGGGGCTCGTGACGTCACAACGCACTAAAAATTATAGCACGGCGTGACGTGATGAGAATTTTAAAAGCGTCGTATCTTTGTCAATTTTGGTCCACGTAACGAAAGAAAAATAACGTGACAAATGTTTTTTGAAAATCCAACTGACGGACTAATTCGATTTTTTCAGGACACAAGCCTATTTATGATAGGTATGTGCTTGTCGATTATGATGGTGGCTATAAAATCGCGGACAACCTACTTAGAATATGTATTATTTTCCCTCTTTTTATGTAATAATAGGGATATACTCATATGAATAATAAAATTCCTTCCTACCTTTACCAAGTACGACTTCATGTCCTGGGTCTTTTTACTTCCATCTTTGCGATGACTATGAGGTTCTACAACTTGGCAAGTGGCTTACGGGTGTTAGACAAAGTGATCGAAATTTTACAGAACTCTCTGAAGCTACTTATAAGCCTTTGAAGTTTAGACTTTGATGTTATGATCACAATAAGCTACTTTCAAAAATATTAAAGCTTGCATTTGGAGCTATTTGCAATGAATTTGAATGACATCCGCGAGTAAATTGTATTATAAAATATCCATATAGCCATAGAATTTCACAATTATTTATTGAAGGTAGGAAGGTACAGAATTTTACTGAAACTCATACCTTACCTTATAACACGAACACACGTCAGTTGATTACGTCAAAAAAGTTGGTAAAAGGTATTAAAACTAAAAGGCAAACAAGTAGGTTTTCCATGATTGTACAACTAAAGATACCAATTCGCCGAGCGGTCGAATTGATTATTTTGTAATAGTGAATCATATGAATCACTATTACAAAATTTCGTTGTTAATCTTTAGGTTTATAGTTTTTAACTAAGTACATCATGATTGAGAAAAACACATTATAAAATATTAGGGGTAACTTCGGCTACTAATATTGTAAAAATTACCATTTGCATTTAAGTACTTAGAGTATCTACCTCATCATCATCAGCCTATTAATGTTCCCACTGCTGGGACACAGGCCTCCTCTCAATGAGAGGGAATGGACTACAATCCACGCGGGCCCCGATGTCACATGTCTTCGAATTTTTTGGTTCTAGAACATGCCGGTTTTCTCACGATGTTTTCCTTCACCGTTTTGAGAGCAGCGGTGATGAAATACATTACACAAAGTAATGCGCTTGCCTGGGTTCGAACCCACGACTGTTCATAAGTCGGGGCCGCCTCCACTGGGCCACCGCTGTCTGTGTAGTTCATAAAAGTCGAGGAACGACTTTTTCAAGGTCAAAATCATTCCTCGACCTTTATGAACTCGGAGGGTTGTATTGATGATTTTGGTGATTATAATTCTGTAACTACATACGTCTTAAAGTCGCGAACAATATTTTAATCAACATACAACCTAGCACTGGTCTACAAATTGCAAAAAACGTAAGAAAATTTGAATTTCGCGGGCTACTCTGGAGCATCCACCTTAATAAATGATCATCACTGCAGGTATTTCCGTATTTTTACCTACTCCTGGTATTTCAAAGAACTTTCAAAACTTATAATATGAAAAACATAGCTAAGGAATATTAATGAAAGGTTGTTTTGAATTTCCTAAGCGGTATTTGTGCTTGACCACAGTAATTTTGACGTCATAATAGGATAATGGACTAGAACTTAACAAAACACGTATTTGTATAAAAATACGGATATCTTCCTATTATGTAAACCAGGCAGGTATTTTACCTACCAATTATTTTTTAACGGTGTTTTGAAAATACATTAAAAATGAATTGGAAAAAACCAGACTGTGTGGAAAACCATCCCATTTAAATGTGCTAAATTATTTAGTGTGCATCATTAGTTCCAAAATATTATAATCAACTAGATAATTTGTTTGATTACGCCTCAGATACTTACTCACACAAGGGATGTTCCATTCATAGTAATCATGCAAGTTCCCAGAACTTAGGAAGTGAATAAATAGAATAGAATAATTTATTTAAAAAGTGTACATTTTATAGGTGCAGTAGTGTTATTTCTCAAACAATGGTATAATTAGTGCTTAGAAGTAAACTATAACTAGAATATGTTTAACAGTTGCAAGAAGCGATAATGTGGAATTCAAATGTTTGGTAGCGACCTTTATTTATTTAAACCTGTGTTTCAGGCAAGTGGGTACCTATATGATTCGCTAACTGCTAAATGGGAACGCATTTTTCGGTTAAAAAGAAAGTCATCATCATCGAGAGCCTGACTTCACCCACTGCTATACAGGCCTCTCTTTGCTTGTGCCAAGCTTCTCGTTCTTGTGCCAGCCTCAACCATATTCCTGCGGTGGCCAAAATGTCTTCTGCCCATCTCGCTGCCGGACGACCAACGCGATACACTTCTCTTTCCAGTCCCTGGACGCCACTCAGTCACAGTTTTACTCCACCTGCCATCACCGCGTCTTGCTAGGTGTCCTGCCTCACTTCATTTTAGTTTCATAACGCGATATGCAATATCGAAGATCTTTGTACGTCTCCCGATTTCAACTTTTGGATCTCGGTCTAGTAGTTTTATGTCGAGCATGGAACGCTCCATGGCTCTCTGTGCTACTTGGAATCTGTACACAGCGTGCTGTCTGTGGAGCGTGAACGTCTCAGCACCGGCAGAATTGATTGTGGAGATGGGTCTTTAGGCAGCGTGAAATTTTGTCTGATTTCCGAATGTCGTCCAATTTTCAACGCAACAAGCAAAAAAAAGCAACCAAGTATAGAATAAATCTCGTAAATTCTTTGACATTGCCCTCCATACGAATGCGTTTATTAATTTGCATTTCAACTGTCGAATTCTCAACGACCTTTCAAGCATACTCTGAGTTAACACTAATAAATTTCCATCTGTTTTTTTTATTTTTTTATTCTGTTTCAGTTTAATAATAGCGGTAATAAATAGAGCTTAGAAGCTATTTGCACACACAGCGAGTCTAATGACCGTAGAGATAAAAACACAATGATCCCATTAATTATTAATTAAAAGCAAAAACAAATCAAAGTAATTATTTTTACGTTCACAAGTACATTTGCTGTGGTTGGATCGAGGCCATGAGCAGATAAATCAGTTGTTAACGCGTTCAGTTGTTACTCATCGAACAAAGTCCAGATGTATGGGACCATGATGGTGGGACACTTATAATGGACCGGAAAAAACATTAATGTAGCAAATTATCAAAATTGTGCCTGTATCCATCCGTAGCATTCATATGTAGATACTTTTTAGTACAATATTTGATACCTAAGCATGTGAGGTAATGATGTTACAGTTGATGACTTGATGACGCCATTAGAGATGCAACGAATATTCGGCAACTATTCGGTATTCGGCCTATTCGGCCAGTTTTTTCAGTATTCGGTATTCGGCCGAATAGTAAGTAGTATTCGGCTGAATACCGAATACATAAAAAAGTAGAAAATATCTTATAAAAGGAAATAAAAAAACAATTTAATCGAAACATTTAATTATCCAACAGTCATTAATTACGAAAACAAGAATACAACATCAGTATTTTTAATAATTAAAATTAAGTAAAGGCAAATTGTGGTGAATAAACAAGTTTTTCTACATTTGTTGGTAAGAGACGATTGCGCTTATCTTCATATACAATACCTGCTTCTGAGAATAGTCTCTCACTGTAAACACTACTGCACGGTGACGACAGGTATTTTTTAACAAAATATATACGCTTTGGGTATGTCCGCCCCGTCACCGCCACACGCACCGCATCAAAACGTGTCGTTACTTGTTAGCGTCGACGTCAATTGTACTGGAACACCCGCCGAATATTCGGTATTCGGCTGAGAGCGCCGCCGAATATTCGGTATTCGGTATTCGGCCAAATCACTATTCGTTGCATCTCTAGACGCCATCATAAAATCAATTTTCGCAGCATCATGTCATTTACAACTGAGCTAGTCACTTATTGGCCTAAAAGAAAGATAAATAAACTTGAGCCAAAAATTCCCTTTCGTTGGCAACGAAAGCGTAAGCATACAAAACCAAGTGAAAAAACTGCTGGTTTCGAGTTCATCCACAGCTCTATGACGAATTGTTAATGCGATATAATCGGCACGCCTTTTAAATAAAACGGGAAATTGTTTTTTTTATACTATGAAAAGGAAAATGCTTTTGCCATGATCGATATCCTGCTCTTTTAACATCCACCACATATTCTTTCAACTCACTATCGCTTGCCATCGCTGCCACAGTAATAAATAAATAAAATAAATATCGCTGGACATTAACACACAGCGCCATCTGATGCCACACTAAGCAACGAGGCTTGTGTCGTGGACACCAGATAGTTGATATACTACATATATATACTTTTTGTTTGTAAATACATATAAACATCCATGACTCGGAAACAAATGTCCATGCTCATCACACAAACATTTGCTCCAACCGGGATTCGAACCCGGGACCCTAAGAACGTAAGGCAGCCTCTAAACTTCTCCTATCTCTCTTGCCTTCTCACCCTTCCACTTAGAGCTTGCGTCTTACTTCGCCCCTGCCCGTTTCGGTGCGGCAATCCTTGTCCACTTTCTGCAGTGGCCGGGTGCTGTCGCCTGTGGGGTACGCCCTAGCCCTTAAATTACATCCATCTATACGTATCATAACTGCTTGTGTTTTGGCAACGATTGTGTTATCAACCGCTTGCCTGACAACAACCCTCCTTGCAGGGGCGTAGCTACCGCTATATCGGCCGTATCAATGATGAGGGAAAAAATCACAAAATCTTCGCAGAACCTCAAATATTCTTCATGATGAAAGATATAATAAAAATATAACTTATCACGGTCCAGAAAGCTGCAATTGTCAGGATGCTATTTTCTTAGTTTTGCAAAAGAAATTTGTTTATGGGGACTACAGGAGCTAAATGCGAGTTTTATAATGCAAAAATGCATATGATTCACTGAAACAAAACCAAAACCAGAATAAACACCAAAACCAGAATAAGAATAAACAAAACCAGAAAAATATATGATATTCTTCAGGATATATGCTAGTATGATAGTGTTTTGACAACATAATACAACTGATTGTACTTGATAAAAAAAATCACAAACTTATCTCGAAAAATTTCTTTTAACGAGTAAAAACCATACTAAAATACATACGATCATTCTGATTTTTTTGACAAATAATTATGCAAGCAATATATTAGCATCATATTGTTTTATTTTTTTAGTTCAATCAATAGATTTTTTGTAAATCGCAAAAATCATTCTCTCGCTCATTTCGCACTATTCGGCCCGCAGTAACGTAACCACCACTTTGTAGTGCTAGCTAATTAGAACTTTACTCTAACAGCATTTCAAACGAAGTTTGAACCACCACAAACAGAGTTTCTAATTTAGCTCCTGTAGTCGCTTTAACATTAACAATTTTCTCCTCTTGTCGGGCTTCGCCGCACTCAACCCGAGTGCGGCAAACGGCCCCCAAAAAAAGTTGATACTTGGGCCCTACTAGGACTAACAACGCCACTGCCTCCTTGGGAATGCTTTCGTTATGTAAATCTTTGGCCCATAAATTTTGTCTACAAACTTGTGCAGTTTTAGCTATGGAGCTACAACTAAAAGTTGCGTCGTGCTACTGAAGTTAGTATAGTCCCAATTGAAAGCCAGACCATTTCGTATTTCGAACGCTAGTACCCGCCAGCTAATTGCCAACCGTTGTGTCGAAGACAACAGAAGTCCTGTCAAAACAAGAATCAGGCGGAAGTAATACCAGTTTTGGATTTCTCCTCATACAGCCATGACGTCGGTTTTAATTAATCGTATTATTCTACATCTATATTTACCTGCTTTCGTTATTTACAACGCTCATATTAAGATTTGCCGCTGTCAAAATCAACCTTGGGCGTTTTCTTTGAATTCGATTTGCGCTGCACAATGCAAACAGCACAAAAATTGAGTTCAAATAAATAAACGATTTAACTGAAATCTTTTGAGAAGGAAAGGCTTAAAAAATAGTGTTCTTTCCAAATTAACATTCAATTTATAGAAATTTGAAATTTTTTAATAACTAGTTATATCGTATTTGTCATAAATATGAACACGATTTACATACCTCGTCTTTAGCATAAGTAGACAATAATGATTACAATATAGGAAAGACACGCTTCATTTCAATTAAGTTTGTTTTGTAACAATTGTTATTGTTCGTGGAAAACAAAAATAAATAAAGCACCTACCTACTTGATTACTTTTAAGACTACAATCGTTAACTTTCATGGTCAGTTTTTGTAGATTAAGGTTGAATAATGTATGAAGAATAAAGCCTACACTGTCACCCGACCTGGGTGCTACTATTGTACTTATATACACTTAGGTACCTACTTATTTTCGAGGATACAAGGGGTTCGGGCGTTTTGGTCCTTATGACCAATGGACTTGAATCGTACATCGATGGATAGGTCTTTTCAAGAGAAAAAAAAGATACTATTGGGTTACATTTGGATTTGTTGCCCGATTCGAGATATCGGCTTATAAAACATTATGTGTTTTCAGTATCTCGCGATAGTACCTACTCCAAAAATCAATAAAATACGTATTGTGTGTGTAGTGATTACTAATGAATGAATGAAGCTGGAATGAATATGTGAACTCATTCCACATCGGGAGACGAGCTCGTGGCTAAATAATAACAGCCGTTGGGGTCGATATTTAGGTTAAGCCGTGCTTACTTAGGTTGGTCTGTGGATGGGTGACCACCCTTACATACCGAGTTTCCTCCGTGCCATCTGACCTCCACAACCCAGCTAGTACTGCGTAATACAATACCCCTTGGTAAGACTGGTTGCCAGATTTTTGGACCATCACTGACTATCTGTGACGACTGTCAAAGCCAATGCTCTACACTACAAATGACAGCCGGGATCCACGGCTTAACATGCTTTCCGAGATACGAAGGAAACTCGGTGAGTATTGGCCATGCACGGACTAACCCAACTGTTATTATTTAACAGCGAGTTCCTCCTCTAAAATAATAATAACTTTCAAATAAAACTTCATGCCGATCAACTAGATACTAGTCCTTAAAAAGTTGTCTAAACTTCCTAAACAATTCGACATAATTCCTGTGAAATTATAATCTAATTTTACTTTTAAATAAGACAATCATCTGTTTACTGGTTTATTTTTATAAACGTTAGGTACTAGAAAATAACAATCAATGATAGCGAGTATGTGAATAGTGAACTATCCAAAGGCCCAAGAGGCCGCTCCGCTTGTGCTTCGCCGTTATAAAGCCTCTGGTGCCCCCACTGCAGGAACCTCAGCAATATAAAACTGCCTTCGTTGATGTCAGTTTCTTTGCTATCGTCCACAGATGGCGCTTCAAATGCAATGTTGCCAACATTCCTTAAAAATAGAGGACTATAACAAAACGTATCTAAAGCCAGATCTTTCTCAATTTCAGATGACAGCATCAGCTTACAAATGCAAGCACACTTCGTACGCGAGTTCAGACAGCGACTCCCTCCATCACTACGACTATGCAGGCCAGGAACATGTTGGAATCTCGGAGACTCCTGCTTTTGAACGGATGAACACACGATCAGTCGTCTCCCTGCCCAGCTACTCGTCAAATGTTCCTGACGATGTGAAATCAGCCCAACTTAGAAAAGGAGAACCAATGCAGACGAGGACTGACAGTGAATCTAAAGTTTTAAGTCGGAAGCCTTATGTAGAGAGTAGACGAGGTAAGACATTTGTATTTACTTGAAATACTTACTCGGAGAAGTGGCGTGTACAGGTTGAATCTGACTACTATTATAAATGCGAAAATTTGTGAGGATGGATGGATATTTGTTACTCTTTCACGCAAAAACTACTGAGCGGATTTGGATGAAATTTAGCACACAGGTAGTTTATTACCTGGATTAACACATAGGATACTTTTTATCCCGGTAGTACGACTCCGTGGGACAGAACCGATAAGGTAGTTGTTTATAATGGTACAAATAAATGGTGTTCTGTTCAAATTCCTACAAGTCTTGAGATATACCAACTCCAAATTGAATGCTTAGATCTTTTAGAATAAAGTACACATCAGCCTACAAATAATGTATCTACTTATGTACATGCATACCAAACCTCCGTGCATATTGGGAACATCACATAGCTAGATATGTTTTAACCGAAGTTAACCTTTTGGTACATACTACACATCATTTAAATCTAACTGCACTACGCAAGGCCGACCATTTACATCGCTTGCAACACAAAGATTATTTTAGCACTCGCGTCATTATCGGTAATTTCCTCCTTTTACGCACTATATATGGTCAACCTACTGGCTTATCGACTAGTGTTGCGATAATTCGATGGCGTAAATTTAATTGAAACATGATTTTCCTCTAACACCACAATGCAACATTTAATTGCATGTAGTTGAATGTTAATAATAATATCTACGTGATGTAAATTTCACTAAATTACCTAAACATAGTTATCGTAGAATTTCATGGCGGTTCTTCTTTATTGGAATGGACCAATACGAGTTTTTTCCTCTAAGTTTGTGATGTTTCTTTCATAAGTGCTTATGTAGGTCTATGTGAAATTATTCAATAAATATTTGAATTGAATTGTCTTAATGTCAATTTACAAATTATGTAACCACATAAAACAATGTTTTTGGAAAATAGCTAGCTTACTCAATCATTAACTATAACCATTTACAATAAAATAAATGACTACTGGGGCTTTATTTAAATTAAGTACTTAGATTATTTATGTATTGATGAGGCAGGAAGCAGGCTTTAAAAATATCTATTTATTTGACACAAATAGGTATGCAAAGTATTTTAGCAATACTTTTTAAAAGGCTATATCCGAAATGGACTCGTTCCTAACTGATTGGCCAGAGAAGCCAAATTGGCGAGAGAGTTGGAAAGGAATGGGGAAGACCTTTGCCCAACAGTTGGACAGAATAAGCTAATAACCAAAAAATAAAATATTATTTCTGTCGGATATTACATGAAACATGCAATCAATAGAAATATAATTTGTTTCACTCATTCCTTCTTGGATAAGTTAACGCTCCACGGTAGCCCGCGAAATTTAAATTTTCTTCAATACAACCCTCTAAGTTCATGTAACTGTCAAGAATGACTATTTCATGAAAAAGTCATTCTTGACAGTTACATGATGGATTATGAATGTTTGATGATTTTAACGATTATAATTCTTTAACTACATACGTGTTAAAGCCGCGAATCATATTTTAATCAACATACAACCTGACACTGGCCTGCAAATTGCAAAAAAACGTAGGAAAATTTGAATTTCGCGGGCTACCCTGGAGCATCCACCTTAAGATTGATAAGTTTGAGTAACGTTTTGTTTTCGTTTTACGAATAGGTACCCTGTATGATATGACGTAAATCCAGTAACAAAGTACTACACGTATTACTTAGACACCCAAAAAACTACAAACTCATCAATTTGAATATAAAAAACGATATTACTTGCTTGCAAATTACCTTATAATCACATTGTCTCCGGCTTTAAGGTTAAATTTGTACTTGGTTCATAAAAACGGCCATTCTAACACGGATGTATAATTGTTTTTTTTTCTTTGCTTCGATTACATCGAGATAACTATTCTACACACTTTTTCTTGACATAGTAAACATTGCATTGTCTTACATAGATCTAATTGTTGTGAATGTTAATGTCTTGTGTAGAAATTTGCAATTTCTTATGGGCATCAATAATCATTTGCCTTGCCTTTTGGCAACTATGTTGGATTGGAGTCGGCTTACAAACTGGATACAGCTAAATATCAGTATTTTACATGGAACTACTGCCTGTACCTAAGCCTATCTTACTTTTTAACCGACTTCAAAAAGGAGCAGGTTCTATGTTCGACTGTATGCTTTTTTTTAAAGTATGTTCACCGATTCCTCCCCCATTTGTAGACCGATTCTTGAAATTCTTTTTCTATTTAAAAGAGTATACATCTGAGGCGGTTCTATTTAAATTTGGTGAAGATCTGATGCTGATCTTCGGAGATAAACAATGGAACTCTTCAAAAATAGACGGCAAATCTGTCGTGATTGCTGCAATCGCTTGGATGTTTATTGTTTATACAATATCTTGACGTAACATCACGCCTTTATGCTCTGAGGGGGTACGCAGATGTGTACAATACACGCAGATTTCGACAGTTAGGTATGCTAAGTTCCGTTTATTGGGGATAAGCCTATTACCATGACATGTATTGTTAACAATCAAATGTAAAATAAATGCATAGCAAATATTTGTATGGGATATTACAAATAAAAATGAAAAAAAGACTTCAAAAACACAAAAAAGTAAAAACTAAATTTACCTTCAGAAGTCGGTGACAAAAATACTGAATCAAACTAACAAAAAAAAAAAAAAGTCACAGACTTCTAAAGCTAGTAGTTATTTTTTTTTTTTGTTTTTAAAGTCGGTTTTATTTTTTGCAAAAAAGTTTTTTAAGTAATTATATTCGGTTATTCGTCCGTTATAAAATAGTAGCCCACTGGTATCCGGAACATGGTCCAAGCTACCGAAGTTCAGGGCACCAACACACAATAACTCAATCTTTAACGTTCCAGGTCAAAATAACGACAAGATTGTGTTCCCTGGGCCAACGTCTGGAGAATTCAAGCTGGAGATACCAGAACATTGCAGGAGACTTGGGATTTGCGAAGAGGTTCCAAACTACCCGACAGAACAAGCCACAAAAATCTTGGAGGTAATTTATTGAGGACCCGAAAGGCGCAGCGGTAGTGAGGCTGCCTTACGTTCTAAAGGTCCCGGGTTCGAATCCCGGTAGGAGCAAATGTTTGTGTGATGAGCATGGATATTTGTTTCCGAGTCATGGATGTTTAAATGTCGAATAAGTATGTATTTACAAACAAAAAAAGTATCTATGTAGTATATCAACTATCTGGTGTCCACGACACAAGCCTCGTTGCTCAGTGTGGCACTAGATGGCGGTGTGTGTAAGGTACAGCAAAAAAAAAAAAAAAAGTTACTCTGGTTAGATTTTGAATTCACTTGGTTAGATTTTTTTGTTTGTTTAGATTTCTACTTCTTTAGTTCTGTTTATATTTTTATACATACCTCTCTATCTCAATTCAAAGGTCATCGTAGGAAATTGGTAACGAAGTACTTACACAATTACGGTTTTCCTAGTCCTCCGCTATGTTTTCTGATTTCGTTGCCCAACCAAGACAGTTAAATTGTTTCTCTGAGACTTCGTCGAGCTTTATTGTCTCGGCGCTTTTCTGGTGGTCGAATCTGTTGATTCTGGCTTTCAAGAGTTACAGTGGTTTAGGAATAATGTGGTGGGCTTGTCCGAAAAAAAAAGCAAGTACACGATTTCCCTTAATTATGTATTTGAATAATTTGTCTCCAGGACAAGTACTTGAAAGTGAGATTATGAAGGTCTGAATTCATTTGTTCGGAATCATAAACAGTTGTGTAAATGAATAGCATTAGGAGCGCGCGTTACGTAATTTACCCGTCTAACCCAGTGAGGTATAAAATAAAAATAGCCCCTTCAGTTTGTCGATGACGCAGTGACGTATTTCATGGACCTCGTGTTGTACTTTTTTATAGATCGGAATACTAACCGACTTCCAAAAACATGTTTCATTGACTTTTTTACCACCGACTTCCGAAAGTAAAGTTATTTTCCACGTTTTAGTGGTTTTTCGGAAGTCGATTATAACTTTTTTGCAAAAAAGTTTTTACTTTACCTATTTAGGGTTCCGTACCCAAAGGGTAAAAACGGGACACTATTACTAAGACTCCACTGTCTGTCTGTCTGTCTGTCGCCAGGCTGTATCTCACAGAACCGTGATAGCTAGACAGTTTAATTTTCACAGATGATGTATTTCTGTTGCCGCTTTAATAACAATTTTTTTTTTTTTTTTTTTAATAAATATAAAATAAAAATTAAAGGAGTCGATGCGCGAGGTCGACTCGCACTTGGTCGTTTTTTTAGTTATGATAATCTCACACAAATCCTTGTCAAGTCTCAATTTTACATTGTGACTAGAAGTTTTTGCATCACTAACCATTTAATGATTCACGTTTGCTATGCACCGTTGTTCTAATTAGTCTTTTGTTTATGTAATACCTTTAATTACAACAGCATTTTCTTGCAGCACTCCGATTTAAACATATTCGAAGGCGACAAAGTGGACATGCCAGACGTACCAGATATCACCCAGAGGGTTGGACCTCAAGAGGAAAATATTGAGTTGTGCCGATTTGAGCCGAAGGTATGTTTAGGTCAATACAGTCCCTGGCCAAATTATTAGACGCACTATAAGATTTTATGTAAAATGTTAATTTCAGGTGATACAGGTGATAGAGCTTTATTGTTTTTACTAGATACAGTGAATATATTTTTATTATCCACTTATCTATTTTTTAACACAAATTAAAACAGTTTTTTTTTCAAGGGTTAGGTAATAAATAAAAATATGTAATTTTTAACTCTTGAAAAAAAATGTTTTCACGACTAATTGTTTCAGAAAAAAATTAACGATTTATCTGGAAAATAGATTCCACAAAACTGATAAAATCGCAACACCAAGATGCTAATGTGAATGCTTCTGAGTGCACTGTTAGAAGTAAATTTAAAAAAAAAGATTTTAAGGTCTGCCGCCCCGCCAGGAAGCCTAAGTTAACAGCTGCAATGAAACTACATCACTGAAGCAGACCTATCAAAAATAGAAAAAAAATAAACATTGCGCTGGTCTTTCTCCATTTCATAGAAAATGATATTAAATGTATCACTTGTGATGAAATTGTAACAACTTACCGATCTCCATAACTCCACACGATTTTTGATGTGTGATTTTATGACCCTCTTAAGGTACTTTCTGAGGCACGGAGGAAACAATACATTATAATTCCAGAGTATTCCTTCAAATATGTAGGTTAGTTTTGGAACAATCAGTAAAATTATGTAATTTATGTTTTATCCAGGTGTTGTATCCACAAGCAGGAGTCGACCCCGCTGGAAAATGGCACCTTGTGCTGAATCCACCACTCATGCCAGTACAGGGATTCAAAGTGGAGATTTGCCAGTAAGTGACATTTCTTCTAAATATGCTTCTCAAGTAAGAGCGAGCTACCTCGGTGGTGAAAATGAAAAACAGGGACCTAAATTGGCCTCTTTAGTATAATCATAAAATAGGATAATAATATGAATCACGTTAAAATTCTTAAAATGTTCACAGACGCAGTTAATATTATTATTTGATTTTACGAATTGTTACTCAATTCATGTACTTATTATTTTTCTATTATGATTCTGAAGCGGTTATTTTAGACTAGTGAAAGGATTCTTCCATAAGAAAGTTCTCAATAGCAGCCACGGTGATTGGAATACTGCCCGGTTGATGGCAACAGTGAGTCTATTGTCATTGGCCCCTAATAACATGGCACTTAACCTTTTGAACGCCAGAGCAAACACACACGCGCTGCCCTCCACGCAAAGCCACAATTTCACATTTTGTCACATATTTGTGTCATTTATTTGACGTACAGGGCACGCGCTTGCTTGTCAGATATAGGTGACAATGGCGTTCAAAGGGTTGAACTCCATTGTCAGGCATAACTGACAAAAGGTGGATGTACAAAAAAACTGCACGAGGTTTTCTGCTAATTTCTAGAAATTGTACAGTTCATAGTATAATATACATTATTGCTTTATTGTTTCTACATTAACCTTAACTTCTGTCAACTCGATTTATTACAGAAATATTAGCGCCATCGATGGGCAAACTTCGGCACTCAGCATAACAGAGGGGGAATGGTATTTGTACAAACATTTTTTACCATATTATTTAAGTTAAAAACTATACGGCTTAAAATAAACTTTAATGTTATATAAATAAACTTTTTACTTTTCGGCGGCCAGATCCAATACAAACAGAAACTATACATTTTGTAGAAAATAATATAACAAACGGAGCTTTTCTATCACGGCTGAGCTCAAAAAGAGTTAGATTAGATACTTTACAGTATGATTTTTGAGATAGCACTTCATGTTGAAATCCGAAACTAGAGCACAAAGCTGAAAACTGGGTAATGGAACTGGTTTGTTGCTCGGATGAAAATATTAAAACTAAATTTATCGTTTTTTTTTAATCTTCTGTTCGAGGCAGGAATCGAACCGGTTCTTTTGCAAAAAGAACATTGTATTATTGAAACAACCGATACAGTGGCTGGAAAGAATCAAATGCTACGCACAAACTTAGTGTGTCAAATCAGAGACAATAGCTATATATTTTCATTAACTTTTCCATTTAGAACTCATGCGCTAATGCAAAAAATTTCGCTAGAAATGTTAAATTGCACCTAATTAATGGCTGCCAAAACGAAAAAGGAACCACTTTGTCCATCATTTTGGTTTTTCAATACGAATCCAAATTTTAAGCCGATAGTATTTTTATTTGTAGACAGACATATACGGGGTGTAAACAAACTCTTCACAAAGCCGGCAACCAAGCATTCTGTACATTAAACTGAGTAACTCTGCGCAAAGATTATTGCTGGGAAACTATTTTTTTTTGGGTGAAAAATCACACTTTACGGTAAAACTCAATGTACCTAACGCATTCAACACATTGTGCTGATGGATGCATTGAGTAATAAACGAGACATGGAGGTATTTAATACCGCTATATCGGGGTGGGAACCGATAGGTTAAAGTAAAGTTATGACATTAAAAACTTGTACATATTTAAAAGAAAAAGTTGGAACTTTGACCCCCAATATCTCCGTAAATAGAAGGTTCCCAGGTATGGTGTAGAACAAAAAAAATATCGCAGTGACAAGGAGAATAAGTGCCTTTCGGCTCCGTTAAGAGTCTATTTACACCCTTTAGACGGACGAAGTCACAACTTAACTGTTTCTTAATTATTAAAAAAAAAAATGCTTTTGTGCTGGTCTATTCTGTACGCAACTCAAAAAATATAAACTTAAACTGTCACTTACGGGATATCTTCCGTGATTGTTCTTTATTTTGTTTTTTTCTTTTTGGTTTTTTTTTTTGATCCCGTAAACTAGTGACACTCGTTAGGTAGTCAGAGGCCCAAAAAGTCTGGCAACCAGTCTTACCAAGGGGTATCATATTACCCAGTACTTACTAACTGGGTTGTGGAGGTCAGATAGGCAGTCGCTCCATGTAAAATACTGGTATTCAGCTGCATCCGGAAAAACTGGAAGCCGACCCCAACATAGTTGGGAAAAGGCTGGGTAGATGATGAAAGTAGTAACAGTTTAAGTTTAGTTATAAACCGTGAAAGCTTAAAACAGTGTTTCAAAAAATACAGGGTGTTAAAGTAGTCGCGTGCCATAGCTTTGGGGTGAGTTCAGTATCGATAAAGGAACCCGTAAAAAATAAAAATATTTTTTTTTTGGTATTAATTTTTAATTTTTACGGGTTCCTGTATCGATACTGAACTCACCCCTAAGCTATGGCAAGCGACACACTTTAACACCCTGTATAGATAAATCTTATGTAGGACTAACTATGAGGAAAGGTAAACCGCATGCTAAGCAAACCAACGCTTGTACAGAAACAAAATAAGTGCTCCATCAAAGTCAAATTGTTACCTAAAAGTGGAGTGGACTGTAGGTCTACACAAAAATGCGTCTGTCATTACCGAGTCATTAAAATTGTCTTAATTTTTTTCAGGCAAGATCTAACCCCATGTGCTGGATTCGCTCAATTCATGAAAGGATACCAAGGCCGTTGCAAACAGAAGTACGTGTACCGCAACATGCACGTAATAAATGAAGGTCCTAACGTGGTGCAAGCACTAAAAGTTCCCAGTTGTTGCTCGTGTGTTGCCAGACATATCATAAATTAATCTTTTGAACGCCAGTGTCACATATACGTGACAAGCAAGTGCGTGCCTCGTACGCCAAATGACACGAATATGTGACAAAATGGTAGGTGAAATTGTGGCTTGGCGTGGAGGGCACGCGCGTTCGTTTATGCTCTGGCGTTCAAAAGGTTAATATCGAACAGTTCATGAAATGTGTGTCGTGTGATAATTACTAATTTATATTAGATTATGGATTGTTGATTTTATTCATCAGTTCTAACTTTGGACGATTTATAACGGTAACGAAGAATGTAAACCATTATAAACACCGTTTAAACTATTGTAAACTATTAACATCATCATCATTTGCCTAGTCGATTACGAATTATTGTAAAATGTATTTTATTGTCTTACTTCTGTAAGACTTTTGCAGTGTAATAGTCGTAATATAAGCTGTGAATCTGTGTATAATAGCTGAATAGTATTTATCAATACAAAGAACAATTCATATGACTAAATAAATCATGGTAGGTAACCGCAGCAGCTCGTAGCAGTTCTACAGATGTAACTAATAGGCACTATCGTGGACACTCTCGCCTGATCACCACTAAGCTAATTTTTGCTTGCACTCGCAACATAAAAACGCTCTCTAGCGTTGTAGTCCGCCCCGTTGACTTTGTATAGAAATAATCAATGAAAGACAATACCTACCGATCGACCGAGCGCACTGACGACGCACGCCAAACGAGAGTTATTTCCTAATAGACTGCCGCACCTCCGCATGATTTAGGCGAAAAAAAAATTAACTGATCAGGCGGAAAAGACCACGACTACAGTCGTGATCAGTTAATTTTTTTTGACCCATCTATTAATAATGTTAATTAATGATGTCGGCAATACCTACTGCTTTTAGGGGTTCCATACCCGTAGGGTAACCAACGGAACCCTAGTAGCTATTACTAAACCTCCGCTGTCCAGTGTCCGTCCGTCTGTTTGTATATGAAGACAATTGTTTTCACAAAAAGTGCTGTTGCCGCTATAACAACAAATAATAAATTGAAAATTAAAGGTAGTGCCTAGTGCTATGGTACCGGAACCCTTCACGCGCGAGTTCGACTCGTATTTGGCTGGTTTTTACAAGATGGAGAGCTATGGGACATTTAGCGAATACGGGTTGATTGAGAACCCTGTAAATTTTAACTGTAGCTGTGCTACGCCTGCTTCGGTCACCAATTTTTTATGCTTTATAATTTGAATAAAATAAAGTAAAGCTTTTTAGGTACTTCATTCTCAAACTTAGCTAAGAGGCTATTTAATTAGTCATTACAATTTATTATACTTTTACGTAAGTCATCATCATATCATTATCCTCCCCTTATCCCAATTTATTTGGGGTCGGCGCAGCATGTCTTCTTCTTCCATACTTCTCTATTAGGTAGGTACCCTAGGTAGTACTCGTCATCTCATCAGACACGTACTTATGTGTACCTAAATATTTAAAACCCTCACAAGGGTTGGATGCGATTGTACTTTGATTGTCTATCGATATCAATAAAATTACTCTAGGATAAATATTTTATAAAATTAGACATTCCAACAACCAATTTTGTGGATAGTTTATAGCGTTTGGTGTCATCTTATTCACCTAACTTTGGAAAAAAATGGATACCTACACTAAAATAATTATGTGCATATTATTTGTAGATATTGATTTCTGTCGACATTACTCGACATTCATAATCAATAAATTTATCTCACTCTTCATAGCTATTATTTAAATGCTGGCCAAGTCGTTAATATCACCTATCGAAAAAAAATAGGTTAACAAAATATACCTAAGTACTTAAAAGGGACAGATAGTCATTTCTAAGAATAAACATTGTCTAGATTAAAAAATAATAAACAAATATCAATTTAAACTGTTTTTTAATGTTTCTTGTCCTATAACATTATGTGGCGTAAGGATCTTCACATTTATTTACTATGGCATAACGGTGACAGTTAAATAACTTCATTTTCTTCCAACTATGCTTTAATTTCATCACAATCACACTAAAAACTCAGTACAAAGCGAGTCTATAATGCTCTAGAGCAATAAAAATGTATGAAATTTCATTATTGCACAGTTTTTTTTATCGCACCAAAAGGTGCCAATCTCAATGGATTAGCTCTATTCAGCCAGCCGATATCAATAATTTTTATTCGTTTCTATCCTACTTGTTCCAAATTTAAAAAATGATTGCTGCTAACTCTGATTTAAAAATGAAAGAAATTTAAAAAAGTGATTTGGCGGGATCTTTGTTAATTTTGCTTGACAATATTTTTGGAAACGATAAATATAAATTTGCCCAACAAAACTCTTAACCTTACGTTTAATAATTGCTCAAGTATAACTTTTAATTTCAATAATTAAACTTCTATTTTAACTGTTTGTTAAAAGTTTCTTTTATCTACTATTCATAAAGGTAATAGTTGAAAGAAAAGCAGATTATGCACCTCGCCTTAAGTAATTTATATTGCCCTCGTGCCTGTTAGATTAGAAATAAAATCAGGCACTCGGTGCAATAATAAATTACTTTGTGCTCGATGCAATAATCAACTATTTTCACTTTTCATGCTCTAAAAGTACGCCAATATAGCCCTATAAAGCGGGACAAAATTGACCACTTTAGTCCCTATGGAGTGAAAAGTAATTAGTTTTTTTAATTTCCTTCATGTGACATAGACAAACTCAAACAGCCAGTAAATATACTACTATTATCTGTGGAGTGTGGACCATCTTCGTTGCGAAAATGTTGAGTTTTAGTTCCATGGTTTTTCCGCAAAGAAGGTGGTGCCACGCGTTTTAAATTGTTAATCTGTGACTGGTAAAACTTCAGAATTTTTGTAGAGTGTAAATTTGTTCGGTTTTAAATAAATTTATTAAGAATGTCCAGTGACAGTGACGAGTTTGACGTCGAGCAAAGAGCAAAAGACATAATAGATAATCTTTTGCCGCCAAAATCGCGGAAGATTTACCTAAAAACTTACGAAAGATCTATGGACTGGAGGAATAATAAATGTTTTTGTACTAAATTGACTATTTTTCTCGCACTCAAAGTGAAAAGTACAGTTTGGACCTCGAGACTAAACGCCAACTTAATATACCCTCGGTTTTTATTGACTCCCTCGCACGCTCGGGAGTCAAACCACCTCTGGTATATTATGGCTTCGTTTAGTCCCTCAATATAAAATATACTATTACGACTTACCTAACTACATAAGCTAAATGATATAATTACACACAGTTCCACTTGTTACCTAGACTATATTTATAAAGTTATGATCGCTTTAATGATAAGTACCTATTACTCTACCTATTGCAAGAATTACTACCCCGGTTGATAATTTAAATAGAGTATGTACCTACCAAATAAATGGTCAGAGGATACGAAACGGGGCACTATTTTTTTACTGCGACACAGTTCTAACCTAACCAGAACTCTTTTTCTTTTTTTCTCAGTGCCCCGCTAAGTAACGTAGCTATACACTCTAACTAGCTAAAATATATAAAATAGCTAAAAATACTTAAACGAATCTCGAGCCTGATTTTAAATTACTTGTCAGGAATCAAACCCATTAATGTTGGAAAAAAACATACCTACTGCACTAAAATACACAATTAAATGCAGTCTCGTTATTTTTTGGTTATTTATCCATCCCATTTATTTGGGAAGTACATAATAACATATGCTCTTATGATGATATGTTTATGCGCAATTAGACTAACGACCGTTTGGTATAAGATTCGTTTTATTACTGAATACATGCTCGTGGGCAAGCGCGCGGGGATGCATAATACCTACATCACTCCTCTACCTTTACTTTAGCACCTGGAGACATTACAAGAGGTACTCTTTAAAACTAAATAAGTAGCTTAGTTTCTAAACAATAATTATAAAAATACGTACTTTTTTTTGTCACTGGGTTTTTTACATCATCTTAATTTCGACTCAGACCGTTCCGACTCTCTAGCGGTTGAATCAGGCCCTTGGTCCAACCGCTAGAGAGTTTCGAAAGATGGGCATCGAGGCTCTTGGCCATAACGCCGTTGGCTGATACGACAATCGGCACAATGATGGCCGAGATAGCCGAATCACATTACACCTAAGGGCAACCTCGTTTTATCATAATTATTATATGTATAGATTGCATGACTGACGCGTAATATATTGCCGGTTTATACGGGTCTCCCATTGGTCAGATCAAGCATAGCGTCGCGTGGTCAACTTTCACTGGCAGTGTTTAGCGCGTCGTGTGGCCGTGTTTATATATGTACGTGAATTTCATTGATACGCTTTGGAATTAAAACTTTGAAGCTAACCGTCCAATAAAGATAAAAATACGATGTCACAAACCACTGCACAAAAGAGCTAGCAAAATTATTTGTAAATTTAACATTATTTTACACGTATCAATTTTGTCTCAGAGACTAAAAAATAGACCTAAAAAGACCAAGTAACAATAAAATTACTAGTTTTAAAAAAAAGTTCATACATCTTCAAATGGATACTGTAGGAATGTCCAGGGTTGCCAACCGTACGAGGTTTCTCGTACAAATACGAGATTTGTGGTCTTCCGTACGAGGTACGAGGACGCTATCAACCTCGTACAATCATGTACGAGATTTTGATAACATTATGGCCATGCGATTTTTTTTTATTGGATTATGTAGCTAGTTGCAAATGACTACTTCACCAGACTCTAGGCCATACAATCATTTGGGTGGGGTTACTTCTGCAAGAACTAGATCAGCTTTTTTTTTTCTTCGAGTTAGCTGTCTGCGACCATAGGTTGGAAAAAAGCGAAAGGGAATGGAACATAAAGAAACCTCATTTCAGTATTCAAAGTTCTCGACAGGGCGCGCTGGAGTTGTCTTTTGGAATCATTTTGAATTTTAAAATATTTTCAATATCAGAAGAGTATTTTTTTTATTCATTTTTACGTAAACAGAGAAATTATAGATGTTTATAGAAGTTGAAAATCGTAATTATTCATTAAGTGGGAATTTCATGTAAAGAAAAAAGAATATTTAACGCGTATCATATGAATGGTTTTAGTCAAAAGCTGTGAAATCTCCTTCCTGAATTATTTTTAGGAACTCATTATTGATATTATTAATTCATGTGTTGCAGATTTCTCGATGATAATAAAACTGTAATTTTATTTGTTTCCATATCAAAATCAAAATCAAAGCATTTATTTCAAGTAGGCCAGTTACAGGCACTTTTGAATTGTCGAAACAAAGATGAAAATTAAATGTAGCTACAGTCCCAGTCACAAGGCATAAAAACCGTGAAAGTACTGTAGTTGCCCATTCCCTAGGGTAGATCTCTATGGAGAAGAACGGGCAAGAAACTCCATGGACACTCTTTTAAAATCAGAATATTGTTACAAAATCTTGGTTACATCATTCATGTTGAGATGGTATATTATGTGAGAACAATGTAGCAAGATGTGCACGTTAAAGTGTCCACAGTAAAACAAAACAGAAAAAAAAACAATTCAAAAACTAAAATAATTCATTAAAATAAGCCATGGCAACTGAGAGATGACCAGTCACAACTGACAGCGCCCGTTCACGGACATGACGCATAGATCAGCACCATTCAACTCAACCATTTTGAACGGAACTAAATGATCCGACACATGCGCCACCATCAGCGAGACTTTTGAGTGAGCATGACATATTCTCAACCGCTAGGGCACATTCAAGTCAAGAAAAGACGTAGGTTTCCAGCGACTGATAGCATTCTAGTACATAGCACTCACACAATATGGGCTATGCGACTAAATAATACTAAAGAGATTGAATCAATGCAAAGATAGTTGTACAATCTTCAGCAGCTCCAACAATACAATTAGTGCTATCCATTTATGCGCCCCTGTCCTTGCGGAGCAGGACCGGCATTGAGCCAAGCATTTTTATCAGCGATATAATCGTCCAATTTGTAATATGCTTGCTTAATGTGCGTTTAATGCATGTTCTAAATTTTGTTTCATTCAGTTCAAGAATGCTTTGTGGAATTTTATTATAGTCAATCTCAAACAGTACCCCATGAAAGATATATTTTTAATTTCCGATAATACACTAAATTATAAACTAAATAATTTATCTGTAAAGTTTCGAACGATTATTTTCATTATTATGGCTGCAAACCCGTCAAACAAAATTGTCGGTAATTCTCAGGGGTATATTGACCCTTTAATAAATTTTAATGTACGAGGTTTGAAAGTCAATATACGAGATTTTCAGCTACACATGTACGAGGAATCTTTTTTTTTGGCTGGCAACCCTGAATGTCAAGTTTAATCTGTCATTGGTTGGTTTGTCAAACGAATGTCAACAAAATTGATCAAAACAAAAACGTGGTACTGGGCCTAAAATGCTGTTTTCTTTAAATAAAAAGTCATTGATAACATTATACTTTTCATTTCTTAGGCCTTATTTAGTAGTTGCTCAAGCCAACATGTCTTCTGGTATCGTGGATGCGGGTGAGTTATTATTAGGGGATGAAATAGAGAAATAATGTAGTAAGTACAAGAACATGAACTATTAATAGTTGTATTTAATCAAATTAGAAAACAACAATATCTATCAATTCAATTATTGAAAATGTCAAATCAGTGTGCGAACAGAGCAAATTAAAACAATTCAATTTTATTCTTCAGCTGATTTATTGCCACATTAGCTGCAGGATCGGCTCCATAATAATTCTTTAAAACAGCATGATTAATATGTTTCAGACAAATACTCGGTGGCTTATGTGACTGTTCCCAACACAGACGTCGGCAAGACTATTGGTCACGGTCTAGTAAAGAACAAACTAGCTGCTTGTGTCAATGTAATACCACAAATCACGTCCATTTATGAATGGGAAGGCAAAATCAATGAAGACAGTGAGGTAAATATACTGTTTTTTTTTCAACGTATACTGTAGTGAGACAACTCTGCTGGGCAAAGGTCTGCCCCATACCTTTTTTCTCTGTGAGGCTTTCTCTGCTTAATATTAACACATCTAAGATGTCATGCCATGGTTTTTTACGCCGCCCCCAGCGACCATACTACGCTGAATAACCGAAATAATTAGTACCAATGAATATCATCTATAATTCTACACCAAGGCTGCTCAACTTATTTTGATTGACACTGAAGTTGACACTGAATCAAAATTTTAGCCCTCCTTGGGCTAAAATTTTGATTCAGTGTCAACCGGCGGGCCATCTAGTAAATAAAAATTGCCTATAGTAACTTATTTGAACCAATTTCTGAAATCCTGAAATCTGTTTTCAAAAGACTATTGTCAGCAGACCTCTTTTGGCGGGCCAATTCATATGGGTTGGCGGGCCATATTGTGTCCTGAGGGCCTGAGGTCGAGTTTGAGCAGCCTTGAATTACACTTTACCAATTTAGGTAAGTTAAGTTTTGTTTGATAGGTGGCGAGCCAATTGTTAATATCCAAGTACGCATCTAGACAGATTGTACACAACGGTTTATACAGAATTTCAAAACTGGACGAATGTTTAAAATCTGATGTGGCTCGATGGAGGTGACCGAGATGACTAACAAAGAAGAAAAGCTGCTTCAAACCTAAAAGTTGAAATATGGGCAGCAGAATGAATAATGATTAAATAAATAAATATCGCTAGACATTACATACAGCGCCATCTAGCGCCACACTAAGCAACGAGGCCTGTGTTGTGGACGCCAAATAGTTGATATACTACATAGATACTTTTTATTTGTAATTACATACTTATTATACATATAAACATTCATAACTCGAACAAATGTCTTCGCTCATCACTCAAACATTTGCTCTTACCGGGATTCGAACCCGGGACCCAACGAAATTAAGGCAGGATTACTTAATAATGTTATGCTAAATAATTAATATTAATAAATCCAACTACTCTCCATTTCCAGGCGCTGCTGATGATCAAAACAAGAACATCCCAAGTGGACAAACTGACAGAGTTTGTCCGCAGCAACCATCCGTACACCGTATGTGAAGTGATCTCACTACCGATCAAGAATGGAAATCCACCGTACTTGAAGTGGATTGGTGCAAGTGTGCCTGAGAACTCAGTATAGAACATAAATATCACGCCTTGAAATCCCTGAAAGGCAAGGCAGAGGTGTACTACAGTAAGATTCAAACTTAGTGGCGGCTCGGAACATCGAACGCATAGCTACGCAGTTACACAATAGGGAATATGCAAGAAATACAAAACTCTTTTTATTTATTAAAAATGCCTTGTATTGGCGCATAAAAACAATGTGGTACATTTGTTTAAGTTTCTAAAACATCACTTATATTACAATTTATTGTTTTATGTAGCATGTTTTTGGTGAAACGGAACGCACTCAAAACGCGTCGTCCTCGATAACGCCGGTAGTGACGTGATAAATTACTTTCAATTAGATGTAAACAAGGCATATTGAGGTAAATGACGACACATCAAGTCACGGATGTTTGAACTGTCGTAGAAAATTGCAGGAGTTTAATATTATTTTTGAGTGACAAGCAGTAGTTGAACATAACTTTTAATACTTTTCTTGGGTTGATAATATAACCAATTGATTACTATATTATTGATTGATTGATTGACCATTTTATTGATGTAAGTGAAGAAAAAATTACATGCATATTCCCTATTTTAGGTACCTATCAGCGGGGCGTTGAGGTATGCACCTCAATGAGTTCAGTGTGTGAGTTACGTGTGTACACTGCACATGCGCGCGCTTTCTTGTCTACGTACAGTCGAGCACATTATAATTTGTCACCTTTGTTATTGTTCTGTTTAGATTTTTGGTGTTATTGTTACGTTGAGTTTTTTTTGTTTTGAATAGTTTTGAACCATTCTGGGAATTTTTCTTTCTTCAGTTTACACTGTAATAATAAAGTCAGTCTGTGGTAATATAAAAATAATATTCAATGATTTTACGAATGCTAAACATTTAAATGTAACCAAATTGATAATAATTTGGTTACATTTCTAATTAAGCTAAGTTTGAATCGCACCATACCCAATAGTAGAATCAACTAATTAACAAATAAAAACAATTCACTGCTGGTACTAGCTGCTTTACAAACAGGGGGTCTAAAATTGCCGCTTTAGCCGAATCTTATTATAAATCACGTTAAAAATTTTAAATTATTAAAATGTTCTTTATGTTCATAAACGTAAGGTCCATCATCATCATCATCATTTCAGCCGAAAGACGTCTACTGCTGGACATAGGCCTCCCCCAAGTGTCGCCACATTGACCGATCCCGTGCGACTCGCATCCAGCGGACTCCCGCAACCTTCACCAGGTCATCGGTCCACCTAGTAGGAGGCCTTCCAACGCAACGTCTTCCGGTTCGCGGTCGCCACTCCAGAACTTTTCGGCCCCATCGGCCATCCGTTCTGCGAGCAATGTGACCTGCCAACGTAAGGTCCATTTTAAGAATTTTAAATTTTAACGTGATTTTTATTAAGATTCTGATAAAGCGGCCATTTTAGACTCACAGATTAAATCTTTGAAATAACACTGTCGACATTTAAGGCATTGTCCCACCTAAACGATAACCTAGAAACGAGTAAAGCTAGCAACTAAAACCAAGTTATTTTTTTGTTTGACACAGTTCTCGCTGGCCGTGTAACTGTGAATAGTCAGTGATCAACTAACAAATGTATCTCTTTTGCTGACACGAGGTCTACGATAATTATTTTATATATTTCTGGAGCGCTGAAATAGCCTATAGCTAGTTATTATAGCTAGCTAGTAGGTTCGTCGTGAGCGTGCCTTTTTTTTTTCGGATGGGAAATCATCAATGCAAATACCCCATGTTTTCAGCACATTTTTTCATCACCCCGCGGCAGGGGTTTCCCCCCGGCGTAGCGCCTCCGCGCGCCATTCATGCAGGCGCGCGAGGACTATCGCCTCCAGATACCACCTTTAGGGGCGCGTTCAGGTAGTGGGCGGCTCGCCGCCTCAATGGACGCGCCCACACCGGGGCCCCGTAAAGGGCCATGGACCTCATGACTCCCTTCTATAAACGCCTTAGATGCATATGCTACTGGGCTACAGGATAACCGTTTTGCATAAGAACCGCAACCTACCCTATTGTTTCTTGCATCAACACTTAATAAACATGGAACATTTGGATCATAATACTGTAGCACTGGTGATGATGTTAAATATTTTTAATAATTTCAAAACATTTTTCCTGCTCTGGATTCCCAATTCCTGTCTTTTTTAAGCAATTCTTTTAATGAAGCAGCTAACTCGGCAACATTTGGTATAAATTTGGAAATATAAGTACCTACACGTAATATTTTTTGAACTCCAATATCGTCAATAGGTTTTTCTATATTAATTATACTTTCAATTTTATCCTCTTCAATTAATATACCCTTGTCCGTTAAAACATGTCCCAAAAACTTTAAGTTATTAGTATTTATTAAACATTTTTCTGAATTGCTGCCGTTTTCAATACCATATGTATCATCATGTTTTTCTTGATTTTCTGCCTATATTATCATTGTCATCGATAAATATCTCAACATTACTTATGTTTTCAAACAAACGAGAGAATTGTTTATGGTACACTTCTAAAGCTACTTTTACTATCTACCAAATGGTGTTTGGAATGTAGTCAATTTTGAGCTTCTTTCGCTTAACTTTATCTGGTAAAATGCTTTACAACAATCTAATTTACTAAAAACCTTAGCTGACCATAGCCATTTTTGCTGAGATTTATTTAAACGTCGGAAGTTTATATTGTTCTCTTAGCAAACAAGAACCCAACATGATTTGTAGCGTTGTACTGTGGCTCTTGATAAATTTATTTTACTGTGTGGTCTTTGCATACATACTGTTGCATAATGAATTTGTTTTTACAGTAATTGCATAGATACTTTAAAATTTGCTGGGCATCGGCGAGGTTGATGTTCAAAACCACATCTTTTGCACTTGATGTTTGGTGAATTTATATTTGGTGTTTTTGTTGTACCTGAATTTTCTTCTTGATGTAATCTACATTTGTACTTTCCTCTTCTTTCAATTGCTTTATATAACCTGTGGCAATTTTCACTGTTTTATGTTTCATTACTTTTTGGGAGGTAATCTTTTAATACCTGAAGCACTTTCTCATAATTTTTCTTTTCCTGTTCAGGTATGTCGAGCGTCTCAAATTTATCTTGGCCTTCTTCTCCTAACAAATGTAATATTATTGCGGCTCTCGTCTCAGTCGTTTTTTTGTGGCATTCGTTTGCCGCCAAGTATATTTCGACCTGACGTAGCCAATTTTTTTTTTTTTGCCAGGTCTCCTACGAACGACAGTGGTGGTGGTACATCTGTACTTTCCTCTGCTTTCAATTGCTTTATATTATTATAACCTGTGGCAATTTCCGCTGTTTTGCACAAATTCACACAATGTTGTAATGTTAGGTTTGGTTCTTGGAGGAGTCTTTCCTTTAATTTTGTTTCTTTTATACCTCCTATTAGGCGATCTTTTATCAAAATATCTCTTATATTTCCAAAATTACATGGCAACGATAATTTCTTCAACTCACACAAATATTCTGCGAACTTTTCTTCTTCCTTTTGATTTCACTCAATAAATGTCTACATAATGTTTCATTACTTTTTGGGAGGTAATCTTTTAATACCTGAAGCACTTTCTTATAATTTTTCTTTTCCTGTCCAGGTATGTCGAGCGTCCGGGGCTGCGGGACTATTCAAAAAAAAAAAAAGGAGAAGAAGGCCAAGATAAATTTGAGACGCTCGACATACCTTTTTTTTTTAGGATGGGAAATCATTAAATGACTTCTCCCGCTCTGGGCGGAGCAGGAGGGAGTGTCAGACTTTTACTGACTAAAACCCATTCATGTTCCTTCCTCGCCCTTTGTGTTCCGGGGCCACGGTATCTCTTTCGAATAGTCCCGCAGCCCCGGAATAGTCCCGCAGCCCCGGGGCCTTCTTCTCCTAACAAATGTAATATTATTGCGGCTCTCGTCTCAGTCGTTTTTTTGTGGCATTCGTTTGCCGCCATGTATATTTCGACCTGACATAGCCAAGTCTTATTTTTTTTGCTAGGTCTCCTTCGTACGACAATGGCGGTGGTACATTTGTACTTTCCTCTTCTTTCAATTGCTTTATATTATAATAACCTGTGGCAATTTCCGCTGTTTTGCACAAATTCACACAATGTTCTAATGTTAGGTTTGGTTCTTGGAGGAGTCTTTCTTTTAATTTTGTTTCCTTTATTCCTCCTATTAGTCCATCTTTTATCAAACTATCTCTTAGATTTCCAAAATTACATGGTAACGATAATTTTTTCAATTCACACAAATATTCCGCGAACTTTTCTTCTTCCTTTTGATTTTTGTCAAATAATAAAGGTCTACTTAATGTTTAATTACTTTTTGTGAGGTAATCTTTTAATACCTGAAGCACTTTCTCATAATTTTTCTTTTCCTGTTCAGGTATGTCGAGCGTCACAAATTTATCTTGGCCTTCTTCTCCTAACAAATGTAATATTATTGCGGCTCTCGTCTCAGTCGTTTTTTTGTGGCATTCGTTTGCCGCCATGTATATTTCGACCTGACGTAGCCAAGTCTTAATTTTTTTTGCCAGGTCTCCTACGAAAAAAAAAAAGGTATGTCGAGCGTCTCAAATTTATCTTGGCCTTCTTCTCCTTTTTTTTTTTTTTAGGATGGGAAATCATCAAATGACTCCTCCCGCTCTGGGCGGAGCAGGAGGGAGTGTCAGACTTTTACTGACTAAAACCACACATCCATGTTCCTTCATCGCCCTTTGTGTTCCGGGGCCACGGTATCTCTTTCGAATAGTCCCGCAGCCCCGGGGCCTTCTTCTCCTAACAAATGTACCTAATATTATTGCGGCTCTCGTCTCAGTCGTTTTTTTGTGGCATTCGTTTGCCACCATGTATATTTCGACCTGACGTAGCCAAGTCTTATTTTTTTTGCTAGGTCTTCTTCGAAAGGCAATGGCGGTGGTACATTTGTACTTTCCTCTGCTTTCAATTGCTTTATATTATTATAACCTGTGGCAATTTCCGCCGTTTTGCACAAATTCACACAATGTTCTAATGTTAGGTTTGGTTCTTGGAGGAGTCTTTCCTTTAATTTTGTTTATTTTATACCTCCTATTAGGTGATCTTTTATCAAACTATCTCTTAGATTTCCAAAATTACATGGCAACGATAATTTCTTCAACTCACACAAATATGCTGCGAAATTTTCTTCTTCCTTTTGATTTCTCTCAAATAATAAATGTCTACTAAATGTTTCATTACTTTTTGGGAGGTAATCTTTTAATACCTGAAGCACTTTCTCATAATTTTTCTTTTCCTGTTCAGGTATGTCGAGCGTCTCAAATTTATCTTGGCCTTCTTCTCCAAACAAATGTAATATTATTGCGGCTCTCGTCTCAGTCGTTTTTTTTGTGGCATTCGTTTGCCGCCATGTATATTTCGACCTAACATAGCCAAGTCTTAATTTTTTTGCTAGGTCTCCTTCGAACGACAATGGCGGTGCACGGTGGTTGGGCGAGCGTCATATATTATTGCAATGCTTGCTTGAATAAAGCACATACAATTAGTAAAATTATTATAATTAGAGTAAAAAATGATGTAAACAAGGTCGATTGAGGTAATGGACGTCACATCATAGCCGCGACAGTCACGGACGTTTGAACTGTCGTAGAAAATTGCAGGAGTTTAATAATACTTATTTTTCAGCGGTTACAATTATGTTCGAATAACTCGTCAAAATGTATTGGAACAGCTGTTTTTTTTTTCGCTATTCAGGGTTTGGTCCCATAGTAAAAGTTGTTCATAATGATGAGTATGGTACTCATCATTATGAACAACTTTTTGCCGGTCGAAGTTTATCGATATCGTCCGGAAACACGTCATATACTCTAAAGTTGGATTTTGATGATGATGGTGCTGGTGCTGTAGTACTCTTTTCCCTATGTTGCTGTTATACTTTTATATTGTTTTTTTATTTTATTGTAGTTGTACTTTTTGTAGTGCCGCTACCAATCCATTGGAGAAACAGAGAACTTTTACTGTTACAAATTATGACCTTTTTACTAAGCTAAGAACTACATAGGTTTTGTTTATCACTTCTTAATTGTATGTTAGCTATTGTTTTGTATTGAAGTAGTTATTTATACCGAAATCTAAGGAAATTCTTAAGCTAATTATGTACCTTATTTTAATGTGTAAGAAATAAATTATTAAAATTAAACAGTACTTAGGTAGTTTTTAATTTTAATAACATAAGTTCATGGCCAGCGATCGCACAAGATAAAGAGGTTTGGAAGAAGAAAGGGGAGTCCTTTGCCCAGCAGTGGGACACTTGACAGGCTTGGCTAAAAAACAACATAAGTTCTAGTCACAAATAATTTCTAAGTTCCTACGTAGGTACTAGTCTCATCATCTGCCTAGCCTTTTCGGCTTCCAGTGTAACCGGATGCAGCTGAATACCTACCTGTATTTTACATGGAGCGACTGCGTATCTGACCTCCACAACCCAGTTAGTACTGGGTAATACGATACCCCTTGGGAAGACTGGTTGTCAGACTTTTTGGGCCACTGACTACCACTGACTGTAGGTAACGACTGTCAAAGAACTGCAAATGGCAGCCGGGACCATGTGGCTTAACGTGCTTTCCGAGGCACGGAGGAAACCCGGTACGTAATGGGTGATCACCCATCCACAGACCAACCTAGGCAAGCACGGCTTAACCCAAAGATCGACCCGACCGGCTGTTATTATTTAGCTACGGGCTCCTACGTACTAGTCCGGAGACAGTTTTATAAAGAATGATCTGGTTGGTTGGACGATTGACACCTAACTCATAGTAGGTACTTAGGTATAATAAATAAGTAACCTAGCATGTTTTAAGCCGGGGGGTCTGCTGCGCCAATTTTCCAAGAAAACATGTTATCCGTTCGTCGCATCAAACATTTTATTTAGTTCAGAATGATTTACATAATATGTGCTGCTTTAGCGTCGGTTCCCTTGTTTAGAGGGTGTAAAAAGACTTAGACGAAGCCGAAAAGCACTTGTTCTCCCCGTCATTGAGATCATTTTTTAGGGTTCCGTTCCCAAAGAGTAAAAACGGGACTCTAAGACTTTCCTGTCCGTCCGTCTGTCTGTCACCAGGCTGTATCTCATGAACCGTGAGAGCTAGACAGTTGAAATTCTCACAGATGATGTATTTCTGTTGCCGCTTTAACAACATACTAAAAACATAATAAAATAAATGTTTAAAGGGGAGCTCCCATACAACAAACGTGATTTTTTTACCGTTTTGTCTTGTGTTGTATAAATAATGGTACGGAACCCTTCGTGCGCGAGTCCAACTCGTACTTGGCCGGTTTTTGTTCTACTAGAGTCTAGACCATACCGGAACCTTCTAGTTACGGAGATATTGGGGGTCAAAGTTCCAACTTTCTCACAAGTTTTTTTCTTTAAATAGGTGCTTATGTACATGTTTATGTTAGCAAAATACGAAAACATGCGCAGCGGACCCGGCTTCCCAAAGTATCTCTATTTACTACCTTCTTGTAAAATACATATGTGTTGGAATTTAAGTGATAACTCTGCTCATAGCATCACATTCGTATTCATAACGTAGTAGAGGTACATAGGTACAGTAGTAGAGTATACGTAAACAAGTATAAGTAGGTACCTAAAAGACGACTAGACAGACATCTAAGAGTGTACTACGCCAGAATGGCGCCTACATTATGGTAGGAGGCGAATAAAATGTGTATTGTGCCTACGGGAACTGATGCCATGTTAATAACTATTTTTTGAAGCGAGAAGTCCTGGTACTTCTAGTATTAAGTTTGGTACTCCTAATGCTTGAAGTTATTGCATCAAGACCTAAAAACAAAATGCCCCGGTGGGGACAGCATCCCACGCAAAATCATTATTTTTCAATACACTTCCTCGAAAACTGGTTCATAACGCACTATGATTAAGTTCAACATGCAATGTACACGTATGTAACACGCGTGCGATTTTTTGCATTTTCGAACACGTGTGTGGGCATGAAAATTGCCACAGATAACTATACCTATACTGCCTATATTTAGTTCAAATTGTTTCAATGCATTAAGTCGGAGGTGAATGTTTTTTTTTAATTTTGGCAAAGCAATAATGCGTCTTTACCGCCTAAATATTTTTAAAATATTCAAATTGTGTTTATAAATAGAATATCATAGATAAACATGATTATTTAAAACAAATATTTACTTTTATAAACAAATTAACATTTATTTGTGTTCTAAATTCAAAAATATAAAAAAAAAACTATTTTTTATATTAGGCTGTTTAGCGGCTTCATACCTTTGCTTCTCCTTCAACCTGGCGAAAGCAAAGCGCGGAAAAAAAGAAAATTAAAATCATAGTTTCTTATTAATTTATGACAAAAATATTTTTCGTTATTTTATTTTATTTCTTCAGAAGTGTATTGAAAAACGTCGTTTGATACACGTGGACATTTGTTATTGCAGTTCTCAGCTCAAAAACACCCTCGCCTACGGCTCGGGAGTTAATTCCGCCTCGAATGCAATAACAAACTTTCTCCACTTGTTTCAAAATGTACTATTTTCTTACGGTTTTTGCAATTTGCAGGTCAGTATTAGGTTGTATGTTGATTAAACTAATTCCATTGAATTACTTTTTTTTTTAAATAGTCACCCAATGCGATTAAATGAACTTAGAAAGTTGTATTGATGATTTTAATGATAATAATTCTTTAAATACGAACGTGTTACGGCCGCGAATCATATTTTGTTCCACATGCAGCCTGACACTGACCTGCCTATTGCAAAAAACGTAAGAAAATTTGAATTTCGCGGGTGTAAAAAGAATGTAATACATCCCACAAGCGCGTAAGCGGCCTAAAATCTTCTCAGCCTCTGTAAAAACGTTGCTACCCCTATATAACTCGCAGTAACTAACAAAGGTAGAATTGTAGGAACCGACGCTGCCAAAAACGGTGTTAAGATTAATTCCCATTTTAAAATACGTTTCAATTAATTTATCTTTAGGCGGTGAGGCGGTGTTAGTAAGATTCAGCTGCGGCAAATATGTTACCTGTGGTGGATTTTGGCGTGTATTCCCGTTCGTCCCCTCGACTTCGTCCCCCGAGGGGGACGAACGGGAATTCGTTATTTATTTTCCCGATGGTCCCTCAAAATTTTTTGGGGGGACGAATGGGAATAATTTATTAATTCTTTTTTGGGTCTATTGCTCCCACTAAATAATATAAGACTGGTGGTTTTAATTGGTAAAAAAACAAAATTGAAATAAAAATCAGTCATTTATTAAGGAATAAAAATCACAGAATCAACTTTGCGATAACTCGCAATATTTTTATATATAATATTTTTTTAATTATGAATAAAATTCTCCTTATAACTAAAAATTATGATTTAAAAATCTGTGTATACAGATTACAATAAAAAAAGTCTGTATTATATTACAATTAAACACTACAAACAGACTTTTTACCATTCAGGTTGTTTCCTTTTGAAATATAAGTCACTATTTTTCGTAGAGTTGCTTATATGTATGGTGGCAAGATTTTACGTTTTACGTTATGTAAGTGATTAGAAAAGTTTACTCATCGCCGGCGCTTCCCGTCAGAGTTGCTATATTTAGTGTAGGTAAACATAATGAAACAATGATAAACTTAGGATACGTTTTATAATTCATAAAAAAATAGAGAAGAATTTTGTAAAATAATGATTAAATCTAACGAAGAAACTAATTTAAAAGTAAACTACGAAACATCGAATAAACATATTTTCTGCACAAATCTTTTTAGTGGGACGAATGGCACTAATCGAAGAACATATTCCCATTCGTCCTCTCTTGAATTAGGATTGGGACGATCGGGAACAAATTAAATATTATTTTTGTAAATTCCCGTTCGTCCCCCTCGGGGGACGAAGTCGAGGGGACGAACGGGAATACACGGATTTTGGAAATGAGCCAGCTACCTGTTACCGTCACAAAGTAAGATCCAGGAAGTATTACCGGTACTTACGTATTAGGTAAGTACGTACCTCAGTGCTACTTACCTACAAAACGCACAACGTAGGAATTGTTTTTGCGAATTTATCAGGAAAAGCCAAGCCAGAATGTAGATTGTTTACATTTTTTAATATAAAGAAAGAAAATATATTGAGTACTTAACTATAAAACATATGGAAACAGGTATTTATCGCGAACGACGTTTCGACCGGATTGCACCGGCCGTGGTCGCGGGCTCGGTCGAAACGTCGGGCTTATATTAAAGCTAAAATTCGCGATAAATACCCGCCGTTTCCATATGTTTTCCAATGTGTTCTGATCGTGAAAGTTTATAAAAGACAATTTATTAATATATTGTCTTTTTATTTCTCGAAGGGACGGACGGAGCACGTGCAAACAAAATGACAAAAAATAAATAAACATACAACGCATACCTAACAAATATTTATAAATACCTACAACACGACGGAACAAAAGAAGTTGACAGCTTGCTCGTCGTGACTGCGACAAGCAGGTTACCACTCACCGTGATATTGCTACACCTTGAATATAGGAAACGTAAGTAGTAGGTAAGAGGGTATTTACATGTTTTACACAGAAATAGAAAGAGCAGTATGGGGAGGGGTACCTACCTACATTGCTCGCAACGTTTAGTAAAGTAAATACTTACCTACCTCCTATAGATATCAAAGTGGATGACATTGATAGTCTAACTCATGGTTAACATTACTCCTGTGCGTAATCCGACAGTCAACAGTCGAAGATTATTCAATAAAGGTTCATGGCCGACCAATCATGATCACAATTGCCTGGGTTTCTCGTGACCGTTGATCTTATTGTTGATTTAATCAAATCATTCCTTTGACAGTGCTATAGTTGGTGCCAGTTAAGATCGCAATAGCGGTCATTGCCCTTTCCCTAATATCTCTTCCTACGAAACAAAACAAACGAACCATGTATCGTTTTTCATCAGAAAAAAAATATTGAAGATCACGATAGATCATAACGATTCAAGACTTGAACAGGCTTATTTTAGGATTTCTAAGTTAAGAACTTTAATAAATGTAGGTAGGTCAATAACCGCTTTTGCGATCTTAACTGGCACCAACTATAGCACACAACTCAAATTGGTTTATTGTACAGACAGCTCATCAAGCTACTACAATCTGTCAAATTTGTTTAATTGATTTTCAACTTTATCCTTCCAGCATTAGGTTCAAGGTTGATTGGGAAAATTCAAAGGTTTTGGGTAGCTTGCTGTGCTGGCATCTGTAGCTACTTATCTAACCTAGTAAAGACAATAATATAAAGTATAAAATAATAAATAGTAGACAATAGCACATTGTTACCCTAGGGGTGAAAGTAACTTATTTAGTCCCGAGACGGGGTTTGCCCGAGCGCAGCGAGGGCGCTAATAGTTCGAGGGACTAAATAAGTCTTTAACCCGAGGTAAACACTGTGCTTTTCATTACGAATACAAGGACAGTAAAAATAAAAACATTAATCAACTCGAAAAAATGAAGATCGGATTGCCGCTTTCCCGCCTATTTTGTTTTTTTTTGTATGGCCGGCCAGCTATTCAGCCATTACCTATTTTTCATTTTCATCATCGAAAAAATGGTAAATATTTTGCCCAAATCTATGTTATTTTAAAGAAATAGTTGAAACTTAATTTTAATAAAGTTATTTAAAAAATATATATTCTTTAATTAATACTTAACTTTGTCATTTCAATTTTATATCGTGGCTGTATAGAAAGTTGGAACATGGTTCAATAGAAAAATGATCAATTTTTTTTTCATTACTCATACTCTGAAAGTAGGTCTGAAGTTGCCTGAGGAGCGGTATGAAAGTAATACTTTTCAGCCCTAGGGAGAATCGTTTTCAACTGACAACTGTCAAATTATAAAAAAAAAATTATAATTTTTCTATTGAACCATGTTCCAACTTTCTATACAGCCACGATGTAAAATTGAAATAACAAAGTTAAGTATTATTTAAAGAATATATATTTTTTAAATAACTTTATTATAATTAAGTTTCAACTATTTCTTTATAATAACATAGATTTGGGCAAAATATTTACCATTTTTTCGATTATGAAAATGGAAAATAGGTAATGGCTGAATAGCTGGCTGGCCATAGAAAAAAAAAAACAAAGTAGGCGGGAAAGCGGCAACACGATCAAATTTTTTTTTTCGAGTTGTCTCATGTTTTTATTTTTACTTTCCTTGTATTCGTAATGAAAAGCACAGTGTTTACCTCGGGTTAAAGACTTATTTAGTCCCTCGAACTATTAGCGCCCTCGCTGCGCTAATAGTTAACTCGGGACTAAATAAGTTACTTTCACCCTTAGGGTAACAATGTACTATTTATAATTTGCCAGTTGTCAGTTGAAAACGATTCTCCCTAGGGCTGAAAAGTATTACTTTCAACCCGCTCGTCAGGCAACTTCAGACCTACTTCCAGAGTATGAGTAATGAAAAGTAAATTTTTAAAACGTGGAAAATTTCACAATTGACACTGATTTAATTTCCATCGTAAAACTGACACTTGTGATATTATTATGTAGGTACCCACCTATTTGTAGTGTGTGGGCCCTTCCGGGATATATCGCGAATTAAGAAATAGATAAATGCCTAACTATTTCTCATGATCTACTACCCACTTACGTGTGTAAAATAACTTATTTCTTAGCATTTTACTAACAATTGGTTCATAATGTTGTAAATGTTATTTTTATAGTTTTAATTTATTAGTACATTGTTACCCTAGGGGTGAAAGTAACTTATTTAGTCCCGAGACGGGGTTTGGTGCCCGAGCGCAGCGAGGGCGCTAATAGTTCGAGGGACTAAATAAGTCTTTAACCCGAGGTAAACACTGTGCTTTTCATTAGGAATACAAGGAAAGTAAAAATAAAAACATAAATCAACTCGGAAAACCAAATGAAGATCGGATTGCCGCTTTCCCGCCTACTTCGTTATTTTTTCTGTGGCCGGCCAGCTATATATTTTGCCCAAATCTATGTTATTTTAAAGAAATAGTTGAAACTTAATTATAATAAAGTTATTTAAAAAATATATGTTATTTAATTAATTAACATTGTTATTTCAATTTTACATCGTGGCTGTATAGAAAGTTGGAACATGGTTCAATATACTCTCTCACTATTTTTTTTTATAATTTGACAGTTGTCAGTTGAAAACGATTCTCCCTAGGGCTGAAAAGTATTACTTTCAACCCGCTCCTCAGGTAATTTCAGACCTACTTTCAGAGTATGAGTAATGAAAAATTGTTTTTCTATTCCAATTTAATTGATGTTTTCTATTTTTTTTAATTATACTGTATTTTAATTTAACTACTTGACATTTTAAATCCTATGTAAACTTCGTAAAATATTAATTTTGTTACTATCATAAATATTTCTATTTTACATTTTTATTATTGAATAAACAAGTGCTGTACCTACACCTATAAGTGACGAATTCACCGCTAAACTGTTGAAATAGAATATATTTAATGTAATGATTTAGTGAATAAGTCGTTGGTGTGTCTCTAAATAAATAGCAAGAGAGAGTTTAAGAACTTACTCATTCTTCAAAAATATATACCTTCAAAAATATATACCAGAGTGTCTCATTTTCAAATACCGTTCGTAGTAAAATCCAATTTATAACCATAGTAGTAGAAAGCGTTGCATGAAGATGGCATAGGTACACGCGTTCAGCACGCATCTGGCAAATATTTCTTCCTCCATCGAGGACTGGCAATCTATATGCAATATTTATGCCACCCATTTGGCAACGAACATTAATATACGATGTGGTCCCAACTTGCCATTGTAGGTACATATTCGGAGCATAGTAAAGGTCGCATGTACACTGTACTAGTTTTGAAGTTTTTGCCTATTTGGCGGTGTGCCAAACTGTGGGTGTTTCACCCTATGATAATGTACGTAATTACAATTAAAATATCACTTTTTGCTCGCGAATTTTGGCTGAAACTGTTTTTAGTTTTGTATTTTTGGTTTGTTGATTTTTATGGAACAGTTAAATGATTTGCTTTTTTTGGAACAGTTAATTGTTTCTTTAATAAACACTCACAGGTAAGACACATTGATGAATGTGTAAAGAAAGAAAATTGTTTTCTTTGGAGTCTCAGACAATATAACTTTCCGCCTGGGTCTATTAACATTAAATATGTATGAAGTACCTCATATCGACTCAACAAATGTATTGAATCTATAAATAAACAAGATATTACCAAGTAGGTATGCGATTTCCCATATGCAAAAGTCTTCAGAAGTCTTGAAAAGCATATTTTCAGAAATCACCGACTATTAAATAATAAATTAAAATATTTAAGTGGTCGACCCCGCAACTATATTTGGAACCAAACAACATAATAAATAATTCGACGAAAATACCTCCGCGACTCAGTAAGTGTTCTGTTCAGTGTCAAAACATTTAATTTAAAATATGTGACACTACGAAACTTTCTCACGCGGCTCACTTACGTAACGTGCAATACTTACATCTCCGTTCCATAAAAACTACCATTATCTACTAATTGCCTCATTTATATTAACTGGAGACGTACATAAAACATAGACCGTGTGTAACAAAGAAAAGACAAATGGGTACTTTTGGAACGAAACCGAACACATCTTCGGTCGCATTTCGCTCGACCAATCGTAGCGTTCGTAGACGTCTACGAGTTTCGTAGCGCCCGCTGACGCAGTAGGGCGGCGTAGCACTACGCTTATCGGGACACAGGCTGAATACATTGACCTTTGTTAAAATCGCCGAAACTCATTTTCAATTAGTTACGTTATACAGTTAGAAGAGAAATAAAAGTACTCGTGTGTCGGCAACGCGTGGCGTCGGACGTAATTTAGGAGCCGTTCTGTTATGGCATCAATAAAAATCTTTACGGAAACATCTGCAGTCATAAAAGCTGTCGTATCGGTTTCGGCGATGCTCACGGATCGCTACGAGGAGTGAGGCTGAATCAGTTGGCGTCGAGGATCGCAGGCGAGAAGGTGGTGAACGGGGTGGAAGGATGGCCATGGTTTCGACGGGTCGGTAGTGCAGTGCGGCTCGCGCCGGCGCGGATCGATCGCGCGAGTTCGACCGCGCGGGGCGCGGCGCGCTCGCTCAGTCGCGCGCGGTCACGGCGTGCGGGCGCGCGCATCGCTGCACGTGCATGGCGCGCCTGACTGGATGCCTCGCGCCCTCGGGGAATGGCTTCGTCCGAGGAAGAGGCGACTACAGCGTCGACCGACTCTTATCCTGAAGATGAAGAATGCCTCAGTGTCCGAAAATGGTGGTGCTTTCTGCTGTCGTCGATATTCACCTTCATATGCGGGTTACTGGTGGTGCTGTTATGGCGCGCGTGCGCGTTCGTCTGCTGCCGCCAGGAGCCGGAGCTGGCGCCGAACGACCCCAAGCAGAAGGAGCAGAAGGCGGCACGGCAGGGCAAACAAGAGTTCGAGGGTACGTTCATGACCGAAGCGAAAGACTGGGCCGGCGAACTCATATCCGGTCAAACCACCACCGGACGAATACTGGTAAGTGCTGCTTCTCAACTCCACCAACTTGTCCCGCTTAATGTCTCAAGTTAGTTAGTTCAGAAGGTCCCTCTTAATATTTCATATAAATGTTCGCTAGGGTGGGTGATTACTAATTCGCGTGGCAATGTTACATTAAATTCGTGTGATACCCACCTAGTGACTTTCTATACAAAATAACGAGGTACTTTAGTACGAATTAGTTGAGATGGCCGATCATTAACGAGGGCTCATCGATTGCTTTCGTCGTTAAGATTAGAAGCCCCAGTCGTTGTATCAATTAAACGTAAGCGAGTATTTTGACACTAATCGTTTTACTATAGTTACACATTTATTGATGTTGTGAATTTTACTAGTGAGGTAGGTAGACTTATATCTTGTTAAAATGTTAAACACTCATTGCTTTCATTCGGAACGATGTTCTATTAGCTGTTACTCGTAATATTCTATGCGGGTAGATGGTATTTAGGTAGGCACTCGAGTTAATATTCATGATAATATTTATTTAACGCAAAGTACGTTCACAGTCGAATAATTTCAGTTTTATTTGCGAGCATAAACCTCAATTTCTACAAATCAATTTCCAAAATTAGTTGAATCGTAAAACTGCTTGTTGATGGACGTAGCGGGCACATTTTTCATCCACCCCCACTAATAGGCGATATAAAATTATTGCTGAACATTAACCCAAATGTGTTCCTTGGCCCATTGGCCCACACCCCTACGGCAAGTGATCACCAATGTCATGACGTCACATCGCCAACCTTGTAGATTATCCACTAGTTTGTACCAATATTGGCTGTTTAATATTTACTACTCGATTAATCTTTAATCAGCGCCCGTTTACTTCGTGCAAAGTAGTTCTATTCATATTTTATTGTGAGAACTACTAAGGAATAGAAGTGAATATAAAGAGGCGTACCCACAAAGGTTTATTTTGAAACACTTCAGACAAATACGTCTACAACGTTTTTTTTAAATTAAAATTCCACTTTTAATACGCATCACACCATATTAACCATGTTTACATAAAAAAATTGGTTTAGTTTCATCTTTATAAACTACTTAACGCAAAATAAAATGAATATGAATATGAAATAGCAACCTTCCACTGGCGAGCCTGACGCTTTAACAATTGAGCTATTGGCACTTTCTGGTTTCCAAACAGTAGGTACCTACGTTAGTAAATATTAATTTATTTATTTTTATTTATTTACTTTAGAGTAATATATTTACATACAAATATCCTTACAGGCTATACTCAATGCGATATTGTAGCACACTTAAAATTTAAATACATAGTTCAACTGTTTTTGACATAGCAAATTCTATAGGTAGCTAATATACTTATATACGTATATTTACACAATTATATAATTTAATTGGTTACTTAACCAATTTATGGGTAAGTAACCAATTTACTTTAACCAATATAATATAGGGACTACCTACAATGCCAGAACTTATTCACATAAAATGTATCTTATGTTAGGTACTAACCACCCGATAAAGAAAAATATGTACTTACCAAGTTATTTAGTTTTTTTTAACTATTACTTTTGCTCATTACTGGTGAGACTATTCATAAATTCTAAATCATCATCATCATCATAGATTCGCTGTAATACGCTGAATAATTTAAGGATGACACTGCATAATTACCACAAAGTGAGTATTTGTACATACATAGGTAAATTAATACAAAGTCGGTACCTATACGTTCATAGGTACATGTACCGGTACCGACTTATAATAATGTCTTCAAGGCCAACACAATAGAAACTAGATTACAAACGATAAGCTAGTTTTAAAAAGCTATATAGGATGGGAAGAAACACATGCTGACACAATTTACCAACTAAACAACAACGAGCTATAGTAGGTTGGTACTAAAAATGTACGTTTGAATAGGCCTGTAGGTATATGGTGTAGTATACAAATATTGCAATGATGAACACCTCATTTCAGGCACATTCTAATACTAGCCTTTTAAGGTGGAAGTAGCCCGCGAAATTCAATTTTTTTGCAATTTGCAAGTCAGTGTCAAGTTGTATGCTACTTAAAATTAGATTCGCGGCCGTAATAAATATGGCTTTACAAAGTTATAATCGTTACAATCATCAATACAACCCTCTTAGTTCATTTAAATTCCATTGAAATACTTTTTCATGAAATAGTCATTAAATGTAAAAAAAACCACTCGATGTACAAGTAAAAAAAAATCTGTACAAAGGCGGACTTAATGCCTGAGGTATTTCTGTCAGTCAACTCTTCTCTTCAAATCATTCATTGACAATAACATCTACTGCCTACCCCACTAAAACTAACAAAGGTCAATAAAACCCTCACTAAAAGTAGCTAATTCGATTGTACCCTGTTCAACTATCTGCAAACAGATCCTTTGGTGAAATCGATGGGAACCTTTAGTTACCTAGAGCCTACTGATCCCTTGAAAGGATTCTGAAGGTTACCAGTTAACCTGTTAACGCTTCTGAAGGATAAGAGGGTCCTGCTAAGGTATGATTTATTTAGGGTACGGCAAGGAAAGGTAAGGGTACGGCAATGGAATCGGTTATTAGGGACATCTTGGGGGTAGCGCCAGGGTAACCTGCGAAATTCTAATCATGGGTTTTTTGCAATTTGCAGGTCAGTGTGCAATTTTAATGATTAGGTTTAACTTTTTACGGTCGCGAATCATATTTTAATCAACATACAACCTGACACTGACCTAAAATTCGAACGTCAAACAAACTGACAAACCACATTTTTTAAATAGACTATTGTCATACTGGCCTGCAAAACTAAGTATCACACTTTTAAATTTGCGATAACTTTTTTACACAAGATATAATTTCGAAACAAAAAGGACTCGAAAAAGAGTTTAATTTTGTCTATAGTTTCAAAGAAAGCTGATAAAAAAATGCTATAAAACGTTTTTTATTTTAAATCAGTAACTTCTATAGTTTAGAAAAAAAATGAAATATTAAAAGTGAAGTACCTAGTTTTGCTGGCCAGTGTATTGTGTGTTCACACTGTTGTAGGTTGTAAACTAGAGGTAAGGCAGAAGGAATAGCATCATGTTAGTAACGCGAACGGTACTCTGTGTGTCTGTCAGTGAATGTGATATCTTTTCACTCCTAAACCACTTAATCGTTTCAATCAAAGGCTAGGTAGCTTGAGATCTGGAGAAGCACCACTATTTAACTTTTCATATAGAATACTATAAAAATACAAATATACTCAGACAGAGTCGCAAGTAACAACTAGTTTTTAAATAATGTTTTAAGCTATCACGGTTCATAACTAAACTTAATGTCACTTACGGGATATTTTCCGTGTTTATTGTTTATTTTGAGCTCCCGATATTTCGACGCTGCTGCAAGTGTCATTGATCGTGGGTTAGCTGAAAATAAACAATAATCACGGAAGATATACCGTATCTGACATTTATAATTTTTAAATGTTAAACAAAGAAATGAGTACTGAAATTAATCCATTTACGCCTAAAACACATTACACACAGACACAGTAGCCGCAGGAAAATGAAATAACTTGTATTATTTGGTGCATAATGGGGAACTTGAAAATAAAACAAAACAAAGTGTAGTTTTTAGGGTTCCGTACCCAAAGGGTAAAAACGGGACCCTATTCCTAAGACTCCACTGTCCGTCCGTCTGTCTGTCACCAGGTTGTAAAATAAATAAATACAGAATAAAATAAATATGAAAGGGAGGCTTCCATACAAGAAACGTAATTTTTGTCTAATGTTGTATCTGATAATGGTACGGAACTCTTCGTGAGCGAGTTCGACTCGCACTTAGCCGGTTTGTTTTACTGGGCAAATTCGTATGAAAATATTTGATATAAAACGTAAGACGCACTAATAACCTCGACAATTACGTAGATAAATGAAACATGTCATGTAAAAAAAAATAGGGTAGATTTGAAGGTCCAATTGAGGACGGCAGGCGTAAATAGCTCTGACTTGAATTCATAATGTATAAACTTTCCTCTCTCATTTTTCGTTGACCAATTTATTTTCTTATTCAAAACACTCAACGATCAAATCTAGCGTCTTACAGAATGACCGCACTAACGTAATATGAATCACACCAATGACCTAATACCCGTAAAAACTCCACATAGGTAATGAGATTACAGTAGGTACCTACAGCAGACGAATTACAAGTGTTAAGTACACTCACGAGCATTAATATGTACAGTACACGTTATACTCGTACTGACTTTTAAAAGAAATTTTCTCATAATTAAATGTAATTTTTTGTTGTCACAAGTTAGTATTTTAATGATCATCTTGTTTACGAGTTGATTACACTGAAATTTTGTCTGACAAGTATGTAGCCACCTGCACAACTTTACGTTTAATTATAAGAAGATGCAAATGGTTTTGCAGGATGAGCAGAAAAGGAGGGACATATCCTGTAAAGGGGCTTAATACTATGACAAAGTTGATCTTACTTAAAGTCATCATCTGCCTAGCCAACCTACTAACCTGCCTCCCAACTATGTTACTAACTGGGTCTACTTTCAGTCTAACCGGATAGAGCTGAATACCAGTATTTTACATGGAGCGACTGCCTATCTGACCTTCACAATCCAGTTAGTACTGGGTAATACGATACCCTTGGTAACACTGGATTGGGAAGTTGTTCTTATCTCAGAGTAACAAACGTTATTCCCTAAGAAAATCGCTTTTGCATTTGTCTAAATGGATACATTTTAGTGGTCGTGACTGTACTCCTGCCTACATACTGTTGCTATGGAAGTATCGCAGTTTACGTTACTCACTCTCTTAAATCTATTAGCATAAGCAGTGGATCTGGATGTTCGAGGACATGAGTAATAGCTATTAAGGCGACTACAGGAGCTGAATTAGCAACTATAATTGTGGTGTCCTTCGTTTGAAATACCTTTAGAATAAAGTTCTAATCAGCTTGCATTACAAAGTGGTTGTTACGTCAGTCACGAATAGTGCGAAATTAGTGGTTTTTGCGATTTACAAAAAATCTATTGATTGGACTAAAAAAATAAAACACCACCATGCTAATATGTTGCTTGTAGAATTATTAAAAAAAAATCAGGATAATTGTATGTATTTGAGTATGGTTTTTACTCGTTAAAAGAAATTTTTAAAGATAAATTCGTGATTTTTTTTATCGAGTAAAATTTGTTGTATTATGTTTTCAAAACACTATCATACTAGCATAAATCCTGAAGAATATCATATATTTTTCTGGTATTGTTTATTGCAGTGAATCATATGCTTTTATGCATTATAAAACTCGCGTCTCCTGTAGTCCCCTTAAAGAAATAAAAGTAGAAATAAAAGTACCTACGCCTGTAGTATCGATATGAGTAATACAGTTTAAAAATGTTGAAGATAGAAGTATTATAGTACAGCACCATGCTGGGATAGACCGTGCTGGGGCCTTTTGGCCTCGTACGGGGCCAATTTAGTTTAATGTATGTCTTGTTTTTTTATAAAGTTTTTATATAATTTTGTTTTGTCCTGTGCGAGACAAATAAATATTTTCTTATTTATCTCTTTATTTATTGACGTCTTGTTACAAAAGAAGATGGTTGAATGTAGACAAATTTTAAATAAGCAATTTATTTAAGGATAAAGCTTTAATGTTCAGTAAATTAACCAACGTTTTCGTTAACTAGAGTTCATCGTATCTAGTTTTATATTAATAAACTAAGCCTTCCCCGAGCTATGCTACCACGGTGTTGCCAACCCTAATTGCCTATTACAAATTCTAACCCGGTAAAAATTGCGCATAGATGCCTATCTTTGCGTATTTTTTAATTTGCCTAAATTAACTTTACACACCGTTTTTACTTTAATCAATTAAAATACTGAATTAATTTACTCTAAAGTACCATAGAACCCTGTAATCGAGCACGTAAGCAATGTTTCAATATTTTAAAATAAACTGGCTGTCAGTGGAGTTAAGACGTTAGCTCAAGATACCCGAAACTGTCAAATTTTCCCAATTAACCTAGTATCTAGTTGGGAAAGCATACTACAGTATTTTAGAATTCTTCAATGATAAAGTCATTTATGTACAATGTCATGTCATGTACAAAGTCATTTATGTACAATTTATATTTAGATTACAGGACAAATTAATTTAAATTTGAATTTTAATGTTTAAATTTAATTATTAGTTAATTTTATAATGTTTCTTTATCCTTGTTTAAATACCTTTCAATGACTTTTCTTACCCATTTCGTTCGGCCTTTGGGGCATAACAAATATATACATATTTGTTATGCCCAAAGGCCGACATGATGGATCTTTTTGTTTATGAACAACTTGCATATCTTGTAGATATGTATACTCATGTTTCTACAAATAAATGTCTTGTCTTGTCTTGTCAAAAAAACTTTGAACCTAATGCTTTAGCCATAAAGTTGAAAATGTATTTTGACGGATTGTAGCAGCTTCATATGCTGGCCAATTAACTTCACAAACATGTCCTCCTACTTCCCATTAAATAAACTAACTGGGAGAGATTAGTAGCCAAGTGCGTGTACAATATTAGTCGAATGTCATACACAGGCTCGGCGCTGGCATCCGATGCATCCACGAAGCGCCAATACTACGCCCACTGTATTTGAACAGCATCACATACACGCGGATATCCTGGCAAAGATTTACTTCGATTCCAACATTCAATGGAAGATAAATCACTTGACGAGACTTAATCGTATGTACGCGATGAGTTTTATAAACATGAGACGAACATATTGAATATTTAAATCTTAAACATGGAATCATGACAAATTGGTCGTAGGGCGGCGACCTCTCGCTCCCGGCCTTGGTTCAATCCATGGTCCGGAGCGAGACGGAATGGGACGCCGTCACCTCCTTCTGCGAAGCAGTCATGCTAGCGAAGGAGGTGGCGGAACAGGACAGGGAGAGATCCTCACGTCCCGCCCGCCGCGGGAGACGCCCCGGGCGTCGGGGGCCACGTGGTGGCTTCCGGCCACCGTAGGCGCGGGCCTGTGGACGGGGAGCTATGGGCTAGCTCGCCGAGCGTTCGTCTCATGACGACAGGCCGTGTCGACGGCGCGTTCGTGTTCCACGCGCGCCTCAAAGAGAGTCAGCAATAAGGAAGGGGTCCGCAAGGACCGAAGCCTGCCGGGGCTGCGGGACTATTCGAAAGAGATACCGTGGCCCCGGAACACAAAGGGCGAGGAAGGAACATGGATGGGTTTTAGTCAGTAAAAGTCTGACACTCCCTCCTGCTCCGCCCAGAGCGGGAGAAGTCATTTGACGATTTCCCATCCGAAAAAAAAAAAAAAAAGGTAAGTGACTTGAAATAATTTCACACTTTATGGCTAGGTACTTGAAGTAAGTATCCCATGAGAACGTACTTACTGCAATAAAAACCATTATTTATTCGAACTCGGTTCATAGTAGGTATACCTGTGTCACCTGTGTGTCAATTTTTATTGAAATCCAAGCACAAATTAATATACTTTCACGTTTATATACTCGTACAGTGTGGAAGCAAAGTGCGACGTTGTTTTGAAATACAGCACGAAATACTAGCTACTGTATTTATAAAAACACTGTAAAAGCCAGTAAGTGGAACTAGGTCATATTGGTCATCATGTAACTTACTCACGTACCATGGATCACAATGAATCTTTGTACTGAAAATATTTCACAAAAAAGCCTCCTTGTTTCATGACAGATACATAGTTCCCGCAGGATATAAGATGATAAATGTATTGGTGATCTGAAATCTGGTATGATGAAACTTTAAATTTAATGTTGCTTGTAAATCGAGAATTGATCACGACCAGGGGGCCTAAAATGATGCTTTAGCATAAGTAACATAGGATAATAATATGAATCACGTTAAAATGGTCGCAGCAGACGCAGTTAATATTATTGTGTTGTATTTTTGACCATTGAAAGCGGCCATAATAAGTCCCCAGAAAATACAACTATATAAATACCTTGGCGACCTTAAATAAATTAAGCGCCCTTTCTTTTATTTTTAAAAGTAAATAACTAGCAATGCGTAAAATTATGATAGACGGTGCGTATAAAAACTAAGAAACATGTTACTGTTACCTAAAAGTAAAAGTAAACCCAAAAACCCTCCAAATTAAACCTAATCGTAAACCGTAATCACACGAGCGTCTACTAAGTACACTCCAACACGCTCTAGCATTACTCCTGGCCCTTTAGACCCGGTTTTCACTGACGAGCGGAGCGGAAAGGAGACGTGTAAGAGAGACGAGAGACGCGATGTGAATCTCAGCCAATGTTATTGGTCGATTCCCGCACGCCTCAGCTCCGCTCCGCTCGTGACCGTGGGAACTGGGCCTTACGGTCCCGGCACAGCTCCACCCGGCGCGGCCCGGAGTCCGGGCTCCACGCGATGGCAGACCGTGACCCACTTTCCTTTATCGATGCGCTCCGCCCTGTAGTTCAAGTACGTTTTCCCTTTTGCCATCCATTGATGCGTTTTGTCTCTTGCCTCATTACTACACAAAGAATTTCGGGGTAATGGTGTGCGTGCAGGGGATATGGCGTCGTTTAAACGTTTTCCTTATCAATGTTCCTTGTCTATGGGTAGACTGTAGGGCTTTTTGTGAAGATTGAGGGTAAATTTTCCGTATGACGTTTGAACTCGACGGAGATGATTGAAAGTTATTAAAACGGAAGGAGGTAGATATCAGTTGTTGGCTGTTTTAAGTTAGAATATATCTAAAGCTAAAGTAAGAAAGCTCAGACTGCTGACTACGTTATTAAGCATAAGCTTCGCCTAATCTATCCTAATCCAATAGGGGTTTTGTAGCTTTCACGTACTACTATCCACATTTGAAAAAAAAATCTAATTGACAAACACGGAGAAGATTCAATGGTATCAAGTGTAAAAGTACCTATTTGGCACACATTGCAAAAAATAGTAGTAAGTACCTACCTACTTTAGAACAACAAATCTAAGTTTACCTATGCAAATGATTATAAGCTTACGGATAAAAACCTATACTCTGTTCAGTTTTTTTAACTATTGCCGATTGCGGCAAACTATTTCGCTTCTAACTGCAGAATTTTAATTTTGTTTTAGATCATTTCTATCTAGATTTACCTAGGTTGATTTGCAAAACAGACGGACAGACGGACAAGAATGTGATCTTATTAGGGTTCCGATTTTTCCTTTTGAGGGAAGGAACCCTAAAAAAAGTAGTAAACTTAGTACTTACTTACCTAGAAGTGACAAGTCCATGTTAATCCCGATATTACGATAGTTAGATTATCGTAAACCTAGTTATGTATAATGTTGATTCGGTTTCTTTTGGAATTCTTATTTATTGCAATGTTTTGCACCTAAGCGCATCTTTCAATTTACAAGTAATTGTCCGTAATGGCCACGAAATTGTCTTGTAACAAAAAATCTAACTTACCAAGTTATTAAGCGTCTATCCTTGTAAAGATACAGCGCATGCGTACTTGCTTGTTTTTGCTTAGGTTTTTCTTTCTACGGTTCATTGAATCTTAATAGTACCTACCTTTTTTATGGTATAAATAACGTTGAATGAGTTTGTTTTGACATTGGTTTAAATCAATGTTATTACATAATTATCTTGGTTAGCTCAAATTGTTTTTGAATGGTAGGAGAGTCAATGTTAACCAATACATGGCAAAAACCTAAAGGGTATTGGACAAAAATCTTTGTAAAGTACCTACCGTGAATTTCTTAGGTAAACAAAACAGGTACAGGTACAAAATACAACACCCGACAGACATACCTACGTTGTAACAAGTAATAAAGTTCACCTTTGTCGTGTACCCGTTCCAAGCGCAAAAAACCGGCCAATTGCGTGTCGGGCCACGCGCAGTGTAGGGTTCCGTAGTAGCCTGTTATATTTTAGATTTTGTTTTTCAATGCAAGTCTTCACCCGTTATAAACAAGCAACTACTTCATCTTAGTCACTTTATAGGATTTATTCTAAGGATTTCGTATTTGGTACAAAATTATCCAACACCCTAGTTCAACGACTATTACTGCTAAACTAATAAAGTTATCTTAACCGCTATAGTTTTCTTTGAAAGTTCATGAAATGCACTATCATCATAATTTTTTCCAGATTTTTCAAGCCAGCAGTTTAGCTTTTAGAGGGGGGGGGGACGCCAGACTGGAACAAAAATGAGCACTTTAAAGTTTAATATTTCGGAAATGGAGCATTAAATCGATAAGTAGTATTAGCAACCCCTAAGTCATTTTAAAAGACCTATTCAACAATACCCCACGCGATGGGGTAGACGACGAAAAAAGAATTCATCGCCACTTAACATGTGGGGGGGACCTACCCTAAATAAAATATTTTCCAAAATTTTATTTTACCACTTTATCGGCGTTATTGATATACATCTTTACAAAATTACAGCTTTATAGTACCAACGGTCTCTTAGCAAAACCTCGGACAGACAGATAGGCAGACAGACGGACATGACGAAACTATAAGGGTTCCTTGTCAGGACTGCGGAACCCTAAAAAGGGTGAGCAGTGATACCCTATTGGTGTGACCGTCGGACTGCCAAGTCATATCGAGTTCGAAACCACGACACGCACCTCTGATTTTTCGGATTCATGTGCGTATTGTATAATCATCACATGCTTCGGTGAAGGAAAATTTCGTGAGGAAACCAGCATGCCTGAGAGATATTTCTCGACGGCATGTAAAGCCAAATCATAGACCCATGGGCAGCATAAAAACTCTGGCACCAGGTTACGTTACCACACGTAAAATAAGGAAGAAGAACTAACAAAATCACCTTGATTAAAATCATCATTCTACTGTCCTTATCTCAATTTACTTGTGGTCGGCGCAGCATTTCTTATTCTTCCATTCTTCTCTATTACACGTCATCTCACAGTCACTTCCTTTCTAGCCATATCATCCTTTACACAGTCCATCCATCGTTTCTTTGGTCTTCCTCTACTCATGTACCCATCAACATTCATAAGGGTGTAAAAACCTCTTAACGAAGCCGAAATGCACTTGTTCTCCCTGTCATTGCGATAATTTTTTTGTTCTACACCAAACCTGGGAACCTTCTAGTTACGGAGATATTGGGGGTCAAAGTTCCAACTTTTTGACAAGTTTTTTTTAAATACAAATTTTTTATGTAAGATTTTTACTTTAAACACCTCCACGACCCCCGTACTATTCAATCAATCCTTCCGCACAATGTTTTGAGTGCGTTACATTGAGTTCTATAACAAAGCATGATTTTTGACCCCAAAAAAAAAAGACATTTTCCAGCAATAACTTTTGCGTAAAGTTACTTAGTTTGATGTACAGAATGCTTGGTTGACGGCTTCGCGACGAGGTTGTTTACACCCTGTACTCAAAACTTTCCTCATTCCTCCGCATCACATACCAAGCCAACCGATTACCACACAACTTTTCAGTCGCCGGCACCACTTTCAGACTTCCTCTTATGTACTCTTTTCTTATTTTACCCATTCACGTAACACACCCCTTTGACCAAAAATTTAAACAATTTACTTTCGTTTTCTCATTCAAAACTACCCTCAAGCTGGAACATCGCGTGACGACCCACACTTGTCCTTGTGTGGACGATACCTATTTATTTATGATAAACACACGCCACTGCAGTCTTTTATATATTTAATAAGGTAACACATTACACCTCGCCACGTCACAGTATTGTATTGATTTTTATTGGAAGCCAAATGAAATAAATTATTTAGGTAGGTAGGTTCGGGTAACTGATAATTTCTTCCGTTCTGGGCAAGGATGGTTAGCTAAGGGTTGATTGGTTTACCTTCGTTATGAGGTTGGTAAAGTATGAGTTATTAATTAGCTAGATGATAGATAGGTAAGTATTTATAGAGCATCCCGTACCTTATAAGTACCATTCACTGAGTTCGACATGACCTAATTTGTACCCTAATAACAGAAAAACGAATTAGTGTCTATTTTAAAACTGTTTTACCAAAAACCAAATAGGTTTACCACAACAAAACCACTATGAAACTACTACCATCCAGTAGCACAAACAGCTATCATCAGCAGCTATCGCTAGAAAAGCGCATGCAAAAATGCATCTAAAATAGAATTGCACACAATACCTTCAACGGTGACCCATTAAACTTTAAACTGGGCGTCAGGTGTACAGCCAGGCGCACGTCAATGGTCACAACTTCACTTGAACAGCGCGGCATGGCAGTGCCTCTATCTCGTGGTAATAAAGGCGAATTTTCTGTACCTACTCGAATGAAATGGGGCGAAATATTCTCCAACGACATCTTTGGTATTATACCGACTACGTTCTACACTAGAATATGTCTTATATTCTAGTGGGTAAGACGCAACTTACGGGTAACGTTTCTTGAAAATTTTGGCGAACACCCAAGTACCTCCACGCAGAAAGAATTAATATATTCATCCCATTCTTCACTATGTAAAAATAGACTTGAGTATAAATAAGAGCGTTATTTTTAGTTTTCTCATTTAATTTCCTAATATCTTAAAAGTAGTTTAAGGAAGGAAGGAAAAGGAAAATTATTAAGTGAGTACTATTATTTATTCGGGGCTGCGGGACTATTCGAAAGAGATACCGTGGCCCCGGAACACAAAGGGCGAGGAAGGAACATGGATGGGTTTTAGTCAGTAAAAGTCTGACACTCCCTCCTGCTCCGCCCAGAGCGGGAGAAGTCATTTGATGATTTCCCATCCTAAAAAAAAAAAAAAAATATTTATTGCTAGCGGCCCAATCCGGCTTCGCACGGGTGGACATTTATTTTCCTTTATTCCCCCCCCCCCTCATTTTTTCTAATAATAAATAAAGGTTGTAAAAAACCTCTTAACGAAGCCGAAAGGCACTTGTTCTCCCCGTCATTGCGATCATTTTTTTGTTCTACACCATACAACCTTCTAGTTACGGAGATATAATTGGGGGTCAAAGTTCCAACTTTTTAACATTTTTTTTTTAATGTTACATTTTTCCTGTATTATTCAACCCATCAATCAACACAATGTTTTGAGTGCGTTACATTGAGTTCTACATCAAAACATGATTTTTCATCCCAAAAAAAAAAGTCGTTTCCCAGCAATAATTTTTGCGTAAAGTTACTTGGTTCGATGTACAGAATGCTTGGTTGACGGCTTCGTGATGAGGTTGTTTACACCCTGTATAGGTACCATAAGACACTCACAAGTAACGTGGCTTTCTATTGGTAAAAGAATTTTCAAAATCGGTTCAATAGATCTAGAGATTACCACCAACCTCACAAACTTTACCTATTTATATAATATTAGTATAGATTTACTGCCTTAACTCCTTTGAAAAAGACGTAACTTTAAGCAAGTCAGTACTTCACCCTAAGATACAATAATATATGCCGAGAAAGCAACAGTTTCATATACTTACGTACGTACGACGACCAATCAAACTATGCAAAACCAATACACGCTGATGGCACATTGTACGGGAAGCTCATACAAAGCGAGATTAGGTTATACTGGATATGTATAGTTTAATATGTCGCCGAGTGTACGAACAAACCCTGTTGGTACCTCACCTAAGTGGTATCCTCTAAACGAGTATAGAAAGGGTTACAAAGAGACGATATTGCTAGGAAAAGCAGGAAGACAACAAACTTATTCGAATTTATGTCAGCGACGGCATTCCCTTCATTTTCGGGAGGCTCATATACAGACAAGTATGTTAGCTTAGTTCGGCTATGTTATGTGTTCGTATATTTGGATGTATGAGAATATTTTATGTGAGTAGTTTTTGAATCTAGGTACCTATTACAACAGAATTATACACGATTAGGTAAGCACAAAATACTTTTCAATTCTAATTTCAAACACAAAACATATCTAAGTATTTAGAAATTAAAATTGTTTATGGTGTAGGTTAGTATTAAAATTGTTTATGATGTAGGTTAGAATTAAAATTGTTTATGATGTGTGACCAGGTTATTGTTTGTCGGTGTTCACCATTCATTTAGCGAATTTGTACCGAAATATTTAAATTAATATTAATGTGAAAACGCCAGAGTAGCCCGTGGAATACGTTATTTGCAATTTACCGGTCAATGCAGGCTGTATGTTGAACAAAATGTGATTCGCGGCCGTAAAACATACGTATTTAAAGAATTATAATCATTAATATCATCAATACAAAAAAAAACACCTAAAATAAAGAAAACTCGATGCCTTTAATAAGTCGTAAAATCCGAAGCAGGGACGGGTTGCAAGTTATTTATAAACACGTGAAGGCATTTTCCGCACAGGGCTTGGGCACAAGATTCGCAACCAATTTAGATGTGACCTTAACATTTTCAGAAGCCTTGGCGCCATTTCCCAAAATCGCATCGAAAGCTATAGGTACATAAAGATGGACCCGAATACAATATCGTCCTCCGTATCGCAAACTGGGTCTTCTATTCCTGTTATAGCCCCGTCAGACCTGCCCTCCATCTGTCTTTGTATTTATTTAAAAATATACCCGTTTGTGCCGCCATTTTTGGTCAACTGTCGGTGGTCTGACCTTTCGAGAGTTATTGTTTATTCCTGGAGTTGTTTGAAATCGATTTTGTCTCGAGTGGAAGGTTGCGAGAATTGAGGTGTCTCGGAGTTCTGAATATTTTAAGACAAGATAAAACGTAACTGTAGAGGTGACTTGGTTATTACTTGAGGCTTTACTTACTGCAGGGCTATTACGTATCTTTCTGATATCCAGTCTATCAAGCACTATCAAGCTTCGGTTGTACACCGAACTTTGATGACAACCGTGAATGTCATAATATTGGTATTACCACAGATAATATAATACTTCGGTATTACGTATCACAATGAGTGGATATCACTTTGCGGTGACTAACAGGGTCATACATAATACGAAACTAAAATTTGGACAGTTAATTGATGGACACTGAGCCCAGTTACTATCATTTCGAGCTGTCAACAGAGATACGTACCAGCCCTACTGATCATCACTTCACTTTAAATTAACGTAAAACATAGAATTATATTATAGATTGCGTGCAGTCGGTTTCTTTCTTTCTTAAAGATGTTGTTATCGATTTATTTGAAGCTATTTGTTACCTATTCTACACACTTTCAATAAAACTTGTTAACCTTTAAAGATAAACTGTTTCTAGCAATTTTATTTCTTTCTTATTTGACACTCATTAGCATAGACAAACATTGTGGTTATAGATATACAAAGATGTGCCTTGGGTGTAGATCATGTTACAGTCAAAACTGTTAATCGGTCAAAACCACTTTTGACTGGTGTCAGTCAAAATCGAAGTTAAAATGCGTTTTCTGCATTAAAAATAATTATGTTGTTTAAGAACGCCTCAATTGTAATAACCTAGTCCTAGAATTACATGATATATTTCAAAGGGTCACAAAAAAAACCTATCTACCTAATAAATTTCTAAGTAAATGTTAGTTATTGTTTTTACCGGTCAAAAGTAGTTTTGACTGATTAACAGTTTTGACTGTGACATACATAATTATTATTGTCTTCTTCTTCAATTCGTATTTATTTTTGTTTATTCGTCTATACACTTTTATTTTTTACTATAAAATTTTATTCGTATCTGACCGTCGGCGTTGCATAACCTTGGGCCATATCGAAATACGAGTTGACTTTTTTTTAATACACGCTGATGCATGGTTACACACCATGTTGGGATCTTGGCAATTTAGTATTTCCTATTTTTATTTTTTTCTTTAATTAATAGTAAATTAATTTAAAATAATAAAATGTCCTTTTAACGTTAAGGTTAACGTCGTTAACGCGACACAATATTTTTTTTCTTTCTTTAAATTATTATTAACCACGTTCTCTTGTTATAATAGATCATTTGGTATCTTAACCCTATAATACAAATAGGTAATCTACCATATCGTCATTGCTTAGTTTTCAAGCTAAAAGCATTTTTTCCGGAGTTAGCGAGGATATTTAAAAGCACTCGCCCCACCCAGGTTTTCAGCGATCAATCAATAACCTAAATTCCGCCATCTATCACTCGGCTGTTCTGCAGGAGAGAGCTAAAATCACGGGCCCTAAGCAAAGAGGCCACATACCCCATAGCATGGCCCACGTATGAGAACGATCCGCCCCAACGGGCTATTACGCATTCCAATGGCGATAAAATCCTTTATTTCGGTGGCAAATTCGTCCGAAGTTTGGCCAAAGTCTGATTCCGCAATATCGGTAAACGTAGTCGGGTAATTTTTGGGAATGGCCCCATATTTCTGCGTGTGCAGTGTATTTGATCGGTTGAACTGTTCATGTGGCTTTGGTTTGATCTTGTTTTGTACGATTATCAACTTTCAAGTCCTTCTGTTCAGCATTGTAAGTCTAATGGTTGCAATTGATCGAGACTGCTAAGCATGTGGTCCTAGGTTCGATTCCCAGGTCGAGCAAAGTGTTATTGAGTTTTTCCGTCACGAATTTCTCAGTAGCTGCCACGGAATCTGGATTTGTGCCCGGTTGATGGCAATAGGCTCGCCCCCTATTACATGGGACTTAAATATAACTGGTGAAATGTGTGGGTAAACACTATTGGGTGTACCTCTGCCTAGGTCCTTCTGTTCTACCTGGAAAAGGTAGAAACATAACTCAATCTTGTAATTGTTCTAGACATTAGCATTTTATCTGTCTCCAGAACTTAAGACTTAAAATACCGTCTTCTTCCCCCAACCAGGTAATAATAGCACCTTCTAAACAAAATTATTATACAAATTCAAATGAGCCACTGTTATCAAGATTTCCTGAGTAAAGGTCAAATGTATTTTAAAATGAAAGATAGTCGGTTTATGTTAATGTCTTCATTTTGTGGATTCGTGCCCTTTGGAGGTAAGAACCGAACCGTTGCGATATCTTTGCTATTTTTAATCTTCAAAGAAATGTCGGCGGTTTGTTGAGAATGCTTGGTTTGTAACTTTATTGCAAATGTTATTTTTGTGGTAGCTTTTATATTTAAGGGGACTACAGGAGCTAAACGCGAGTTTTATAATGCAAAAGCATATGATTCACTGCAATAAACAAAACCAGAAAAATATATGATATTCTTCAGGATATATGCTAGTATGATAGTGTTTTGAAAACATAATACAACTAATTTTACTCGAATAAAAATCACAAACTTATCTCTAAAAAAGTCTTTTAAAGAGTAAAAACCATACTAAAACACATGCGATCATTCTGATTTTTTGGCAAATAATTCTACAAGCAACATATTAGCATAATAGTGTTTTATTTCTTTAGTCCAATCAATAGATTTTATGTGAATCGCAAAAAACCCTCATTTCGCACTATTCGGCCCGCAGTGACTGACGTAACAACCACTTTGTTGTGCAAGCTGATTAGAACTTTATTCTAACAGTATTTCAAACGAAGTTTGAACCACCACAAATAGAGTTGCTAATTTAGCTCCTGTGGTTTGTATTTTTATTGAAGAGTGGGAGAGGGAAATAGTGCTTGGCACTCAACTCATTTTTTTTTCCATAGCTGACTATAAGTACTTGACTACTTTTTTACATGCTCCTCATTCTAGTCCCACTGAATATGAAATCTCGAGTACCATATTATTATACATATACGTAGTACATTATTACTACCCTTCTAGTATGTCAAAACCAGCTATTCAATTCATGTTATCCTATTGTTAACTTTGTATACATACACTTATAAATATGGTTTGACAATACATACCTTTTGACCATGTAGGTTTTTGCTTTCGAGGAGAAAAAGTCTTTTGGGTTGGTAGTGTCTTTAGGGTTCCGTAACCGAAGCGTAACCAACAGGACCCTATTACTAAGCTTCCGCTCTCCGTCCGTCCGTCTGTCTGTCAGCGGGCTGTATCTCATGATCGGTACTATTACCGATCATGAGGACGCCCTACTGAAACAAAAATTGGCACTTTAAAGTTACATATTTCGTAAATGGAGCGTTAAATCTAAAAATAGTATTAGTAACCCCTAAGTCATTTTAAAAGACTTATTTTTAACGATAGACGACGAAACAAAAATTCATCACCACTTCACATGTAGAGGAAACCACCAAAACTTTATTTTACCACTTTGTCGGCGTAATTGATATACATACCCCTACAAAATTACAGTTTTCTAGTACTAACGGTCTCTTATCAAAACAGACAGACAGACATGACGAAACTATAAGGGTTCCTTGTCAGGACTACGGAACACACGCTACACACACGCTTCGTTTCTACCTACACAGTACACACATGTGTAGTGTGTACATGATACATTAGATACATATCTAGTCCCGAGGTACTCAGTCATTATAGCATAGAGGGGGACCTTGCTCATCGTGAAAATTGTACACTGAACAGCAGCTTTGTGGGTCACCTGTTTGACCATTTCCACTCCAGTTGGCTTCCAGTTAACCAATGCTCTAAATACGGTACGCTTTGCCAGATAGTAATGTCGGTGATCGATTGAATTCGATATACCGGGACTAAATAAACGGGATACATACTTCCAACTAATATTATAAATGCAAAAGTTTGTGAGGATGTATGGATGCCTTTTTTTTCCGGATGGGAAATCATCGAATGACTCCTCCCGCTCTGGGCGGAGCTGGAGGGAGTGTCAGACTTTTACTAACTAAAACCCATCCATGTTCCTTCATCGCCCTTTGTGTTCCGGGGCCACGGTCCCGCAGCCCCGGCAGGCTTCGGCCCTTGCGGACCCCCTCCCTAATGTATGGATGCCTTGATGTTACTCTGTCCTGCAATAACTACTGACCGGGTTTTATAAAACTACTGACTGGATTAGTACATAGGGTACTTTTTATCCCGATAATACGATCCCGTGGGACAATTATGGATCTCCACGCAGGCGAATCCGCGGATATGAGCTAGTTGTAAATAATTACCGAATAATTCAAGTATCGGAGCTCAAATCAAGGTTTGATTGGATTTTGTAGGAAAACTTTCCAATTTAAGTAGGGCTAATATTCTTTAGATTTCGCTCCATAAACTAAAGGAAATGGAATGCAAAATACCTGTCAACCTCTATAAAGCCATTCAGGACAGCAAGTAGATGACAAAAAAAAAACTAATTAGTCCGTCAGATAGATTTCCAAAAAATATTGGACACATATTTTTTATTTTTTCACGTAAACAACAAAAAATGAAAACGATACAGTGCGTCGTCGAAAATTCATGTGACGTCACATTTGAGTACATTTTTTTACTCAAATGTGATGACACAAGCCCCCACTCATGATCTTGATCCAATTTTATTAATTTGATAAAACAAAAAACACGTATCCAATATTTTTCGATAATCTAACTGACGGACTAAACAGAATCATATTTTTTAGTCAGTCATCATCCCTATTAATTATACAATGTGTAAACAGACCCTTCACGAAGCCGTCAACCAAGCATTCTGTACATCAAACTGAGTAACCCTGCTCAAAAAATATTGCTGGACAACGACTTTTTTTGTTGTTGTGAAAACTCACGTTTTACAATAAGGCTTCATGTATGGTGCTGATGGATGCATTGAATGATGTACAGGGGTCATGGGGTATTTAAAGTAAATGTATAACATTAAAAACAAGCTTTTAAAATAAACTTTGTGAAAAAGTCGTAACTTTGACCTCCAATATTTTCGTAACTAGAAGGTTCGCAATGAGGGGAGAACAAGTGCATTTAGGCTTAGTTAAGGGTATTCTTACACCCATTATAGGACAGAGGCTTTATGCAAAGCAAAGACTGATGTAGGTGAGGTTATAGTATAAGCGTTCATTACTCACACGCACAATACCGCATTCCCCTCGCCGCATTTACAAGGCTTCTGAGGATTCCCCATTTAGCACACCCTTACTTACCTCGCGTGACATACTGCCACCAATACACGCTAAAACTGTGTAAATATAAGAATCACTACTAGTACCATAACTGCCTCGTAGGTCTTTCCATCAGGAATTTCTCAGTAGCAGCCACGGAGCCTGGTAGTGCGCCTGGTTGATGACAATAGGCTCGCCCCCTATTACGAGGGACTTCAACATAACTGGCGAAATGTGGGTGTATTAGGTACACCTCTGTCTAACCCTTCGGGGATTACACGCGTGATGTTATGTTTAGTACTAGTAGCAGTTAAATACGGAGAGTATAATAAAACAGCCGTTGAGAACGAATTTCATCCAAACCCGTCTGAAATAATCCTTTCTTCTCGATAAGACGTCTGTTTTTATCCCCAACTGAGGGATAACCAACCAAAATAATTCATTGTACTAAACCCATACAATTCTGAACGTCTATTCCTTATCTGAGAAATAAAGCCTTCTTGTCACGAGACAAAAACAAGACATCTCGGGCGAGCTGGCCTCTTCCTAATCTCGGCTATATAGGTCAGTGGGCGGTGCCTATCGATTGCCAGCACTTGTACTTGTGCGTTCCCAGGAACGTTCGCTTGTCGTTAAGTTTGTGGAAGGCCTTAGCTGGAGATATTGAATTATTTATATATACAATTTATTGGTAGTTCTGTATTGTGGAGTAGTTTGTATGCTGCAGTGGTGCCGTCTGTAGTGTTGGTATCTACTTGAAGTAGGAGTTTAGTTGAGAGACTCCTTGAGTGGAGTACTTCAGGGTAATGGAGATGACAGCAAAAAGGAAGGGGTCGATGCCTGCTGGGGCTGCGGGACTGTTCGAAAGAGATACTGCGGCCCCGGAACACAAAGGGCGATGAAGGAACATGGATGGGTTTTAGTCAGTAAAATTCTAACACTCCCTTCCGCTCCGCCCAGAGCGGGAGGGGTCATTTGATGATTTCCCATCCGAAATTAAAAGGGTACTGGGGATAACTGAATGGTTAACTTTGATTTCCAAATGCTATAACTTAATTAACACAATTGAGGTTTGGCTGACAATGAATAACATAACGGTAACGTCAGTCGAGCAGTAGAAAGCAAGACTGATTGAAGGAGTCAAATAAAAGTAGTACTATGATGTGAAAGAAAGTCATTTTTCAATCAATCAAACAATGACTAACATTAACTAGAGCGCGTAACTTTTATAAAGACAATAGCCAATAACGGTTTAAAAACGACAATTCTAAATCATTGTCATTTAAAATGTCTTTAACAACAAAGCATCATGCCCATATTGATGTACCAGCTGTCTCTTCCATTTGTTCCACTTTACTTTAAAAATAGCCAGCACATCAGCTACATTGCCGAGGAATCTAACGTTGATATGGCTGATGTGTGACGTCATCTCCCCTACTCCTGAGACATAGACTACGAGCCGGTATCAGTAGGAATGCCTCCAGCAGAGATGTGTGACGTCAGCGCCCCTACCCCTGAGGCATGGCTAGGATGGATCAATTTAGTGGCTAGACATTAGTCTCGTCGGTGCCACCGAAAAGCTATCAGACGACGCCATCCTATGGCTGGCCTAAGTGCTTTAAGATCTTGTTATAAAACGTATTTTTATGGTTATGGGACAATGTTCCTGGAGACCGAAGTCCCCTGAACTTTTTTGTATGAAAGAGGCTTTTTAGTTTAGATAAGAATACGTTCAAGTCAAAAACGTTATTTATAACGTAATAAAATCAGTTAAAAAACGCCCTTCCCAATGTTGAAATAATTGAAGTATTCCAATTTGTTATATGATGAAAAGAAAACAATCTTACAATACTATTAATCAGTTCTTCAGCACAATACAAGTGCATCTACTTATATCGTATATCTATCCATCTATATCTTCAGATCTTTGCAGACGATCGTAAATGGCGCCTGGAGAGTCGGCACTAATGACATCACAGAAACACTAACCTCGGAAACGGGGTGAGAGGTTTTGAAGGATCTCAATTAAATGGCCTATACTAGGAACCCATTAGAGCTTCAAACTAAACACACTCTTCAAAAGCAATTTCACAACATTGAGTCTAATAAAGTGACTATCTAGCAGAATCACGTTTCACTTAGCCTGAATTTGACGCACCCTTCGCAATCAGATATCGATGTCACAAAACAGATGGTCGAAGGACAAAGCTTTCACCCGGAATGTGACCTTAGCTAGCTTTTTACTTTAGGTAATCAATACCCTGGACCTACCTTTGTCGCGAAAGCAGATTATGGTGTGGAGCTAACAGCCAGTTATGTCATTGTTTAGATTGGCTGCGATAAAAAAATGTTTTAGTACCTGTGTTAGACAATTTTCTGACTGACTGACTGACTACATTTTCAACAGACTTCAAAAAAAAGGAGGAGGTTCTCAATTCGGTTGAACTTTTTTATTGTTGTTACCTCATAACTCCGTATTTTATGACCGATTTGAAAAAATCTATTTTTATTTGAACTGATATACTTTCCGGTTGGTCCCATAGAAATTTCATTAAAATCGGTTCAGTAGTTTGGTTCACAATGTTAAAAAAAAATGCGGTATACTACAGCTAAAACATTTTTTTTTTCTTCGTGGTTGGATTCTTGATTTTCGAATAGCGCTGTTTTTTTTTTGATTAATGCTGTCAGTCAACATTACGTCAGCCATCACTGGATTCGTATTTTGGATCATTGTATCATTGGCTTATTTCCTTTCGTGAAGGCCATTTCTATGATAGTCACGCGATACGTGAAGCCAGAATATTTCTAGAAAATAATTCGGATTGCAATAGTTTGGAACACATCCTCGTTATTAGGTGTGTCGAGGTTTGGTTCTGCATCGTCACGGGATAATTTTGTTAATATCCTCGACTAAAGTGTGACTTTATGATGCATTTACGAATATGCTAAGTTTTAGTAGGTCGTTGATACCGTATTATAGGTGAACCAACACGTCTACTAACACAATTTCAGCCTGAAATGTTCCATTTCTTTATTGAGTACTTACAATATATAATACTTCTTCTATATTCATCCAAGTATTTTCCTTGCAAAAGATCTGAGAAAGAATCTTAACATTCCACACTTAAACATAACATGACGCCTGTAATCCCCAAAGGTTTAGGCAGTAGTTACCACGCTTAGTTTACCTAATAGTACAGACAGACAGACAATTTCCGCCACTTATGATTTAAGTCCCACGTAATAGGGAACAAGCCTTTTGCTATCAACCGGGCACGAAAAGAGGAATTCCTAATGGAAAATCCAAAAACATTTTGCCCGACCATGGAATCAAACCAAGGATCTCTTGCTCAGCAGTCGTTGCGAACGATAGTCCAGCGAGGCAGTCTTAATGTTCCCTATTTTTTAAACCAAGTTTGACTTTAAAACAAAACTTTTGAGTTACAAATTTTCGGGACGTAAATAATGCCGTTTTGGCCCATTGCCTAAGAGACCGTTAAGCCATTGCACTCGAATGACACCACAACTTGCTCTGAACTGTTCCCCCTGGCGTTGGTACATGCGTGCATTCACGCCGGATGCCTGGCGGTGTTGGCAGAGAGAACAAGGTACCACGTGTCTGTGTATGCTGCTAGCTTTAGAATTTTAATTACCAACGAAAGTGGTTTTAAAAATAACGTTGGGTGAGACACTTAAACAGTGGGGAAGGTCGGAATAAAGGCGCCACAGATAAAGATTTTAAATTGTTGATAATACAGAAAATTTTATTAGCCTGGCCATTTCTATAAATCAGGTACATTGAAATCTAGATGAATGATATTATTATTATTATAATTTTTTGGTATCAAATTTTTATTTAAATAATTACACTACTTTTATACAAACTAGAACTCTAAATAATAATAAAAATATGTACAAGTAACAAAACGGTTACAGGGCGTCAAAAAATTCGTCCACATCGCTGTCAACAGGAAAAGTGCCCAGAGGGCTGGCAGCATTGCCACGTTGGATGGCAATGCTGATTCTTTGGCCAAAAAATAGACCCACCCTCTGATCACGTGAAGAGTCGACCAACCGCTTGGCGATTTCTCGAAATACTAGGTGGACACTCGGACCCCATGGCCCTAGTGTTTCAACCCCAAACGGCTCAAACAGATAATTACCAATTAAATTATTGTATTTGCGCCGTTTGAGGTTTTCAGCACCTGCAGCAGCCGCCCCCGCACAGCCCACTGTGCTAGGAAGATGGGATGGCGCAAGGGTGTCGACGCCAGTTGCGTCCCACACCAAAGGCCTACCCAACTTCCATGGCAACTTCTTATTCAATAATGATATTATTGAATAAAAATAATTGTGCTCCTCATTTTTATATAAATGAAAACATTAATCATTGAAACGCTCCATTTCACGAGCAAACCTGAAAATTAAGACATAAAATATATTAAAAAAAAAAAACTAAATACAACAACCTCAGATCGTCGACACTCCTACTTTAATGACAAGCATACATGACGTGTCAGGGTGTTAGAGAGAGACAAAAGACCTTCTGACGTCACAGACGTGTACGTTGGCAAATGGCATAGTACACTCTCTGGCAGAATGCCACCACAGCTGTCTCCGAATGTCCCCACAGTTATTAACAGAGGATATTATTTATAAAACTGTATTTGTTTTGAATCATAATCTGGTTTCACGTGATTGGATCCACTACATCAACTTGTAATGTGGGTGACGGTATTGGGAGCGTAAAATAGAGTATGTCAGGTGGTATCTAGAGTTTTATGAGTGAGAATGGAAAGTAGGTTATTGTGGTGTTGTTAGGCCAAGAGATGGTTGGTCAAGATTGTTTGCTAACAGCATAAACTGGAAAAAAAATCTGAAAAAGCAGAAATTTGGAAACTAGTTTTAAAAAACTCACGACTGCCTCGTTGGTTTAGTAGTCACGTGACTGGTGAACATGAGGTCCTGGGTTCGATTCCCGGGTCAGGCAAAGTGATATTGGGTTTACCATCAGGAATTTCTCAGCAGCAGCCACGGCGTCTGGATTTGTGCCCGATTGAGGGCAATAGGCTCGCCTCCTATTGCATGGGACTCAAACATAACTGGTGAAATGAGGATGTACTATTAGGTAGGTACACCTCTGCCTAACCCTTCAGGAATCACAGGAGAGATGTTATGTTTTGTTACTTAAAAAACAGCAATCAGTTTCATTGGATTTGTTCGCCTTTTTGCCACCGAATAAACTTATTAAACCCGAATGAACTATAAAAATCCGGCCAAGTACGAGTTGGACTCGCGCACGAAGGGTTCCGTACAATTATCTATACAACATTAGACACAACGGCAAAAAAATCACGTTTGTTGTATGGGACCCTCCTTGAATATTTATTTTTCTCTGTTTTTAAAGCGTATTTGTTGTTAAAGCAGCAACAGAAATACATCATCTGTGCAAATTTCAACTGTCTAGCTATCACGGTTCATGTGATACAGCCTGGTGACGGACAGACGGACGGACAGCGAAGTCTTAGTAATAGGGTCTCGTTTTTACCTTTTGGTACGGAACCCTCTAAAACAAGTTACACTATCAATCCGCTTTTTCAATCTCGTTCTTTAAAACTTCTTTAAAACCACCATATATCCATTTAGTTATCACGGTATTGCTGCCCGTAGCTCTCAATTTGTATCTCCATACATTTCATGCCCGCGTCATGCAACGCAATCCATCTAATATTCAGCGGTGAAGTCCAGAGCTCTGACGTATTACTTCGCTAACGCTTCTACCATGATTTCATCTGCCTAGTTTTTTGCAACTATGTGTGTTGCGGTTGGGTATTAGTAGATACTATAGCAACCTGCCCCCTGCTTCATTCAGCTTTTATGACTTGGCAATACATCTGGTTCGCTTTATCATTATAAAGTGTGTAAAACACCTCTTAACGAAGCCGAAAGGCACTTGTTCTCCTGGTCTTTTCGATAATTTTTTTGTTCTACACTATACCTGGGAACCTTCTAGTTACGGAGATATTGGGGGTCAAAGTTCCAAATATTTGGCAACTTTTTTTTTTAAAAACAAGTTTTTAATGTAATATTTTTGCGACCCCCGTACTATTCAATCCATCCAACAGCACAATGTTTTGAGTGCTTTACATTGAGTTCTACCACAAAACATGATTTTTCACCCCAATAAAAAAAGTCGTTTCCCAGCAATAATTTTTGCGTAAAGTAACTTAGTTTGATGTATAGAATGCTTGGTTGACGGCTTCGTGATGAGGTGGTTTACACCCTGTATAAGTTAGTGTTGCATGCATCAGGTTGTTGGTTCAAATCCGGGCAAGTGCCAATGTGGCTTTTTCAATTCGTATGTACTTTCTTAGTTTGTCTTGGACGTCACAGACATCGGTGAAGGGAAACATCGTGAGGAAACCTGGACTTGTAATGAAAATAAGTCTGAAATCGCCAACTCGTCTTGAGAAAACGTGGTGATCAATGCTTGTGCCTACTCTGTTTGAGCGTTGTAATAGGCTAAACCTTCCAGAATATATTCTCTTTATGATACGTGAAAACCGCATTAAAATTCGTTACGTACTGGGTATGGAAGAACAACGTAGCCGCACAGACAGCTACACGAAAAGCCATTTTAACATTACAGTATTTGTGTGTTCTGTGAAAAAAATGCATGATTTAATTTACAAGTCATAGGTACTAACTTCTGTCCACAACGTGGTCTGTATGTCATTTTCCGAGATAAAAAGTATCCTATGAAAAACTATCTGTGTGTTAAATTTCATTCAAATCTTCATCCTATCCTATCCTCCGATCCTCATCCAAATCTGCCGTTTTTGCGCAACTGAGCAACAAACATACTCGTATAAACTTTTCCATTTTATGAATAGGTTTGGCGAATTCATAATTAGGTACAATTATTTAATTTTTATATTATAAAGAAAGAAAATACATTTACATATCGATGAAAAGCTTAATTAAAACCCCAAATTATTAATTTAAAACAATTATTTATAGTAGACGCATTTCAAACAAATGAAACAAACAACAAACATAGCAATACCATATTTTAATTGTGCAACGTAATTAATTCAGGACTACACAAACATTATTTTAATTTGAATCAACAATTCAGAAGTCAACAACGCTCATTATTACATGTAAAATCCATTCATATATTGGCTGATGCAATCATTTCCAAAGTCCAGCATATGTAGGTACAACCTAGGTATTAATTAAGCGTTCGTGATGATTACTAATATCCTCAACCATGACATCAGTATGTGTACCTATCAATTACCTAGAACGCTGAACTCCTATTAGCACTAAGCATACCTTGAAGTTACTTGAAGCATATCACATAAAGGCTCACTTATATTAGGAAGATAATAAATATAGATTCGCATGTTGAAACTCATTTTGCTGTCGATTCAAAGAAAAGAATCGCCTTGTCTTTAAAAAAATGGAGTCTTTAATTTACGGATAGTTCCATAAAATGAACTGTTTTTAACATAATAAAAATTAAACGAAAACGAGTTTCTATTTCTTACTTTAATACGAAAATCATGCACCAGGAGCGTCTCGCCTACAAATCTCGAATAGAATTTCTTCTCACCTCTCAACTAGCAGGAAAATCAATATCCTCTCGATGGGCGAGTGTCCCGACTCTTCGTATAAATGAGCTTTAACTACGTGATATTACTGCTTCCTTAGGTAAGTACATATTAGGTTTCTATCAGATACCGAAGACATGCTAAACAATATCGCGTTGATATCCGACGTATCGTTGGCGGAGGTGTTACCTTAGTAATCTGTATAATTAGTCAATCAATATCTACCCACGTCCTATTGTAATGCTTGCTATTTATGTTAATTGGTTGACTAAGGAAGATCATGTTTTATTTTAAACTAAGTGGCTGTTCCCCGCGACTGTTCGTCCGCGTGAAATTATTATAAAAAATATTACTTCCCTAATTGAATCGGGTTTTGTTGATAATTTCAAGGGTGTTATTTTCTTTTCTAAACTAAAAGTAGCCTAAGTTACACCATATAACATCTGCCCGTAAAAATCCCGTCAAAATCGGTCCCGCCGTTTCGGAGATTAGCCGCAACACACAGCCAGACAAAAAATTAAAATAATGCTTTTTTTATAAGTGCCGTAAATACTTTCTTATGCATTCAGTAAAAAGTTGTCATTTTAAAATTACAAACAGACACTAAATTTTAATTATTTGTACAGAAATTCACGAGAGTCTAATCAATAAAAGTCCTCTGTTAAAATTATTTTTTGTAGGCCCATTGGTCCCATTATTAAGAAACAATCATACAAGTTAACCCGGCATTGAAAAAGTCTATTGTTTTGAAATTTTTTTTTTTTATAAAGTACTCGGGCTCACAATAATTCATTAATTTTAGCTATCTGGAAATGACAGCTGAACTGTTCGCGCGTCCACTTTTCATTTTCGGAAATAAAATGGCGAAAAAACCGTAGCCACGAAAAATTCAGTTCATTAAAGTTTTCATCATCCCGTTGAAAACATGTTTACAGTCGAGCATCGAACGCGGTACATTACTCACGATCACTCACTGTCAGGAACTAAGCAGTTGTGTATTCGCAAAATAATGTGTTTATCAGTTTCCGAGTTATTAGTTGATCTCACTTTTGACTTCCATCAACTTCTATTATTAACTACCGTAGGTATCGGATGTAGGTTCAATCGCAGAAGGAGAAGGTTAAGTCATTTTATACATTTTGATTCATATATAAAATATTTAGAAAAACTTTTCTTTTTGACTTGTTATCTGAAAAGTGAAATGTGTGTGTGAATGTGTGTACTATCTGGTGTCCACGACACAAGCCTCGTTGCTTAGTGTGGCACTAGATGGCGCTGTGTGTAATGTCCAGCGATATTTTTTTATTTATTTATTTGTCTTGGTATGGATATGTGATGAGGAGGGATGAATCGCATGTGACTATACTATATAAAGGGTGTAAAAAATCTGTTAACGAACCCGAAAGGCACTTTTGTTATCCCCGTCTTTGCGATCATTTTGTTCTACACCATAGCTGGGAACCTTCTAGTTACGAAATACGGAGATATTGGGGGTCAAAGTTCCAACTTTTTGACAAGTTTTTGATGTTAGATTTTTACGTTAAACACCTCCACGACCGTACTATTCCATCCATCCATCAGCACAATGTTTTGAGTGCGTTACATTAAGTTCTCCTACAAAACATGATTTTTCACCCCAAAAAAAAAGTTTTTTCCCAGCAATATATTTTTTTGTGTAAAGTTACTTAGTTTGATGTACAGAATGCTTGGTTGACGGCTTCGTGATGAGGTTGTTTACAGCCTGTATGTTGATGGATCGCGAGGGAGAGGACGACCTAAGAAACGATGGATGGATTGTGTAAGGAACGTTTCAACGAGGAAAAACGAGTAAATGATAACGTGACGACTGACAGGAGAGAATTGAAGAAAGAAACGTGTTGCACCGACCCCGAATTACCTGGGACAAAGAAATATGGTGATGCTCTGAAAACTAAAAGTGATCATACATGTTAACTTAGCCTTGTCGTGGTGCCTTGAATAACCTGAATTCATGGTTTCATGCTGTATATATTCAAGATTGATGCAGTATTGAGTATGCTCAAAAGTAGCAGCCAGCAACATAATAAGAACTTCACAAAACCTGGTGATACTGTGAGTGTGTTTTGCCGTGACTTAGTGTCGAATTCGGTGGTGCGCGTAGCAAAAGACAAAGAAAGAGGGTAGACAGATTTGTCTGCTCCTAACAATTTTTTCCATCCACCCACATTCTCCAGTTGACCCGCGATCATGGCGCTTGCAACAGCGTCGAAATATCGGGAGCTCAAAAACAATAAATAATCACGGAAGATATCCCGTAAGTGACATTTTATGTATTGTTCAAGATTGGTGTTTAGGATATTAAATTTAATTTTCGGATATTATTTATTTATTGCGGAAGGAGTGGAGGGAGACATTTACCAAGTATAGGATAGAGCAGGATAGAAAAAAAATGGTATAAGTGCCAAAAAAGAACATGCCTCTAGGTACTTATTATTCCCAACAAGATCAAGTACTCAACCAAAGGAAACGTGTTAATATGTATTATAATAGATAATGCTCATTAAAAAACCTGTCATACCTGTCACGAAAATGTAATGAGTTGGGTTTCAAAATCAATTGGTTATTTCAGAATACTAAGTTCCTAATTACCTCTGTCTATGGGCATGTATTTAGGGGCTTTCACAAAAGAGGACGTGCCTAATATTTGGCTAAGTTTTGGTCTAACTGCTAATTAATTGCACTCTTATAGTCTATTATGTGAATATTTATTTGCAATTAGTTATTTCTGAAACTGTGCAGGGTATACTTTTATAGACTATTTTTTTTCGAAGATTTCTTTCAAAATCTTACCAACTGCGTCATCCCATTACGATATTCAAAGGTTTATCGTAATGTAAATATTTCGTTGGTCTAGTGATCGCTAGCAAGACTGTCGAGCATAAGGTCCTGGGTTCGAATGGGTCCTAGGTAGGTGACGACTATGCCGGACCCGGGAGGGAGTGTTATTGGATTTTTCCATCAGGATTTTCTCAATAGCAGCCATGGCAATTTAAACATATCTGGCGAAAAGTGGGTGTACTATTAGACACCTCTGCCTTACCCTTCGGGGACAACAGGCGTGATATTATTTTATGTAAAATTCTATACAGGGTGTAAACCACCTCATCACGAAGCCGTCAACCAAGCATTCTGTACATCAAACTAAGTAACTTTACGTAAAAATTATTGCTGGGAAACGACTTTTTTTGTTGGGGTGAAAAATCATGTTTTGTGATAGATCTCAATGTAACGCACTCAAAATATTGTGCTGATGGATGGATTGAATAGTACGGCGGTCGTGGAGGTGTTTAAAGTAAAAATCTTACATTAAAAACTTGTATTTAAAAAAAAAGTTTTCAAAAAGTTGGAACTTTGACTCCCAATATCTCCGTAACTAGAAGGTTCCCAGGTATGGTGTTAAAACAAAAAAAAAATCGCAATGACGAGGAGAACAAGTGCCTTTCGGCTTCGTTAAGAGGTGTTTTACACCCTTTATGTAGATTATAGACACCCATGCAATTTCAATCAAGCACTTGTCAACAACATAATGCCCGTTTTTAATGTACCTACTTAACTTGATAATACCTACATCGTAATACGGGTTGTTATCATAGCATGTTGCATGACTGCGCACAGGAAACTCCTCATCAAGGAAAATGTCTTGTCTGTGAAACTCATTGTGTCGTTACAGGTGAATTAGGGATAATGAGTTGCGCTTAAGTGGCAGTGGGCAGGTCACATTGCTCGCAGAACGGATGGCCGATGGGGCCGAAAAGTTCTGGAGTGGCGACCGCGAACCGGAAGACGTTGCGTTGGAAGACCTCCCACTAGGTGGACGGATGACCTGGTGAAGGTTGCGGGAGTCCGCTGGATGCGAGTCGCACGGGACCGGTCAATGTAGCGACACTTGGGGGAGGCCTAAGTCCAGCAGTGGACGTCTTTCGGCTGAAATTATAATGACGAATGATGAGTTGCGTTTTAGTTACGTGTAGTTTAAATAGTCTTTGTTTTAAATAAAAATAATACATCACTCATCATCATCTGCCTAGCCGGTTCCCAACTATGCTGGGGTCGGCTTCCAGTCTAACCGGATGCAGCTGAATTCCTGTATTTTACATGGAGCCACTGCCTATCTGGCCTCCACAACCCAGTTCGCACTGGGTCATACGATACCCCTTCGTAAGACTGGTTGTCAGACTTTTTGGGCCACTGACTACCTGTAACGACTGTCACAGATCTACAAATGGACAGTCGGGACCAACGGCTTAACGTGCTTTCCGAGGCACAGAGGAAACTCGGTATTTCCGAGGCACAGAGGAAACTCGGTATGTAATGGGTGGTCACCTATCCACAGACCAACCTACGCAAGCACGGCTTAACCTAAAGATTGATCCGAGCGGCTGTTATTATTTAGCCACGAGCTCTTCTCGCCTTCTCGTAAAAAGAATGTCACACATTCTACAAAAATATTTAAATAGAAAAAAATGTGCCTAATTTGCTTAAAAACTAATAGCTTGGTGTCCCATACTTACATCTTAGACCTTATTATTTTCTTTGATAGAAGCCAATAGATTTATCTTGTTATTCGATCTTCATACTCGTACTATTATGATAGATTAGCAACTAACTAGCATCAAGTTTCCCTCGGCTAACCCTTTTGTTATTTGACACAGACTAACAAAATGTTTGTATTTATTTCATATATTGTCATACTTTGGAAATGTAGACATGTTATGGGTAAAAATATAAAGTTTAGTCAATCAATTAATTTAAATCAATTTGTTTAGTTAATCTTATGTTATATGTATGCCTCATATTTAGTACGCAAAAACGCAAAAATCATTGCTGGGAAAAAAAGGTAGTTACCTACCTTTTTTTTTGGGGTCACTTTTTGCGGTAGGACTTAATTTTACGTACTCAAAACATTGTGCTGATGGATGAATTGAATAGTACGGGTAAAAAACTCGTGGAAATGTTGGAAATTTGAATCCCAATATCGCCGTAACTAAAACCTTCTACGAATAAAAAAAATATCGCAATGACGGGGAGAACAAGTGTGTTTCGGCTTACTTAAGGGTAGTTTTACACCCATTAAATAATACGCCTTATTCTCATGAAGGTTGGTAGTAACTACTTAACATTACCTGCTAAAATCCTTACATTCCTACTCATTTTACTGCATCGACATTCACAAAATGTACGAGTAGGTACCTATATGCTGTTGATATAAATTACACATGAAGACTGGCAGTTTTCACAGCTCGGAAACCACTTAAGTCATTGCGTACGACGTTTTTATACGCCATTAGATATTAGACGTTTGTGACGTCACAAATGGGCCGCCAGATGACGTCACTTGTGGGCGGGCGATTATTGCACACATTACAGGTTGCGAGGGATGGGGCACTGAGTGAGATCAGAAGCTATACAGTGGAAGTTATGACTTTTATTAGGGATTTAATAATTTCTTGTATCTATAGACGAGCTCGTAGCTAATTAAGCAATACAGCTGCTCGGATCGATCTTAAAACAAATTTAAAAAAAAAAAAACGTATTCGTATCGTAAAATAAATAAATAATATAAATAAATAAATCTTCAGGTTAAGTTGCGCATGCCTAGGTGTCGGTGTGTGTAGGTCGTGGATTCGTGGCCACCCATGACACACCGAGTTTCCTCTGTGCCTCGGAAAACACGTTAAGCCGTTGGTCCCGGCTGTCATTTGTAGATCTTTGACAGTCGTTAAGTAGTCAGTGGCCCGAAAGTCTAACAACCAGTTCTTACCAAAGGGTATTATTATTATATTCCTCAAGAAGAGTCAGCAAACAGGGAGGGGTCCGCAAAAGCCGATGCCTGCCGGGGCTGTGGGACTGTTCGCAGGAGATACCGTGGCCCCGGAACACAAAGGGCGATGAAGGACCATGGATGGGTTTTAGTCAGTAAAAGTATGACACTCCCTCCTGCTCCGCCCAGAGCGAGAGGAGTCATTTGATGATTTCCTATCCGAAAAAAAAAGGGTATTATATTCCCCAATAGGTGCTAACTGGGTTGTGTAATTCAGATATGCAGTTGCTCCATGTAGAATACTGGTATTCAGCTGGATCTAGTTAGACTGGAAGCCTACCCCAACATACTTGAGAAAAGGCTAGGCAGCGGATGGCGTTAAAATATAGAATAGAATCAATGTGTACTTTAGTTTTACATATAAGTATTCTTAAGAATTAGTCCTTCAGTAATAGACAGTTTAATCCGTTTAGGAAAACAATAGTGGTAGCAACATTATGCATGTTTTATTCATAACTAGTTTTCATTCGCTTACTAAAAATGTAATATCGGATGTTGCCAAATATTTTGTCATGTGTTGCCATGCCCCTTGCCTATAAGGGGTATGTGTTGCCATGCCCCTTGCCTATAAGGGGGATGTGTTGCTACGACTTCGAGTCACGTAGAGCAATAACGTGTGCCCCAAAATGTTATTATTGCTCAACACATTACTTAGTGGTTTAATGCCTATCATTGAAAACGAAGCGTCATGAAATTTTATTCACTTTATTCGTGGCAACACCTCTTTATACATACCTACCTTAAAATCTACTTCCGTGTTCATGTATGCAGTATTGTAAAACATTTTCTAGTCTCCAATTATTCCGGAAAATAAAGCAAGGTCGTTTCTGCAACTTTACATACGAATCGTTTACTTCATACACATTCCACATACCTACGCTTGTTTATAGCAAACCACAGCATCACTGTCTCATTTACAAAGACAAATAGACACAAACAATAATGCTAGGAGGCACATTCCTCCATTTTCATCCCATATTTTTATATATACATAAGAGAAGTTTTAACAAGACTGTCCTCGTATGGAAATGAATCCAAATTACGGCTCCATTGTCTCATCCAGTTTATTGTCTAGACCAGAATGGATAGGCCACTGTTCCGAGCTATTTTTATTAAGTTATCCGACGCTGTCTGCCTCGCAAAATTAGGAAAACTATTGTCGTTCCCGGAATGTCACATCCCGTGGCCTGGTTACTAAAATTACCTTCGCTTCGTCGAAAATACTTTGATGGACAGGTGAATAAAATACGTGGTAACTCGGTAATAAAAACAGTGTCCATAACCAAATTCGTAGAAACTGATTTGGATAAAGCAATTATCATAAAACCGCATCATTGAAATGGAGAACTTGACACATGTGTTTTGATTATTGCGCTATTGGGTTTTGGTACTTCAATTTGTGCTGTACAGATACCTAATAGGTAAATATAATGGTTGTTTTAGACTTTCACGGTTTTTCACTACACTTAAAGTACTTACGGGATGATATCCGTGATTTTGTTTTTGGTCGATGAGCTCCCGATATTTCGACGCTGTTGTAAAAAATAACATGCGTCTCCATTATCAAGAAAAACCTAGTGATACTGTGAGTGCGTTTTGTCGTGAGTTACAATCGAGTTCCAGTAGTGCGCGTAATAAAAGACTAAGAAAGAGGGTAGACAGATTTGTCTGCTCATAATAAATAATTTTCATCCCACCCGCATACCTCTTCAGTATTCCCGCGATCATGATGCTTGCAACAGCGTCGAAATATCGGGAGCTCATCGACCAAAAACAAAATCACGGATATCATCCCGTAAGTACTTTAAGTGTAATATAATGGTTGTAAAAAAAATACCTCCTTGACCCCCGTAGGAATTAAATGCATCCATCACCACAAATGTTTTGAGTGCGTAGACGTGATTACGTTTTATGGTAGAACTCAATGTAACGCACACTCACAGGCTGAATTTTTTTCTATCAAAAATTAAATCTTCGACCCCAAAAAAAAAGTCTTTTCCCAGCAATAATTTTTACCTACAGTTACTTAATTTGATGTACAGAATGCTTGGTTGACGGGTTCGTGAATGGGCGGTTTACACCTTGTAAAATACAAAGGAACTAGTTAAACAATCTCTACCTGCTTTGAACGACTAACAAACAATACGTATCGTTACGTCTACGCATACGCTCAAATCTCAGATTTGGCGACATTGTCGAAAGTTTGGCACAGGTGACGTAAGCATAAAAGGTCATTCCCATCGGCAGCGTGAGTGTCACACCCACACCACACTGACTAAGTCCAATATTGATCTAGTGTCAGTCACCCTGCATGTTCTAGGTAAACAATCAGGATGTCTAGAAACGTGTCACACTTTAGCACGTTTAGATATTTTCCGTATATTAAAAGGTACTTTAGATTAGTAATCTTTGTCACTTCAATTAAACATTTACGGGATAAAGTGCATAGCTCTTAATGTACTTCTTCAAAACTTAGCTCTTTTACTTTTTGATCGACTTCAAATATATCTAATAATATCCGAAAAACAACTGTTTTGAGACAACATTTAAGAACTGCCTCGTTGATCGAGTGGTTGTAAGCGCGACTGCTGAGCAAGCGGTCCTGGGTTCGATTCCCGGATCGAGCAAAGTGTTATTGGGTTTTTCCATCATGAATTTTGTCAGTACTAGCCACGGCGTCTGGATTAGTGACCGGTTGCTAGCAATAGGCTCGCCCCTAATACATGGAACTTAAACATAACTGGCGAAATGTGGGTGTACTATAAAGTACAGCTCTGTCTAATCCTTCAGGGATTACATACGTGTCGTTATGTTATGTAACAAGTTTCCGGTTATCGCAGTTTACTGCATGAATTTTCCAAATTGATCCAGAATATTCCGTTTCCCACCTTCCTTATGGTAAAGCCCCAATAAATACGGGATGTTATTCCCTTCTTATCCGCATTTGTTTTTCGCAGATCCATTACGATAACACGCGAGGAATTCGCTAAGAAAGTGATCATAAGCTTATATAAAGTGATCGTCAAGGCCAATGATGTTGCTTCTACTAATAGAATGAAATGCCATGGTATTTTGTCGCTTGTTTTTGTGGATATTAACACGTGTTCCATGTCAAATAGGTGACGAATTTATAACTTTGCAAAATTTATATTTCATTTCTCTACTCCCGTTTTTTTAAAGGAAAATCAAGATAAAAATGAGCCAATCATAGCAATTGACATGAGCTTGTCACATTGTCAAACTTTTTTCAACGTTGTGTTATTTCAGACACTGTTTATGTCAGTCAATGACGGTGATAGCCTAGTGGTGTGAGCATCGGAGTGCCAAGTCAAAGGTAACGAGTTCGAAACCAAGGCACACACCTCGGATGTTTTGTTATCATGTGCGTGTTGTATAATTGTCACTAGCTTTGGTGAAGTAAAACATCGTGAGGAAACCAGCATGCCTGAGAGATATTTCTAGACGGCATGTAAAGCGAAGTCAAAAGCCCATGAGTGGCATAAAAATCCAGATACTGTCACCGGTAGAAAGCAGCGGTGGTCCAGTGCAGGTGGCGGCCTCGACTTAAAAACAGTAAATCGTGGGCTCGAACCCAGACAGGCGCATTACTTTGTGTAATTTATTTCATCACCGCTGCTCTCAAAACGATGAAGGAAAACATCGTGAGCAAACCGGCATTTCCTAGAACCAAAAAATTCGAAGACATGTGGCATCTACCAATCCGCACTGGGCCCGTGTGGTGTGGTGGTTATAGCCCATTCCCTCTCATAGAGAGGAGGCCTGTGTCAGAGCAGTGGGAACACTAGTAGGCTGTTGATGATGATGATGATGATGATGATGATGATGATGATGACACCAGGTTAGGCAACGAATGGCCTCTGCATTGACTGAAATAATGGCAGCCAATCGCTTGATATGTGTTATCCACGATGCTATCAACGATATTGCAACCACAAATTTGTGTCAATAACAATAACAGCAACATGCAACTGATCCGACCACCATATCTGATATTAACACAACCTATAATTGAAATAAGCTTCCAATTAACACCAGTGTTAACTCATTAAATGCCGCAACCGCTACTCACACATAATATTAAGCTATTTATCGCACATCGCTAAAATTAAATGCACATGACCTAAACTGTAACAACGAATGAATAAGTCTAGCACTAGACTGAAGATCATTCATAGTGTTCACTGAATAGTGAAATCAAATGGTTTTGTAGAACTTTATCTTCGTTTCCGTTAGTAAAAATTAAGAAAGGAAATACCCATATTTATTTAGTACATGGGTAAGTACTAAGATGTTTCTGAGTCTGTACTAAATCAATTACTGTGCACACAACATAAGTATTCTGCAAGATACACAGAAAAGATACCCGGAAGATACAAAAGAAAAGAAAAACAGAAATATGCACCTCACGGCTGCATCAACCAGTAATCGCTGAATTCGACAATGTTTTCTCAATATTGGCCATCTTTTCTTGTTTATTTCAATATCTAATCTTTTATTAATATTATTAACACATGTACCATTAAATTGAATGCCAGCTCCATCCACATTAACATTTTCACGACCGTGATCACCATTGTGACTAATAAATCAATAGCAGATACTCTGCGTATCATCAAATCCAAAAGTCGGCTAACCCGTACCACGTACATTCTATATTTACCGAGCTATATTTGAAACCGCCGTGTCACAGAGCGCGACATCGCCTCGTTATTGCTTCAGTATAATTGGATACGCGACTTTAGACTTTATTGACATCGGAAAAAATACTCTATTTGATGTCGTTTTATCTTCGATTTTGATAGAAACGGTTTTATTCACTAGTTTCTGTGTCAGGTCAAATGAAAGCGATTTTCTTTTTGTTTATATGTTCCTGTATCTTCTGTGAGCATCACATCGTTTTAATAGATGGTAAAGTACACAAACATCTTTTTTTGAAAGTAGTGAAGCAAATATTTAAAATGATATTTATTCATGTTTTCTATAGATGAAAATCCTAACTTATGACGGATTTTTTCAGGACACACGCCTATTACCAGTCACCATGCAACCAATTTAATTAAAAACCATCAAACATTTTCGTGTCATAGTTTTAACACAAAGAATAATTGAACAACTCTTTCTAAATATTTGCGGGGAAGCTGATCTTACTTCAGAGTATTTGTTTAGATTACAAAACTATTAACACCGTTCTAATATAAACTTCCATAACAAATGAAGTGCAAATGTCAAAAGCTTTGAAAATGTTTACTGGAGCTGTTAACGAAATAATTGTTTTCCTTTGGTTGGATACAAATGTTGATGACCATGTAATTAACAAGTTTACGTGAGCAATGCTCAGGTGAGCTCACTTTCAGTTAGAGTTACATAGAAAAGAACAGAATAGAATACATTTTTATTAGTCATGGATACTTCCATGACTCAAAAAACTGTTAGTAAAACTTAAAACTATGTTGTTCTATGTAAACTATGTTGTTGTGCTGTGTTGTTGTTATATTACATAATATGAATCATGAAAATACGTAGTTTAGAGATAAAACTGGTGAAATTATGGCCAGTAGTTACATAAATACATAACATCACGCCTGTAATTCCTGAAGGGTTAAAACAGAGATGTAGGTATCTAAGATTACACCCACATTTTGCCAGTTATGTTTTAAGTCCCATGTAATAGGAGGCGATCCTATTGCCATCAACTGGGCAGTAAGCCAGACTCCGTGGCTGCTACTAAGAAATTCCTGGTGGAAAAATCCAATACCACTTTGCCCGACCCGGGAATCAAACCCAGGACCTCATGCTCAGAAGTCGTGCTTTCGACCACTCGACTAACGAGGCAGTCCTGCATAAACTCAACGAAAACTCAGAAAACGCTACCTGAGACAAATTCCATGTGTTTCAAAAGCTTACTGACCTCAACAAAGTACTTACATATAGAAATAGTGCAGATGGTGCAAATTCCGCTATTGAATTCCCGGTAAAAGCATTGTCAATAATGCAATTGATTCGGGATCGCTCGGTGTTTGGGGATTGAAAATATCAAACACGATGCCGAGATGCTGTCGCAAAATGTAGCTTTAAAAATAGCTTTGTGTGTAAATGGACGATATTTGTTGTTTGATAATGTAACGGAAACAGTATAAAAATAACAATATCACATCTAGGAACGTATTTTGATGTTTTAATCTATGATACTGGTTATTCACAAAGAGTTTTTGCAACATTTTGCATTGATGCTCCGCTCCTATTGGTCTTAGCGTGATGTTATATAGCCTATAGCCTTCCTCGATAAATGGGCGATTTAACACTAAAAGAATCTTCAATTCGAACAAGTAGTTCGTGATATTAGCGCGTTCAACCAAACAAACTCTAAGCTTTATAATATTAGTATAGATGGTATAAATAAATAAATATCGCTGGACATTACCACACATCGCCATCTAGTGCCACACTAAGCAACGAGGCTTGTGTCGTGGACACCAGTAAGTTGATATACTACATATATACTTAGAAAGAGTGGGAGCGAAGAAGAAGTAAGAAGAGCAGTAGTTAGTATAGATTTCCATACAACATTTTCGAAACACAACATTATAACTATAAAAGCAACTGAAAACAACAATAAAGCCATACCCAAATTAGGTATTTAACATAATACGAGTAGCGAACAGCATTCATATGAAGCAGCTAACAAAAGATACACAGTTGCATTATGTGAGGACAATGGCAGTCGTCCCACACTTCCTGCTGGGACATTAAAACTGAAAATTGCAATTCCAGCTTGTACAAATTTCAGAATTTTTGTTAATGTTTCTGCTGTGTTCCCGAATTGCTTAATTACCCGCCTCTCTCGCATTCTCTAACGGAATTTAATGGGCTGAATGTGCTTCTAGCAGTTCCTTTTAAATTAATCTCTGGAGATTAATCTCGAATCGATAGCAAAAATGGCAACATATTGAAACCACGCCTATGCCCTAATAAAGGCATATTTTTCGAAATTTCTCATCAACATTTACGTCATAGCGCACGAGCCGAAAAAGCTTTTCCTGAATTTCATATTTTTACATGAAGCAAAAAGGCAAACAAGCCGACGCGCGACGGGCCGCAGCTTATAGCCACCTGCAGCGGTTGTAAATCATGGAAGTATAAATCCGTTTATCGATACGGGAAAACGTGTAGGAGAAAATATGTGTAACCTTTATTCAATATGCTGACCGTAAGAGGTAAGCGTAGACGAGAGTAATCCGTTTTTGCCGCAGTAACAAATTGTGTAAGGAATGTTTTCTTTTGAGATCGTAAATGTATGAAACACTAGCCCGCGAGGAGTTCGGTAATTGTCCAACGGGATCGTACTACCGGGATAAAAAGTGTCCTATGAGTTATAAACTATGTATGTGCTAAATTTCATCCAAATCCGTTCAGTAGTTTTCGCGTGAAAGAGTAACAAACATCCAGACATAATCCACACAAACTTTCGCATTTATAATATTAGTAGGATTCTAATTCCTGTACAATTTGTACTTAGCTTTTATATACAGCGTGTAAAGCACCTCATTACGAAGCAGTCAACCAAGCATTCTGTACATCAAACTAAGTAACTTTACGCAAAAAATATTGCTGGGAAACGACATTTTTTTTTGGGGTGAAAAATCATGTTTTGTGGTAGAACTCAATGTAACGCACTCAAAACATTGTGCTGATGGATGGATTGAATAGTACGGGGGTCGTGGAGGTGTTTAAAGTAAAAATCTAACATTAAAAACTTGTATTAAAAAAAAAAGTTGTCAAAAAGTTGGAACTTTGACCCCCAATATCTACGTAACTACAAGGTATGGTGTAGAACAAAAAAAATATCGCAATGACGAGAAAAACAAGAGCCTTTCGGCTTCGTTAAGAGGTGTTTTACACCCTTTATTTTTTCTTAATACCTACTTACATTGGCATTATGTACGTCTTCGCCTCAATTTTATTTTTCATGGACAAAATGGACATTCGGTCTTGTCTTGACCCACTTCATTGGTTTCATCACTTTGTCAGTCTTTCATCAGTGCATCACTAACAGTAAGTCCTTATAAACGTTATGTATAACTAGAATTCAATCCAGAATTATCAAGTTTGTTTACGTTCAAATTACAACCTAAAAATATCATCCATATAGACGATTTTCATGAGCACGCGGAGAAACGCGTCTATTTTGATAGTGACACAAAAACCGTTCCTCCCCCACCAGAATGACAAATGTTAAGGTTATTTATAAAATTGTCTTTCTTATTTTCTTAGCGGCTGTTGAACCAAGAACGGTGTGTAGTTCTACTTGATCATTACTGCATTATCATCGGCCTAGCTGCTGAATACCAGTATTTTACATGGAGCAACCGCCTATCTTGCCTCTAACCCAGTTAGAACTGGGTAATACGGTACCCCTTGGTAAGACTGGATGTTAGACTTTCGGGCCACTGAATACATGTAACGATAACTACTGTAAAAGATCTACAAATGACAGCCGAGACCAACGGTTTAACGTGCTTTCCGAAGCACGGGAGAAACTCGGTATGTAATGATGGTCACCCATCCACAGACCGACCTTGGGAAGCGCGACTTAACCTTGAAGATCGACCCGTGCGAATGTTATTATTTAGCCACGAGCTCTTCTTTTTCTTGCTTCTTGATAGAAGCCAAGCATTGTATATATTAAACTTTCTGATTTTATTCATCTAAAAATTGAGTCCAGCATAGTTTGTAACCTAAAAAATATTACAAAATGACCTTCGTTTGTTAAAAAAAAATGATTTTACAAACAATATTATCAATATTATAGAAACGAATTTTATTGGTTTTCCATCAAAACACATGTTCGTGTTTATGTTGTTTTATGAATCCGTATTTTATTTATTATTCCATATCGTGCCAGATTTTAACATTCATCGTTAAAACTTTAGACATGAAGACGCCATACAACTTTAACACTCAAGTAATTTATGGACGAAGGCTTGTTCCTTATTTTCTATCATTATAATTTATTTGGAAGCCTTTGGCCTGTTTTATACACGCCAGTTCGAAATACACTGACCTGCAAAACTAAGTACTATACTTTTTTTTTTTTCTAAACTATAAAAGTTAGAGATTTCAAATAAAAAAACGTTTTATAGCTATTTTTACCAGCTTTCTTTGAAACTATAGACAAAATTAAACTCTTTTTCGAGTCCTTTTTGTTTCGAAAGTATATCTTGTGTACTTAAAAAGTTATTGCAATTTTAAAAGTGTGATACTTAGTTTTGCAGGCGAAAAACGATGTTATTTCAGCTAATGGAAATCTGTGACCAAATATAAAAAAAGATAGTCAATATCCACGTGTACCCCGTTGGCTCACCGTCACTGTGTAGGGTATTAAACGATTAAATCTGCTAACCACTCAGAGTGTGGAAAACAGAGCTTGCAAAAATACACCTATAAATATTTTAACGGAACCCATTACACGTGTGGACGGGGTCACTGTTGACCTGTATTCTGCTCATTCGGGATTCCGGATTGCCGAGTTTAGCGTCATAAAACGAAAGTGTGCGTTTTGTTTAATTGCTTGTGAAAACGTTATAAAAAGTGGCCGTGTAGGTTGTAATGTTATTCAGTATGACTTAATAGTTGAACGAAGCTCGTAAATCTATTTTTGTTGGACACTAGCGTCGATCTGTGGTGAGCCCTGAGTGGAGGTTATCGGATTTAATAGTTTTATTTTTTTCCCAATGAAATGTAAGATTTGATTACCATGGGTCGGGATGCGGTAGGCTATAAAACAGTGGTAGGTTTATTAGGTAAACCAAGTTAAAACTCTTGTAGTTCATTACCAGTTTCTAGGCACGATAATATTTTGTAATCAAAAAAAAAGCCAGGTTTTGTATGAAACATACTATATTTACATAGTTAAGTCTCAAATAGTACAACTAAGTTCGCCGAATTTTATCAAATTACAAAATTCCGTGACCTTTACAAACTTACCCACGGCAAAGTTCAAATTCTACACTATCTTTTGGCAATCTGCCCGACGAACGTATATAAGGGAAAGTGCCATCCATCACTATAAACAAGGGCTTAACTGCCGTCCCTCCCTGCACGGAAGTCAACCGATACCTCTACTAATCCCAACAGCCATTACTGTGAGCCTTACGTAGATCCACAGAGTCTAAACAGCCACTAATCATTGATAGCTAGGGATGTAGCCGGTCGCATATCCGCATGTTCCGTAACTATAGGATACACCTGCGAGCGGAGGAGACGTATCCAATCGAATCTCATTAGAAATTGTTGCGTCTCTTTATTTTATCGGAATGAATCATTGCTTCTTTGATTTAGTTACTGAAACACATGTCCATTTTTAACCGACTTCCAAAAAGTAAAGGTTATCAATTTGTCAGAATGTCTTTTTGTTTGTTTGTATGTTCAGCGATTTTTCCTAACCACGTCGGCCGATTTCGAAGATTCTTTTTTTATTGGAAAGTGATTCTTTATTTTTTCTTTGCGTTTATGGCAACATCTTTTTCACATCGCAATAGAGTTTTTAACATGATATCGGAGTTTTTGCAGTTTGTGACAGGGCGACATTAATGTGGATATGGGAGCACGAAGAATCATTGTCTTCGGCAGTATAATATAATGATTTATTTATTGTGCAAATAGCCAGAACGTTGTCTTAATCGGTCTGGTAAACATCCCTCTGGTCTTTGATTTTAGTGATCGTGATTCAACATTGATCAGTACCTTTCCGAGCCATCTTTGACGATTCATGGCTCTCCAGAGCCGCGTGTACCAGTTTGTCATTAAAGTGTCATGTGTCCCTCTTTCCGAATACACCTTTTATCCTGCCATCCGTTTGTCTGTACTAGGGTGTTTGTGTTCAAGTTGTTTATGTTCGTTTTATCGACGCCCAAATAGGAGTCAAAGGATTCTTGTGCGTATTGTATAATTATCACTTGCTCCGGTGGAGGGAAACATCGTGAGGAAACCAGCATGCCTGAGAGATATTTCTCGACGGTATGTAAAGCCAAGCCAGAGGCCCATGGGCGACATAAAAACTCTGACATCAGGTTAGGAACTAATCACACGATAAAGAAAGATCAACGCCCACATCTGCATAGTCAATAAAGAGAAACGTGCATCAATGATACTAGCAAATATGAAGAAGCAATCTGACACCGATTATGCACACTTATTAGAGCTAGTTAGGCCAATTAGTGGTGCCATTTAATCTGAGCACGTTCGTATAGTCATCAACACCAAGAGTTAATGCGTGGTTGCAGATGTAACGCATGTCATGACATTCTAATTCATCGTTTGACCTAGCAGCACCTTTGGTTACGATGATACACAGATCTGTGCATGTATTAGGCAATCGGACGTCATTTATGTTCAATTTTTCGGCTACTGTATACCGCTTGGTGTAATGTTGATGGTACACCACTGAGTACCACGTATCTTGTATGTATGCATGTAATATTCTTTATTACCTCGTCGTTTAATATCCTTTATTGTCGCATTCAGTGACTTATCACTGAAAGCCACCGTTGTACTCCATAGAATTTTACTTCTTACTAATATTATAAATGCGAAAGTATGTGGTTGGACGGATGTTTGTTACTCTTTAACGCAAAAACTTCGGATCGTATTTGGATGAAATTTGGCACACAAATATTTCATAACCTGGATTAAAATATAAAATACTTTTTACCCCACTACAGGGATAAGATAGGGGAGATTGGTAACCCAAACTCCTAAACATAAGCTAGTTTAGAATATTGTGTAAGAAAAAAAGGTAAAGTATTATTATTTGTTAATGGTAAAATTAGCGATAAATACCCGTACCCCGTAAATAAAAAATAAAAAAGGTTCCGACGAATTGAGAACCTCCTCCTTTTTTAAGTCGGTTAAAAATATTTTCTATAATCGATTTCACCAGTTTTGTTTAGACGCTTAGACGCTAGCTGCTTTATCGATATCTATCATTCTGTAATCAAAACCGAATCTGCAAATATCCGCGCTTCAGGTTCCATTCCTTATCAAGCCTGTGCGACACCTCGTTACAGTGGGGCCATGCCGTGGCCTGATTTATGGCCTTCAATTCCAGTCCACGTTTCATTACGCTCGTATTTCTGGCCCGGCTGCGTTCGAGTGGATTTTAATTCGTAAGAATACTTTGACACTTATAGCGGAACGATATCTTCGCCTATTCGACATTTATCGGCTATTCATCAATGTCTACTGTTTAACGCGTGATTTTTGAGTAGTTTCGTGGCCTATGATCACTTTGTCGATGATTTTATTCTGTTTTCGTAAACCACATCATGTAGACCACGATTTTCGTAACAGTTTTTTATTTTTCATTTGATTTATTTGGGAAAACAAACGGTTATATTACAGTGTTACACAAAATTACAGCTTCAGTTTGAGTAAATGAAAAACAACAACGACACACGATACAAACGATATTTTCCACATGTTATAAAAAACAATGCGATGTTTTAAGAATAATGCGTTATTCTTAAACTAAACAAACAGGCGTGAAAAATAAAATTAAAAAAAAAAACAAGTATGAACATTAGTTGAATAAATAAGTCTGATTTTCGCCTAATGCGCCCTATTTTGCACAACATTAACTCTTGTTTCATAAAATGAATCGTTTCTGTCTGCATAAATTGCTAAAATGACGGCAACAAGTTGTCTATCAGAATGATATCTCTATTACGAACTACAAATGTTGACAACATCGTAATATCTATCCATTATATTACATCACCCCAAACTACGATGATTAGTTTTGTTTACTTGTGGGACTTTGTTGACTACAACTTAATCCCCCCGTTACTGAAGCCCTGAAACTTACGTTTTGTAACAATTCACGACTCTTATATTGCCATTACTCATATTCGGGTTATTTCAGACAGTTTATTTTTTAAAACATTTTTTTTTTAATCAATATAAGTGACGAGAATACAATTATTAATGGATGAGTGATCAATATAATAGGTTCCAAAGTTCACTTTGTAAATGTGAATGAATTTATTGAGCCAAAATAGTGAATCAAAAGCGATATTATCCAATCAACTGAACAGAAACATCAAATAAGAGATTCGTCCATCTGTCTCAATATAATTGATCAACATATTTTCAAATCGAGTATTCTCTTTGATCTGCAGTATAAAACGAAAACTCATCAGTAAATGGAAAATAACAGTAATTGTAATTAAGATGGGAAACAATGATGACGGTGTGGAACATCATCTAAATTGATAGGCACATTAGGTAGATATAGGTATTTTTTAAAATTTTAACAAATGTTGGACGTCTTGTAACATAGAGAAGGGTGTTTATGTATTGTGTATAGCGAAACCGTACTGTGTTCAATAATCTCAACACAGAATTTAAAAATTTATCGGTGATCGACGATTTAACTCTATTTCCTTATCTGGGAGCACGGTAGTGCCCCCGCCAAGACGAGCCAAGCGAAGTGCAAGGGCACTACCTACCTTTTATCAAAGCGCTTCATCGTTGTTTTGAACACTTATAACTTGGGTTTGGATATGCTGTCAATAGCGGACTTATTAAACATAAAAAAGTTTTAATTGCATAGCTCTTATACTTTAGATTTTATGGATATCTAAAAAACCCTGATTTCGTCACTGACTGATGATCATCAAAATACTTAGGGTATTTCCTAATGTCCTAGAAGGATTGATGAAATTTGATATGTAAGCTATTATTAGTGCACAAACAACAAAAAAAATCCACCCGGGTAGTTGAAAAACAATAGTTTAAGAGATAGTAATTTCAGAGCATTGCTAAACCAATGCCGAATCCGAACAGTTTTTGTACCCACCCAACATAAAAGCACCCTAAAACATAAAGATCTGCGCAAAACGAGATCAATACGAAAACTACATAAAATACTGACCCAATTCATACAAGAGCCCTCACACAGACACACATATCATTCCACACAAGTAGCTACCCGCTATAATTCTAGAATTTCTCCCAAGACGTCTTTTCCGGAAAAAAGGTCAGTTGTTGGGAAAAGAGATCGTCGTCAAATCGTCGGATCTGATCCGACAATGGTCGGAAAACTTTCTTGAGACAAATATCTAGGTCCAAGCTTTTATCGAAACTTTATATTTTCCAGATAGTATAATCCTTCGTAGTAGCAAGGTTCTTTGAAATAGGAAGTTCGTAGGAATTGGACTGTAAAATGAGTTGGCAAGTAGGTTGTGAGAGCCGGAATCCGAGATAGGTAAATCGTTGTTTTCATAACGTTGGGGATATTTTCTTGCAGAATCTATATAGAAATATATGTACCTACCAAGACTGAACTTTCTATACAAAATGGATCCTATTTTTTAACTGACTTCAAAACGAAGGAGGTTCTCAATTCTTCGGAACCTTTTTTTTTATTTTATTTTTATGTATGTTCCGCTATTACTCGAAGATGGATGGACCGATTTGGATTTTTTTTATTTTGTTTGAAAGGGTATACTTTCCAGGTGGTTCCATGATCATCAAGTCAGGATCTGATGATGAGATCCTGGAGAAATAGAGAGAACTCTTCAAATTTTATAGGCGCACTTGAAGCGATTTCAGTAGTTTTTAAAAGAGTACTTTTCGGAGTAGTACTATTTCATTTTGGTGAAGATCTGATGAAAAACTTCAGAGATAGGCAACGGAACTCCTCAATAAATGATAGCAAATGGACTGGGTTTGCTGAAATCTCATGTCTGTCTATTGTTTACACCAGTTCATAACATAACATCACGCCGGTACGCTGTGAAGGGGTAAGCACATGTGAACCACTAAAATGTGAAAAATAAAAACATTTTTGCAAAAAATAAAACCGACTTCAAAAAACACAAAAAAGTGAAAAATAACTTTAGCTTCAGAAGTCGGTGACCTTTGTTTGATTGATTTAGTTTTTTTGTCACCGACTTTTGTGTTTTTTGAAGTCGGTTTTATTTGTAATATTTTGTTGCATTACCAGACAAAACAAATTGTTCGTTCTTGTTTGTGGTTGGTTGGGTGATTACACACATCATACATACATACATATACATACATACATACCGAGATTCTTCCGTGCTTCGGAAGGTCCCGGCTGTCATTTGTAGATCTTTGACCGTCGTTACAGGTAGTGGCCCGAAAGTATGACGACCAGTCTTACCAAGGGGTATCGTATTACTTAATACTAACTCGGGTCAGATAGCATTCGCTCCATGTAAAATACAGGGTATTCAGCTGCATCATAAGACTGGAAGGCGATCCCAACATATGTATTTGGAAAAAGGAAGGCAAGGCAGTTAATAATGTGTGATGTATTATTTTTATTTAAAACAAAGACTTTATACTATACGTAACTAAAACACAACTCATTATTCTTAATTAATATGTAAAGACACGACGATGACACGATTAACAGACAAAAAAATTGCCGTTTTAAAACAACCCCACAATACGTCCCAGTTTGTCATTACATTTTTTCATGGTTTTATTTGTGAAAGTTAGTGGCGTGTCACGGGGACATTAGGAGAGTTCTATCTGGTGGCTAATTGCGAGCGCAGCCGGGAACTTTGCACATTAATAGCGGTATACTAGCAAAGTTCGAGGTTGTTTTACTGCTTTTTCCGACCATAATGTGGTCGTACGTCCAAGATATGTAATAGGCGACGCGCCTTGTGGGGTTATGTGCCAAAATAAATACTGGCTTGTCGAACTTTTGTAATTTTTGTATTTTTCACGTTCAAGGGGACCTGGCCGCTTCTTAGCGTGTCGATGGCAATCTAAATTTGAGTCAGTCTAGAACTTGGCTACGAATTTGCCGCCTTGCTAACGCCTTACGCCTGTTATCCCTGAAGAGTTAGGCAGAGGTGTACCTAAGAGTACACCCACATGACGCCAGTTATGTTTAAGTCCTATGTAATAGGGGGTAAGCCTATTGTCGTCAACCTTGCACAATTCTAGACTCCGTGGGTGCTACTGAGAAATTCCTGATGGAAAAACCCAATAACACTTTGCCCGACCTGGGAATCGAACCCAAGACCTCATGCTTAGCAATCACGCTTGCGATCACGAGACCAAGGAATCAGGCTTCAGTAGCGTCTAGTAATATTCTTCATAACTTAACTATAACATAACTTAACTTCATAACATTTATACTCTTTACACTGCAAGTTAAAAATCTGCCAGAAAAATAAAGAAAGAACCTTCCTTGAGGAAAATATTTTCATTCTTCCCAAGCTGTCCTTTCATAATTTTTCTTATCACATTCATTAATCCTCCGTGAGCCCCTCACTCAACATTTTTGTCAGCGCCAAATAGGCAATTTGTGCATCCGGGTAACCACATTTTCCTCCTTATAATATTAGAACTTTTTCACTAAAGGACATCGGTGCTGCGCTGTGGCGTTACGTGATGTCACAGTTATGTTTTTACTAAGAGCTTATGCCTGCGACTTCGCCCGCGTGAAGTTAGATAATTGTCCCACGGGATCGTAATACTGGGATAAAAAGTATCCTATGTGGTAATCCAGTTTATAAACTAACTGTGTGCCAAATTTCATTCAAATCCGGTTAGTAGTTTTTGCATGAAATAGTAACAAACATCCATCTATCCTCACAAACTTTCGCAATTTATAATATTGCTAGCTTCTGCCAGCGGCTTCGCCCGCGTGAAGTTTGATGATTATCCCATGGAATCTTACTACCGGGATAAAAAGTATCCTATGTTATAAACTATTTGTGTGCCAAATTTCATTCAAATCCGGTCAGTAGTTTTTGCGTGAAAAAGTAACAAACATCCATCCATACATACATACATACAAACATTCGCATTTTAATATTAGTAGGATAGGATTAGTGGGACTTCGTAGCCACAAACATGTGAGATATTGATATACCTAGATCACACAAGTCTTCTTCTTCTTCGTGTCAATGATTCCCATTTTTCACGCAAGTATCTCGATCCGTACGAAAACCAAGAGTGCCATCTTTTGACTACCTTCTATGACGTCATAAGCACTATTTAGTTACTATACAAACAAGTTACTATTCAAAGTAGGCTACGTTTTTGTTCTTTCAATGACTAGAATTAAGTTCTTGAGTTGTAATGCTGTTGTTTCAAACAAATTGGCTTGCTGCAACAGCAGCCACGTTAAGCTTAAAATGCTTAAGCCAGACACGCGAATTAGGTGCTCTTGCGTTCTCTATATCTGTGTTCGTAGCTATAGTAAGTGCCAGTTAAGATCGCAATAGCGGTCATTGCCCTTTCCCTAATATCTCTTCGTACGAACCAAAACAAAAAAAACATGTAGGTATTTTACGTTTTTCACAAGAAAAAATGTTAAAGATCCCGATAGATGACGTTACAAGACTTGAACAGGCTTTTTTTGGATTTCAAAATTAAGGACTTTAATAAATGTAGGTGGGTCAATGACCGCTATTGCGATCTTAACTAGCACTTACTATAACTAATACTGACTGCAGAACCTTAGAAGGTTGTTTAAATGTTACAATTGCCCTTGAATTTTCAAGATCCATGCCTAATCATTCAGACAAAGAAAAATTTTTTTTAAAAGGTATTTAAATTTATTAGGTTAATTTTATTTTTGTTATGATTGACATTTTATGTACGAGTAAATGTATATTATTTTCTTCTACATATTTCTACCTATACTATCTACATACCAGTAAATTCAAATTCGGTACCTTTAATTAAAAAAATAACGACCATTTCGTCACCCCATTTGTTTATCCTTAATGAAAATAAGTAAATGAAAGGGCTCTTCCTGTTCTAATATCGTCGAGCTAAAAAGAAAACCTCCTGAATTCCGCTTCTACTGCGGCTTACCGCCTCGTTTTAAGTACACAGTGCTCCTAAATACTTCCTTGCTTCTGGAGAAAATGGAAAAGTCCGAATAACGTTACGCCAAGCATTCAGTTTCCACCCCGCTGACTCACCCCCGTATTTCTTAGCTCGTTCATACCTACACGGGTTGAAATTTCCATTAGACGCTAAGATAAAGGAAGCATTTTCAGTGGCCTGTAAAAATGGCATGCTTCGCTGGTTTGAATTGGATTTAATATGTATCAGAAATACTTATTTTTGTGGCAGCAGGAAAAAATATGAACATTTTCGTCTAATAAGAGCAGGTAAAACCGTAAGTAGGTTAACACAAACCAATTAGAAGTGTTTTGTATTCGTTTCAACAAAATGTCGTAAAGAAAATTATAATTGTCGTGACGTGCTCAAAATTCATAGCTAAACTAACACAATAATCGGAACACACGTGAGAAATTTTGTATGAATAATTATGTAACTTGCCGTTTGCACCAAAATACGGCTTGGGATCGACTCGCCTACCATAATCACACTAATATTATAAATGCAAACAATTGTGAGTATGTATGGATGTATGTAATGTTTACTTTAGTTAATCTTTCACGCAAAAACTACTGACCGGGTTTTGATGAAATTTGGCACACAGGTAGTTTATAATCTGGATTAACACATAGTAAACTTTTAATCCCGATAATACGATCCCGTGGGACAATTATCGTACTACACGAGGGCGAAGCCGCGGTCATGTTAGTATTGTTTTAAACAAATATATAGGTCTCTTGTATATCACCACCTATGTGTAAATGACTCACTAATATATTAGCGCTAAACTGAAACTCATTAACCCACCAAACAATAAACCCCCCACCACAAAATCATTTAATATACTCGTTACATCGCTTAACAATGTTACCTATAAACCCGCGAACCTACAGTGCGGTATACGAGGTTCAACGACCTATTAATATGTCGTAATAGTTGCCACCCCCTTTCTTTTAGAAAAAAAAAGCCTACGATTGTGAGTTAAATAGGTATAATTTATGGGGGCATAATGTTGCTTATAAATAAGTTAATGGTTATTGTTCATGCCTGCCCTGAACCGGGTCACGGCCAGCGGTAGAAATGACGAATCGGTTGGAATGAGAGTAGTTCAATATCGGAGCTCTAGTTGTGTTTTGTTTATTGAACTTGAGTTAACAGCTGACCCCAAGAAAGATTACTAAAGACTTCCACGAAGCCTTAACTCAAAGATCTTGAAATTCTTATCCTTTGGCGATTAAGTCTATAAATAATTTGTTTCTATACTAATATTACAAAGCTGACGAGTTTGTTTATAAATCAGAAGCTTTAACTGGCTCGAATTGAAAAAATATTCGTTTTGGATAGCCCGTTTATCGAGGAAGGCTATATAACATCACGCTACGACCAATAAGGGGTGGAGCGTTAATGAAAAAGAAATTTTCAACTCCTTTAGACTTGTATTATAGGTACCTAAGACCCATTCTCTCTAACCTCTTTCTTATGTGACGCAGCCGAAGTTGCGTGGGTCAGCTAGTATGAGATATAAGTTAAGCTGCTATCTCCTTGGCATACCCACATAATCCCAAACTTACCTTCTAGAAGAAGCAAGGTGGTCTGACTACCTTCCTTCAGCGCGGTTTAAATCTCAATAAGTTCTTCAAGTCAAGGCAGCAACCTTGCCTAGCCCGCCAATGTTTCCGTAATTGGATAGCGACCGCTAACGAGATTAGCCTGCTGCGTGCACCGAGGCCCTTGTAATCTAATAACATCCATAACTCGACACATTTCCTTATATCCTCCCTCATTGTGTAATAGCTACTTTGCCTTTTTTGTCTTGGAATTTAAATATCGATCGGTAACTGACCTAATTCTGGGTAAATGTCCCTTTTCTAGCAAGAAAATTGAATACGAGAATTGATTGGTCTTAAATTTTTTGTCACAGTGTTTTTTCTTTTATGCCTATAGTTAATTACCACGCTCCGAACTTATGCTTTATCAAAATACTGGTTAAATACATATTTGGCAGGTTTGGAATTCGAGACATCCAAATGAGTTTTTTAGTTATTAAAATTTCAACATTTTTTTCACATAAATATTATCAAGTAAAGCGTTATTTTAAAAAAAAATACTTGCAAATATACGTACATAAACCATTTTTTACTACCTAAGAGCCAATTAAGACCAATTTCAATTTTACTAACTAAAAAATATGTGAAAAGTTTTGCTCTCAAACCGAATGTTTACCGATAGAAATCAATTTAAAAACCTTTTATGAGGTTGTATACCCCGCGAGCGACAGTTTCTCCGAGTGCCAAGTTAAGGCAAGTTGCCAAGTCTGAACACTTAAGTGACAAGTTGATGCAATTTGAAACTTGGCCTCTTGGACTTCAAAGCTTTGATGCAATGGCGGAAATTATTTAAAGAGAACATTTACCGAACATTTTTCAAGTAGAAGGGATGGCAAAGTGAAGTTCAGAGTGGTTCCTTTACTTAACTTTCTGAGTTCTTGTTGATTAGAAACTTTATTTCTGATTTTCTAACTCAATATCTACTATACTATTAAGGTCAAGTTCTACCATCAGTAGATATCATAACTAACGCGTGCTTCTAATGAAACGTTGTTTACAAGTAACTTGCTTCTCTACGAACAAGTAACGCAGATAGGTAACTTTATCTTCCTACTCATGTTCTAACCTATAAGCAAATAATGGGTACATGTTACCCGGCCAAACTAGTTTGTCCTAGGGCAAACTCGTTTACTGGTTTATCTTGTCAGGATACTCTAAGCCAAACAAAGCAATTCAACTCCCCGTTTTTTTTCACGAGGACGGCGGAGGGGTCTGTCAGACTTTTACTGATTAAAACCCATCCATGTTCCTTCATCGCCCTTTGTGTTCCGGGGCCACGGTATCTCTTTCGAACAGTCCCGCAGCCACGGCGCTCCTCCTCGTCATTTCTGACTGGGGTGCGGGATACAATTACATTCTTCACAATCACCTCAGCAGTAACGGTTTGCTTACGACAAACCTCGTCTCAGGTAAAGGGGAGGAGTGAGCTGGTCCTCGCCCTATCATTCCATGCTGGAAACCCCTAGCGACGCCAACTCGGGCCTATTTGCTTAGACGATGAACTTACCCAAGTCTATCGTCAGCAGGCCATTTATGACTTGGATTTTATTGGGTGCGGAAGTGGGCGTTGTGGGCCCTCCCTCTGCGCCCAGATATTCGGGCGCGGATAGGCAGAGTGGAAGACACCTCCCTCTCCCTTTTTGCTGCCTCCGTCGCCGACACTGCCTCCTTCGCTGAAATATTATTTAAGGCTACACTGTCCTTCAACCAAAATGATGTAACTATAAACTGACCTATAAAACCTACATGACGTATCAGGGAAAATGAGAAAAACAAAAACACACTCAGTTTTACGACGTAAAACAATATGTCGGAAGCCATTCATATGCTAATACAGCATGATTTATCCAGAAAGATGGACGTTGGCAGTCTCGTCACGTCGCATCATGTCACGCCTCTTGCTCTTACAGGATGAACCTCGTCGCGGCATGAAACATGTATTAGATGCAGTACGATATCCATATTTTAATACTGTAATAAACATGGATCTTCAAGGACTGTGGGCCTAACATGAATTCGCACAGTAAACGTAGAACGATTATCAAATTGTACATTTTCGCTTCGAGAATTTTAATCGTGCATATCACAGAATTGAAAACCAAAATCTTAAAGGTAGCTGTTATTTATTAATTTAAACAGATACTTGCTGCACTTCCAGTTTGCACCAAAGCGTGTAGCAAGCTAACAGCATAAGATTAACTAAAAAATTGTATGCAATAATTATGCATAGCTTTACTGCAACTTGTAAACATGTCAATATCAATATATCAGCTAACTAAGACCTCTGTACAACAATTTGCTACTGTAATAGAACAGCATGATAAAACTTGTTTCGTCTCTTTCATAAAAAAAGGTATCTTGATGAAAATATATGTCGTCCTACTTATGTAAGCAACAGACTCCTGTTTACATATTTTACTAAGTTTACGATATGAAACATGGTCGCAAGTTATTCCCATGTAAATATGGCATTTCCAGTAGGATAAGCTCATGTAAATGAATGTAAGGAGGCCAATACATGATGTACCTACTGTTACCTATAGATATATCGCGGAATATTATGCTGGTGCAATATTGTAATGTTCTTACATAAGATGTATGATAGGTATTTCATAGATTGAACATATTACAGCAGTGCTTAAAAAATGTGATATCAAAAATTTTGCGGAAAAAATGTATGGCATTATGAGTTAGTGCGATAAAATAAGTAAACAGTCTATTTAAACAACTTGAGAACGAACTAACAGTTTTAACACATCCTTTAGCATGTTTTTCCTACTCCTCCGTTATTCTTTCTTGATTCATCTCGTTGCGGGGCCCAAGACAGTTAAATGTATCTCTGGGACTTCGTTGAGCTTCACTGTCTCGGCGGTTTTCTGGTGATCGCCACTGTTCATTCTGGCTTTCAGGAGTTGCAGTGGTTTGGGGCGTGCATGTCCCGAAAAAAATACTTACTTTAGTTTACTTTATCGATATAGTTATAATCAGATCGGTAAAATATTTGCGTGCATTTACATAAATGCACCAGTCTTATTTATTACCTGTAATGAAAAAGTAGACACAAAAGATCAGTAGGACAATACTCAGCCGCAGTATCTCATTAAGTCATTATAAATGCAAATATCTCATTCACATCCAGTATCTACATCATCAACATTTATAGATGCTTGCGGCCTTGCCCCAACATCCTTTTGTATGCATCGAAGTGTCGCAAGGAAGCATCCAATTTGCATCCATTTCCATTCGATGTTCACTTGTTATTATTATAAGGTTCTCTTATATTAAACTACGTCGCATTTCCCAGATGGAAATATGAACACAATTTACAGACTTAGTATATCGGAATATTTTTATCTATAATGATGTGAGGAGCTTTGTGTCACAATGTTTTAAGGGGATTGTGAAACAGTAGCGCTTTGTGCAATTTTTATTTCAAAGACACGAGTATTTTGCTTTGTTAATATAGTTTTGTTGTAACTAAGCGTGAAGCATGCTATCCCTAAAGGGTGAGGCAGAAATGTACTTAGATTACACCTACGTTTCACCAGTCGCCAGTTATATTTAAGCCCCATATAATCAGGGGGCCTAAAATGGTCACTTTAGCAGAAATTATAAAATATTCACAGACGCAGTTAATATATGCATCGTAATTTTGTGACCATTTTAAGAATTTTAACGTGATTCAATTATCATATTTTGATTTTACTGAAGCGGCCATTTTAGGCCCCAGGAGTGAGTGAGCCTCACGATTATTTTGCTTTGTTAATATAGTTTTGTTGTAACTAAGCGTGACGCATGCTATCCCTAAAGGGTGAGGCAGAAATGTACTTAGAATACACCTACGTTTCACCAGTCGCCAGTTATATTTAAGCCCCATATAATCAGGGGGCCTAAAATGGTCACTTTAGCAGAAAATAAGAATTTTACCGTGATTTGAGATTTTATTTTGATTTTGCTGAAGCGGCCATTTTAGGCCCCAGGAGTGAGTGAGCCTACTCCCATCAACCGTGCTCATATTTTGTTTGGTTTCTAATGGTGCATATATTTACACATTACTAATAGCTGAGCTCAGGGTGCCAAGAATGCCTACTAAAGCTGATTCATACACCTAATAGAGTCATATCATGTTTTTTTTGATTAATGAGCATATTATTATATGAACTCATAAACTATACAATATGATTTAGGTACTAACATAGGATGTCTGCAATACTAATTAAGTTTATTAGCAATTTATGGCCGTTTGTCGGAAGACAACTATTAACAGGCATGACGACAGTATCAAAGAATTGCAAATCTATTTAGTCCGTCAGTTAGAGTATTGGAAATTAATGGACACGTATTTTTTGTTTATGTAAATCAATGTATATTGACAAAAGATAAAACGCAGCAAAACTCGGGAGTGGGGGCTCGTGAAGTCAGAACTAGCTAAAAATTATACCTAGGCGTGACGTATTGAGAATTTTAAAAGCGTCATATCTTCGTCAATTTTGGTTTACGTAACAAAAGACAAAACACAGGTCAAATATTTTTTGATAATCTAACTGACGGACTAATTAGTTTTTTTTTTGTCGTCTCGCCTATTGTCACAAACACTAAAAGGGAGGAAGTAAAAGTTTAATTGCTTTAATTGAATATTTATTAGGTCTACGTTTTCTGAATGAAATAAACTCAACTTGCCTAGTGAACAGAAACTAAAAAAAAACATAATAACCAACTTGGCAGATTTCAAATTTTCAAAATAAAAATGCTTCAAATATTCTCATATGATTTGTATCAAGTTTCTCCGCATTCCTAAATTATTACCTACAATTAAAAAAGGTTACATCATCTTCGGCCTAGTCTTTTCTCAACTATGTTGGGGTCGGTTCCAGTCTAGCCACATGCAGCTGAATACTAGTATTTTGCATGGATTACTGCTTATCGGACCTGCTCAACCCAGTTAGTACTGAGTATTACAATACGCCTTGGTAAGACTGGTTGTCAGACTTTCGGGCCACTGACAACCTTAACGACTGTCAAAGATCTGCAAATGACAGCTGGTAACTACATACAATTTATTACTGGGGAACGATAGGTAGAAGGTTCCCAGGTATGAACAAAAAAAAAATCAAATTCATTTATTGTTTGTCATAGGTGAAATTATCAGTTCTTGTGATTATTATAAAAAATCGCTGTAACATACCTATAAGGTGTACAATATTTTTAGTTTTGGTTACATATTTATTTAACATCTTAATCATTATTCGTCTTAAGTCAACATCTATCATTAGTCAGTTGTTAATTGACAAGTCAGATTAAAAAAAAAAAAGTAAATAGGAACAAAAAGATCGCATTGACGGGGAGAACAAGTGCCTTTCGGCTTCGTTAGAGGTAATTTTACATCCATTATTACGATTATTTGATGCGAATGTATAGGCAATGAAAAGTTGATCAATCAAGAGCCTATATTTTGTAACTGATACCCAGTAATGTCTACTTTGCTAATGGCTCATCCATCAATGTCTTTCATAACGTTAATTGATTTTGATTCGATCAAACGTCTAGGTACCTAAAGGACAGGTAAATTTAACAAAGCTGTAGTACATCTATATTTAGATATCATCACTTAATAATTGCTTAAGTTTAAGTGAAAAAAAACAAGCCAATTATGCAAAATAAACAATTATTAGTCATATGTTTGCCACGCTTCTATTTTCATAATTCCGGCTATTCCAAATGTTGTTCATCTCGCCATCTAGCAGATGAAACCGTTAATATGGATAAAATAAAATCATAATACAATTTGATGAAACTTAGTAGGATAGTGAACAGCGTAGACCCTACAGCGTAGGCCGTGCTACGGGCTACGCCACTGTAACCTTCGTAGCGCTACGCGGGCTACGCTTTCTACCCCCGCACAAAAGAATTGAACGAGGACATCATTTATTTATTTCAACTTGACGTACTTTTGTCGTGTTACATTGTACTAAAAACTTAATCGTTTTCCATTCCAGGTAGTGTTGGTGTTCATCCTGAGTATAGCATCGCTCATCATCTACTTCATTGACGCGTCCAGGTAAAAAACATTCCCTATACCTTTAAAATAAATTGCATCGCTAACATTATTAATAACTTACTAATCTTGATAATGCTGAATTCAAGGAATACGTGAGTCAATACTCATAATAAATGTGGTCGAAACTGTTTGCTGAATATAGTCCTATATGTAGCTTATGTTTATTTGTCAGCTGTGATAATCTAGTGAAATAGCTTTCAGTGAACCTGTTCCTAACTGTTGTGGTCGTAGCGAGTGGTGCATGTGCTATACACAGCGTGTTTGATTTCAGTGAAGAGGTTGAGCGATGCCAGAATTGGAGCGACAATATTACTCAGCAAATCGACCTTGCCTTTAACATATTTTTTATGGTCTACTTTTTTATACGAGTAAGTGAAACTTTCTTATCTTATTTTACTTCGATTTCATTAACAGATCCCTACAGTTTGTTGTGTTAATTAAATATCATTTCGATATGTCATGTGATATGACGAGAAACTCATTTAAAAGGAAGAAACTCACGAGTTGTGAAATTGTTTGATACAATTCGCAAGTCTTACGGTTTGTAAAAGATAAACTTTCTAAAGAAGAAACAAACAGCAAAGCGATGCCTTTATTTATCTCTGGCTCTTTAATTAAGTCTTGTGCTATATTTCTACTCTATATTTATGTTATAAACTATGTTAAGCTTATATTATGACTGCCTCGTTTGTCCAGATTGGTAGCATAAGGTCCCGGGTTCGATTCCCGGGTCGGGCCAATTGTCATTAGATTTACAGACATTTGTGCCCGGTTGATGGTAATAGGCTCGTCCCCTATAACATGGGACGTAACTATAACTGGTGAAATGTGAGTGTACTATTAGGCACACCTCTGCCTAACCCGTCGGGGATTACAGGCGTGTTATGTTATACTATTAAAATGATGCTCTTAATGCGAATATTATACCTTGTGTGTTATTTCTGTTTCAGTTTATAGCAGCTAGTGACAAACTGTGGTTCATGCTCGAGATGTATTCATTTGTAGATTATTTCACGATACCCCCATCCTTTGTATCAATATACCTGGATAGAACGTGGATAGGTGAGTCATTCTCATATATTTTTTTACTACTTTTTACTACTAAAAGGAAGAGGCAGGCCTTTGTCACGCCGCAAGGGCCGATGCCTGCCGGGGCTGTGGGACTGTTCGCCAGAGATACCGTGCCCCCGGAACACAAAGGGCGATGAAGGAACATGGATGGGTTTTAGTCAGTAAAAGTCTGACACTCCCTCCTGCTCCGCCCAGAGCGGGAGGAGTCATTTGATGATTTCCCATCCGAAAAAAAAAGGCCTTTGTCACGCTATGGGATAATATAAGCTAGATACATCCTCCAAAAAATGCCTCGTTGGTCAAGTGATCGCAAGTGCTACAGCTAATCATGAGGTCCTGGTTTCAATTCCTAGGATGAAAGAATTATTAGCCATTTATCAGTAGAAGTCTGAATTAGTTCCGGTTTCATTTACAATAGACTCGGCCGATGTCCCCGAAGAAACATGCGAAATATGGGTGTACACGTCTGCTTATCCTATCGGGGCAGCCGTGATGTTAGCGTACCCATTGTCTAGTGCAATTAGATAAATAGGTGGAACATAATTTCGTTTAGGCGCAGAATGTCCAATTCGCAAAATGTTCAGCGGTCGAAAAATGTCCAATTCGCAAAATGTCCAATTCGCAAACGTAGAATTCGTTTATAATGGTCGGATTTTCAGCGATTTTTTTTTGTAACTATCGATAAAGGGAATCACTTTTTTTTTTGGAAAAGTTATTTTTGCGGATTTTTTTTAATTCCCATGAAATTCCGACCACTGTAAACGTAGTTAAACCTGTTGAGAATTTTAGTATAATTGCACTCAGCTACTAACACAGAATTCGATCCATGAACTGATTCCAACTTTCAAATTGGCTCACCCTGACACTGGATCCATTTAAATCTCTAATCGCAATCTGTGTGTCAGCTGTTTAAGAAGGGCGAACGAACGTTAGATTGATTAATTAGATACCGTCATCACATTATGAGAGTTCAAAGTGAAAATGCCAGAACCCAATCTTTTGGACATTTAGAATCGTCTCCGTTGGCAAGTTTCAAATTCGGGAGGTACGGATGGCAGTTATATATGGGACCAGTTTAAGAGATGAGATGCAGTAGATTATTTGACCTATAATTTTGGTACTTACTTCGGATCCATTTGCTATTCTACACAGAGATAATAAATAACAGAGATAATAAATAATAACTATTAGAAAAGGATGTCTCTACACCATATATTTATCTTCTATACAAATAAATAAAACTTTGTAATTTCAAAATAACAGGTTTTTTTCCTGAATGCTTATGAATTTATATACGGTAACTAACGAACGGGTGGTTACCCGTGGTCTCAGTGGGTCGACCCATTACCGGGTCCATGGGTAATTTTAATTACCCGTGGTCCCATGGCATTAGGGATTGTTTCCTGGACTTCTGAAAATATCGATAGAAAATACAAAGCCATAGTAACAGCATATCATATCCCACCGGCACCACGTCCTGGTAGTTTGTGAGACTTTACTATCCTTAAAAAAACCAATAAACCCATTGTCAATTTATGCAATAATTTGTTACCCGTGGTCCCGGTGGGATATGATATGCTGTTACTATGGCTTTGTATTTTCTATCGATATTTTCAGAAGTCCAGGAAACAATCCCTAATGCCATGGGACCACGGGTAATTAAAATTACCCATGAACCCGGTAATGGGTCGACCCACTGGGACCACGGGTAACCACCCTAACAAACGATACGGTACAAAAATAAAATAAAAAACTTTTTTAGTTGTTGTAACTACAACAAAAAACAACTTTTTTTTAAAATTTTGTCTGCCTGTTTGTTCCGGATAATCTCCGAAACGGCTGGACCGATTTTGACGAGACTTTTACTGGCAAATTGCTGATGTAATAAGGAATAACTTAGGAGGATTAGGGTTCCGTGCAAAAAACAAAACCCTTGACATTATTAACAAAGTCCGATTCAAATAGGGAAGTAATAATTTCACGCGGACGAAGGTCGCGGACAACAGCTGGTTATTAATACAACTAGAAACAGTATCATCGTGGAACCAGTATTTCTTTATCTCATCATGCTCAAAATACCTACACCTAATAAAAATGTATAGCCGCCAGCATATTACCACAAACTGTCAAATTTTCTCATTCGATTTTGAACTTAACCCTCAACATTTTATGGTTTAAAATCATTTGGAGAAATTTGTCAGTTTGTTATATGTTTGTCAATAATATATTATATATTTTATATTAGAACTAACCACAAGTTTATCTCTGTTCCAGGGCTGAGATTTCTCAGAGCTCTACGCTTAATGACCGTGCCTGATATTTTGCAATACCTCAATATATTAAAAACATCGAGCTCAATTCGGTTGGCGCAATTAGTTTCTATATTTATATCAGTGTGGCTCACCGCTGCCGGCATTATTCATTTGGTAAGTGTTATACGTCAAATTATATTGCTCTGTGTGTTTGTGAATCACGGACGGATTAGATTATTGAAAATGTTGAGTCATGGCCCAGTAAGTATTCTTTTGTATGTAGGGTAGGGGGACAGAGGATTTCGTGGCTAAATTAACAGTGGCTGTCATTTGCAGATCTTTGACAGTCGTTTCAGGTAGTCAGTGGCCCGAAAGTCTGACAACCAGTCTTACCAAGGGGTATAATTGGGTTGTGGAGGTCAAACAGGCAATCGTACCATGTAAAATACTGGTATTTAGATGCATCCGGTCAGACTGGAAGCCGACCCCAACATAGTTAGGAAATGGCTTAGCAGATGATGATTTTTAGGGTTCCGCACCCAAAGGGCAAAAACGGGACCCTATTACTAAGACTCCACTGACCGTCCGTCTGTCTGTCACCAGGCTGTATCTCATGAATCGTGATAGCTAGACAGTTGAAATTTTCACAGATGATGTATTTCTTATTATTACCGTTTATTTACCTATTGTTGCCGCTTTAACAACAAATACTGAAAATAGAATAAAATAAATATTTAATCCCTTAAATATTAGGCTCCCATACAACAAACGTTTTGTCTAATGTTGTATAGATTATAGTACGGAACCCTTCGTCCGTCGGACTCGCACTTGGCCGGTTTTTTAAAGTCAAGTCAGTTTCCTATGCATGTACTCAGAAAACAAACTCGAGGTTTAAAGTCAAGTCAGTTTCCTATGCATGTACTCAGAAAACAAACTCAAGGTTTAAAGTCAAGTCTGTTTCCTATGCATGTACTCAGAAAACTAACTAAAGTCAAGTCAGTTTCAATTCAGAGGGGGTGGTCCGCAGAGCAAAATGTTCCCTAATAAAACTCAGAAAACATATTTTGTCTTCTGCTTGTTATAGTAGCGCAGTCATATGTTTTCCTTCAATACTAGACTGTTTTATGTTTCTATTCGTTTTCTATTTCTGTAAGAGAGCAATGGAGTAGAGAAAAATGGAGTGATCAGACAAAAGCAAACGCGGTGCGATTGTAACGTATCGTCACTTTCAAGTCAAGCAAATTCTTCTAAACAAATAATTTACCTGACGATCCGACCTAAAAATAAGGTTAAAGATTAAAATCTTTTCTCTCGGTTCTTGTTAGCCTCCTTAACTTGGGATCTCTAGGACCAAGGGTCATCCCCAAGGGCCTTTTCATCTAGCCACTAGCTGATGTCTGTACCACTTTGCGATACATCGGTCATGCTATATCTGACATTCTTATTTATCGTGTTTCAGCTGGAAAACTCTGGTGATCCATTAGATTTCGAGAATGCCCAGAAGCTCTCGTATTGGACGTGTGTGTACTTCCTGATAGTGACCATGTCCACCGTAGGTTATGGAGACGTGTTCTGTCACACAGTACTTGGAAGAACATTTTTGGTTTTTTTTCTCCTCGTCGGCTTGGTAAGTTTCACTTTCAACTGCTCTATCTATATCTTTCTATGAATAAAATATTTAATGAAATGAAATGAATTGAAATGAAATATAAAGTCAAATATCTGAGTTATCTTTGCAAGGGGACGCAAGTCTCTTAATTTCCCTCTGTAGTCATTTGGAACACAACTTATTTTAACTTACAAGTACTTTAAAGTAGTTTCATACTCTCTCACGGCTACAAAGTCGTTACGACAAGCTTGCGGTTCCTTGTACGAGGCTAAATTATTTAACAAAGCAAAAGGAAATATAACAAATATTTGCAGTGTAACGGTTACAATATAGTTCACATGGGACTTGCTAGACAAGTGGTTTATCGCACAGCTCGTTGAATGATTGTAAGCCTGACTATAGTGCACCATGTGTAGAGCATGACGTTGTGATGAGGTCGCGAGACGCCGAGCGGCGCCCCGCCCGGGCGGATCCTCACCCTCAAGTGCCATCTTCTAACTTCCCGGCTTCGGAGGACTACCCTTCGACTATCGCCGACTATTCAATTTTAATACGCTTTTCTTCGAGCGGCTGCATGGGTGTATTTTGTTTTTTCTTTTGCTTTGTTACGTGATAGTCACCACGAACGTGCCGGAGGATCTGTCTCGCCGCGCTTAGAGTACGGAGTGTACTGGGGACTGGTCCGAACGAGATACGTTGCGCGAGCGAGCGCGTGTGTTGCGCGTAATGTCGCGCGTGCGTCATGTCGCCATGTCGCGTCATATAGCGCGTCATGTAGCGCGTCAAGTGGCGCCCGCCGCCTCGGCGACCCGGTGCCGCGTCCCACCCCTCCCACTCGCGATGCATGCCGCACCACGCCTGGCTGTGTTCAGTTGCTCACATCACCGGTAGACACACACGACTTCCTTTTTATTTTTATTTCGCTCCGCTACCGGCTACACTTTACGACTCGCGTCACCATAGAGAGGTTCCGACCTCAATGTGGACATTGTCGTGCACCACTCGATGGTGTCCGCGCGCGGTCGGACTGCATGTTCAGTCGACACCGTGGTATGTTGCAGGCAATGTTCGCTAGTAGCATTCCCGAAATTATAGAGCTGGTAGGAAGTAGGTCCAAGTACAGTGGCGAGCTGAAGCGCGAACATGGAAAGAGGTATCCGTTTGATAATATAAAGTGGTCGGCGCAAGTGAAGGCGGTTCATCTCGCGCCACGCTCGGCATGAACCGCCCGAGCTTCCGGCGCCCATGTGGAATCATCACCTTATAAGAAAGCTTGCTCAGTGCCGTCAGATGTATTGTGTTATCTACTCGTGTGCACGCGCGGGTCCGTCGGCGCGCGGCGGGTGGCGCTTCGCCCCGGGGCTACGCGAGTCGTGCCCCCGGGGCGAGCGACTCCGCGCGGCGCGCTGACTCGGCCCGCCCGTGCTCGCGTCTACCAAGCGTCTATACCGAATGCCCACCGTTTTTAGTTTAGGTACCGGTCGAACCGATTTCTTTTTAAGTTCTGATCATCGATTAGTTAGCGTATGTATCCTTAGGCTTTGCATGCACCCGGTCACGAGTCCCGTCACGGCTCCCGCCGCTCCACGGCTAGCGTAGCTCGGCACGGCACCCCAGTCCCGCACACCCACACACAGCCACAGCCACACGCAGACAGACGACACTCACCGCACACAGCCTCGTGCGCGAGGGGGCGGGCCGGGCGGGCGGGGCGGGGCGGGGCGGGCGCGCGGGGGCGGGCCGGGGGCGCGGCCACTCACCTTACGGTGTTGCTGTGTATCGTAGGCTGTGTTCGCCAGCTGGATCCCCGAGATCACGGAGCTGGCGGCGCAGCGGAACAAATACGGCGGCCGGTACAACAAGGACGTCCGCCGCAGGTACCCTGCTCTCACGCCCCCGCTCCACGCGGCTTCCTGCCTTCCTACCTCTCACGGTTTCGATCTTGGTTGATTGAATGCGGAGTTTGCTAATGAAATTTATTAATCCTTCACTAGAATCGGTCTCTCGGTGCCGTGGCGCATGCTCGAAGAGTTAGCTCCCGGCGGCCGCGCTCCTCTCCCCGAACTAGAGAGACAGGCGCGCGGTCGACCGACGCACTACTACATGCCTTTTTTCGTAAATTTTACTCGAGATACCGTTGAGCTTTTTAATCCTTTCTAACGAGACTAGATCTGGAGAGAGCCGATGTAAAGTTTTGTAATGCTGTCGATGAAGTAGTGTTTGGTTTGTTCGCTTGCACACGATGCCTGTCGCCACGCTGTAGCGCTAGCTCCGGCACTCGCCACAGTCCCGCGACACACAGCCCGTGCCGCGCCGCGCCGGCCGCGCCGCGCCGCCCCCGCGCCGCGCCGGGCGAGTCGCCGCCGCGCCGCCCGCCCCCGCGCCGGGCCGCGCGCCGGCGACTCGCCCCCCGCTCTCGGTTGAATGAATGTGAACGTCTTGTTTTGTCTGTCGGCGTTTAGGCGATATTTGCCAGTTGTATCCCAGAGATAATTGACTTAATCGGCACTAGACCCAAGTATGGCGGCACCCTCAAGAATGAGCGGGGACGCAGGTGAGCCGCTGTCTTCACTCCGTTCCGTTGAATGTGTTCCGTGTTGTGACATCTATTCTTCCTTTTCCTCTCTTAGCACGCTTCTGTGTTCTCACTTATCTTAGCGGGACGCAAGTCCCGCGAGTTGTCTTTGTTTTTATGAGTCGATATTGATTGTAAATTACCTTTGAATTGATTTGAGTTCAGTTGAATAGTGAACAGCAGATAGTGGCTAGTGTTATCGCTCGTCATTATAGGTATCATGATTATGTTCTGTTAGTAACGTACGTAAAGTAAAGGAATGTTAACGTAAAGCTTAGTTACGGAGAGTTAAATGTTGAGTGGTACCGTACTGTAGTGCGTTGTTGGAGTTCTGGTGTGCGTTGCGAAGCGAGGCGTCGACAGCTCCTACCTGCGGGCGGGTGCGCCCGCGCCGCCCGGGGGGCGCTGTGGACGCGCGCGCACCACCCTGCCTGTCCCCCGCCCCCGCCCCCGCCCCCGCCCACGCGCCGTCCGCTACCCCGCCCCCCTCCCGCAGTCCGCTCCGCTCCGACTGTACTCCTGCCTGCACGACTTACTGTTACTTGTACTTGTACTCTTAATGTTGACCCTCTTTTAATGTTTTTGATCTGTAATGTAATTTTGAATCGACCCCCTCGGTTATTTTAGTGTAATGTATTTTCGTAAATATATTCATAGAGCGTGGCAAGGCTGTGTGCATTGAGGACATTTTTAACGCAAAATTAGTTTAGTTTTATTGAACATATCATTTGACATGATGACATCATCCTAGCAACGATACACCAATCATTGTATGAGAAACTTTTGGATTGATTTTGGAAATTGTTTGCAATGTTTATGGATCGTATTAAAGATACAAAGGTAGACAGATTTAATGTTTATATGAATAAAAATGAAATCAGTTCCTTTGCCACACCTTAGATGAATACTAGTTGCATGATCGTGTAGACATGAGCTGTTTGCATCCCTTGGTTTTGTTTAACTTTCTTATTTTCTGCTCTGTGATGATTTTCTGATTCTGTACTTCTTTTCTTTTATTTTAACAACATTAACCTTCACCATTATACGGACTGTCGACTGTCACATTTCAACAAACGAGTGTCCACCTTACAGTGTCGATGTGAACTTATTAAGAATTGCGACGCTGGCTCCAAAACAATATACAATTTTAAACGAACATAACTTAAGTCCAAGTGATTACATATATAATCCCAAATACATAAACTGTACTGAGACGCAAGCTTTTACTGTTTATATAGCATTTTTATCTAAACACAGTACAAAAGGCGTATTACCATAGCTGCAATAGCGTAGAATACAATAAAAGTTGATTTACAGAGAAAACACGCGCCGTACTAACACTCTTTTCACAGTATTTATTTATATAAACCACAAAGTAACTAGATCACAATTTATATGTAACAGTAAACAATGAAACAAATATATATATTGCTGTGTCTAGATAAGAATTACACACGCTGACTGTTTCGTAGTTTCACAAACGTATCTACTTGCAAAAAAAAAAAAAATTATATTATTATAATATTAATAAATTTTTGAAGGAATGAAAGCTTAGACTACAAATGTTGCGATTGCTTACAAGCTACATTAAAAAATTAACCCAGCTTTTACTAATGTAATTTGAATACGTGGATTTTGAATTGGTTTTACTGTGTGAGTAGTGTTACATGCTGTTTGCGACAGTACTGAATAGTCATTGTGTGATTAATATTAGAATCAAATCATCACACCTCAAAGTATTTACTCCATGCAATGTATGCTATAATTGTTGTATGTCCCCCCTAAAGACACTACATATAATGTCCTGCATAAGCAACCTAAACACCCCCCTGTCCAATAGTCGTCGTCTCATTTATTTTGTTTTATTTTTATAGTGTGGTAGATAGTTACACAAATCCTGAACGAAACTGAGCTTTCTAGAACAATGTTCATTTATTTGTGGCTTTAGTTTAGATATTGGATTTATTATTTGAATTATTGAATCTTTTAAGCCGAGTCATTTTATTAAAATTTATTTTTTTTATTGACTACGCCACAAACTAATGAGCGTATAGTAATAATGAACGTTTTAATTTGCAAACCACGTTATTGTTTTATAAAAAAATCTTGAAAATTTCTGACTGCGACTTACGTAGTTTTGAAACATGTTGTTCATAATGGTACATGGTACGTATTTAAAAGAACTATTGGCGTAACGAAACAATGGCGTGGTTGATGTATGTAGCTTCTCTTCACGCTTCTGTCACTTACTGTTTTGTTTAACCCTGTCGTGACCTTTTTCTTTCAATATTTTTATTATCAGTTACTTCCATCTGGTCCCAGGTGTTAAATAAGACTTCAAATTGCTGTTACTTCTGTCTTTTCCTTACTTATAAGATGGGCTTTTTGAAAATTTGCTTCTTAAAAAAAAATCAAGCCACTATAAAGTTTTTTTCAACACGAAGCTTAAAAATAAATGACAATTTTGCAACTTTCCAATCAAATTTTTTCCAACTTAACAAGCTTAACTTTCTGAGAACTCGCTTCTGATGCTTCTTTCTTTGTTTTTCAAAATGCAAATTAATTTGGTAGATGCACCTTAAGCGTGGCTTTGTGGGCCGGTGTTATAATAAACTTGTACGTTTTCAGGCATATTGTGGTCTGTGGGCACATAACATACGAATCTGTGAGCCATTTTTTAAAAGACTTCCTACATGAGGACAGAGAGGATGTGGATGTCGAAGTTGTTTTTTTACACAGGTATGTATCTTAACGTTAAGTTAGTTTTAATCTTAGATTTAAGCTCAACATTCGTAGCCAAATGTGACGAGACGAATATTCAAACCGATCGATGTCACAAAATAAAATTGATTATTTCTGTATTATTTTTTTGAACAACAATATTTTTCGGATCTTTGTTCATGACAAAATGATGATGAACGATTGATCTGTACTTCTTATGCTAATCCTACGTGCAGCTAAATTAAATCAGCGCACATTGGGGATGCGAGAATATTTTAAAACTTAAGTAAAAGTTACCATCAGTGGTTTCAAATTTACAATATAAGTTTTAAATGTTTTTCAACCCATCATTTTGTGTAATATCAGAATTAAGTAGTTTAAGAAGTTATTGATAAGTATTATAAGTCTGAGAAAATAATTGAATATAGTGATGATTCATAACACCAAGTAAATAAATAAAAATACTGAACTAGTTATGAAACTCGCTGGCATACGATAACTTTGTACTGTGGAAGCATAGTCACGCATCCGTGTGTGACGCTGCGGTGTGTCGAAGCTTGCGGCTTGTCGAGTGGTGGTGGTTCATGTGTGGTCCACGACGCTTTCAGAAAAGAGCCCGACCTTGAGCTGGAAGGTCTCCTCAAGCGTCACTACACCACCGTCGAGTTTTTTCAGGGTACAATGATGAATGCCGTCGACCTTGAACGAGTCAAGGTTAGAATACAACCATAGAGCAGGCATTAGACTAAAGCACGGCCGTAATTCTCATTGACGCGTCTACGTGAATCAGTACTTTTTTATTTATTTATATGTGCATAAAACAGAACTCTTTCTTCTGTAAAGACGCTGTTTCATAGTCACAGTAGGTATTGATCACTTTGGTAACGTTTATCTTGTGATTATTTTGATGCAATCATTGCTTCTCACGGTGCTGCGAGGTCGACCGCGGGTATCTGCGGCGCGACGCCGCACGTATCTGCGGTGCGACCCCGCACCACCACACGACTGCGTATTTTGGTACATAGAGTTGCATGGTAAGGCCACGCCAGGCGGCGGACTGTCCGGTAACCATGGCCAGCGTGTTAACTGAGAGTTCATGACAGGAAACCGCCCGACCTGGAGCTCGAAGGCCTGTTCAAGAGACACTTTACCACTGTGGAATTCTTTCAAGGCACCATTATGAACCCAATCGACCTACAGAGGGTGAAAGTAAGTAGCAATGCACACACGAGAAATAATCAAAATGGGCGTGGTGTCGGTTTGACGATGTAACATATTGTCTAGAGTAGAGCGATGCTCGTACTAATCTATCGCGAGTTGTCGGCGCGGTGCTCGGTACCCGTCGGCCCCGGCCGCTACTGAGCGCCGCTTGCCTCGCTGCGCTACTGAGTGTTGTGGCGGCGCGGCGGCGCGGGCCAGCCTCTCTAGGCGACGCGTCCGCCGTGCTCAGCCCGCCCACCATTTGTCTGATTGGGTGTTGTTGCAATGCTGGCCCGTTTGTCACTTCGATATCGATTTCCTGTACGTTCCGATGGCAATATTGGCATTAATGGCTGCCGAAGAAAGGGTTACCATTTTCAAAATTTAACATTTTTATAAGTAGTCGAGTACAGTTATCGATTTTCGATATAGTTGGGTAAGTTGGCATGGCTTTTAGAATGTCAGCGCTTGCTTGCATGTTACCTTCTTCTTTCAACCCCACCTGCTTCTTCTAAAATGAACACCCAAAGAAACTCATTCAATTGAAACCCAGCAAAATTGGCTTATCAAAAATTCAAAATTATCAATCGAGTTGTGGTGTTCATTTTTGTATTTTCGGCCAAATCTGCATGCCGCAATCTTCACGCTTTTGTAAACCTCCGCTTGAATAGAACGTAGAACTAAATTAAGTAAATACTAGAAAAAAGTCTATTAAATTGTTCTCTGTCTTTCCTCCTAACAATAGATTTGTGTAAACTAACTTTTCGGTAACTTTGTGTGTACACGTATGATTGGTAAGTGTTGTGACCCTATAAGTGTTTTATTGCTTACCGCAGATCGAAAATCCCCCAAAATTTGCATTTGTATACGAGTAAACTTGCTTGGATAAGTCGAATAAAACCCAAAATTCTAATCAAGTATACCCACATATGTGTCTAGATATCAGAACATTCTTGTAAAACAAATTTGGAAACTATACCCTGAGCTGCAGCTTGATTCTAAAACTGTAAGCGTGTCTTACAGATGGCAAATAGAGTCTAGCAAGAGCGATTGTGTATATCTTCAGATCAGTGAACTCCACTATACACATTCACCCACAAAAACAAAATCCGATCAGAAAGAAAAACGCTATCGCTTTTGGTGCCTCTGCTCCACCATCTATATGTCACGCGCTTTCTAACAGGGAAACTATAACAACTTCTAACCCTAGGTACATGAAGCAGATGCGTGCCTGGTGCTAGCCAACAAATACTGCCAGGACCCAGACGCGGAAGACGCAGCCAACATCATGAGGGTCATCTCCATCAAGAACTACTCCGACGACATCCGGGTTATCATCCAGCTGATGCAGTACCATAATAAGGTGGGGTTTGAAGTTTTTGTATGGAGAAAATAAAGGCGTAGAATCGGCTGATGTGACACAACTTGTCTACGTCCAACACTGGACTGCGTTAGACTCAGTTGCTAGCTGACGATGTTGAGAATATAGAAAAGTACAAAATCCAATTGTTTTATGTTACAGGCCTACCTCCTAAACATTCCATCGTGGGATTGGAAGCAGGGCGACGACGTGATCTGTCTCGCGGAGCTGAAGCTGGGCTTCATCGCGCAGAGCTGCCTGGCGCCCGGATTCTCCACCATGATGGCTAACCTCTTCGCCATGCGCAGCTTCAAAACGGTCAGCCTTCCTCTTACTACACCCCACACTTCTTTAAACATGCTCCTCAAGTACTTTCAGAGACCGACCCTCGACCCTCCGCCGGATAAGCTTACCGTCGCTCTCTGAACGTACCACAAGTTCTAACGATATCTATGCGGCATTTCCACAGTCACAAGAAATGGCTATATGGACTAATGACTACATGCGAGGTACCGGCATGGAGATGTACACCGAGACACTAAGCTCCACGTTTATCGGGATGCCGTTCAAACAGGCCGCAGAGTAAGTGGGCAAGGAACGAGACGCTTTAATAACGTGACCACCAGACAAACGTCACACACAAACCTTTTATACTTTACAAGTGTTTGAGCATTCCATACCGTGATTACAGGACAATCAATACTAACCAACTACGAAACGCATAGCTTATCATTTTAGTGTTTTTGTTCATTTTGTTTGCCAGCTTACCGTCTGTGGTTTTCAATAAATATCAATGTTTTTTATTCGATTTCATTGTCATAGGTACTGCACTGAATAACGTTTTAGCCGGTAACATCTACATATACACACATAACATAGGGTTATGATGTACTAATTGTGAATAGTTTTGTAATAATAGCCGGCGAGCAGCGGAGTGTGGCCGAGGCACGGACGCGATAGCCCACCCATGTGGCTAAGACTAACATGGCACGAGCTTTAGCGTCTCCTATTGGTTGATTGCAGTCCCCTGACACACAAGCTTGGCAGAACGATTACCTGCAGGGTACTGGCTGCGAGATGTACACCGAAACACTGTCGACTTCCTTCACTGGGATGAGCTTCCCGCAAGCGAGCGAGTAAGACTCCCCTCGATCCTTGGGCGCCTGCACCGCACCGTAGACACTGTGTGCCGACTTGCTAACCCTAGCTATCTGACTGTGCACTCCTAACCGATAACCTAGACACGAGTAGGCTGGATATGTTTAGAACTAAACTGTCTTTTCTGATTTTCCAGAATAGATTGTGCATGTTGAATGGGTAATATATTAGTCAATTTTATTAGTGGTATGTATTTTAGACTACTGTCCGAGCTGATTGTGAATTGTGTTCGTCATCTAGTGACGGCACATTTTTAGGTTATTTAATTTTGTCAACCGTCTTTACTTTTTAATTACACACACATTGACATTTTATATCACTCAGGATAAAATTGATTCCTTTTACTACGATAGTATAACTCATGATATATGAAATTACTTCAGTGCAGTAAAAGAGGAAATTGTAAATATTCTATCATTGATCTGAATCATTATCTTCATGCACTTGGTCTTGGGCTTTATTGCACAACCTTCTATTAACTTTATTAAAACTACCATCTTCTTGAAGTGAGTTATTCACAGGTTTGGGAACTTCTTGGTTGACGGGCTTACTCCTCCTTCTGTCGCTTTCTCTGTCGTACACCTTATTCGATGAACACAACACTCTATGTAGAATATGCACCATAGTCATTAGAATATGCATGAACTATATTACCAGTGTATTACATTGTTATTATTACTATATTATGTACTTTTACGTCGTACGTATAATCGTTTGTAACTCTGTAGTACTGTTGTAGAAATTATAATTATTAGCTTATTTAGAGTAGAATCCAACATATTTGTCGTCTGTAGCATGAATTTGAATCTTAGATGTTTTAATACCTATATTATTTACAATTAATTATGTATAAATAGATTTATCGAAATGACTCCTAGAGCAGATGGAAAATATGGTACCAAGAATAAGCAAAATCAAAAGGTAGCGTATTTATTTTACAAAATAAATTGGATAAAACGTGAATAGATTGGAAAATATATTTTGTCCTCATTCCGAATCCCGGCTTGAGAATTGAAAAATGTATTGGAACTATCCCTATTGGTAAGTTTACAAGCACCTACTGCGAGGAACAAAAATAAACCTGCCCCAAACGCATCGAAATCAATCAAAACAAATATATTCAATCGCATAAAGAGGACACTTGTTGTCTCAAATTTGTTATCTGCTTGTTCTGAAGTCAAATCACGCTGTATCATCGAGAACGCAATCTCAACATGAAAGGATGCTACTTCAGAACAAGCCGGTACATCACGTCTGCCCTCCAGGTTGTGCTTCACGAAGCTCAAGCTGCTGCTGCTGGCCATCGAGATCAAGGGCGAGGAGGGGGCTGACAGCAAGATCTCCATCAACCCGCGCAGTGCCAAGATACACGCCAACACACAGGGATTCTTTATCGCGCAGTCTGCTGATGAGGTTAAAAGGTCAGTTTTAGGCATTATTCTCTTTTTGAACTCATAGATGCTGGTAGTCTGGTATGTCTTCGCCTAAAAACGCAAGGAAATTAGCTCCTATTAGCATCTTTCCAAAACAAGAATGTCTTCTTCTGGCTAACATCCTTCAGTCGTTTAACACTTTCTTCGACTTGATTGTGTTGCTGGTCCTAGTGGCAGTTTTGTCTCCTTAGTACTTACTACAACTGTTGTCATTCCAGAGCTTGGTATTATTGCAAGGCCTGCCACGAGGACATCAAAGACGAAACGCTCATCAAGAAGTGCAAATGCAAAAACTGTAAGATCACTGTATTGCTATCATTACTAATACATTACCTAACCTAACTTAGCGAGACAATCTGTACAGAATTCTCTACATACAATACTTTAAGCTAACTTCTTAACTTTGTACTATTCTGTGACATTCTTTCTGGAAATATTTAATGTTGTATTGAACTGTGTCCCGTAATATGTGTGTCACTTACACGTGTGAGCACAAGATGTTCGCCGTACACGTAGGAGTAGGCAGGAGCCCTGGAGGCGCCGGACACACAGACTCGCTCGACCTCACACTGTTTTCTTTCTATTTGTGCGACATTAATGAATATATTGTTCGGCTAAACTTTTAGTGACCGCGCACCAGCGGAAGGTTGGAGCCGACATAGGTAACTTGCACCACACCTAACCTCACAACTTGACGTTTTCCGATATTTATTTTTCGTGTCTATAATTTTGTTGAGTTGCTTTAGTGGTGTTGCGTCCGTACCTCACTGACTGGATCGGCTGCAAGGCATTATCTTGACCCGTGCTCGTTCACACCCTATAATTTAGCGATCATTGTGTATGTCCGCTCGCTCGTGAATGGATTCCGCCACAAGAGAAGCACTCCGACACTTCACCATTTTTCTGCCTTTTGAGATATTACTCGCTCTGTTTCTGTATCAATTGAGAGGATTTAGTGCATCATACAATACCGCTTAACATTAACATACCAATCAGGACCTGTACATAGAATCACACAGCAGTCACTTGTCAAAATTATATCCGGACACGCCGTGCGGTGCGACTCAACGACAGTTGAAAACATTGCTATGATGCACTTCTGAGCCCAGCAGCACAGACAGTACTTGCATGTAAACATTAATAATATGTAGAACTAAATATCGCAAACTGCAAGTGCACCGTCATGTCCCCGAACACTTTAGATATAATAATATAAAAGAATCCACGAAAGCATGTCTCAGAACTAAAGGAGTGAAGATCTCAAACTGCTGATAGAATTGCCCATGGAGAGTGAGCTTTGGAGGACAAAGACTTATGAGGACAGTTCCGGCTTGTCTGTGCTAACGACGCCGACGCGACAGTGACTAACACAGGGAGGAAACTAAATACAGTCACGATCCATCACATTCATCACGCTTTTGACAGAATCAATTCTACAGCTTCAACATCAAGCTTCACTGCACAGAATCTGATTCTTGCAAATTCATCTAACAAAATTAATCATACGTACACGTTAGGGCGTACATTCGTATTGTCAGTGTTTGGATTTTTACAGATGTCGGAATGATGATGATGCAGACTGGGATGGTGAAACAGAGTCTTAATACGTACCGTGCTTGTCTCGACGGTACGGAAACGAAATGACAAATAAACCGTATTACCGTACCTTACACACGTATAGTTTGTTTGCATCAACTAACCATTGCTATGGACGAATTGAAACTGGGCTACAATATACCTATGCTAATACACGATTAAACGACACACGCAACTAGTATAGTGCAGCTAGGCTAAGACACTATATTAACTACAGCTCGCTTAATATACGAGTTTAGGTAGACAGTATAATTATCAGAGTTAAACACTGTTCACGTCTGCAACCCCAATAGGACCACAGACCTCTATTACTATCCAGCCCACACTGAGCAAACTCTCCCTAATGATGTAATAATTTCCGTGTCCTTGAATAAATTTCAGTTTGGGCGGTAGTAATGAGAAGTCGAACATAACTGCGTCGTCATCAACTACTTCCTACTCAGAGATAACTTTCAGCTTTGCATCTCTGTCTGCATTAAGATCTATTATTTGCGTATCTTCTGTAACACCCACAATTTCAAACAGGTTAAAATGGATTGTGTAACAAGTGAGCTAAAAGTATTGTTTCTCGGTTCAGTGGCCACATTCAGGAAGGGCGTACGAGCCGTCCAGATGGTTGGCAGGGCAAGTACGTAACCTCAATGTTAAGATTCAGTGTAAATGTCAATGTGATGTTATACGCGAAAAGTGGGGCGGGTGACTCCCGGCCACCATCGCATAGCAAACGTGTCCTGTTTATCATTGTCTTGTCTTATACGTTTCTATATGTGCATTATACAGCAGTTAGATGTTTGCCTCTCTATTAGCCGATATTTAAAACATCGAGAGACATTATGTGATGTCGTTTATTTATTTTGGTGTTGTTGTTATTATATTATTATATCTCAAAATATTTTTCTAGGAGTATTTTGATCCCTGATTTTCTGCATCAACATAGTCCCTCTGATATTGATGTTGTGAAGTAATAGATTTTACAAGAAGTTAATTTATAATTTGTTTATGCTTTAACGTTGAAAAGATGATTTAATGACCCCCTGCATAGGGAACGTTTAGATGCTCCCGCCTCGATAGAACCGCGAGGACCCAGCAGTGGTTAGCTGCTGCGTCCGATCTGCCGACCGATTTGGTATACTCGCCTTACTGTTATCACATCCCTGTAATATTTACGATTCTGTAATTTCATTTGAGCCATCAGTTCTTAGTACGCTCAACGCCATTCTAATCACTACATGTTTTCATACCCTCATACCCTTTGCATTAGTCATGGTAATATCTAGGGTTTTAAATTCATTTAATTCAACAAGTGAGACATAATTTATAGCACGTAGAGCTTGTCTAATAGTTAGATACTTTTTGTTTTGTGTGTCGTTTGTATTCGTAGCTTTATGTTTGTTGCATGTGTGGTGGTAGGTATGTTTTGATAATTACTGTAGCATTATTTAGTTGTGACTATAACTTTGATTTTTACTAAGTAATTTGATTGTGTATCGGTTTCATCTTCAGCTTTCTTTGGAGCTTCTCTCTGGACGTACACGTACCGTAACTTTGTGCTAACTTTTTTTTTATCTAACATTTTAGAATCCAAAACACCTATTATATTAATCTTTACGTTCCAATATTTAAAGTGCTAATTGCTTTCAAAATTCTTGAAAAGATGAAACCGATGATTGTATTATTGAAGTGATCTGAGTCAATATGGACAGACCGGCCACACGCTGTACTATATCGCGATGTGCTGTAGGAACTGTATTTACTGAGTGGAGTGGAATGCGAACTTGTGCTGATGTTTTGCAGATGATCACCATCCTCCCCCCACCTTCACGCCGCCAGAGTTGCCCAAGAAGGTCCATGTTCGAGGTACATCTCAGGCTCCGAGCCGAGTGTTTTTTTTTTCGTTTTTCTTTTTATCATCGGCCCACCGAACCATTTGACCGGCAATATGCTTCGTCCTAGGTTACCGTTCCGGTACCGTGCACCTAGTTGCTTTGTCACGCATTATCTCATAGCGAGCACTGACAACTGGCGGGATGCCTCGGGGTATGCGCTTCTCTCGCATGGACCCGGCTGCCCTGTAGTGACACGACCCGCTGCCGCTCCGCCGAGCGGTGGTTCTAATCTAACAGCCTCACACTAAATTTCACAAAAGTTTCCCTACTAACAAAATTGTAATGAACATGAATCAAATCATTTTGTTTTTATTTTACTTTTGCATTCACTATTTCAATGAGTAATGAGTCAACGACGATTGAATTGTTTCCATCGATCTGTGCTTCTTGGTAAACTCTAAAGCGGATGTATTATCATTTGTGGTTTGTACCCCTCTGCCGCGCATTGCAAATATTCATGGCATTGCATTTATTTGTCTGAATGATTAAATACCTACCATAAATTAAAAGAGTTGCCAATTCATGGATGACGTTATGTACTAGTCTGACAAAAAGCCTGATTGTAATACAGATCACGAAAACAACGGTCCCAACCGCTTTGATCAAATTACAATTAGAATGATACCGTAAAATCTATAATTATCCAAACCTTAGTTAATTTTGTCCAAAATTGGCAACGCTGAAGTGAATGCTATGTGGGTACCTACATCTATGCTTTTGTTGTAGAATATTGATTAAGAATACATAAGTAATTATATTTTGATTGAACCCAAGTAATTGTCAAGTGAAAAGTTGAAATTGAATTAAAAATGTTTTTTTAATAAAGCCAGTACCTACCAACCTGCAAATTTAGAATCCTTAGTTAAAAAAAATGCAAGATTTAAAAGTAAATTAAAATCAAAACTCACAAGCTTTGCTGCTTTGCCAACTTCATTGAGTAACACTTTCGCGTAAATTATTCTTATTGCTTTCCAGGTGAAATTGCGAGGGAAAGAGGGGAGGATACTAGCTGTAAGTATTAGAAAAAATATCTATTTAGTCTCCATCATCATCATCAGAGTTGAGCATCACCGAAACAGTTGACTGGTACAAATGGAAAATACTTTAGTGCACGCAGAAAATGAATTGAAATTCTGAATGTCCTTCCTCTAAAGTGCAACCTTGATCCTTGAGATAATTTTAATGACACGTATAATTGTGACATTTGACTATCATCTTTATTTTAATCATGGAAGCGATGACATGGGCGGAAGCCACGGTAGCAAAATCTAGAAAATCACACAATGCTGTCCTCTGAAAAATGAAAATCTCACAACAAACGATGCAAAAAAACGCAGAAAACTTCCTATCTGAACTTCTGAAGTCATCTAGGTTAGCTAAATCGAAATGACAAAAAAAACAAAGCCTGTCAAGATCAAAGACAGAAAGAAGAATACAAACAACACAGATAGCCAATACGAAACTAACTCATGACGTTTTACCTCTAGTAATAAATCGCAATCACCGGAACGCAGCGCCGACAACGCTGTTGTCCCCGATGGCGAACCAGTTGATGAATACCACCACAACGAGACAGGTCAACAAAGTCAAGCCCAACGTCAACAGGGCCCCGCCAGATACGTGAGTCTACTACAGAAGCAATACTTATACCGTTTTAATTACTAAATGTTAACGAGTGGTGGTACATGGAGTAGCTTAGAGTATATCAGTTGGTGTTACGAACTCATGATAGAATATCAGAAGTTGAATCTCAAAATACATTTCTGCCTTTGGGAAACTTTCTATTTCCTTTCATACACATGAGATGATTAGTGTTTGAAGAATCATTTTCTGTCTATAAATCTGTCTCTTCAAAAAACAGATCTTCTTTCAGTCATGTATCATCACTCCCAATTAAATAACGCTATAATTGGAGCTTTCTCTGGAGCCAAGCAACACAATCCGTGTATTAATTTTATTTAAGACAATAAAAAATAATTTGGTCGACATTCGGCTTCAGAATATTATTGAAAAACTAGCCGAATTAAACTCCAAAACATGGTCAAAATTATAAATATTAAAATTAAAATAATGAATATAAATACATTCCATAAAGTCTCTTCTTCTATCCTTGATTTCTCTTTCTATCGCGGCTTGTTATTCGAGTATTTTATTTTAGCACGACGTGCACAAAGCACTAAATTGATATATTATTACCTGTTTGCACATTTATTTTCCTAAAAAAAGAAACGGAGACGACTCTTTGACCCTGTGTTACAGGAATCCCCAGGATCAAGATACCAATTACCAGGCCTATCACCTTGCCTACGAAGTGAAAAAACTCATGTAATTGAAAATTATTCAGCTAGATCATTTTATTATCAGTAGTTTTGATATTTGCAAAGTACTTGAATTCTTTTACACGAGTTAAGTCAGCAATGTGTCAATGTTGCCTACATTGGGTGTGTATTGCACGGTCCTTGGACTTAGCACTGCAGACGACTGCGCAGACTTTTCTCGATTAAGTTCGTAGAGTAGTGCTTGCCTCACTAGTCAAATGTTTTAGTTCGAATACGTTTAGGAGTTTATTTTTAATATTTTACCGTGTACTGCACTTGAATTCCGCACGACACACAACTACAGCATGTTTATGTCACTATGTTTATACACATTCAATGTTTGTCTGCGATGCGCATTCTTGTAAATACAGTAGTTTAGATGTTATTGTTTTCAGTACCTACAACACAATCAGTAGCTTCAGATTATAACATTCGTGAAATAACTGACTCTCAGAAATAACTTAATTTTACTCAAGAACCAGATTTTAAATAAATTCAGTCAATAATGTTCTATTGTACGAGAACCCACTGTAGTGAATTATTAGACGCTATCTTCAGTAGTGGCTATTCTTATCTCTTCATATTCCCCATACCTAGTAACAATGATCTAACTGTTAGCCCCTAACCTTTCAATTTCCTCTACTAGATTAAATTGAAAACAATAAACAAAAACAATAAAATCATCTACATAAACACATTTTGTTCAGACGCACGTGAGTTCAATTTGATAGAAACCTTTACTAAGATCCAACCTTTGTACAGGCCAACGAGTAGAAGCAGTGGTGGTAACCAAAACAGCAATGGCGTCAGCCTACCTGCGGGCTTGGCTGACGACCAGTCGAAAGATTTCGACTTCGAAAAGACTGAAATGAAGTACGACTCCACTGGGATGTTCCATTGGAGCCCCGCAAGGAACTTGGAAGATTGTATATTAGTAAGTACAGTTGTTGTTAATTTAGCCTATTTCAATAAAGATTTCCGTCTTATACAATGTTTTGCACCAACCGAAAACTACCATGATCCGATATGAAACCTCAACAAACATTTCTCGCTTATAGGACAGGAACCAAGCGGCCATGACAGTTCTGAACGGGCACGTGGTAGTGTGTTTGTTCGCGGACCCTGACTCGCCGCTTATCGGTTTGCGGAACCTGGTGATGCCACTGAGGGCTTCCAACTTCCACTACCACGAGCTCAAGCACGTGGTCATCGTGGGAAGCGTCGACTATATTAGAAGAGAATGGAAGATGTTGCAGAATCTACCCAAGATTTCTGTTTTGAATGTAAGTAAAGCTACTTGGGCGCATTTTTTTTTTCATCTTTATCCTGATTTGTTTTGCATTTTTTTTCTGTGGGTGTTTCTCATCAACTTTTATCTTCCCCAGGGTTCACCGCTAAGCCGGGCCGACTTGCGTGCAGTTAATGTTAATTTGTGTGACATGTGCTGCATCCTATCAGCGAAGGTGCCATCCAACGATGATCCCACGCTGGCAGACAAGGAAGCTATCTTGGCTTCGTTGAACATCAAGGCTATGACGTTCGACGACACGATAGGGGTACTGAGTGCAGGAGTGGGGACGAATGGGAACAGTACAGCGCCGCCGCTGCCTGGACAGCCACCGGCGCCCGTACTGCTGCAGAGACGGGGCTCCGTGTATGGTGCCAATGTGCCTATGATTACTGGTGAGAGCGTCTTCTATTGGCTTTTTTCCTTTTTTCTTTGGAAAATATGATAGATACGAAATGAAATGATCTTACGGAAGGGTTGAATGGTTGACCATTCAACCCTTCCGTAAGATGATTTCATCGTCATTTTCACAATGACAACTACTAGTGCCTCTTTAAAACACAAGCTTCTTTCTCATGACATTGTGTCTCCTCCTCACTGCAGAGTTGGTGAACGACAGTAACGTGCAGTTCCTGGACCAAGACGACGATGACGACCCGGACACGGAGCTGTACCTGACGCAGCCCTTCGCGTGCGGCACCGCCTTCGCCGTCAGCGTGCTCGACTCACTTATGTCCACCGTATGTATCAATACCCTCTTTATACGTTTCTATTTCTACCAGGTCCGTTCAAAAGTTCCATGAATCGGGTAGCGAGAATCCTGCATTTGAATAGCCGATTTTTGGTGCGACAACTAATATTAACGGTTCTGATAAGTATAATACTTTTCTAGTGTGAATACAATATTGATGTGCTGTAGAGCTACGATGGCTTTTCTGTAACCTGCGCCAGAATTTACTCTTCTGAAACTCCTTGAGGAATTAATATCTGCAATTATATTCCAGACTTATTTCAACCAAAATGCCTTAACGCTGATCCGCTCGCTGATCACGGGCGGTGCGACGCCTGAGTTGGAGCTGATCCTGGCTGAGGGAGCCGGCCTGCGGGGCGGGTATTCCACGCCGGAAAGCTTAGCTAATAGGTAACAGAAACACAATATTTTGTAATCTTTCTAGGTATATCCAAAACAGTTTAAATGCTCACAGTTGCTGCCGAACTCGAGTTGCTGAACACTTCAGAGTCAGAAATGCAAAAAGTGGTCTAGCTTGGGTTCGTTTGCATTTGTAGGTCATTGTCAAGATCAACCTATGTGCCAAAAATTGTGTTGCTTCCAGGGACCGGTGTAGAGTGGGTCAGATCTCGTTGTACGACGGTCCGCTGGCGCAGTTCGGCGAGGCCGGCAAGTACGGCGACCTGTTTGTGGCCGCGCTCAGCACGTACGGGATGCTGTGCATCGGCCTCTACCGGTTCCGGGACACCTCGTCCTCGTGCGACGCCAGCAGCAAGCGATACGTCATCACCAACCCGCCTGATGACTTCTCACTGTTGCCTACCGACCAGGTAATCGAGTTCACAATCTTATATTATTCTTACATAATTTTAGAACATTTTTATAGCCTTCGGTAACATATAATATATTTGCAATATCATTTGAGTTTGAAGTTTCAGCGATGTAATTGTAAATCTTATGATCCGTGTGCGCAGGTGTTCGTGCTGATGCAGTTCGACCCAGGCGTGGAGTACCGCTCATCGCGGCGCGCGGCAGCGGGCTCGGGCGGCAAGGACGACGCCTCCTGACTATTGCTGTGCAGCGCCCTCACGGACGGGCCCTACTCCTACATCTAGGCTGTAGGCCCCCACTCCGACAATCCTGCCCCACCCCGCCCGACCGGGACGCGCACGCTGCGCCACGCTCGTGCGCCGGCGTGACGTCACGTGGCGACACACGCGTGGCGTGGCGTGGGACACATCCGTCCCTGACTAACCCCACAGCAACACTCCCGTATTCCGTATTCTTAACCTCGAGTCTCGGGTAAACGTCCACGTATTACTTAGATTTTGTCCTGACTTATTTAGTCGTGAATGGGAGTGCTGCTACCTCCACTGCCCCGTTTTGTTTTTAATTTTGTCAACAGTATATGTTAGTATTTTAAGTTGAACACTTCCTGCACAGCAATCTACACTACTCAAACGCACTCTTGTATAGTCTAGCATTCGTTTGTTTAGCTGTATCTATCTACTAAAACTTAAAGCAATCATATAACAAAAGCTTCAAATTATAATCGTATGGATAAAGACTCCTATAGTGACTGTGCTCGCAGTCTATAGCACTTCCATCAGTTCAGAACAATAACTGGATATTATAAGTCACGAGAACGGCAGTCTATAGGAGCCACAGCAGAGAGTAGTTTTAAACTGTTAACAAAACAGAATTTATAGAAAGCGCTTTAAGAATATAGAAAAGCTTTCGATGTCTAGGATAAAAGATTAGACGGAGTTCTATAAAACGCTGTTGTTAACGAGTATATAAATTTTAAAAGTTCGAATGTAATTTAAGGAAACAATAGAGAGTTGGATATTGAATTGCTATGGCACATCACACCAGCTGTACCTATTGTATGTGTATACAGGTAGTATACCGCTGATAGCAGGACTTTCGCGAGGTAGTTTCTTATTAACAACTTGGGCTCCCAATCTGTTGCAGACCTATCGTGAGAGCGGTAGATTTACAACAGATCGCTCACTGAGAGACGTCAGGTATATGAAGCTGCGACTACCTGTAAAGTACTGAGTACAGCGGTACACACTGCACGCTCGACTCACATTCAAATATTGACACATAAAACAACGACTTTCAATATTTAAATAATTTTAACTCATATATTATGCGGTGGTGGTTTAGTTTTAGGCTTTGTTTACGAAGGGAGAATACATACACACATGCATACACATTTTCGGCTGAGTCCTGACACACCTCTTTGTCTTCCTACAACGGTAGTTCTTGGCACAGGAAGTATACAGTGAGTCCTAACTATTCAGGAGCTACGATTGGATCGGAATGGATGAATCTAAATATTTATAACTGGTTCCAATATAAAAATTAAAGAACCACTGTTGTATTAGTAATATTGTCTACCAGATGTTCGCATAGAACATCTTCTAACAGTTTCTTCAAACTGTCAACAACTTCTAACAGCTGTCTTTTTTCAGCTAAATCTTTTTCTATTCGTTTCCTAAGGTATCTTCGATTATTTGTAAGCAATGCTCAACGAAAGGAACCTTTTAAACTTTTAATTGCATGTTGGTTTCACGTGTAAGTAAATGGACATAAGTGTAGGCTATCGCTTTTCTTAGAATATCCATTCCTTATTCTGTAGTTTTTTTTCTGTCACGTTTCACGTAATTAAGTGCTATTTTTAAAGCTGAAATATAGACATATTATAAGCATTTAATGTTATTCATCGACTGATTGTTAAGCACGTCATATCATCATCGATACTTTGTAATTGTACGAAGTTTATTATTTTAGTCACTATTTTTTAAGTTTTTAGATGTTTAATTTTTTTTTCAATGGATTCACATTGAATTCATTATTTAGTTTTAAGACACTCTGCCATATTCAAATTGCACGTATGGTAGTAGTCTGCATACAGTTCCATTGCTCACTGTTTATTATCTTCTTTTTTATTAAATCTTGATATTACTAAGGTTAGACTACTAGTTGAATATTTTTATGCAGAATCGAATAAATATTCTTTCCAGAAACTTGAGAGAGAATCAAACTAACTTACTTGACGCGTTTTCCACCTTCAAATCTGCATAAAAGTACATCAACTGTTACAAGAACATAGTAACTTCCAGCCTCACCTTTATAGTACCACGTTTTTGTTTTATTTTTTATTTAATAAAATTATATTATGCTATTTTTTTTTCTTTTTGTTTTCTTTTATTTATTCCTGATATTTGGCGGGGGGATTGTCAAAGTGGACGTGAATCATGGCGCTGCACATGAAAAATCAATGAACTGAAATAATTATAAACTACGAAACGGTGCCATTGCGAGATTAGTTCAAATTCGAAGGTTTTTTGTTTGCGAGGACACCGAGTGCGAAGTGTAATTTTGCTGTAAATGTGTGATATTATTTTCGAATCGTTGTTAAAATAGATAGGCTTCTGAAGCCTGCAATGTATTTAGTGTTAACTCCGGGTGCTTTGACGATTGTGGACTCTCATAGTTTACTATGTTGATTGTATTAGACAAGCTGCTGTAACCGGCTGCGCTCGGGCTCACCTCGCGCTCACCGACCGACAGACTAGCATTCGCCGATGCAGCTGGTTACAGTTCCTTTTTTAGAATTTATTAGGCATTAGTTAACATTGCCTCACCAATTAGAATCATTACAGAACCTCGAATAGTACATAATACAACGTAATGCAATAATTATTACTAAAATACAAGATGTTTGATGAATATATAAAGTACGAGTACACGCGCGCCCGCTACGCGTCCCACGCACGCAACAGCACTAAATTCTTTTAATTAATACCTAATAATTAATAAATACCTCAATTTTACTGATAGTAAGTATTCGAAAGTATTTAAAGTTTTATCAAACATCCTGTACATAGATATCTTTATCACATTCATATAGATATCATTCATTTAAATAGAATAGGCAAAACCGGCCTTAACTACAGAATACATAGGTTAATGTGTAAAGTTTCACGAACATTCGAATGTGTGGTCTTGTCCTGAATATTCGAAACTGTGTCTTCGTGAATATTCTAAAGTATGCGCTCTACGGATATTCCAACATGTGTGTAAAGTTCCGAGTATTCAACTTGTGGTCATTTCGGTCCAATAACGGAAATAGCACAGCTACCCTAGTTCGTAAAGGAATTGAATGCAAACATACTGCCATATTTTTGTAAAGACACTACATTATCCATAGAGCAAAGTACCCGAACGAAAAAGTACAAAAAATGAGGCCCTGTTTATGAACGAAAATTCCTGCGACATTAATGTTTAAAATTATAACGTGTATTAATATTATTCCAAAGTACAAAGCGTACTATAGTAGCACTCGTATCTGTGCTGTTGAAGGAAAATTATCTACCTTTATGCAAGGGGCTAACAAAAAAAAACAAATTATAATATTACACATAAACCACCGGGCGTAAAGAAAATTGTAAAGTTTATGAGATGGTTGTGCACGATAGAATATTATTTATGTAATTAAACTAATCGGTCTGTCCAAAATATTTAATTAAAATGATCGTATTGGCTTATTCGGCCGAGTTGGCATCGCCAATAAGTCTGCCAAGGTAGGGGCGAGTCGGGCACGGCGACGGGGCGACGGTGCGACGGGGCAACTTACTGACACCGCACACAGCCGAGTTTAGTGGGTTAGTTGTAATTTGAGCTTGATATCGGTAAGTAGTGACCTATGCATGGAGCCCTAGCCAAACTAGGTACCTAATATTTAGTGTACCGCCGCGAGCTGCATTCGACACTCAATTTTTAAAGTTTTTAGCTAGAATGTTGTAAATAGTCAAATGTAATTTTGTATGTTACATAAGAATTTTTCAATATACGTCTCCTTTGCATTAAAATAGAAGGCTACGGTTACATTAAAAAGTTTATATTCAAATACTATCGTGTGTAGTTTGTTGTGAATTAGGCTTCGATGTCACTGTATGCTAGGTAGGTATAGAGTTCGGACGTCTCATTGTAAAAATGTAAAATACACGCTATTGATTTGGGATTAAAATATGAATGTTAAATAAGTATTAATATTAAATGACGATTTTTCCTTTAATATTTTTATACAGCATTACAATATATTTATCGCAATTAAAAGTTTATAGAGGTGGGTCAGTGTGCAATTTAAAAAATAAAAAATAGTGTTTAAAATTGTATAATCGCCTTAACGAGAGAGAATATAGCTGATGAGTCCTTCTGCGTGTGTTTGCTTGACGTCTAATGTTACCATTATTGTTTAATATGCAATGTGTATGTACCGAATGTACCGTGTGCATGTTTTCGACGAAACTTGTTGCTAGGTGATACTTAGAGGCCGTACTTCGTGACGTAATGACGTAGCCCGACGACGGACGCGCGCTCGTTTGCGATCACGCCTTATAATAAATATTCTAAATGCGATTATTATTTAAACAGAAGAAAATTAAAATATTAAATGCATTGTTTGACGAAGTAGGATTTATTGAAAGTAAGCGGATGTAACTTATGAAAATAAATTAAATATTGGACGTTGGATGTTGGCGAAAATATTTTAATTTGCTTCTCTATGACCTATTTATCACACAAGTTATCACTGTTAGTTTATTTTATGCAATATTTTACTAGATATTAAAGCATTTTATATTTAAAATCAGATTTATACGACAATTTTACGTGTGCAAGTAATTAGTGGTGGTGATCGAATCGTCTTAGCTCTTCGGATTAGTATAATTTGTATGGGATCTCGACAAATGGCACGGAAACAACGTTTCTTATATTGTAATTAAAATATAACTTTGCAAAGCATGTGTCCACTGATGTGTAGATGGTAAACTAGTCTGAAAATTTTAAATTGGCTTTATTAGACCTTCAAAAGTTGATAGAATTGTCCCATGTTATTTGGGGTTGGCGCAACACGTTTTGAAGGTTCAACATTGCCAATTTAAATTTTCAACTTTAATCCATTTGTGATTTAAAGTTGAATTTTACGTGAGCCAACAAACGAACGAAACTTTGTAACGCTCATTTCATGAAACTCGCGTGAACGCTAATTACCAAAATCTTATTTTTTTTTAATTTATGGCTGACTTGTATTCTATCGCCACAAGTCAGATGGCACATGCTTCGTCAAGACAAGGCGAGACAAAGGTAATTTAGATATTTCCGCCCCTGAAATTTCTCTCTACGATTCAACGATATCTTACATCTACGAAATCACTTACTATATCGATAATTATACAAAAAAAAAAAACACTAACTAAAAAAATGCCTACTAAGCATACTTAGTACTCCATGTTCTGTGTGCATTAAATTCTAGAATTAACAACATTGTTGACTATTGCTAATAGCTTGAGGTTGTTATCGTTTTTAGAACGGACAAGGTGAATTTTTCATGTATTATATATACGTATATATAAATCTTACGCTCTATAACGAATGTTCGCTAGACCCTTTTTGTAAGCTGACGCCATCTAACGTGTTGTTACACTAGTCCTCTCTTATTAAAGTAGTATCAATATATTAATGATGGCTGTGAGATAAAATATTGTAACAATTTAAATTTATATTGTGTAAATGAAGATGATATAAATAGCAACATAAACTGAACGCTCTATCGCAACGAGTCTGGTCTCAAACTATGGGTTCTTCTGTCCTTTTATCAGATTGGTTTTCATTGAAACCTTTGTTAGGGCATATGGTTTGAATTGGAACCAAATGTTATTGATCCCTGATAATCGGGCCTGTATTATTGTGGCACTGTATTCATGCATGACATAGTTACTATGCAAGGTATCTATAGTATGGTAGATCGTTATTTTCAAGTATATGGTGAGTATAAATCCGTACGCATATTGCTTATTCTCTTAGATCAATACATTGAACATATTATGTGCAATATAACATGACAAACATAACAGATATCAACAATTTAACAATTAACAAAATGTCCATGATTACTATTACATGCATCCTACACAGTGCCAAATAAAAACAAAAGTTTTGATAATTTTGGCGCAAAATACGCCTCGATACAACGGGTTGCCAGATTAAGAAATATCTAAAAGCGATTCTACTTTTCAATCTAAAATCGAATATAATGATAAAGTCAATAAATAACTTAGGTCTTTGAAATTGTCGTATTATTCAAAATTAAATAAAACTTTTATAATCAAACGATTTGTTTATATTTTCTAATGGCAACCCAAAATTCAAGCTCACAGCTTTCTCCGCAGTTGCTCAAACTCTCAGCGTAATAACCCCATGTTTCACCGCTTCTAGGTAACCATTTACAAACCACCATATGACATATGATATTACATCTCCCATGCACACGGGCGACATTTTGTGCACCTACCTAAACAAAATGGCGTCCACCACGGGCCATGTAATATTATCAGACTGTTCGAAATGTATCACACCACGAAAACAAATTATTTAATATTGTTGATGTTGATTGTTAATAAAATGCAAATAATGTAAATATCAAAATAAATTCTGTATTTGTATTTGAATATTTGGTTTTACTGATATCCCTTAAAATTTTCTTTTATATTTTTCCCAATTACTTACATAGATATTACCAAACCGACGAGCAAAAGCACGTATCTCCGAAAGATGCCAATAAAAACTTGCTTGTCAAATTCCTGATTTAGACTATCAAAACAAGAAGCCCGAGGATCCCAGCAGTTCCGAAATCTCTCAGAAATCGAGAAGAGGTAATTACATCAAAACACAAGATACTTTATAAAGAAAATATATATTCATAATGTGGCATAGCATCAATCACAACAAATTACGACCGAAATGTTTATGTACATATCGTGCTTGACAAAACAAGAATTAATCACAAAAAAATAAAATACATTTTTATCATCTAAAGACTAGTAAAAAGACTAGAAAGTAATTATAACATAGTACAACCTCACACTTACCTTCCATTTGTGAGATAATTGTACAAAAATAGTGAATTTTGTATACACAATATTCAGTGACACTACGTGGCTTTATCAACAATTACATACATTAAATAAACTCTAAATTAATATTAGACATACCTGACTGACACAAGTATAGCATAACATAAATCGAATGTGCATTTAGCATTACAATCCAAGAGTTCTGGCATCACACCGTCACATCGAAATGTTGACCTTATGCAACAGACATAAGGTTCATTTCAGTACTACCAGCAGTAATTTTTTTAACTAATAAAAGGCAGACAAATAGGCAAAGTTATTTTAAAAATGTGATCTTTATTCCTCCAGAAACCACATCAAAAGGACTAGAACTAATTTCAAAATTACAGTTATGGGTGAGTGGGAACAAATGAGCCTCAATATTATTCCATCTTTAGTTTAAAAATAATCCCATGCTAAGAGTATGCATTGATGAGATTCTAACACCTCAAACAAAATATGATAAAAATTTTGTTCCTAATAGAAGTTAATTTTTATGTTGAGATAAAAAAAGGATCAATTATATTTCACCCTGTCTACATGGAACATGCCTTTAGAAACCGACTTTCTAGATCTAACATTATGTTTCCTAGCTGAGCCAATCGAAACTTTCTTCTTCTCCTCCTCTAGCAGTAGAGGCGGCAAGGAAACCTTTCTAATACTATAGTGAGAAATACCGTTGGGTAGCCTTGTGACGTCACTCTGCGGTACTTCCGGCGTGCATATAGGTTCTAATCTTGCCAAATCTCTATGCCTTGCAGTTACAACTCTATTATTCATCAACGTATTTCTTTCCGACGCACTCAAAGCCATCCCGTAATTTCTAGTATCCAAAGAAACAAAAGACTTAGCACTATTTCTATCACAATTTAAAGATGAGTCTGGTCTGGGGTTCCTCATCCACCGAGAGGATGCGAGCTCTGATCTTAGTATAGAAGGATTCTGTCTTTTTCTGTAGGGACTGTGGATGTGTATTGGTGTGATTTGTAGGAGGGAGCAGAACGCGTCAGGTAAGTCTGTTTCATCGTTATACATTGGGTAGAAGGATACCTTTTCTCTGGACAGCCTGTGCTCGCCCAGGTCCTCGGCGGCGGAGACTCTCGGTGAGCTCTGTGGCGTGACGTCAGTGCTACTCTGCGACAGTCGCTCCTCGCTCTCGCTGAACTCTTCGTAATCGCTGTAATGCATCGCGATGACCTCGTCGTGCTCCATCTGTCTGTACGACAAACGTTTTTCGGGCAATTGTACACCTTTACCCACGACTCTGGAAATCAATAGTTGCTATTTAAATATTTATATCTTGAAGGTCATGGTGCCTGTTATTAGTTTAATGTCGTGCCATGGTGAGAATGACAAGACGGAATAACGATTGTTACCTTTAATAATAGATGAGCACTGTTTCACAATATTTTTCACGGAATATACAATCAAATATTGCGATGGCAATTTTCTTTGAAGATACCTTTTCTAATGCCAAAGCGTCACAATTTTGATCCGAATAGGTCAAAGGTAGAACTACTACTATTAATAATCAAACGAAAGTCGGTTTTAAAGAAATAAATTGCTGAAAATGTATGCTAAGTCCGAATTAATTTCGTCGAAATCGGCCTTGGCCACATTATTTCATAAAAACCGTGTCCCATAATTCCGAAAATATGTAAATTACAAGAATGAACGTCACATTTTTATTGTTAGAGTACGTTAAGCTATTTACTTAGTCGGGCTTGGGTCAGTATGCCTTGCGCAAGTGGTAGGAGGTAGGTGCCGCCTTGACCTAATGAGCTCACGTAAAAAACTGTCGCTACCTACATCACAGCAGAAAGTATGAATCCGAGAAGTATGAAACTAATCTAAAAAGCCGAAAACAAACGAGATCAGTAGACTTCAGTGGTAAAAAGATGTGAACTTGTTTGCCTGAATTTTTTTTTGGAGAGATGACCGCAAACGTCGATGAACGCACAATTTATAGAACAACTTCAGCTACGTTATAATGGTAAACAAAGGCTACAAATTATTGTAAGTTTCGGCCGGACTGGCAATACCCATTTGAGAGAATATCAATAGCGTGTGGGGTTATACAGGGATCGTTTCATGGCCCTCTATTGTCGGGCCTTGACGATGTACTTATTCGTCCGCCGCATCCTTTATTATCGTCATCATCATCATCTAAGAATAAAAAAGATGTCCTCTGCTGGAAAAAGCCCCCCCCCCCCCCCCTTTCAAGCATCGCCACACGCGTGTTAGTTGACAAATACATAATTTGCGTGGGTCTGAGGCTCAAGTGCCGCTTATCTGCCTCTCTAAAGGTGAAATATTCCAAGTTGATGGCGCCAAAAGAAGACGAAGAAGCATCACCAAATCGAGCAGCACTATGTCTACTGGCTATAAATTCCTCCCTTACCTGAGTTGTGGATGCAGCTGTCTCCACTGCTTACACTCCTCAATAATGTTTGGCCGAGTGCACTTCTCTCCGTCCTCATTGTACAGGGTCCTCTCAATCCATTCCCACTCAGCTGCTAATGTCTTAGTGGCCTCTGCTGTGTTCCGGCGCAATGCTGACCCTGAACTACTGTCACTTTCCTCACTGTGCAAGTCTGGTGTTCCTGAAAATTATTTAAACGAAAAAATAATACTAAATACACTGCCTTGCTGATGTAGTAGTGGCCATAAGTACTGCTACTGAGCATGAGGTCAGATCAGACAGTGTTCCAGTTTTAATTTATTTGAATGGGAATATAAAATACTAGCGGACGACAAGCGGTTTCACCCGCGTAGTTCCCGTCCCCGTGGGAGTACGGGAATAATATATAGCTTAGGTTACTCAGTAAAGACGTGGCTTTCTAATGGTGAAAGAATTTTTGAAATCGGCGCAGTAGTTTTTGAGTTTATTCATTACAAACATACACACAAAAATACAAATCTTTCCTCTTTATAATATTAGTGTAGAAAAGTAGCTTAAGTTGGTAGCCGTTTGGTACCAGTGCCTTAAATATTAGACAATGCATAACTCCTTTATCACACATAACTTTGTAAGCTGGTATTTCTACTTTACTATCTCAGCTAAAGGGAATTACTACTAGATTCCTAATTTTGAATTGGGCATTTTCTGTCACTTGAAGTGAAGTATGGGTGCCTACCTACTTCCGCAATGTTTGAAGTCTCCAAAGCAGAGTACAGTTCTTAATAATCTAACAAATTCAAAAAATCGTTACCAACCTGTCTCACTTTCTGAGAAAAAGTCCGAAAAAGGTGTCCCAGCTCTCTCTAAACTGTTCACCATGTATGGTTGAACCTCAAATGAATAATTCAAATTCCGATTTACAAAATGGCTCGTATTTGCTGACAAAGGCGGTAACTCCTGCCCAGAACGGTACCCAAACTTCTGCTGATTAATATTTGGCAAACAATCGATAAGTTTACCTATATTTTTCTCCCGTGCCGATAAATAGTTTCGTGCAGACATAATCAAAACGACTTCAAGACGTTTATGTGTTCTAAGCCCATAATTAATAAAAACAATTAAATTTGCTTCACTCTCAGTACATTGACGGAATAATTTAATGAAAACATTTATTTTGTTTGGAAATACATCACCACAACAGTAGAAAAACCAGAAACTTGACAACTTGAGTTGACAGCAACAGTTTGACACTCACCAGTCACCTTGAATAAAAATAACACAAAAACAGAAAAAATGTGCAGCGCTAATCTTAAATTTGGTGTATTTTATTGACCGACATCATAAGCTTTTATGCAGAGCCACATCCCAATAAGTCCTTCGCACAAAGACATGAAGATGACGCAAAACCACATCTATTAAAATCAGCGCAATTTATGAACGCACATATTTGGTTTCCGCTCGCGCTTTCAGCTGGTCGGCTGTCAGTGTGTCAGTGTCATTCGGTTCTGTCTGTCATAGCAAAATCGATCGGTGTTCAGTGCGAAGTTCGGAATATTATTTGAATTAATAAAACAAAGACTAAAAATGTCTAAAATAGCTTCAAATACTGGTGATAACACTCAAGATGAGGTAGATATAAATATCTCACTCTATTTCGTATACTATTTTGATTTTACACATGTTTGCCGCCTTTACTATCGCAGACCAAAACTATATTTTGTTGTAAAGGTTTAGTTTTATTGCATGTTTTTTTGATTAGATCAAAAAGCATTCGTTAAGTGTTTTACGCTGGTGTTAACAGCGTTCAATAAATAATTAAAATGACGCAATGCGCCAAACTGCGAGGTGATGACTGTGCTACATATATTTTTATTAATAGCTGAATGTGTGGGATGACTAAAACTGCTTTTTATTCAAAAGTATGTCCCAAACAAAGAAATCTTATCAATAGGCATAGTACTATATCTTTAGTCATATGTAAGCCTGCTAATTAAGTTATTAGCAATTTATATTACACAAAAAAATGTCTAAGAATTTAAATGATTTATTTCCTACTCTCTATGCCAAAAATTCTTGTTACAATCTTGTTGGGAAATAAATGAATGTAAATGTTATCATAGCTACAAGGAACAAAAGCATTGTAATTTAAATCAAATAAAATAAATATTATTAAAGTATTGGGACCATATGCCAAAATTTATAAATTATTAGACATTTATAAATTTTGGCTAAGGGTCCCAAATAAAAGGCATTTTATTTTACATCCCAAAATTATTTTCAGAAAATCCTTATGCCATTCACATACATCCAGCAAGTGCCAGGCAAGCAGATAAGGCAGAAGCTTGCATCTGCCTTCAACTACTGGCTCAAGATCTCAGATGAGAAGATGAGAGCCGTGGGAGAGATTGTACAGATGCTGCACAACTCCAGCTTACTGTAAGTTTAGTGATATATCCATTATTTAAATATTATTGGTAGTTCTTTAAAATAAAATGACTGGCTAAAACCTGAGATGCAGATTAGTATAGCTGGTAAATGTTTAGAGGGCAGAGGAGAAGTCTAAACCAGTGGTTGTCACACTTTTCTAGTGAAGGGTGGCCCTTCACTAAGACAATGTGAGGTATCACTGGGACCGCACATTCTTGTATCATTTAGTTAACTCTACCAATCAATGGACATATTTTTATCAGCTGTCAAAACGCTATTGCCCTATGGGTTTTGTATGGCAATTGTTATCTGTAACCAATGTGAAATCTTTATTTGCCAACTCAATCAACGCACGGAACAAAACAAGTGGATCACACAAAACTTTTCTCGGATGGAAATTGAACAGACCAACACCTGGTGCAGTGATATCCCAAAATTAAATGTGTTTCTGCTTTTCACGATGTGCTATGTGGCACGACTAATCCCGCAACCCGCTCACTAAGAGGAACAGAACGAATTGCAGGAAGAAGTTTACCTACCCGCATCCATTTAGTTAATTTCTTGTACAAAATCATTATTTGGATATTAACTACTAAAATTAATTGTTTTGTCGCGGGCTGCAGTTTGACGACCACTAGTCTACACTAAGAAAAAAACAGAGGCCTATTCTTACAATATGTAATTATGGACTGAAATAATGTTGCATTAAATTATAAGACTCCTCTATCCTAGAAAGATTAGACTTTCAGCCATGCTATTTAGCCATATTGATCACCTTTGTTTGATTGAACTGAAGATATTATTAATATACAAAAATTTGGCAGATTCGTCTGAGAATTAAGTTGTAGTAGTTGTTTTTGTTATCTCTCATTACTTTATATATTTTGTTTTGAGTGTCTTTTTTCTTTTATTCTAGTTTAAAATATTTTCTAGTATTTATTTTTCTGTTATTGCACCTAACGTGTATTGTCTCTAAATCACCCTAAGGTAGACTGGTACTAAATACCCAAGGCATTAAGTCTGCTCTTTGTATAGTTTTTACTTGTGCATAAAATTTAAATAAATATAATAATCTTGTAAAGTTGACCGAGATTGCCATTGGCATGCTAAGAAAAAAGTCAGAGAAATAGCTAGAATACTTCCTTAAGTCATTCCTTCCATTCCCCCCTGTCAATCGTCACACTATCATTTACTCTTTTTCCCTTCATATCATTCCTCCAGAATTTATTGAGAGATTTATTCAGGATTATGTTATAGTTGTTTAAAAATTGAATTAATATAATTTTTATATATAATAATAAAAAAGTTTTTTTTTGTTTTAATATAGGTTGAAATATTTCGTAATAGACCTAAATGGTCTAAAATTAGTTAGCAACTTATGTCATATTGGAAAATCACCATTTATAATTAATTTTGAATGACCTGTTTTGCCTACATATACCTAATAGAATAGAATATTTGCTGCTAAAATACAGATACAAAATTATAGAAGTATGTAATGTTTTCCAGCATGCTATATGCACAAAGTCTGTCCGTCAAGCAGAAAACTTGTTTGTTTCTCATTTCCCAGATGTTATAAAATTTAAATATTTTTAATGTTTGATAAAAAATACTGTAAAATTAAATAATGTAATTACATACACACAATGCGCACTACAATAATAATAATTTATTTTTACATCACATATCTCTCTTAGATCATTTGAGGATAACAGTGTAACATAAATTAATGTTAATACACTACAAATGATGTATGATAGTATAATTTGCATGCAGTGTATGTAGTCCCTATTCATTACTATTGTTTGCCTGCATTGACTTGTTCCAGGTATTTTGAAGAATTCCATTTGCTATTCATCTAACACCTTGCTATTTTAAGTAGAAAAGTAGTAGCAAGGACATTATGAGGAAAAGAATAGTGGTTCCGCTTTAAAGATATTCTCTTCGAATGAGATTACTATGAATGGCAATCTAGGAACGAAAATCTGATCACGCGGTTTTTACACCAGTAGATGCTCCAAACGAAAATGAGCTTTATGCCTCAGCATTAGCGATCATCCAACGACGTGTTCCTCCCCCCGCACCCCTTATAATTTCGGCGAGAACGATTGTATGTAAAATTATGCGAAGGTATTGTCACGAGATACATTAGGCCTACTCCCATGCACCCATGTAAAGTTAAAATATATGAAGTAGCTTGACTGTATAATTCGGGCTCCCGATTTGGTAGCGGTTATATTCATGATGGTCGGGCCATTGCTACTAGCCTCATCATTTTTGGTAGGTTCTTTCTACTAACTCAGGCCACGATATGTCATAACGAGTAAGCTAACTTAAAACCTTGAACTAGATCGGAATCAATCAATCAGTTGGCCTGTTGCAGTCAGTGTTCGACTGGGTCTAGACTAGGCTTCCAACAACCTGAGTCACGCCCAGTTTTACTTCCTCATCCGCCTTTGCTGATACACGGTCTTTATCTTCCATATCGCAAGCGGCCTTGAATATATTTTTAAGAGCATATCTAGAGAAAAAAAAAAATAATTATTTTTACTATTATTTGTCTGTTCTCAATTCTCGATGTTTTTGCGTTCATTTGCCATTGGCTCACAGATGCCTTGATCATGTTGCAGCGTCAAACACAAGCTACCATCAGCCCAGCAGGACACCTTTGACATTACTTACTTTAACGCGTAAGTAAAAAATATACATTAATTTGGTAATCGGGGATTGGTCACTTTGTCCTGCTGGGTATGGTCATTGGTCACTTTGGTCCTGCTGGGTATGGTTATTGGTCACTTTAGTCTTACTGGGTATGGTCAATTGGTCATTGATCACTTTGGTCTTGCTATTTTTTGGACTAGTCAGAAGAACCACCACCACACCAATGGTGTGGTTGTTCTTCCTTTATTGTTGTTGATTGGATAATGTATTGTGGTTTTTATTTATTTCTGGTAGCTTTATTAGAATCTGGTTTAGCGACAGTCTTTACTACTTTTTGAGTGTTTCCATTGACTTTTTGCGACTGAACAGACTTATTTTTTTTTTATTGGTTCACCAACAATTGTTTAAGTACACAGATTGTACTTATACTAAAAGTAACATGCAAAAATGTAAATGCAACAGTGCAACAATCACTTATGGGTAAACTCCGCCATGCCTATAGAAGTTGTACAATTTATAATATTAATCTAGTTTTAGAAAAATACTAATATAAAGGTCTAAATAATTAATATAACAACATTAAGGAACTTATTATACTTATTTATCTCTTGCGTTTGACGATAATGCATTTGTAAACGATTGCCTCATTGCCGTTACATTATTATAATGCCGATTTATTCAAGGTTCACAAGCAGCTCAGTAGACATTACTCGACTAGAAAAATATTGTTAACATTGATAGATGAGACGTTTTTACTTCTGCAACATTATTATTTACGTTAATTATATAATAAATAATGCATACTAAAAATGTAAATATAGCACATGTCCTGTACCTACGTAATACACAACACATTAAGATAAGCTATTTTCACGGCCTTTTCTATTTATTCATATTAATGCAAATGCATTATCGGTGTTGCGTAATGCGTTAGTGCGTGTGCCATATATATTAATGAGAAGTAATTGTTCATAACTGTAGGCACACATTTTTATATTACTCATTTTGTTAAAGGTGACATTTATTTTCTTGATAAGACTACACACAAAAAAAAACGATAATCAATCTCTTTGAAAAAAATAAATGAGCGATAACATCACAAATTAACAGTTTTTGCTCTTGTCTTGCTAATTGCATGTAGGTGTAGTCTCATGCCAAATTAACACTATAAGCAAAGGAAGTAGAAACTCGGAATTTTCTAGAAAAAAATATTTTTGTCTAGACGCACATCTTAGTCGAAAAGGTATTAGGTGATGGTCGGAAGAAGCTTAATCGTCGATATAACACATAGGCCTATGCCTATGTGTTATAACTGTGTTGAGCAGTGATTTATATGGCTACCATAGGATAGCCAACTCAATCACTGCTCAATACAGTTACGCTGAGCAATCGACCAAGAGTAGACAACACTCGATTGCATATAATATTGATATGCCGTATCAATTACTTCATCATCTGCTTAGCCTTTTCCAAACTATGTTGGAGTGGGCTTCCGGTCTAACCGGATGCAGCGGAATCCTCTGCTACCTCCACGACCCAGTTAGTACTGGGTAATACGAAACCCCTGACTGGTTCTCAGATTTTCGAACCACTGACTGTAGCGACTGTCAAAGATCTTCAGGGCCGGCAGTCTCGACAGAGATAACGACATTATCATTAAATTTCGATCGCTAAAATAACAATGAAAAAAAACAGTTGCAATAACGATGCTTGCGGGTGAACCAAGTCTTTACATCCAAGATGCGTTTCTCGCAAGCATCATTAGTGCGATTGAATTTATTCGTTAGTAATCGGCGATCGAAAGTTAGCGATTTTGTCGTTATCTGTGTCAAGACTGCCGTCCCTGGACCAACAGCTTAACGTTCTTTCTGAGACTCTGTATGTAATCAATGATCACCCATCGACGAACCGACCCAGGCAAGCGCGGCTTAGCCTTTAAAGATCTACCCGTAAATCTGTTACCTACTGTTTAACCACGAACTCAAACCTAGCTAGGTACTTCGTAGTTTAAAATGGTAATGATTAGTAACTATAGATACGGTAATAGAGTTTAAGGTCCCGCTCAACTAGTCGCAAACGGTATTCAGGATTCAGATGTGTAGATAAGATCTTGTCGCTGATATTCCAATGTAAGACACATTATAATAATTACGTAGGTACTTACATATGAGGAATACTGGGCTACATTGCACAATACTACACATTCGATGAAAATGTGCGACTGCTCCAATTTGAATGATAAGATGGTATTCCCTATCTCCACATCTGTTAATTGAAGTATTTAGCTGCGAGAGTTAAAAATAACACTGACTCATGGGGAATACGTGCGAGATGACACAATTTCATTCCAAACGATTAAATGTCTGTTAAAATATTTTAAGAAGAACGTTCGTCCACCTTAGATATAGCGACTGTAAGTTTATTTTAGATGATTAATCAAAACTTTGTTTCCTTGTTTGAGAGAATTCTCCGAAACATGACATGACATGACTTTTTTATCGCCCGTTGTAACAAATCAACTTTATTTTCAAATTTAAAATTTCTCAAGAACCATAGGTCTGTGCGGTTCTACAGAATAATAAAATAGTTAAATGCTTTTGCCTTTACAATTTCTGGACACAAAGTTTTACAGAAAATCGATCACTTAAATTGATTGCCTCAATTGAGGACGTAAATATCGCTACTGATTCCGCAATTAAAACCATCTAGTAAACTAGACACATGTACCAACGATTCGAGAAGAAGACGAACTGCCACACCCCAATATACTTGTCATTCCACTCTGATATCATGAAATCCTTTCTTGAAAATCATTGTAATGTTGACCAGTATCGATGACATCCAAGACAACTCGATCCTGCGGCGTGGCATCCCCGTGGCGCACTCTATCTATGGCGTGGCCAGCACCATCAACGCCGCCAACTACACCATGATCGTGGCGCTCGAGAAGACTCAGGAGTTGGGGCATCCTATGGTAACTTATTTTGAAATATTCCTTTCTGCACACTCGGTGTAATTTCTGGCAAACATTAGGCCTAAGAAACTTCCTGTATCTTAATGGTTTAGCGTGCTGCACATGTATGTTTTTATCGCCCTGATTCAGCACAGCCTGGCTGGCGGCAAGATACGTTTTTGCCAAAACACGTCACAAATAAGACTGCCTCGCGGAACAAATGGTCACAAGCGCGACTGTCAAGCATGAGGTACTTCGTTCAATCGGGAATTTTTCAGTAGCAGCTACGTTACTGAGTCTGGATTTGCGCCCGGTTAATGGCAATAGGCTCGCCCCCTGTTACATGGGACATAAACATAATTTGCGAAATGTTGGTGTACTAATGGGTACACCTCTGCCTAACTCTTCGGGAATTACAGGCGTGATGTTATGGTTCGTCACAAATAATTCACCCACGTATCATAGGGGCGAAAAAGCTTGGACTGAAAAGCTTTATATTCTTGCAATAAAAACAAAAAACACATAATTCGCCCCATTTCGCTTCGGACGATTTACGTACACTGGACGTAAAGTCTAAACTTAGAAGGATACAACAAGATAACTTTGTTTCAGGCCACAACAGTGTACACAGAGCAGCTACTAGAGTTGCACAGAGGGCAGGGCATCGAGATCTACTGGAGGGACAACTTCCAGTGCCCCTCCGAGGAGGAGTACAAGGAGA